>CM017898.1:4965226-5591867 GCA_008369825.1 Triplophysa tibetana
TCGTGGCGGATGTCCTCTCTGGACAGATCACCAGGATTCCCATGCTGAAGGACAGAGCGGGCAGGGGAGAGGTCTCGCAGGCTTTGAGTGGAGTGGGAAGCCCTTTCCAATTCAACACTACGGGATCGGTAGGCGGACTGGATGCCCAGCAGGGATGCGGCATCCACGCTATAGAGCTGAACCCATCTCACACGTTGCTCGCCACCGGCGGAGACAACCCTAACAGCCTGGCGGTGTACCAGCTTCCCACACTTGACCCTGTCTGCGTCGGGGATGTGAGTCCGTCCTGCACTTCATTTCTAGTGGCACAATTTGTTTAAATGTCAAGCACTTAAGTGGCTTCAGCCTTGTGCTCCAGAGATGAAAAAGCTAAAGTGGACGAAGTTATTAGAAGACAGAAGTCATCTATTTTGTAAACATAATTGAAAAGTGCTATCGGATAAAAGATTTCTGTAGTGTTTTAGGAGGCTTAAATTGCCACTGTATTTGTTACAGGATGGGCACAATGACTGGATATTCTCCATTGCATGGATCAGCGATACCATGGCAGTCTCGGGTAAGCACCCTCTTGAACCAGTTTATTTGAACACCTTGTATGTTGATTATGGAAACTGTCAAGAAGTAAATAGGGTATATTTTTACCTAAAAATAATGAATACAAACTAATCCTCAACCTTTATGGTTGAATAAATGAAAACGGAATGTAAAATAAATTATAAAAAAGACATATGAATCTACAATTTTATTTTTATTTTAAGGATTGTTACTCAATTTTTTATATTCGTTTCCACACTACAATAATAATGGTTTTGGTTATTTATCAGTAAATGTAAAATATCTTTTGGTTTAAATTTGATTAAAAAATGCATATTAAATTATACTTACTTTCTAAGAGTACAAATTCTATACTTTTATTAAAACAAGAATGCTTTTTCTTAAATTGACCTGGGCAGGATCTCGTGATGGTTCCATGGGCTTGTGGGAGATATCAGAAGAGGTGCTGACTCATGCGGAAAAGTGTCAGAACGTGGAAGGTGTTCCCTCTTACTCTCACATCTCTCACCGCGCCCTCGAGGACATCCCCAAAGAGTATACCCATCCCTACAACTGCAAAGTGCGTGCACTTGCCTTCAACAACAATCATAAGGTCAGCCCTCTTTCATTGACACACATTACTTGTATATACTCTTGATTTATAAGCTCTGATCTAAACCTTAATGGACTCATTAAATGAGCACTTTCAACAAGTTGATATGATTTATTGGGGTCTTCATGAAATGTCTGGAATATATTGTGCTTAAAAACACTCAATGGCTGTGTAAACAAAACCCTTTTTGCCTCGTCAAAAATACCTATGCTTACAGCAACCCATTTTTGGTGCATATCTCTTTAAATGATAATGAGTTACAGTGCACCCCACACCCCTTCCGTCCGGCACACGTGTAGTACTGGCATGGCAATGGTTTAGCTATATTATGTTTCCTGAACATCATTCTGTGGTTAGTTTCGTTTTAAACGTCTCAAATCATTCGTCCGGAGAAAAATCCGTCATTGCAAACAGCGCTAACGTTAAAACTGCGTGTGTGCTTGCCTTAAATCCACGAAAGGCGCACCTGCAGATCTCTGCAGAATTACATTTATTTTAGCGCTTTTCGTTGACAAGTTATAAGGTTACACACACAACATGAGAGCATAACTAGTATGCTGTGACAGATTTTTCAGCCTAAGGACAAATGATTTGAGACGTTTAAAACTAAATTAACCGCAGTGTTCGCTTGCCGCAGCGGAACATATCAAAGGCCTCATGAACTTGCCTTGTTTATTGTTTTATACTGTATTATGAGGTCTAGTTATGACGTTCGCGTGATTTTTAAATTCAAAAACATCAACATCAAGAGGTAACTGGTTACCAGCTCTGCAAACGGTCGACTTTATAAGTAAACACCCACTGCTTCGATTGGATAGCAGTTGGCGTAGTTGGAGCCGTCTGTGAATTTGGTTAGAGACCTAACGTAGGTTACATATTTCCACCATTCACAGTTTTCTCACAGCATTAGTTTTATCTGGAGACCTCCTGTGATTTATAAATTACCTCCCCACATCAGTATTTCATGTGACGCATTCGCAAGGGTTGATTTTACTCAAATTTACTGACTTATTTGCATAGCCTGTAGTTGCATGGTGTTTAATGATATATGACCGTACCTGTTAGCATTTGAGACCTGTGAACGAGAACCGGAAAAAAGATCATCGCAGTTTCCACGATGAACAAACAAACGGGAGACTCCCGGTAATTTATGGATATCACCCAGCACCGGAAATACCAAAACACTTCAAAACAGCCTCCATTATTCGCTAATGGTGGATAAAACCTTGAAAAATTAAATATGAGCCCACAAAACCACACAGTTGCCGAATCGCCATTGATATTTTTCCGTGGAGGCGGTGTTCAACCTATCAATGTCGTCATAGATAGGTGAATTCCAGGACCTGGCGTTCGCTGGCCCTGGTGCCAATAACAGATGTAATCTCAGTAACAACAGGTTTTCTATCACTTACATGATGTTGGCGCGAATACGATTCCTCTCCTATTTAACAAAAGCGCTGGTTAAAGTTGTTATTTTAATTCATGCCCCCTTTAACGCACATAATGAATTAACATACATACACCTTAACTCCAAGTGCCCATTTGCCAGATAACATGTAAATATAGAGTAAGTTTAACACTGGCTTTGAATGTTCTATTTAGCCCGTGACTGACTTAGCTCCCTTCACTATCATATGCTAACATTATCCTCATATACAGTATATGTGGTACTTGTACGTCAATTCAGTGTGTTGATAAATATTACTTACATTAGCAGCTTTGTCTCGTTCAGTTGGTCTTGATCCCTCTTGAGGAACAACTTTGAAGCTAATCCTGCTTGTAATGTCCCAAGTTGATAAAGTACTCTGGCTTGAATTGATTCTCCCAAACAATCAGGTTATAACTTATGGTTTCGGAGGGATTTCCACTAAAAATAAGATAAATCCACTCATATCTCTACAGAGGTTAGGACTCTGTGCAGCGACTACATTGCATGTTGTCCACAAATTTTAGCCATGGTGTCGTGTATACTGCTGTTGCTTGTAAAAACAACAATGGCGGCAGCGCCGTGGCTGGAATTGTGTAGATTTAGGGGCGGTCATATTATAATAAGAGCCTGCGCCTGCGTCACATCAGGTGAAAAATCTGAGCGGCTCAATTTCTCACATGTTTGCAGAGAAAGGCTTACCAATACAAAGTTACTGGGATCTTGTTTTTCACGTTTTCTGGCTTGCTAGATGCCCCGGGGAACCGATTATAGCACTTAAACACAGATTTTTTTAACTTTCATCCAATGGGTCCTTTAATGAACTGTCTATGAAGTCTTGAAGTTTAGCTGCAAGGTGATTATCCTGCCTTATTTGAGTCATTTCGATTCGAAGACATAATTATATGTATCCTTTGTGGAAATGTCAATCCCAGAATGCATTAAGAACAGTGTTAATGAAAAAGTACAAAATTGGTGACCCAAGATTAATGTTGAATATAATTAGAATTGGATTTGATTTAGTACTGAAACATATTGACAAGTCATTGTAATTAAAATATTAGCCAAGATTATTATAGATGTAGGTAGCAAAGGAGCTATTAACCTGCAGACTTTTTTTTATACTTACTGACATAAGTCTTTTTTCTGTTTTCTGTCCTTTTCTACATTAGGAGCTTGGTGCTGTCTCGTTAGATGGGTATTTTCATCTGTGGAAGGCACAAGACAACCTGTCTAAGGTACATTGACCCCGCTTTACATTCTGTAAAGCTTATTGAATAAGGATTTATATTGTTTCTGTCGCCTTGAAATTAATTTGTGATTTGATTTTCAGGAGCATTCCATCAAACTTCCTTACTGTAAGGAAAACGTCTGTTTGGCTTATGGTATGGACTGGTCTGTGTATGCAGTGGGCTCTCAGGCGCATGTTTCATTCCTAGACCCCCGGCAATCGTCTCAAAACATCAAATCCGTGAGCTCCAGAGAGCGTGGAAGTGGTATGTTTTTTGTATTATATCATTGCTGAAATGTAGATCTTCGGGATGCTCAAGTTGTGCGCGTTCAACAGGTATCCGCTCTGTGAGCTTCTATGAGCATATAGTGACGGTGGGCACTGGTCAGGGTTCACTGCTCTTCTATGACATCAGAGCCCAGCGTTTTCTAGATGGCCAATCCAGTACAGCCGGCGGGAACCGGAATCGCACTGCAGAGGGCATCTTGAAGCTCACCACAGGGAGAGGCTGGCTGGTAAGATTTTCACTTTTTTGCATTTGACATAAAATTGGTGTTTACTTCATGTACCATTTTTAACATAGGTTGATGTAAATTGACCATTAAATAAATTATAAAAAATTGTATTCTAAGTTTATCACCTTGTCAGGCTCTGTTACTGTTGCGAAAATGTTATAGCTAATTTACGCTTTTACACAAACTCCAGAATCACGATGATACATGGAGAAGCTACTTTTCAGATGTCAGCTCCTTTGCGAACGCCGTGTACACTCACTGCTATGACAAATCCGGCACCAAACTCTTCGTAGCCGGCGGCCCCCTGTGTTCCGGTCTTCACGGAAACTATGCCGGCCTCTGGAGCTAGCCTCCATCATCCCTCCAGTTCTCTCCCACATACACGTGCTTGTAGGCCATCCTCAATTCTCTCATCATTCTTAGTGGGTTTTTTTCTTCCTGCCATCCAAGGTTGTTCCCTTTTTCACAAAAGGCTCAGAAGCAAAGATGTAATTTTCTTTTCTGTGTGTTCTTCTGTCGCTGAATATTCTGTCACTTACCTGTAGTACTCTGGAATTCATCTGTTTTTTGTGTGGGCGAAAAAAGAACACGGCAAAATATTTAACCAACAACGCGACCAGATCACCGAAGAGTTCATACTCTTCTGGATGAATGGAGGAATATATTAAAATATTAAATAGCCTCTCTGAGCATTGCGTTAATGCTTTTTGTTTCTCTTGGTTTTCTTTGCAAAGATTTGCCGTGTCAGAAATGTGGCGTGTTTGTTTTGCTGTGCGTTTTATTCTACCGATGTGGACTGAAATGACATTGTGGACACTGAAAGGACTGAAAAGAGGAATTTGGAGAGGATTTTTGGTGAAATGAATGGACACCCTGACCTTTATCCTCACTTAATGGACACAGAGAATGACTGGAGGTCTAGATTGCAGATACATAAAGACTACGAAGAATTAGACAGTTGTCAATGAAGACTTCTTTTTGCCCCTTCATATTTCCAAAGTAATTGCAGGGAGAAACAACTGTTGGAAATACTCTTTGTGTTCTGTTTGAGGTATCTTTAAGGATGTCTCTCCTATTTGCTGATTATATACTTACACCCACACACGCATCAAGATGTTTTCAGAAAGTTTCTTCAATGACGTTACACTTCGTATTTATTTTGTGATGTGCCGTCACTCATTCAGTTCAGGTAGTCATATTTGTTGTAACTGTTGCTTCTCTGCTTAAAGGCAGGGCAGTGTTGTGTGACGTTGCCTTTTCAAGGTCTTTCTGTGAAAGACTTGCAGATTGAATTTGTTTTGGGTCTTTTTTTACATCAAATTCTTAGTAGAATCAACACACTCGCTAGAACATTAAACACAGTAACTTGCATATATTAGGTAAAAATTAATCATCACTTTTAAAATGTATTTTATATATAAATGTATATGTATACGAAATTGGAATCTAATCTAAGAAGAATACATTTTATGTAAATGTCAGAGGATATTTGTGCATGAGAGTGAACTAATCTGTCATTACTTTGGTGGTGCCCTTTTTATACTCACTTCATAATTGTTTTTACAGATTACAAGTGTAAATATATTGTATAATATAAAAACAAGCAAAAGAAACCAGGAAAACAACAGTACATTCTTCAAAAATAAAAGTTTATTGATGTATTTACTTGCATTTTTGGCTATGCATTTTAATTTATCTTTTTTTATCGTAATACTTTTGTGAACAACAAGGATTTCATTTACTGACGTTTGTATTCGTTTGGACGTTAGGGGCGCATTCGAGTTATTACCAAGGAGCTTTAAGGTTATTACCATGGTGATGTTAGAGCATGCGCGTTGCATTGGCTTTGGAGTAGATCAAAATCTAACATGCATTTCTTATATATCAATCAACCTAAACTTTTTTACTACATTTAAACAGTAGAGTACCTTTAAATGTAATTATCACAATTACTAATATATATTTTTGCATTTTGATTTTCATTCAAGCAGATGACTTAAATACTATGAAATGGAACTCAACTGTAATATATTATTATATATTCGTAGTTATTTATATAACTCTTTTATCATTGCGTCCGTGCCCGCGCGCTTGTGAATGTGCTAGGACGGGAGCGCGCCTGTTGGATCTGCATGGAGAATAGCATCAACGGCGCGGTGACGGTCACGTGACGGAGTCTGCTGCTGGCTGAGTGAAGCGTGTTAGCAGGTAATAAAAAAACCAAATCACTCTTATATTAAACAAGCCTTTTTTATATCGAGTACCATCTTATTAAAATGTATTTTCGTTTAATTCGTCGCTGAATGTTTCGGGCGAATATGTTGTCTTTTGTATGGCTTTGTTTTTCCTCCCTCAGTTTAGCAGGTTCGGGTTTAGCTGTACCGTTTTCCTAAAAAAATTCGTTAATAGCAAACCGACACGTTTAACCCCATTTGAGGGGGCCTTTTAACGTCCCTTTTGTATACACACTGGTATTTAAATTCTCAACACGGCTTTGATGTTATAAACAAGGACGCACGGCGGTCGTGAGTTAGCTAGCTAAGCTACAACAATTGAGGAGAGGAAATGACATTAGAGATCATGGACAAAGGGTAGCGTTGGCTGCGTTTCTGCACTCTTTACTCACTCATATCTTTGGAAATCCAGTGAATAAAAGCAACCATGTTTAGCTTTATCAATATATCGAAAGATTTCTGTCGCATGAATAACGATAAATTAAAATGGTGATGTAGATTCCTTTTGTTTGAGCCATTGTTGTGATTATGAATCTGACGTGATTTGTTTACACAAAATAGGCATTTTAGTTTTTTAGGTGGTAAACATAAAACTGTCTGTTTATCTTAGATCATAATCATTTTATATTTATGTATCGTGATCAAAGTTGTCATTTCGATAAGGTATTTGACCCATTTAGTAGTACAATATCTCTTTTCCATACATACTGTAGATGTAAATATAAGGTCAGTATAGGTGGTCTGCTGACCAAGAGAACCTGCTTTGTTTTGTTTTTCCATTTGGTAAGGATCTCAGAAATGTCCCCATATTGAGACCACTGTCAGCTGATGGAATCACATTTATGGCTTGTTTTGCTCCATTGTATTGTCATCATTAAATTGTTTGTGAGCAGCAGTGCTTGGGAAGTCGGTTTGCGCCCCAGAACATCTTTATAATGTATTTTCCGATATTTTGTTGCATGGATTTATCTGATCATGGCAGCATCTAGCTGAAACGTTGTTGTCAGCTGTTTGCAAGGCTGAAGGGGTTAAAATGTGCACAATAAGATCCCTTCTCCTAACTGCCAAGAAAAGCCCACTGTATCTCATGTTATGTGTGTTTCCTCGTAATAATGCAAGCATTGACTTTTGCTGGTGTTCCATTGCAATTTCACATGTTTAGTGATGACTTGGAATGTTATCGTATCAGCCAGGGCTTGTTTTTGTATTTCCGTTTTATGTATAATTTTCAGGAATACCTTCATTTAGTTTAGTTTTCTTTTTGGTGTCCTTAATATCCTGGTTGTGTTTCTGTTTCTGTTTCTTTGGAAGAAAACCAAAACACCAAAGCACCATAAAAGTGGTCCACATGATTCCAGGCTAAGCAAACAGAATTTTAAGTCGATATCCACTCAAACACAAGGGGGTCCATTTTTAAAATGTTGATTTATATTTTCATCTTTTTCTAAATGTGCTTTGAACGGTTAATAAAAAAGCTCTTTAGAAATGATCTGATCTGTCGGCCACATATGTCTGTCGTTCAGATGAGACCTTAAAACGAGGTCCTGACTGTGGTCATTAAAAATCCCAGGATGTCTTTCGAATAAGAGTAGGGGTGTTACCCCGGCATCCTGGCCGAATCTGCCCATTCGCCTCTATCCAGCATTGTGGCCTCCTAATCATCCCCATATGTACTGATTGGCTTTGTAACTCTGTCTCCTCTCCACCAATAAGCTGGTGTGTGGTGGGCGTTCTACCGCAATATGGCTGCCGTCGCATCATCTAGGATGCTGCACATTGGTGGTGGTTGAGGAGATTCACCCTTCCTTGTAAAGCGCTTTGAGTGCCCAGAAGAGCGCTGTATAGGGAATTGTTTATGTATCAGTATTGGCATTGGCCGATAATCACATTCCGCGACTCAATTGGTACTCATTAAATTTGGCAGAATTGTGTCTATTTGTTTTCATGTTCAGTCACATACTGGCCAATGTTTAATTACAGCTTAGGGGTTTTAATTATTGTTTAGTTACATTGTTGTGCATAAACCCTGTTTTTAAAGGGATATTATTTATATTACTTGCTTAGAATTAATATTATTTCTGCTTATTTGATAACCTATTAAAACCACAATATACACATTAAGTACTCTAATTAATACAACCAGGGCAACCAAAAATATAATCCATGCAATTGCTTTATCCTAAAAAAGGGTACAAAAATTACGAGTCTTCGGAGATAGAATCGGGATAGGTATTTGCCAATCTATCGGTCGCAAAAATCCTGATCGAAGCATCCCTACTGGCCTGTCATACAAAAGTCATGTTTGCACCGAAACACCATAATGTAAACATTGCTGTGGGTTAGTGTGATGTTTTGCGAATCAATATATACTTTTAATATCAATACTTCTTTGGTGTTTAAATAATAAAACAGTCCCACCCCTTATTTCTCCAATTGTGTTATATAAATTCAGCACAGGGTTGTTGTGAAATATTATCAGACATGATTTATGATCTTGTAGCGTGGTCTTCATTTCAGCAGTGGTTGTATAAGCTGGAGTGTTTTTTCTACAAGGGTTTCTGGCGGTCAAAGTATTGCTCAATCTTGTCCAACTGGGTTTGGAAGAAAGTAGATGTGATACAGCCCCTGAGTGTTTGCCTGACACTCAGAAAGCCCTGTGCGGGGCACTGAGCGGAAGATCTTGAGATACAGTCAACTAACTAGCTTGAATAAAATGCTTGTTTTGCATGCGGATCATCTGCAGATATCTGGGCAATGATGTACTTACCACCATCTGTTGTTGGTCCCTGCAGATTTTTCTGTTTTGTACATACATTGTTTTGTATATACTGTATATGATGACCTCGGTGGGCGTCGAGCGAACCCGGGGCACTCGGGACAAAGCGCTGCCCACTACCACACAGACCACACAACCACAGAAACAGCTTCAGGTGAGTAAACAACAACAGCTAACAATTGAAACGGAATACGGAATACCAAATGATATACTATATTTGACCTAAAAAAATCATTTGATTGTCACTTCAGGCTACAGCTGAACAGATCAGACTGGCTCAGATGATCTATGACAAGAACGATGCAGATTTTGAAGACAAAGTCAAACAGGTGTCAAATATTAATTTTATTATGCTAATACACACATCATTAGCTTATGATCCTCTATTAACCTCACTGGTGTCTATGTATTTGCTTGCAGCTCATGGAGGTTACAGGGAAGAACCAAGATGATTGCATGGTTGCCCTCCATGACTCCAATGAGGATGTTAACAGAGCCATCAACTTCCTGCTTGAGGGGACTTCTGATGCAGTAAGATGGCTTGTAACCTTAGAATCACATGAAACAAATGCACATGTGTTCTAGACTACTTAGCCGTTACTAAAGCTTATGACTTATAGTTGGAGAAACAAGAAGCAAAACTGGTTTAATTCAAAACCAGATAGCCACTGTCAGCTGTTTTGTAGGACAGATGTAAAAGCAAACAAAATATGTCTAGTCAGGCTTTGTTTGCATGATCTTTGCTTCTGCTTTTTTTGAACTTATGATAAATACATCACAATGTTTACTGTCCCTCAGGGCAGATTTTATAGCAATTGATGGTAATCCAATTCAGACATAGGCTTTTGTCATAGTGAAATTCGAAAGGCAGCTACTTATAGACTAGGATTTATTCGAGTGATTTCTGAGAAGACACTCAAAAATAGAAAGCGGGTCACTTCTGTGCTGTAATCCTATGTCATAACAGATCTTTGCTTAAACCACGGTGTCTAAATACACTGCCCTTCATCAAGAATGTTGATTCAACAGTGGTTGACCTACAGACATTCAAATTGTGAATGCAGCATATGGAATTGTGACAAAATGTTGTATCGTGAGGTAGTTGGTGCATTATTATTAATGTATGTTCTTGTTTGTTGACTGTTGTATTGCACTAACATTTCTCTCCTGCAGACCTCTTGGGAGACTGTCGGGAAAAAGAAAAGTCTCGGGAAGGATGGCACATCCACTGAGAGTAAGGAGAACAAGGAGAACCGGGAGAAGAAAGGAGAGAGGGAAAGCAGCAAAGGTCGTGGAGGAGCAGGCCGTCGGGGCAGGGGGACTATTCGCAACAGGCCAGGTGAGTTCAATGGCCATTGATTTCAATTTTTAATTTAATAAATATTTTGCTTTTGATATTTTAAAACTATACATCTTTGTTTTGTGCAAATGTATAACACTGCTACTTTGTCACTGGCAAGCTGAACAGTTACAATCAAGCGCATCTTCTACCTTTTTAAAATGACCGTTTTATACGTCCCTTCTTGCAGCATGAGCTGGGCAGTTTTAAAGTCGGACGTGTCTCTCCATGAATACGTCTTTCCGCGCAGCGCATGCGCAGTTTTAAAGTCAAACTTGTCTCTCCGTGCAGCGCGAGGTGCACAGCTTTAAAGTCAAACGTGTCTCTCCTTGCATGCATCTCTCCGTGATAATTGACAGTATACTACATGTAAAACCATATTACTTTTCTTCAATGCATTTTTTTTTATTACATAAAAGTTTGAACATTAAAATTTCCCTAAATGCAGTTCTCCAAGCTGCATTACATTACAGAATCTTCTCTTGCCCAAACAACTCTTAAATTGAAGAACTCCAAAAATCAAATATTACAAACATGTCACTTAATTTACATTTGTCATTTTTGTACTCCACTCAAAAAAGTCTAAGATAACAATAAATTGTCTTTATCTTGGGTCTGTAGTATTAAAAGAAATGGGTTTATTTTAGCTGCAACTTCAATAAAAAAGTATATTTACTTGTACTGTACTTAAGTACACTGATTGAGTTTCTGTATTAAACTTATGTATGATTTTTAACCGATTAATCGAAAAAAATGATCGTCAAAATAATAGTTAGTTGCATCCCTAATGATTAGATTATTTTGTGTTTATAGCGAGGACCGAGGAGAATGGTGTGGAGCCTGCTCCTGTGGAGAGAGGGTCTGACCGCGGCCGCAGAGGAAGAGGGAGAGGTGAGCCCACAGAGAAAAATAATCTTCTTTCTATTAACTTTTTTTGTACATATTTTATACCTTTTAGAAATGTGGAAAACTGTTGATTAATGTTCCGTCAGTTTTTGAACCCATGATCTGTATAACTAGGATTGTATAAAAATAGGGTTTTATGGGTGCCAAATGCAGGTCTTCTAGGACACAAACGATTAGGCTAAATACTCACAAGTTGTTCACAGTTGGTGATTTGAAGCTCATAGTGCTTTTCTTGAAGTGTATTGTTGAAGGATGTAAATTTGTAACAAAAGTATTGTGTAGCTGCTGTGATTTCGAGGCAATGATTTTTTCGGAATGGGTTTTGGCACACTGATGACAGTATCACATTTACAGCAGCTATGAACTGCCAGCATGTTAATGCCCTCTTGCTCTGTTGCGATTCCAATTAAATGAGCTTAGAGACACAACTTCTCAAAGATATTAAAAGTGAAAAATCTCTAGATATAACCAGAAAGCTAGGACAACAACAGTGCTTATGTCCAGTGCTTGTTTCATGTATAGTGTCTGGAGGTAGAGGCAGAGGCCGGGCTCCTGTTACCACCAGATTTACAGCACAGGGGATGGGGTAAGAGTTTCTCCACACACACTTGTTATAACCTCACATCAACTCCCAGTTTGATTAAAACCCAACCAAACACAGTCTATGTATATGCTCTTCTAGGACTTTTAACCCCGCAGACTACACCACAGGCAGTGGAACGTCTAACTCGCACGCAGACGTCTGGGAGACAGGAGCCAATGACTCTGCTGATGGGACGGGTGAGACATTAAAATGATATAACTGGACTTCGAATGTGATTACCCATAATGCCTCATCTTTTGCTGTCTTTGACACATTCTGTTCAGTGGCGTGGCAGAACACTTTGGACGAGTGGGCTGCTGAGGACTGGAGTGAAGATGTGAGTGTGAGTCAGACGCTATAATTAACCTCCTGTACATTATGGGATTTGGTGGGCTTGGAATTAATAAGTCTGAAATTACATGCTGTGTTAAACACACCATGTATATATATTTAACTATAGGCCTATATTCTAATTTCTCAATGCTACATTGTTATGTGTCCATAACAAAACGTGACAAAAACCAATATCTGCTTGCACTGAGTATTTTGCGACAAGCATTAACTGGTCCTTTTTTGTCTCCAAAGCTTTCCGAGACCAAAGTGTTCACTTCCTCATGTGCACCTCCAACTGAGAACCACATCACACCTGGTCAAAGGTAACAAAGTCAGAGCGTGTGTTCTTCTCTCATCCAAATTCTTTTAAGGAATAATTAGTGTGAAAAGCGTTTCAGAGCTCGATTTTCATAGTGTTTGCATATGGAAAGTTTGATCTCAGACATGTGTTTGTTTTTATGTCTGTTTTGTCTCTCTTTGCAGTTTGGATCTGTCGGTTCTGCTGCAGAAGCCTGTAGATCGGGAGGAGGTAGGGGGTCTGAAGGCCGTCGGCTCCTCTCAGGGGCTCGGCCACAGTCTGGTCTTCACTAACTCCCACCATCAGCCTGCTCGAAATGGAGGCACATCTGCTGGCTCCAACAGCTACACACACGCCACCCTGGTGAGACAAATCACAAGACCTAATTTACTAAAGCAAGAGAACATTGTGTTTAGTGATTTAACCCCAAGAGTTTTTTGGCAATAGGATATTGATGCAATTTAACATCAAACATGGCTCAGTCAGTGGGATTTGAGTTGCAACTGTATATTAACAAAAAGGTGCTAATTGAAAATAATGACTTGTTCCTGTCTGTTTCCAGTCCTCTGTTTTGGGTTCTGGTTTTGGAGAGCTAGGTGGTCCGAAACCTGGGCAGACTGCTGGGCAGCAAATACTGGAACAGCTGAAGGGGCCTGGTCTAGGGCAGCTTACCTCCCAGCCCTCCAGCACAGGGACCAACTGCACGCCCGTAGGGGGGCTGGTGGGGACGGGGATATCTGTCCCCTCCTCCTCCTGGGACATCAAACCTCCTGGAACACAGAGCTCTGCTTCTCTGCCCTCCCAATTCAGTCGTAAGTATTATTGTTTCTTTACATGCCGCACACACTTGTTCATACTTGCAAATGCAGGGTTATTTATTAACACGTGTTACATAATTAGACGCATTACTATATAATACAAGCACCAGTTCTTCATATCTAACAAGTTATAAAAGTTTGTGGACACTAGTATAAATTTTTCTATTTTTTATGTAACAAAACACACCCATAAGAAATTCATCATAACAATGGGCCAACTTGTGTGTTGTGAGCGTCTCACATTTTGCTTTAATAACAGCTTGGACGCTACAAGTTTGTGCAAAACCTAATGAGCTATGGTCTCCCAGCATGTTTTGAGAATGTTTCAATGGAACGCTTCAATGGAAGCAAGGAAATCTGACTCTTTGTATTAAGGAGTTAACATTGGTGCTGCCAATTCGCTTGTGTTTGACACACGTCCAAGAAACAGTAGTAAAATGTTCCACCTTGAATTTATTCTTACATTTTTTAAATCAGAAATAAATGATCAGTGCACTCCAAATAAAACTTTTCACATAAAAACGCAACTATTGTATGCGTTCATGTCATTAAACATTTATTGTATGCACTAAAGGGGAGTTTCAGATGCAGCCAGAGCCATCTTTGGTGCTAAGCCAACTCGCCCATCGCCAGCAGGGCTCCCTGGCCCACACGGGACCACTGGCCAGGCAGCCCAGCCCTCCCTCGTTGAGCACCCCTTGCCCCGCACCAGGCACACCAGAAGCATTTCCTAAAGCTCCGGAACCTTCTCTGCACCGTGATGGGCCCCCGATGCCCCCCTCGCAGGTAGCCGACTCTCAGGGCATCAGCACACATCAGCGACAGATCAAGACTCAAAAACGAAGGATACCTCCAACTTCCAAGGTGACTGGAGTTTTAAAACATTGAAGTTGATCAAGATTCAAGTAGATCTTTGTAAATGTTTTGTCACCATCTGAAGTATTTGCGTGCATCTGCGCATATCCAGATCCCTTCTTCTGCAGTAGAGATGCCTGGCTCGACAGATGTGTCCGGGTTAAACGTGCAGTTTGGTGCTCTAGACTTCGGCTCGGAATCTGCCCTGCCGGACTTCGGCCAGTCTGAGAACTGCAACAGTGAACCTATAAGAGACTCCGCAGTGGTTTCACAGTCACAGAGCAGCCTTTATTCTAAGCCAATCAGGTCAGTCGATGAAAGGAAACAACTTCAATTCGGACAAAATCACCTGTATTGCCTTGATTTCTTTAAGCTGTGCGCTTCACATACTTCTGTTTTTCCCAAATCTCTCAGCGCATGTATTTCAAACCGATGTTGTCTCTTTAGCTCAAAACACCTACCGTTTGCATGCTAATAAGTGTCCCATCCTCTGCCCCACAGTGAAGCTCTGACAAGCCCAGTTCCTATGCTGCTGCCTCTGGTTTCTTCTGACAGCATCTACCCCTCACCCTCAGTACCTCTTCCCAGCCTCGCACCTTCCCACACTACCCCCAGCTCGGTCACGGCCCAATCTTCCTCCTCGTCCTCCTCTTCTTCCTCTGCTGCCTCGTCGGCAGGCAACAGCTTTGACTGTGGCGTGGCTCCTCACTCGAGATTAACTTTCTCTCAGAGCAAGGAACCGTCTGGTCCTGTGACCGTGAGTACAGAGAACTCGCATTCATGATAACTCTGCTGTTTTTACTCAACATTCTGTCGATATTTAAACACGTTTTGTCCAAACATCATCCAAATATATGCAATACAAGTCTTTAGTAATACAATAACCTTTAGTTGAGAAGAAAAAATGCTGAGAACTGAGGTTACGCTGTTAATATCGATCTAATTCGTTTCTCTGGCAGAACGGTTTTAATGGTGTAAGGACCTCTGCTGCTTTGGACAGTAAGTCAAACTCATAATCTAGTTTTCCCCTCATTTTGTCATGAGCCTTGAAGAGAGGTTAATGTACTTTAATCCTTTTTGTTACATAGATTTGATTGAATCACCTATTTTATTTTGATATTCATATTTTTGTCTCCTCCATCCTCCTTCCGTATCAGCTACATCGAGTTCCTCCACTCCAAAACAAGAGTCTCCCTCTCTGGTCAACAGCAGCACAAGTGTTGCCCCATCCTCACTGTTGCCCCCTTCTGTTACCCAACACAGCTCTGCTCTGCCCAGCTTGGCTTCTGAGCTTTCCTCTGCCAGCTTAGCACCCCTCAGCAGGTGAGCAGGAAGTTGGAGTTTTTGTTTTTTAAAATTGTCATTCACAATATTCCAATGTAAATATTGTGAAGGGTCCCTGCTCCACCCACCTCATTCAGCATAATCATGTTGAGAAAGCAAAGACGCATGCTAACCAGGGTTCAAATCACCATACAATACAACCACCTAGAGCACCCTAGCAACAGCTTAGCAACGTGTTAACTTCCACTCGAAACACATTGCAAAGCTATTGGCAATGCGTTGACAACCACCAAACATCTGAGAATTGTTACTTTGAGTTTCAGAAAATCTTGTCAATGCATAATATCACCAAGGATGTTGAAAAACTATTTTGAGTCAGTTTTTAATTTGTTTGGTTTTTATGTTTGTGTGTCATATCAAAAGATGCGACTGATTATATATGTGACTTTCTCTCTCCTGTAGTCATGTCAACAGTGGCCATTCCTCCATGTCGGCACTGTGCACCCCCTCTTCACTTACAGTAAGTTCTGCATGACACACACATGCTCTCCCCACCACCTCTAAGTCTGTAACATCACCTTCGTCTGTGTGTCCCCAGTACACCAATGTGGACAGCGTGAACTCTCTCGCCCCCTCGTCAATGCCATTTTCCTCCCTGCCGGTGTCCGCTCTGACCGGAGGCAGCATAAGCAGTTTGGCGAGTGTCGGGAACAGTCTGCATGCTTCTGGACTTCTGGGTCACGGCACAAATGGTACCATGCCCTCTGGTGTCAGGACCGCCCCGCTTCTGTCTTCCTCCAGCAGTAAGGGTTACTACGATAATGTAATCAAATTTTTACAAAACAAAGCCAGCTGAAGTATTATGAAACAGTGAGTGTAACAATACCACTACTAGTGTCTTTTACCAAGTGGGTTATTCTGTTGTTATTTTTTATCTTTGAAACTTTCAAATTCAAAAATCTAATAGAAAAACATTATTATACCAGGACTGCATCTAAGTGGTGATGTCATCACTGTTACAATGGCTCATGCTTGAGAGTTTGGATTTTGAAGAAATCGCAATCCTTATGTTTTAAATTTTGGCTTGTAACTTTGTAGAGGAGGCCCTAGTCATACCAAGGGCACAAAATTAGAGATAGCTCTTAAGCTCTTATGACTTTTTAACAAGACAACAACGACAAAGGACTGTGCTAAAGTCCAACATTAGCCCCACAGGAACTACAAAGTGATACCCTGGCAACCGCTTTCAACGTTGTTAGTTTTAGCAATTTTCTTTATACACAATGCATTCAAGCATCTATCTAAAACCGCATTACCCAAACTGATACAGTGTTTTCATGTATTCTTCCAAATCAGCCACTTTTGTATCCGAGAACTTAAATCCGTAGTTCTCTAACTCTTTTCTGTATCTCTTTAGGTAAAGCTCCTCCAAATCTCTCTCAGGGGGTTCCTCCACTGCTGCCTAACCAGTACATCATGGGACCCGGAGGTTTGCTGCCCGCCTACCCCGTAAGAACCCTCATCCTCCTAATTCAAAACAGATCAGCTTTCACTCCTCTGGGAAGTTATGTAGTGTTTGTGGAATTTCAGGGTGTATCTGTTTCTGTATTGTGTTGGGTGATTTTAATGGTACATATGCTCTTCCAAAGTGAATAGTATTAACAGGGTGTGTGTGCTTTTGTGTTTTATAGCAAATTTATGGCTATGAAGATCTTCACATGCTCCAGTCTAGACTACCAGTGGTAAGTTTGTGGCAATCGAATATTTATCTGCTTTGTTTAAATAAACCTAAAACTGCAAATAAACATCATGTTGTAAATTTATACCACCATTTTTTTATATTCTGATTTCCAACACAAGCTCATCTGACCAGATTATTCTGTAAACATTTTAACTATTGTAAGAAAGCTATATGCATTGCCTACAGTGTGTATCATAAATTAATGAATCTATTATTTCTGCACTATTCTTCCTTATAGGATTATTATGGAATTACATTCCCAGGGCCGACTGCTACGCTGTCTGGCAGAGACGGGAACCTCGCCAGCAACCCCTACTCAGGTACGACACAACTGATTTTGTACGTGCCAAAACTGTAGGCAACAGGAGGTCTAATAGTGATTTTAAAAAAGACACTTTGAATTAAATGGAAGACATTGGATCATAAATATAATCTTTTGATCATGTTCTAAACCAGCTTTTTTCTAATCAAGACTTTTTTCACTCAGGTGACGTCACAAAGTTTGGCAGAGGCGAATCCACCTCACCAGCGCCATCTACCAGCCTGTCTGCCGCTCACGCCCCTCAGACAGTGCAGCCTCCGCAGGCTCAGAGCCAAGGACAGAGTCAGCCTCAGCCACAGGGCCACCACAACACCCAGCAGACCTTCTTAAACCCAGCCCTGCCCCCCGGCTACAGCTACACGGGCCTCCCCTATTACCCAGGGATGCCTGGCGTACCCAGCGCTTTCCAATACGGCCCCACTATGTTCGTGCCCCCGGCCTCTACCAAGCAGCACGGCATGGGGCTCAGCAACCCCACCACTCCATTCCAGCAGCCCAGCGCCTATGGCCAACATGCCTTCAGCTCAGGTGTTTGATGCAGCAACCCATGCATACAACTATAAATAGCTCATTACGAATTTGGCTTGTAGACTTGTAGTTTTTACGGTAGTAGTAATAACAGTATTTAGCACACTATAATTTTTGATGTAAATAGGACTGATGGCAACTTTCTTAAACTGAGAGTTTGAAGAAAGTTGTTTGTTTCAAGGGTACGATGACCTCACTCAAGGCCCAGCAGGAACTGACTACAGTAAAGGCTACAGTAACTCCTCTCAGACACAGGCCAAATCTGCTGGCTCTGGCCCGGGGAAAGGTAAAAGCATACATTTACACTATGAAGCAAGCCTTTAAAGTGGACTATAGAAATTGGAATAGTAATCACATTGTTTATTTTTCTCTTTTAGGTGTCTCTGTAACATCTAGCAATTCTGGGGTGCCAGACATCAGTGGAACCGTTTACAATAAGACTCAGGTAGTTATACACAAATATACCTGTAGCTTCTATAAAAAAAATAGCAAATGTATGATTCTTACTGATTTTCTCCTGCAGACGTTCGATAAGCAGGGTTTCCATGCTGGCACCCCTCCTCCTTTTAACCTGCCCTCTGCTCTGGGCGGCACGGGACCTTTGACCCCCGGCGCTGCCCCCGGTTACGCTCCTGCTCCATTCCTACACATTCTGCCGGCCCACCAGCAGCCACACTCACAGCTGCTCCATCATCATCTTACCCAGGATGGACAGGTCTCTATCTCACTTTCTCTCTAATAATGCCTCTTTCTATCCCTAATTTTTACCCAACAAGTTTTAACGTTATCCAAACCAAACGTGACTCCTAACCTTCACAGATCATCATTTTGGTTGAGACTCGTAAATCATATGGTCATTTTTTGGGTCCTTTGGTTCTTTAGGGTGGGCCAAACCAGAGAAGCCAGTCAAGCACCATGCAGCAGAAGACCCAGGTCAACAAGTCCAACTATGGCAGCTCCCCTTACTGGGGCAACTGAGTGCAGTCCACAGCACGGGTGACGTCCCGAACCCAAAAACGTGCTGATCAAAGCAGAGGGACACACTACCATCATTATCATCTTCCCACATTCTCATTTCCCCTTTTCAAAGTTTTGGCTGTTGTATGTAAAGTATATTTATGTATGTATTTATACAGTATATATGTATTGGTAGGATATGAAATGTGGTTTTTCTGCATTTTAATTTTTTGAAGGACGGATTTTTGTTTGTATTTCATTGCTAAATGGCTATGATGATATGGTGACAGAAGTAATGATTACGTAACGGAAGGGTGATTATACTTGAACCAGAGCAAGCATCATGTTATAAAAACAGGAGGGAGTTATTTGTATACATAACCCTAATAATGTGTACACATTATTGCTAAGCTTGATGACATGATGGTGAAGCCTTTTTTTAAACTTTTGTATTTTGCCCCTTCCTCCCCCCTTCACCTGTGAACTTTTTCTAATGAGGGGGGGGTTTCATTTCAGCGCTTAATTTTTTGTTCCCTCTGCCCTTCATTTGTTACCCCACCACCACCAAATTGGCTAAAAGGTAGCATTTTAAATCAGATTCATTTTAACATTGGTTTTACCCTTGTTGTCAAAATAAAATTGTCAAGTTTATTTGGGTTTTGTGTGGTTCTTTATATACTTGCAAACTTTAGGATCTTTAACAAATCAACTGGTTATATACAATCAATAAGAAAGCTATACTGATGCTTATTTTACAAATATTTTCAGTTAACTGTCAGTCTCCAAATTAGAGCATATACACTTACTGGCATTTTTAGGTACACCTGTTGAATTGTTTGCATTTACATTTAGGCATTTGGCAGACGCTTTACATAGATATTTGCAATCCACTGGAATCGAACCCACAAGGCAATGCCCTTACCACTGAGCTACAGGAAAGCACCATTTGTTAATGGAAAATATGTACTCTACCAATCCCCTGACATGCAAGTACAAGTATTAAACATTACTTTTTCCAATTCATCTTGTGAAAACCCTGGCTTTCAAAAATTGATTGGTTAACTTCATGCAGACTGATCATTTAAGATTAAAATAAAACCACTTAAATGTACAAATCAACCTCAATCTTTGCATCTCAAAAAGCTCTAATAAAATGACATGATTTCCTGTACAGTTTGAGTTGGCATTATCCAATCTAATAGATTATTTGGAACAACAAAAGAGCACCATTTTTTCCAGCAAAATAAAGCTTGAGGCATGCATAACATAGCATGATTATTCATTTATTCAAAGGCCAAATGATACACACAGCCTAAAATGTAACATTACAATACAATGGCTGGAGGACTGGGGATGGAAATATTGAGAACATGCATTCTCGTATTATTTATCATAGCAAGATTACAATTACACTATCAGATCCCTGCCGTTTTAATGTACAAAAATATAATCTATAATATCTATTAACACAGGCTTCCTCTAAAGACACTATTGTTTTTGATGGTTACTTGAATCCCAGTGACATTGCATAAATGAAAAGGTAAATGC
The DNA here is from genome assembly GCA_008369825.1 of Triplophysa tibetana. NCBI lineage: Eukaryota > Metazoa > Chordata > Actinopteri > Cypriniformes > Nemacheilidae > Triplophysa > Triplophysa tibetana. The sequence goes on from CM017898.1 coordinate 4,986,068, forward strand.
ATAAAAACTATTTCATGACAAACTTCACAACACAAAGTCCTTTCAATAATGCCAAAGGGCTGTTGTTTTATTTTCACTCAAGGCACAGATATCAACCGTCCATTTCAGAAAGGTGCTTTGAGTATTCACGGTAAATAAAGCAAATTTGTATAAAAGAAACCAAACACATTGCTAGTCATCACCGCACGACTTTTGCTAGGCTCACAAGCATCTTCAAAATGCTTTCCGACCACAGCTCAACACTGATAATGATAAAAAGTAAAATCTGTACAATACAGAAGAGGTACAGTCTGGATTCAATTGAACCTATCCATCCTCTTACTTCCTATTCTTTTTTTTCTTTTTCTTCTCAGTTTGATCTTCTTCCTGTTTAATCTCAGGCTCTGCCTCCATGGCTTCACTCTTCCTCTTTTTCTTCTTGGAAGGCGTGGCCCCTTCCACCCCATTTGAAGTGACCTCTTCAGGTTGTTCATCATCCTGCTTAGAAGTAAAAAAAAAACTTAAATAACATGAAAGAACGTGCAATCAACATCATCTGAGATGCTCAGATGTTCTGCTCACTTCAGTGATCAAACCCACTGTATTGGGCCCTTCAATGGTTCGGAGAAGTTTTGCTCTGGCATGTCCGATATGAGACCGGTCCATGAAAAGATCCAGCCTCCAGTATTTTCATGCCACATTTCCTAACAGACGTTAATCGTTATCGACACGTACCTTAACATCTCCTCCATTGGATTTGGCTTTCTTGTCCTCAGCATCTTCATCCCCTTCAGCTGTGGAAAGAGCTTCTAGCCTTTTCTTTTCTCTCTTTATTTTCTTCTTTTCCTTCCTCTCAAGCTTCCGCTTGATCTCGGCCGTTACCTCGCCGGCCTTTAGGACAGAGGCGACAAGTTATATGTCTGCATTTCCACAAACATAAGGTGAATCTTATGGTAGTGCTGTGTCAGGCTCATTAAATCAGTGTATACCTCCATTTTAGAGTCAGGATTAAAGTGTCATCATTCACAACAAATACATTGGATTGTTGCTGGATAGTAGAAATCGTCCAGAGGAAAAGCTTACCTCTGCAACGGCCTCTTTCATGACATCCAAGTTCTTCCGTGGAGTCTCTCCGGTCTCATAAAAGGACAACCGTTCTTCCACCTGATCGCGCAGTTTGTCCCCGAACACACTTGTTTGCACCTCTGTGGGACATAATAAACATGTCAATGTGATACGTACACCACAAAACACGGCAGTTTGAACACTTAAAGAGTTCTGCTCAGTATATACTTGTCAACATCCACTTGGGTGGGTTGCTGATGACGAAAAATAAAACGCATCATCGCAGAAACTCCATAATAAAATTCTCACACCAACACTCACCTGAAAAGCAGTCGATGCGAGACGCGATTGTGCATTTGTTGGCAAGGTAACGAGAGATGCGACCTTTGTTCTTAGCTGCTGCACGCCCGATGAACGTCGAGTGGAAAATGAGACCGTACTTCGGCGTGTTTCCTTTGGTCTTGAGGGCCCTGTTTTATTAAACAAAATATAAACCATCTACACAACTACTTGGCCACGTTGCAATGCTAAGCTGCAATTGAATGACAACTTATGATCTATAAAGAGAATCCAGACTGTGGTTCTTAACAGGACATCTTCAAATGTAACTACCTCTCAAAAACTTAGCAGCTGTTCAGACTGGGGGGTACGTGAGGTCGAGCGGGATCACTTTTAAAACGGGTTCGCAGACCCGATTAAATCACCCGCTCCTGCTACGCCCCGGCCCTGCCATCACCACAGCTGTGTAAAACCCCAGCAGGGAAGGGGAGCCCATGTACCTGAACAGGGCCTTCTCAGCCCCCAAGATCTGCACCGTGGAAGCCGGATATTTGGCCAGGTTTGTCAAACTTCCAGCGTGGGAGATGAGGCGTGCACCGACCTATTAAATAAAATAGATGAAAATGATCGAATAAGCATTTCTATAAAATCTGCTTGTTTTTTCCTGCATACCTAAAATCAAATCCGATATTTTGTTTAAAGAACCCTTCAGGTAAAGTGACGTACCACGTCACCAATAAGAGCGGCCAAATTTGGGGCCACCTGGCTCATTTTAGAACGCAGGTATTCTTGTAGCTCCTGTCTGTAGTTTGATAGTGACACCACGCGAGTGGAGAAGCACTCGATGTTGATCAGATCAATAGGAGAGATGTCCATGCCTTCAAAAAGAAACAGAACGGGTGATCAATAAAATAAAATGTATCACTTTTATTTGGTGACTTTAAGGGACGGTTCACCCAAAAATATAAATTCTGTCTTCCTTTACTCACCCTGAAGTTACTCAACCTCAAATCTTTATACATTTCTTTGTTCCGATGAACAGAGAAAGATATTTAGAAGAATGCTTATAACCAAATGGTTCTTGGCCACCATAGTAGGAAACGTTACAATGATTCTCAAAAGTGCTCCAGAACCGTTTGCTCTCCTACATTCAATATAGTTTGTTCTTGACAAAAATAAATTTAAAGCCAAGAAATGTTTGCTTACAATTTGTGGCTTTTTTCAGAGCCAAGAAATGTATACAGATTTGAAACATCTTGAGGGCGAGTAAAGGAAAAAAAAAATTCACCTTTGGGGGAATTTTCCCATAAAATGTTCAGATAGTGAGGAATGTTGTCATCACATAATTTCAGTGGATTGACAGATCACAAAAACATCATAACATCTCCAGGTCCACACAAAGCTATTCAACACAAAGCGAGCTAATCTTACCCATCGAGCTACGAGACGCGTCAAGAATGGCCTGAGCTTTAGCGCTGTCCATGATGATCTCCTCCATCGCTCCCAGCATCTCCTCCGACAGTTCCTTCCTGTTCCCGATCAGCTTTGCCATTTTACAGTACATGCTGTTGTCGTTCACTATCCTTATCAGCTCTGGGAAATGGTATCCGTACCACTCTCTGCGCAGATAATAAAGGAGCGTTACTGATACGAGAAAAGAACATCTGTCATTTTCGAAAAAACACATTTACAACACCCAACAATTGGAATTCTTAATGGGCTGTCTCCCCCCTCAGGCAGTGTTCTTTCCAGTCGGAGGAAGCGAGCACTCCCAAAGTAAGGATTTTTATGTCCCTCCATTTCCTATACAGCCAGTGCACTAGAGGGCTCTGTCTGTGGTAAGCACTAGGAGGTTAACAATTAATGTAACCCTATAAACTTAATAGCCTATGCCTTAATGTATAAGTCTCTTCAAAACATGTCACAGTACCACCTATACAACAACAAAACATGATCCATCTTACCTCACACGCATGGAGAATGTGTTGATGTCTTTGTCTAGTTGATCTAGGAGAGCGATGGACTGGATGATCATGTTGTCTGCTCTGTTGACGTTAAACTTGACTTTGGCTCTGGAGTAGCTGTGACCCAAACCAAGTTGAGCTTTGGACGCAGCCAAGGCCGTGAGCCCCTTGACCAGGGAGTGAAAGTGCAGGCGGACACCTGTCAATCACAGCGGATGTATTAATAACAATCGCAAACTGATTTACTCATCTTTGTATTAGCCTACTGTTCAGTTTTTCAGTATAAAGCATCAGAAATCAGGAGTTCTAATAACATCATGACAGCAGAATCATTTTTTGGTAATCCTTATGTTTAAGAATCAAAATCATCTTGAATAATCCTGCTCACCCCGTACTATTTCAGAAACTACGCCTCCTGTTTGGATAGACAACCCAAGCTCTTCCTGCAAGGCCGCCCCAAGTTTGGCATCCGACACACCCAACATAGTCTTTTTACCTCCGGACGAAAGGTTGGTTTCCAAGAACAACTTGAGATCTGCATGGACAACTCCTGCAGAGAATAAAAAGAATGGCTGTCAGTTCACATTTAAACAAATCACGACTTCACAGATGACAAACAGTTTCGCAGATGTTTCTCAGCGTAATTGGAAAGTTGTCCTCACTAGAATTCAGTGGATTGACAGATTACATTTACATCATTGCATCTGCATAGCATCATAAAAGATGAACCACTTTTTGCCCTCTTACCTTCAGAAACAGCATTTATGTTGTCAAGCGCACCCTGGGCGGATTTAAATGGAAAGAAAGCGCTCAATCGGACCACAGCATTGAATTTCCCAACATTTAAGACACTCGCTTCAACCTATGAAGAAATAAGACATTAATACGAATGCACAACTTAACTGATGCTTCAATCCAGATCAACAAATTGTAAAACGTTTAGAGGAACAATCAGGAAGGATTACTTGAGTCAAAAATATACATGTCCCTCTAAATTAGTTAAAAACGGCAATAGAAACCGTTTTTATTAGAGAAACAGCAGATTTGGTTAATAACACAAAAGGAAATGCATTTAAAACTGCACCAACCTGAGATAGAAGCATCCCGATCTCTTCAACTTCTTTGATAGCGAATAATGCATATCCAGCAGCATGCTCGAACAGCACGTGTAACAGCACCTGAGGAAAAAGCAATTGTCCATCATCATCAAGACCATAAATCACTCTTTTAACAACAAATATAGGGACAAAGTCCAAAACGCTTAAATCACAATGGCATTAATATTTTAAAACCTTTCGTTATTAACGAAACCCATGGTACACATGTTTAATGCGGTCTGTTTAAGCTACAGAGCAACTCTTGCACGTGCACGTCGCCCACGTGGCGACACAAATACGCTGTAATAAATTGTATTAATTTTAATACATGTTATTGCGTAACTGATTTCAGCAGATACGTGTTGTTAATAAATTACTCGTGTTTAGGTTTTATTGCGGATTCAAGCTGGAGCGACGCAAATTAGCATGGGTTACACACCACGTGTTCCTCCTATGGATCAAATCTCTTCACGAAACGTTCCGTTACTGGACTAAAGAACAGATCGTATTCACATTAAACTGCGGAGTTTAACCCTAACAATTCACGAGGTAAGTAAAATACAAAGACTTAAGAGTTGAAGTGCGTAAGAGTTTACTTTGTGCCTGTAATGGCCTTCCAGTGCCATACTGCGGCCTAACTTAGCGTGGTGCCAGATTCACCTTTTATCCTTCAAAATACTTATAATTAATGCAAATGTACAATATGTTGTTTATTCGTCGTTCAACTGAATAGACTAGAAGCAAGACCGCAGAAATAATGTTGAGAAATATACATATTTTCTTGGGTATGCCACACCACCATGCTCACTGGCTAACGTTACTGGATTAAAAAATAACGCAATATATAGGATTTATTAAACAGCGCAAAAACAATGATTTCTTGATTTATAAGAGACTGCATATGTAAAACATAACTTACCATGTTTACGTTACAGTTTAGGTGCGCCACGCGTGCGAAAGCGCTCTGCTACTCGAGATGTCTTCTTGAACAGGAAGGAATGGGAGACGCATGCTCGAGCACGAAAGACCCTCGCGCTTATGTGTCTTCTCTTCTCGCGATATTTCAGAAGTTGCCTTTTTCCAGGGCAACGCCACCTGTTGGAAATGCATCCCGTTTAACGAAAAAAACCCATAATGAATAATATAAGTAGAAATAATCAATTACAGTTCATATAAATCGATTGGCGAAAAAACTGCAAGAATAAACATCGTAATTTGATGCAACTGGATAAGAAATTTGACTTTTCATTCATTATAAAATAAGGAAATTAAACAATCTTGAGATACACCCAACATGTTCCATGTATTTGTTTACATAATCAGGTTTAAGTGTTATGGCAGGAAACATATCTGGTTGCACACCCATTAAAACAGTGATTATCAGAAAAAAGTGTCACAATTTACCATCCACAGTAGTAAATTCCACTGTTGACTCGATTTTTTTAGATAAAATTCATTTTATAACCGTATACCAACATCAGACAGCATTCCAGAGTGGATTTCTTAGAAACTAGAAGACTGAAAAATTCATCCTTGTTACAAAAAACTCTAGAGTGACCACAACCAAGTTATGTCAAGTCCCTACTGTATCTCTTGTGTCCATGGTCAGGGTGGGGGAGTTTATTGAAACATACGTCAGAGAAAGTAAGTACCACCTCAGTGTGATCAAAGACTTTCTATAAAGCCTTGACTGCTCCCAGGAACACGGACGGACCCACACTGCTACAACCACAATCTGCATACTGTATAAAGGTATAAAAACATTTTGCTTGTTTCATTAACTTGTTCAATGTCATTATTTCTGTTTTCATGTGTCTTTTTACATTTCTCTGTTATGACTCACAAACAAAAATTCTCCATATCAAGGTGGAAAATAATCTGGTGCTCTATTTTTTTGTATATGGACTCGTTTGTGTGTATCTCATCACAGTTCATGTCAATGATGCAAAGATCAGTGACCGGATGCTTGGTTCTGGTGTGTATTGTTGCCCTGCTGGCTGAGCAGGCCGAGGGTCACATCACGTTCTTCAGCCCAAAAGAGATGAGACAGCTCAGGGTGATAAAACCAAACCATCTGAAATGTTTATTTGGCATCTAATTAAAACAGCAATACCTTGTTACATACTGTATAACAGGAAGATATTTATTCTTTATCATTTCATTAAACTTTCTTGCATCTTTAACAGGAGAAGGAAGGCAAGAAGGATGCTGAACTTCGGGCAGAGAGCAGTTTGATTAATGGACTGTCTGAAGTAGAGGATGGAGGAGAGACCGTGGTGAGGATCCATAGATGTATTTAATTTAATAATTACAGATATTCAAATAATATTTTCTTCTGTCACACAAAAGCACTTAGATGACATTTCATGTATTGAAAATAAAAAGAACATCTAAGTGCAAAAACATATTTAGGTTTAAAACAACATTTTTATGAATTAATCACACAACGAATTTTAGCTAACAGGCTGTTTATCATTGAAGGGTCAACATATTGAAATTGGATTAAAACTCACTGCTAAAAAGAGCCACATTGGGTTTGCTATCGGTAAGATGCTGCAGAACATCTTGGAGGAACCAAAGGCCGGTAAGGACAATAAAACCCAATAAAATAAATTATGTACATACACTCACACAGACCACTCTAATATCTACTGTACGCTTTATTTTGACAGAGAAATAAGGCATTTTAATGCACTTTGAATGACAATTGCAGCCTGACGATTTGCCACGATTGCAAGCAGAAATGGTTTATTTACTAATGTAAAGACAATCGCAATAAAATGAAATTGCATGCACATGTAGTTTCCTGTCATCCTTTTTCTCAACTTTACATCAGTACTGCAGGTGAATCTGAATTTAAGCTTGTTGACCAGCAGTTTGCCGGTTTCACTATAAATGTCATGTTGAAGGGAACCCATTGGGTCTATTGAAAATAATCACAATTACACAATTCAAAATATGCAACTATTTATTTAACAGGTCTGTTTTAGACTCTTTATACAAATAGGTACCAAAAGCAAGCGCAACAAATGGTTTTACAGTTCATGCTTTTAGTAAATTATAGGAGAAATGTATCCCTTTCAAAGCAATACGGTGGCTGACACAGAACTAAGTTGTCGTCACGTTTTCGTTTCTTTTTGCTTAGAAACTGGGATGCTGGAAGATGTTTTAGGTTGGGGATGCTGTCGGTATCTTGTGGAGTTTAGCACATTTGCATTTGTATTGGCACCTACTGTATTATTGCTCCTGTATGACATTTTGCTATTTGCTCCCTAAACTCTTTGTGAGTCGCTTTGGATAAAAGCGTCTGCTAAATGACTAAACTAAACAAAAAAAAAGGGCATGCTATGTAAAAACTTGAAGTCACACTACAATCGTTTTAGTGAAAACTATTTAATTATCATAGTGTAAACACAAAACATTTCAAAAAATTTTACATTAACGTTACTGCCCTTAAAATATCGAATGCTTCCAAAAATACGCGTTTTTAAGCTATATAACATAACGCTTTATTACAGAAGAGATGATCGTTGTCCCAAACCAGTGTGCAGATAAATTGACGTACATGTATTTTATTGGTTGTATATATATTAGGCCTATTTTAAATTTTTGTCTTTTAATTATTTTTCATTTTTAAAAAAATGTAGGCGGTGTTTTTAAGTTCAGCTAGTTAAGAAAATAAAAATTATTTCACCAAAGTATTAAACTCCCCCTCATTTCTAAACTTGTTCATTGATACTGTATGAATGTTGTATTATTTAAAGACTCTTCTTCACAAAACTATATGAAAAAACTTGGAATATAGGCTATTGCACAGGTCAAATGGTTGTATGGAATTGATACAATGCAAAAAGAGCTTCAAAAATGAATTTGAAACATTTCTTTTATATAATGCTTTGTACGGTGGATAAATATGCTACTAAATTGGTTTGGAACATGAAATCTGATGAAGTTAAAGTTTCGATGTCAGTCTCTCACAGATCTCAAATTCCTTCACTCCTAGAGCTGGATCTCTGGCAGGGGGAGCTGCAAGAACCAGGGAACAGTCGCTATCAAAGTATTTCCCGGTTATTCCTTCTGTTTCCTCTGACACAGCGCAGTATATTGTGCTGACTGCTCCTTCTTTAGAGCTCTGCGATTGAGAAAGACACACATAACACAAAAAATACTCAAATCCTACGCAGATAAAGCAGAACAAGTCAAGCTTCTTTCACATCTGTGGGATTTCATTTCTTCATTTCGCCCTTTTCATGAAACCATGACCTTTATTAAATGCATTTTCTTCTAGAAAACTAGGCATTCTAGTTCTGCAGGTCAGTCTCTCAACAAAAATGCTGAATTTGAGATTTTATGGGCAGGAATGTTTAAACCTTGTTCCAGAGTGCAGCAAGAATGAAGATTATAAACACATGTCAACTGTAGAATTTCTGGGCATGCACTCACTTCCAGTAAAACCAATGTAATCTGAAACCGAGTCATGGTTTGTATATGTTGTTTAGCAACGATGCATTAAGTGAGTGTGTTTGTGTCTTACTTTGAAGAAGAAAAATCCCACTAAATTGAAGAGGAAGCGGACGATGAAGTTATAGTTTCTCATGACTTCTGTCATGACTACACCAGGATGAAGAGAGTTTGCTGTGACTCCTAAAACAAGCGGAATAGAAAACAAATGGACAAAATGAACAAAAAATTGTACAATTCCAATTCAGTGGAAAAAAAATTCTTTAGTAACAGTTACATTAGCTTGGCCTTAAATGTTTCCCTACCATTTTTTTAGGCGTGTTGATGGGAGCTGGAATGACTAATGGCAGGACCATGTGTTCTTTTTTTTTTGGTAATGCAATTGCCACAGACATTACACATTATATCTTTAAGCCTCAGTTTGCGCTCCATTTAAAATCCTCGATGTATAGAAATAATCAGGAAACAAAATAATTTAATAATATTGGGGAATATTGACCAACCTTTCATGCACTTTCAAAAGCCGCCCCTGTCAGACTATCTTATTACGAAGCAAATTAAAGGAAAATGCATTTATCCAAATGAGTACATCTATTCCAACAGAGTTCTTAATCAATTCCATACCTACTCATCTAAATTGAATTTGGATTCCTACTTATTTTCAAATAACACGTGAAAGCTCAATGGAAAACAGTAAAAAGGAAAGGTTTGGCGTGTACCTGTGCCCTGAAGCCTACGTGCCAGCTCGTTGGTCCAGATGATGTTGTGGAGCTTTGTGTGGTTATACACACTGTCCATCACATAGGTAAGATTTTCCCCTTTGAAATGAGAGAAGTCCACCTTCCCTCTCCGGTGATTCAAAGAGGAAACATTTACAATGCGAGCAGGGGCTGATTTCTTCAGGAGGTCTGCACGATAATACAATGGCCATGTTATTTTCATATAAATATGCGGTGCTATTCCAACATCAACATTTGTGTCTTAGGCTACCTAAAAGCAAACTGGTAAGCAGGAATGGCCCAATGTGGTTGGTTGCAAATGTGGTTTCCAACCCATCAGCTGTAATTCCTTTTGGAAGGCCTAACAAAATCAAAATGAAATGTCGAAACACAGGTTAAACCAGACAGACCAACTAAACCAGCTAAGGGTGATCTCTTTAATCAGGGAATGTAAACAAGAGAGATAATTCAAGAGACTTTGTTTCTACCTGAGGCTCCTGCATTATTGACCAAAATGTGCAATTCCTTCTGCTCCTCCAAGATCTGAGTGGCAAACTTCTGGACAGAGTCAAGGGAAGAGGTGTCAACCAGACGCAGATGTACATCCTCATTCCCACTCAGTTCAATGATTTCTTTCAGAGCTGATGTACCGCGAGCCTCGCTCCTGCATGCCAGGATCACCCTTGCCCCACGACGGGCAAAGTCCAGGGCAATGAACTTCCCAATCCCTGACAAATAAAAGCAGTGTAACAAAAATATATCTATGCTCTAGAAATGAGTGACTATTAAATGTCACCGTAGAGGAGATTACAACGATGGTTCTACTGTTCAGTTATCAGAAGTTGTTTGAAAACTAGAACATTTAATGAATGACCTTATCATATCGTTCATGCTATCCAACTTTATCAGCTAGATTTTCTTAGCTTGCAGCAATGGTTAAACAGTTATCTCCCAGCAAACACAGAACGTTCCCCTAACGTTCCCCTATGGTTCCCATTTGGTTTTTTTGTTGGGAACCATATGGGAACGTTCCCAGAACGTTCCCTGTAGGTTATATTTTTCCTAACCAAAAGCTAACGTTCCCGAAACGTTCTCTGCAGGTTAGTTTTTTCTAACCAACAGCTAACGTTCCCAAAACGTTCCCTGTAGGTTATATTTTTCCTAACCAAAAGCTAACGTTCCCGAAACGTTCCCTGCAGGTTAGTTTTTTCTAACCAACAGCTAACGTTCCCAGAACGTTCCCTGTAGGTTATATTTTTCCTAACCAAAAGCTAACGTTCCCGAGACGTTCCCTGTAGGTTAGTTTTTTCTAACTAACAGCTAACGTTCCCGGATCGTTCCCTGCAGGTTCGTTTTTTCTAACCAACAGCTAACGTTCCCAGAACGTTCCCTTCAGGTTATTTTTTTGGGGGTAAAAATAAAACCAAAAAATAACCTGGAAGGAACGTTCTGTATAGGTTCCCTTTAGGTTTTTAATTAGTAGCATTAAAATAGACTTAATTAACATTAAGACTTACTGTGACGCTACATTAAAAATGTTAATTTTTCAAAGCAGCATACAGTATAAACACATATGAAAACGTAACGCTATTTAACTCAAATATGCACAACATTTTATTCGTTTCTCACCATTTCCCGAAGTCTGCATTCAGGTCTTCAAGCAAATTACGAATCAAGTCAGTGAGATTATGTAAAGTATAGAACTGGGACCACTTTTACTTTCAAGGACCAATTACAAGCACATTATCAATATAACAAACATATAAATCCCATGTGTGGCATTACAGTGTTTTTTATATGTTTTTATTGACAGTTTTACATTGATGAATCAGGGATTTTGCCATCTGTGAGTGTAACATGAGTTCAGTTAGTGTAAGACAGTACATAAGGTAGAATACCTTATCTCTGAAAGACAGGGAGACTAAAGACACTAGTGACAATATATAGAGGCAAACACTTCTGTACTCTGCTTAATGGAAAAATAGGCAGTATGTTTTTTAAATATTTTGGGGGTTTACCACATAGACAAAATAAAAAAAAGCTATTATTGTTTTAGGGCATAACAACTGTTTTGAATAGAGCAAAATAGTAAATAGCAAACACTAAGATGATTTTTAATCAATATGCATTCTAGAGGTAATGATGAAAATGATCTTTTACCTGGAACCTTAAGAACCAGATAATGTTATTGAAGAACAGTTTAGGTAAGCTTGTAATAACTGCATACATCTACCAGTTAAAACATTTACATTAGTCTTTTATTGGCATTCAATTCTAAAAAAATTTAGTGTTTCCCAACCTCTCTTTCAGATTCTAATTACCGAGTGTACACTTATATATCTTTTTTATATTCATAATTTTATGAGAGGGTATCATAACATAAATGCACATTATTTTCTTCAAAAAACGAAAATAAATTTACGAAATTAAAATAAAACTATCAGAAGAGTTAACATTTTGCTCTGGTCTCGTGCAAGGCCCGCGGAAGCTGACTTGGTCTGTGGCCACCGCGCGCACAGAGCGACTCCCTTCTGAGAGGAACCTCCGATCCCTTCAGTTATCCTGAGGTAAAATTATTTTTACTTTACCAGCCTATAAAAAAGACATGTGTGGTGATATTTTACGTTTTAAATGTAAAAAGCATTTAAAACTATGAAAAGGGTAAGAATATCTAGAATCTCTGACAGTTTTCCTGAGGTAAATACAGCCTGTAATGTATTTAAGTTAAACATATAAACCTACTACAAATTTAATTAACGTTTATCCATACAAATTGTTATATAACTACCTTCTGCAGCAGGAGGAGATCGCTTTCCTCACAACCACTTTCGCTTTCACATGAAACCCACTGAACTAACTTATAAAATTGACTGCCAAACTTACGTTACATTACATGTTCATGTAGCCTAGCATTAGCTTACTACATCTGTTGCTAACACACGCGGCTTTCCGTTTTTAGCTTAAGACTGTGTTAAATGTTACCTCCGTTAACGTCACATATTTGTGCTCATGGAGCAAATTCGTCGGAGTTAATAAACATGTTATTTTCAAAGTTACACCCAACATGGTAACGTTACTTGAAAATAAATACACATTTTTGTATGAAAAGCGTTGGCTCGCACACAGATTGGCTGCGAGCGCGAGAGCTGGCTCCTTCACACACTCCAAATTCATATATAGCCTATACAGAAGACCTCTCACCTAGCAGGCTGATTTCCATCGGCTGATGCCACAGTAAATGGAGCAGTTACTCAGTTTTTGTAGATCTAAGCCACAGCATGTATTTTACAGTCATAAATATTTAAATTAATATACTTAACAGATGTATACTTTATCCCAGTGTTTCCCAATGTTGGTTCTGCAGTACCAATTCTTATAAAATAATTCACTTTGTATAGAACTTTTCATATTATTGCCAATCATTTTATAGTCTTCCATATTGTACGTGCGCTTTAGTATGAAAAGCCTCTGCTAAATGCCTATACTGTAAATTAATTGCAAGCAGTATTAACGATCAACATTATTCAGTGGCGACACTGCAATTAATAAATATTTCACATAATAATTATTCACTTCAACTACAATGTTTAATATCCGTCTTATTCATTTCCTTTTTGTTTTGTTTTCAGATGATGCTGAAGAGAAGATAGTGGACTTGATGGTGCTTCTGTATTTTAATTACTTGTAGCCTATATATTTCTCATTCTACATTTAATAAATAGTAATTATAATGTATAAAATTTGATATTACCAATTAGTGTAACGGCTTAAAGTTATTATTTTCCTTCCAGTTGTTTTATTTGTATGTTTTTTAAGGTTTTCTATGTAGTTTATATATATATATTTCTCATTCTACATTTAATAAATATTAATGATACGATTCTTTTAAAATTAAATTTTACCAATTAGTTTAACGTTTTAAAGTTATTATTAGTTTCTTTCTATTTGTTTTATTTGCATGTTGTTTAAGGTGGTTAATGCAGTTTAATTTAATAAATGTTGATTTATTTAAACCCAGTTCTTGTTCTGTGAGCAATAAAAAATCTATAACACATGATTTTAGACTTATTTGCTTTAATCATGACATTAAGGTTAGTAGAACGTTACCGTAACGTTCCACTAACGTTAGGGGAACGTCACCGTAACGTTAGGGGAACGCTACCCTAACGTTAGGGGAACGTTACCCTAACGTTACGGGACCGTTCCCCTAACGTTAGTACAAAGGTAGGGGGACGTTCCCCTAACCTAGAGGGAACGTTCTATTAACGTTAAGAAAACTTTCCTGGAAAACCAACAAGGAACGTTAGAAAATCTTTTCTGGGAACGTTCTGGGAACCAAAATTGTTTGCTGGGCTATTACCGTTGTCAAGCTTGGACGTCTAAAACACGATAAAAAATGTCTTAAAATGTTTTATAATGAGGTGGAGCTGTTTACAATAACTATATCTTTTTGTAAAGTAATTATCATAAGATATTTTCACAATACGTAAAAAGAATGTCATAAAGTGTGTCATTATTGTGGTGCGTAAACACATTTCGCCACGCGCATTTAGAAAAATTATTAAACGCTTATTATAAACATTATAGAGAAGACCTTTATAAATAACACGATTTTAACAACATAAAGCGAGTTTCTTACCTGTATTCGCACCAGTGACAATCGCAGTTTTACCATTCAAACTAACAGGACAAGCGCGCGGGTCCCACGAACCTTTCCGCTGCGCCCGCACAGTGATGGCCAATATCACCGTCGAAATCACCCACAAGGGATGGCAAAATATGTCACTCCACTCCCAAGACATCATAAAGTCTTTGTGGCCCTAAAATAATTCGATCTGAGTAGCTACAAACAGACTCCGCTTGGTCTTAACGTCTGAATGCAACAATCATGGACAGACAGGCTACACATTAACAGAGAACAGCCTTGAACGGAAACACGTCAGTCAAATCTAAAATGGGTTTTTACCTTTTATCACAAATCATCAGGTGTTTTTATCAATATCAGACATTAAGCTTATTGAGCATACTCACAAAACCTAACAAGTCATTTACACATTTGGCAGGCACTTTTTTAATTGCATTCAGGCATAACTTTTTATCAGTTTCTACCAATACAAGGTCCATAAATCATTAAAGTCATGCAATCTGTGAGTTTGCAGTCCAAGGTCACTTATGGATAAAGGATTGCTGCTTTGGCCTCTAAATAAACCTTTAGAATATTTCAGACCTTTGAAATTAAGAAAAAAACATGCAAGCACATCCATACCGACCATGTTTGAGCAATTCCAAACATATTGTCAATAAACATTTTGGATTATCATTGCATTTGTTGTTTTAGATTCATTTTTTTAATGACCATGAAGTAACTCTCAAAACAAAGTTAAAAGGAAATATGGTGTAGGTCTAACAATGTAGTTCTAATACTTATGTAAGGCTGGTGCCAAGGTGTCCACACCAAAAGGGCACCATGTCCCGGGAAACACAGAACTTCATCCAATACAATGAACTCCCCACAGGGTTTGCATCTCCATTTTAGACAGCGTACAACAATGAATGAAGATTAACAACTCACACCTTTACTTTTGTTCTCTTCTCCCCCTCTCCTCTCTCTCCAACTGAACTCAGAGCAATTCAAAGCTCACCCATGAACTGGATTTGACAAATGCCATATCGTATATGAGCAAATAATCTTCATATGCATATTTGGTATAATTTGTAATGTCTCTGTGCGATTGGTACAATGGTCTCGTATTCACAGCAGTAGAGCAGATCATAACATAGGTTTAAGGCTTTAATGTTATTCTGCTCACTGTTGAGATTGCGTCGTCATGCAAATGCCCATTTGTGGCCTGAAATTGTTGTTGTTGTGTGGAGGAATGGTATTCTGGTCTGGGTATAAAGGGAAGCTGGCAAAATGTTCTGGGGAATTCTTACTATGATGAACCCCACGGTGCTGTGTGTGAGCCTTCAGACACACAGCACTGTGTTTTTTTCCGATCGCATCTTTTTCTACTGTCAGTTATGCGTCTTAGACTCGTAGACTAATCTTTGAGGATTTGATGTTTTGTTTTCGTATTCTCTGAATTGAATTGTAATTGGCAAGTAACATTTACCTGACTAAAAATTGTCATGTTTGAATTGTTCCGCATTATTCTGAGTTTGTGAACTTTAGTAGATCACGCTATATCCTTTGTTACCGCAAATCTACGTTCAGGTTAGTAACGGACTAAAATCCTATATTAGGTTGAGCATTGGGGCACGCCAGCTGAGATCTTAGAGCTCCGGCTAACTACTTGGCATTAGTTTAAGTGTACTTAGAACGTTGGGGCTAATGTTTCCATTTAGAACAGCACATATGTTGTCTGACATATCTAAATAAGGTAAGTCTCAAACCTCTGGTTATTGAAATATTATTCTAACTAAGTGTACATAGGAAACTATGGCATGATTATGTAACTGGTACGAACCACACCTACTCCAGGCGGGCTTCGAACCGAGTCGGTTCTGCATGGGAGTCGGGCGCTCTAGCGAGGAGGCTAAAGACCGCAGTCTCTAGCGTCTGCCGCCAGAGAGTCCTTGAGGCCGAGGAGTGAGGTTTACACACTGCACAGCTCTACACTAGCTTGCCTCTGTTACAATTATACAAAGCTACCATCAGAGGAAGTAAGATTGGTCTATTTATCTCTATGGAGCGTGAGTCTGAGTATTACTACTCATAGAACCTCTGGCAGTGACCAAGACTGACGAGTTTGTGACCGTGAGATCCGCGTGTAACGGCCGGCGCGAGACTCTAAGCGACACTGAGAATCGGATGAAGGAGTGTAATTCAGAATGAGGCAGAAGAATCAAACATTGACCAAAATTGCATGATTATTATCACTCATAATAATCTAATACAAATAATAGCATTCAACAAGTTTCTTTTTATCTTTTGGAATCAGATAAATTACGCTATGTTAAAATAACATTAACTGTAGCGACCCAGAGCGCTGGAAAGACAGAACGCGCGCATGCCTTCGCCATGCCACTTGGACTCCGCCATTGGGCCAGTGGGTGGTTGGTGGTTCCTCTTTTCTCACATTTTTCACCACCTTTTGTAATATTTGCACGCTGTACTCTCCATGAATCAATCTGTGGGAAAGCACACAAATAACCTGGGATTATTGGAACAGTAATTGACAGTTAAGCAAATATTCTTTCCCAAACCTTCTGACCTCACAGAGTGCTACCAAGTTGTTATCATTATGCAGTGTCCTTACTATTCACGGGATTGCACTTGGCCCACAAAACATGTGTTTGTTTATGTCTCAGCGTATCGGGTGGTTAAGATGAGCACAGAGCCACTATCTCAACACACCAGATGCAGAACGAGTCCTTGCAAACCCAGACTGGTGGAGACATCCCACATATACTATTGAAACCTAAAAACAAATCCCCTGTAGTTTTAGTAAAAAGGGAATTCCTTTTCCTATATGATCAGCATCAGTGATGACTATGCACCGAAAATAATTTGCACTCAGCAATGTTCGACATTTAACAAATTCTATGAGTATACATTTTTAGCAATTTTAATTTTTTATGTTATACATATTAGAGTATAACCTCAAAATAATGTGTAATTAATTGTTAAATGCTAGGTGTTTCCATTTTAAAACTAGCAAGTACAAAATTTGTCATTTTTTTCTACATTTTGAATACTGTTTATTGTACTTTGGTATTCCATTTGTTATGTGTCTCTTACCAGATTTGTGAACCTGATCCAATGAGTGAACTCAAGATAAACAATCTTTGCGACAAGCTCAAAACCCTTGGCAGGCCATGTACTAATAACAGACATTGAAAGTACAGAGTACAGAAAAACAGTTTTTAGTGCTTCAAATCCATCATACTGTACAGAAAACTTTAAAAGGAAGTAACAGGACTGTATTGGTTTAATGACGCTCTAAACGTAATCTCTGATAATTTTTGATTGGAGTGTTTTCTAGGTTTACTAGCAGAAATTCTTAAAATAAAACAACATTTATATTAGAATATGTGTTTAAAAAGTTTTGTAGGTTGTGTGAAACTTTTGTTAACTCAGTTCACACATACAACATATAGACTGCTATAATTTTCTCTGTGGATTAGCGACTCTAATGTCTTTTCCTGTCCCCCCTTGCACACCAACCCTAGAGGATACGCATGTGTTTGAGGGGAGGGGCCAGTAAGTTTGTATAAATAGACACTACTCAGCTGACTACAATCCAACCAAAGTTTGACATCCGTTCAAACAGCCTACATTTGAATGACCAACCTCGACAACTGAGAAAAGACTATTTAAAAAAAGAACAAAAAAGAGAGAAGAAAAAACTGAAAGTCATCGTTATGGAGGAAGGTAGAAGTCAAGGCCATGTGAAACAAAGTATTTTGTCTATGTTGAAAGTCAAAAATGAATGTATCCGTGTGTTCCTGGCAGAGGCCCTCTGCACATTCAGCATGATGGTAAGCTTTTAAATCTTTTGAAGTAAATATGCTGTATAATATCACTTTTATTGTCACAAATACTTTTGAATGAGTTTCGTTGTGTGATGATACCAAGGGTTAGGATTACGTTACTGTCGAGTGTTGCTTGATATCTTGAATTTGCTTGTTTTTTATTTATTTAATCCAAACATTTCTGTTGGATTCAGTGGAGCATTGTGCACTTGCACACACACACACAAGACACGATTGGTCAGTAGCCTCTCATTTTGATCTGGCCACCTACTACATAAATCCTATTTTTAGAAACATTGGCTAATATCACATGTTCTGTCATTGACAAGTGAAATCAGTGTGACCGTGTCAAAAACTAAATCTCGAGCAAAGTATCATGTCATTGACATTGAAGGGACGCTCCAGGGAAAGTGTTTGATAAAATCAAGCCCACCTTCTTACAGAAACCTGTTCACCCAAATATAAGAATATTCATCCTTTAGTCACCGACATATCATTTTAAACCTGCAAAACTTTCTTTCTTCTGCAGAACACAAAAGAAGATATTTTAAAGAATGTTGGTAACCAAACAAAAATGGCGCCTATTCACTTCCATTGTATATACACAAAATCGCCGAAACATTTCTCAAAATATCTTCTTTTGCGTAACATAAAAGAAAGAGTCATATACTTTTATACACAAGTTTTAAACTACACGGCGGCAAACTAAATGATGAATTTATTTTTAAGTGAACAATCCTCTAAACAGAACACTGGCTCCATCTGAGAAATGACTTGAGTTCACATAAAAATGTCTGAATTAGATGTTTCTAGTTTTATAATATTTAGAGCTGTGACCTTTTACACTGTTATTATTTAGTGTCTTCCAAAACACTCTTGTTGAATTTCAGGTGTTCGGCCTTGGCTCTGTAGCTCAGGTGGTTACCGGAAATGGTTCATTCGGAGAGTATCTCAGCATAAACATTGGCTTTGCACTAGGTGTGGCTATGGGTGTTCACATTGGCGGAAGGGTGTCAGGTAAGACAACACCCACTTCTTGAACCCCGACACTTGGTCGCTAAATATTCTTAATAATAACAATCATGTTTATTCTCTCACAAAGGAGCTCATATGAACGCAGCCGTTTCTTTCACAATGTGTGTGTTTGGCCGCTTGTGCTGGAAGATGCTTCCTCTCTACGTCTTCGCTCAATTCCTGGGTTCATTCTTTGCGGCGGGGACCGTTTTTGTGATTTACTACGGTGGGCAGATACACATTTTATTTTCTTGACCTTAAGTACGGTGTCTGGGCATATAAAAATCCCACAATGTATCTTTTCTCACATCAATACTTTGCTCTATAGATGCTATACATAATTTCTGTGGGGGAAATTTCACCGTGTCTGGCCCAAAAGCAACAGCTGGAATCTTTGCAACCTATCCGGCCCCTTACCTCTCAATCTACGCTGGATTCTTCGACCAGGTACTTAAAAAGAATGTTAACCGTACTAATATTATGATCGGGAAACCTAATAATCTAAGTGACCTTTGTCTTTAAGAGTAAGAGTTTGTATTCCTGAGGTTGTTAATATATTATAATATGGATCTTGTAAACTTGTCTAAATCAGGTTCTGGGAACCGCCATGCTCCTGTTGTGTCTGATGGCTCTGGCTGATCAGAGAAACAAGCCGGTGGTACCCGGAGGGGAACCTGTAGGTGTTGGGCTCTTGGTGCTTCTCATTGGAATCTCTCTGGGGAGCAACAGTGGCTATGCCATCAACCCCACACGAGACCTGGCGCCAAGAACCTTTACGCTGATGGCAGGATGGGGTATTGAGGTTTTCAGGTAAATAAAGTAGCATTAAAATCTCTTTTAATGTGTATTTTGATAATGACAAACGATCCGCAACGCATCCTGCATTTTGAGCTAGCCAAAAAGGCCATCTGTCCTAACACTTGATTTCCTGGCATGGTTGACTTCACATCAGTTAGGATGTTTTTGATTTACACAACGAGTCAACAACAGGAAGTTTTACTTTGTTAGATCAGATCAAATATCAATTTACCGTTCATCAAGTCATTTACAGTAAATAACGGTTCTTTCTCTATCTTTCCAGGGCAGGTAATGGCTGGTGGTGGGTACCTGTAGTGGCACCCCTATTTGGAGGAGTGATTGGGGCTTTCATCTACACAGCTTTTATAGAATTACACCACCCTGATGGCGGTAGCACAGAAACGCTGCCTATAAATGATCCGGAATGTGTTCCTCTAGAGAAATACAACAAGGGGAGCTCAGATAAAAGCGTATGAGCGTTTCACTTTCTGATCAGTTTAAGGACCAATAATGTTATAGGGATCATGAAAAGAGAGAGCCATTTCCAATAAGGCCAGTTAGACTATTTCCAGCCTGTCATGAGAAACAAAGGTGATTTTCTCAGGTCAACATTCTCAGTGAATGCAAGTCTAATGTTTGATCGCTATAAAGGAATAATCTATTGAAGAAGGACCTCCAGTGTCGGATATTAAATAAATATCAAGGGCACAGCCGATCAGTCCACATGCGTGTATGGGAAACATTCCATGGGCTTTTGACACTATGGCAAAGTCATCGTTTAATCAAGCTGTGCCTTCCTGAGACCGCCTGTCCTTTAGATGCTGAAACCTGTGCCGTCTGTTTCTTCTTGGGGGTGGGTGGTTTGGGTTTACCGCGGAACGCTTTGGTCGGGTCCAGCTTGTTTAGTACAGAATCGCAGGATGCATCTGGATGAGGGTCAGTATGGAAGGTCAGGGGTTGGTAGAGGGCGGCCCATTGCTGTATCAAAAAAGTTGAATGTACAAAATGACAAAGGGTCATGGACATCTTGTACGGTCTGTATTTGTAGATTACAAATAAAACCTGTGAATGTTAGATACAGGCCATCAAATGAGTTTAACCGGTCACTTAAAGTCAACATAAAATGTATTTTCAATGAAAAAATGTAGAATGGGACTTGACTTGAGAAACCAATGGGTTTGTTGCCAAAGAAATGTAATATCGGTAAAATGCATTGGTCAAGAACAATAAGACCAAAATTGTATATAAATTTTAGTTTCTAGTTCCATGTTGACTTAGTTCAATAAAGTTGATGATGTTTGTTGCATGTACTGTACGTTATTGCATATGTTGCATTGCATATGTTCAATGTAATTTTCTTGTATATAAAAACATATTCTAAATGAAATAAGGACCCAAAAGTCATAATTTGGCATCCCTATTTTACCGAAATATAAGAGAAAAACTTAAACTGTTACCCAGTAGATCTTATTGACAAGAAAAAAGATCAGAGTGGACTTTCTCACCTTAGCTTGTGAACTAAGTCCATATGGAGTGAAATTATACTGCCATTCAGGAAGCCCAAAATATGTTATCATTAGCCGGTAGTAAGCAGTAAAGGAAGAGGTAACATAATGCCAGAAAAGAGAACGGTCCAAAAACCACACCTCACACTGCTGGGCCATTACACCTAGAGAGAACCAGCCATTTATGATATATTATAATAACATTTCGTTAACCATCTCGAATATGTAGAACATCTACGAATACCTTGAGTGCAGTTCTTGTAAACCAGGCAGACTTTACCATTACCATTGCAGGAATCCAGCTCAAAGATTCGACTGCGAAAATCAAAGTGAGGCTTTACTGGACCATCAGATTCTAAAAAAAGATAAAATACTGTTAAGTGTCTTTAAATTAAAAAAGGAATTGGTAAAATTGATGCACCATTGCAGCTTTTTCTAAACCTTGAGGGATTTAATATAATGCCCTGCCATTAAAACACAAGAAAATCGTACCATCTTCATTATTATCGAAGTCGAGATCAGCTAAAGTAGGTGCATTGGGTAGGGAATATACATTCGACTGCAGGAGAGGGCGAAGCTGAGCAACACTGTTGACCGTCATGCAACCTACTGAGACCACTTCATCTGAAAGACACAAATAGGGCTACTGAGTAGTCATTGCCAATATAATGCATTGCAGTGACGTCAATAAAATCTAAATTTAATAGACTAGACTATTATAGATTTCATAGTTAGAATGTGTTGAGGAGCGCATCATCTCACTTTCCATCTTGGAGCTCCAGGTCAGTGTGAATCCATCTGTTGTTAGATAGAAATCTTTCAGATCCTCAGGTAAAGCACTAATTGTTTTTCTAGAAAACATGAGACATTTGGTGTGAACAAATCAAAGTAATGATATGAGAATCCTTTTATTCGTATTGAAATAACTTCATACCTGCTCCCAGGAGAGTAGGTATCGTTTCTCTGCAGGGGCTTTCTCTGCGAACCGTACGTCCAGCACACCCGGAAGACTCTCTGGTAAATATTATATATGCAAAAGAATAACAACATTAATGCGTATGTAGAATCATTTTGCTATGATAATCAGGCTAAATACGGCTACCTAAATACGTTAAGCACTGCCATCTTACCTAAGACCCGGGTAATACCGAGTGTGAGTTTGTCAACAAACCCCTTAAACGTACTGTCATCTCTTGCATCCTCCATCGCAACGTCCGAAAATCAAACATCCGATTAATTTATACCTCTGCAGAGTCATGCCGACCGATACTGAGGTTACCAAGCACGCCGAACCAAAACATACAGTTCTCAGTTCCTATTGGCCGAGAAAACGATAGATGTACGGTTTGACCAATAGCGTTCTGATTCACAGCGCGCTACGTGCAAAGGACAACCAATTAAACTTACCAGCGAGGAAAGAGGGGAGGGGCGTTGCCACGAATCTGGAAGTGGCGGTTGTTTCAATATGGCGGCGGGTGCTGAATGCATTAATGGCAATGGAATTTACTGGATTCGTGACAGTATCCTTACATTTCTTTACTTGCTTGTATGTTGAGTCTTTGAATAAGTATTTTAAGTTACACTTTAGCGCGTTGTCTTGTGTTTAGCAAGTATAAACATATCACAATATGATAAATAGTGGACATTGTTTGTGTAACAGTGAGGGGGCTCGAGCTTGTGAGCGGATTTTCATTGTCTACTTAACAACTAACGTACTAATCGGTAGTTGTAAATACACCAAGCTTCATTTGTACCGCATTAAACTATATTTTTACTTTTCATAACTTTTAACGATTAATTTAAAGCACTCCCGTTTGTTGTTGTTATTATTATAGGAAGAACTGTAATGAAATGTGCTTTATGTAGTACTATTTGTTTTTTTTAGGTTGCAGGGCATTTGTACAAGAAGTTGTTTGCGGTTGAACAAATAGACTATCTGATAAGTCTTTTTCACCATCACTACATTAATAGTTTTGAAAGTTTTGTTTTCAGAGTTGTCATTTAAGATGTCATGGGTATATATGTAAATTATTTTGCTTAATGTAAACTATAAGCTGTCAGTTTAGGTCACATGGTTTCTTTAACTTGAACAGAATCAGACGAGGAGCACTCCATGGTTCGTGTTGCAGGTGAGATTTTGATACACAACCGTAGTAATGTTTTGTGTCTGCCTAATGTATGATGACTGAAAACTGTCTACATTTCTGTCATAGGGATGAACAGGAGCGCAGCTTTGAAGTTTGGTTCGGCAAATAATACAGAAGGAAAGATTAAAAGGAAATCTGGCAGTGTTGATAAAAGTGGAAAGAAACCAGGCTCGCGTTTGCCTTTGCAAAGTTCTGAGACAGCCCTCGGAGACGCTTCGGTTCAGAGGTCTTTCTTTAATGAAGACAAATCAAAATCCTTTACCTTTGCACAAGAACCAGCACTGGCTCCTCTTCTCACTTCTGGCCAGGTCTGTATGTAATGATATTCAAAAGTTCACCAACATTTATTACTGATGCTTATCTCTTTTAACTCGTAATTTACAGTCCAAGGTAAAGGTCTTTAAAAGAATTTAAGGTATTTATAGCACAGACTCAAGAGTAACCTCAGCCCAAACTGGGCGTTCTCTCAACCAGTTTACGAAGAATACCAGTTTTAAAGAAATGACTATCTGTCTTAAGACCTGAGCATACTTGACTTTCTGCGTCCGTCTCCCGCACAAACGCGTCCGCACAGCTTCCTGTGCATACTCATCACGGATTAAGGCTGGAATACACTACAAGATTAAAATCTTAACAGATTTAAAAAAAACAAGACATCATACACTTTCGTACTTATTGAATGTTTACCTAGAAACCAACACATGATAAAATAGGCAGACTGGCGCAGACTTTCTGCAACAACTCCAGACTGAAAATCTGGGCAAAAATCTTAGAAAAAGTCTTGTAGTGTATTCCAGCCACTAAGCGCGGACGTCTGAGTTCAACACATCAGCTATACAAATGAGTATGTGTTCTCTACCAGACCGTCAGAGGGCAGTGCTGAGTCACGTCTTTTCCCCACTGCAAATTAATGATTGATGAAGTGTTTTCGCCATTGCAAATAAACTGAGCAAACCGCCAGACAACAAGAACAACAACCAAAGGTTACTGTTCTTGATTTCAGCGTGTTGGTTTTGTATCATTCTTCTTTGACAATGGCACACTGCGTATTTACCCATAATGCGCGAATGCACTTTTTTCAAATCTGCACGGTCTCTAAAAATGGGCTGCACACAGATGGGGTGTGTGGACGACTGCGACCCTTCTGATGACGAAATATGCGTCATGCGGACACGGACAGACGTTCCATACTTCCGCCTTTAGATGACATGTATATTACACACAGCTTGGGCGGAGCATCTATTAACTCCTCCCCTTTAACTGTCATTCTGCTGCCAGTTCCATTTCAAAATGCAACAGCTGTATTTATACATCCAGAGGTTATGTGTTATAATTTGTCTAAAAAAATATTTCAGACGTAAGAAGAAATAGTCCTTTAGGTGTGTGTAAACGTGAGTGGTATGGCACAGAATTGTGCTAAATCTTTATCAAGCACCACTTTGCAAGCACTGAAATGTCCTTTCCTGAAATGCAAATTTCCTCTTTGACAATCAAGTGAAGTTTCTGCTTCGTACTGTAGGTGCTTTCCAACATTGCTCAAACCACTAAACCATCTCTGAAGGACCTTTGTCCAGAGGACAAGCGTCGGATTGCCAATCTTATCCAGGAGCTGGCCAGGTAAAATCCCTGCAGATATTTAATCTCCTCATGTCGTGGTACATGTTACTCTGAATTAACGATAAAGTTCTTGTTATATGTTATTTCTGAATAAACAATGAAATATTTGATACGATCAAGTTCTTGATATATGTGTGTCGTTTCAGAGTGAGTGAAGAGAAGGAGGAGTCTGTACAGAAGCTCAAGGATGAACAGGAGACCTTTGAGAAACAAATCCAGCAGCTGGAGCAACAAAACCTACTCATTATACAAGAGAGAGAAAGTATCCTTTTTTATATACGCTATAGAAAAGTTCCTTTTAAACTACATTTGCATTGCTTACGTAAAAGACTAGTGGATTGTTTTTTTTTACTGTCACACTCTTTTTGTCAGGAAGAGAGCTGTCAGCCTTCTGGCAATATTTATGTGAAATGATAGACATTTGTGGCTGTGTGAGTAATTCAAACAGACTAATGCATTTTAAAACATGGTGACTCAAATCAAAGTCAACACAATGGAGATGTGTGACAGGAAAGTGAAGGGCTGTTTTGTGTTTAAGACCAACAGGGGGCAGTGTTGTCTAAGCACTGGAGCAATGTTTGGCTCTGTCGTGACTGCTGTAGGGGAAACATAACCACAGGATGTCATTGAGATGGTTTTAAATTACACCCACGTTTAACGGATTGAGGATTTATTTTCTTTGGCCTTAAATGTTCGACAAAGGTAGACGTGGCATGTTGTACATCAACGTTTTTCTTTCGTAACTAGAAGTTGCTTTAATCTTGTGATGTCGACAGTCTCTTTGTCATTTGTCTACATGTAATATTTACCATTATAGATGCCAGTTTTCATGTTCAGGGATTGGACCCTTCCTTGGTTTGGGTCAGGCTGCTTTTTATTTTCGTTTGAAATTGAAAGAGTTGGCGCTGATCACATGACCGCTGGGAACTACGTGGGTTTCTTCTCGTGCCAACCTGTCATCCGGCTGGCACATCACACACTTCTCACAGTTCTGACGTTCTCTTTTTTTTATTCTCGTTGCTCTGCCAGCTCTTTTCGTGTGATTCTTCTCTGGTCGAAAGACAAGCCGAACCATCGGTTCCGCCCAACGCTGTGAAATATGAAGAGTAATCGCAGGCCGCTAAATTGCAGATTTGGCAGGAGGGCTCTGAAATTACGCGAGCTCAACTCAATTAACTGCACTTTGGCTCTCCGGCCTGGCATTTCCACTAAAATTCCAAACTCCATTAAAACAAGATTGTAGTGCAAGACAAACTGTAAGATCGCCCCCTAGGGAGATAGGGCCGTCTCTAAAGACATCATACGTATGCTTGCTCACACAGTTGTGCTTAAAGGTTAAGGGGGAAACAAAAAGACAACAGACTTTGTGGAGAATAATCGTTCACGCAGTCACCCCATCTCATTTGAGAGAATCAAGAGGAAATATCTCCGTCCTCACGCTTTGAAACGTAGGTGGAGAAAAAATTATAACTTACATTCAGTGCGTAGGAAGAATTTGAAGCTCGTGTACGGAATGAAATTAGAATTTTCTCAAGCCTGTCTTTGGCATTCTACACCACGTCTCCGAGCGCTAGATTCCATTACAGAGAAGCTCACAATCTTTGTTCTTCACAAGGAATTTACATCAAGAACTGTAGAAGACACAAAGGAAAAGCCGAATGCATTCATCAATATCATTAATCTTATTGAAGTTTGCATGCTCATTTTTCTGAACACTGTTGATGGATCAGAGCCGTAGAAGACTTTCTGTAATAGTTTGTTTGACTTGCTCCACGCTCTTGGATCCTTATGTTGGACTAAATAAATAACACTTCATCACAAACCCGCTACTCGCATATTGTTTATGAGCAATTACCTTTCCAGACATACTGATAATAGAAGTAATAAACCGCATGCCGCGGTAAATGAAATCTCATGATATTTAAATAATGAAATCATCAGTGGCTTGGCGAACCAATTTTGCTGTTTTTAAATGGAAGCGTGCGGTTGTGCGAACTGACCTTATATTGATTTGCATCACAACTTCCTTGCACGCAGAGTCCAGATCCGAGGCACGTGGCCCCGTAAAATATTCTCTTCGGCACGATTTTGTTCTACCTTGAGGTGGATTTCATTATTTTATTTCTGGCTGTTTGACAGGGGAGTGAATCATGTTGACAGCGCCTGTCTGAAATATCGAATGCAAACTCTGATTTTGTACATTTTTGGATGGGGGTGGAGACATCATGCCGGCAGCTTTCTTTTCTCCTGATGTAGGCCCTCGCGATGAGCTCCGATTGGCCGGCAGCCAACAGAGGTGCCTACGCGGCGGGGCGCGGGAGAGAATCTTATCAGTCCCGCTCCAGTCGCTCCAGATTACCAGGCGCTGAGCGTTCCTCCACGCCCTTCTGTTAATGTATTAATATGTGTGTTTACGCCCAACCTGTCTATCGGAGTATCAGAAGCTTCTCGTCAGCTGGGAGGTAGATGCCTGCGTGCGATGTGCCATATCTGTGAGACAGGCTCTCCGTTCTCATTACAAATGAGAGGTCTATTTATGGTGAAGGGTCCATGTTGAACATTGGTTGACTGCTAATGGTTTAAGATGAGCTAAAATAAACAAATTATAAGATATTATTTCTTCAAAAACAGATTTTTCAAAGTCATTTTGTGGAAAGTTTGATGAAGCAAGGGTTCTGTCTGTCTGTCTGTCTTTCTTTTAGTGGCCTGAAGCAGCAAAATAAGCTTTGCTTTGGTTTTTGCTTTATTACATTACATTAATGCATTTTTCAGATTTAGCAAATGTAAAATTAATGTAAATGCTCATCTTGTTTGGATGAGGCACTTTGAAAATAACACACACTTGTGACCGCTTGTGCATTTCGGCTTAAAAGTTTGGACACTGTTGACTTAAATTAGGTTTTTTTATAGGCTTACAAACCTTTTGTTTTAATGCCTCATGCATAAATGCTTGAAAGTAGTTTTGTAACCGAATATAAATTGTGCCTGTTCATTTCTTTACAAAAACTAAATTTGAATTAAAGAATTACATTAAGTCTTTGAGTGAGGGGGGATAAGCAGTCAAGAAGTTTCCAGTATGCATTAGAACTCATTCCAAACACTTTAAAACTGCAAAGCTAAAATATATTAAAATGTCTTATTTGAATAAGCAAACTTTTTTATTATAATTGGATTTGTTTACTTCATAGTTCGTCTATTATTCTAAAATGTGAAAGATGGTAATATGAAAAAAAGGGAAGGTGTGTTCAAACATTTGACTGGTGATAAATATAAACAATCAAATTGCAAACCTCAGTATGCTTAATATGTTCCTGGTAACGTGGTAAAAAAAGGGATACTTCACCCAAAAAAAAAAAAATTCTGTCCCCCCATTTCAAACACTATGCCATTTTTTTCAGAAAACAAAATATGATGTTTTAAAGAATGGTCACAGAAATATCTGGGCCCCCATTGACTTGCATTGGTTTTCTGTCCATACAATAGAAGTCAATGGGACCGAGTGTTTTTGGTTACCAACATTCTTCAAAATATCTTCTTTTGTGTTTTGTTAATGACATCATTTTCTTTTTTGGTTGAACTATCCCTTTAACTGTGAAAGATCACTGGAGTGCATAGCTTCTCTTGTCATTGCTTTTTTTTCCGTATTGATGCTCCTTTTTGCATCTTGTTTCCATTATCTATAGAATATTATAGAGACTTCAAAACCAAGCCTTTTTTTTTTGGGTACGATTTACCGTGCTGATTTTATGAGTATTGAATTGTGAGACTGTTGAGCATGGGAAGGATTTAGTGCATATTTGACACGGTAATGGCAGAGATATGAAGCCTATAAATAATCTCTATAACTTTCTAACTTTCAGACGGTTTGATCTGTGTTGCTTCTCCAGCATTCCTGGGCCTTGAGGTTTTATGATGATAGCTGAGCGGGTGCCGGGCTGATTGTTAAGAAGAGACAAAAAAGTTCTGTTGCCTCAATTGTTTTGGGGAAAATTAGATCTTCCGAATGGATTTCTGCCGAGCGTAAGGGAGTAAGCAAGCATACATCATGCTGTCATTAGCCGGTGTGGATGCAGTTCGGGTCCAGATCAGATGAGCTGGTCCTGCATGTGTGCCAGCTCTCGGTGTCTCATAGCATGGCATCATGCCCGCCTCTGCCCGGCCAGACTCAGATGGAGGAACGTGTGAAGCCTTTGCTATGAAGAAACCCTTCTATGTCCACAGCAGTGCTGTCGCTGCGCTTCTTTACCGTCTGCACGTTTCAAAAGTCACAAAGATGACTCTAGGTATTGGCTGCTGGGATTGAGCCAGAGAAACTCAAATGTCAGGAGCTGGACTAGGAGTCTGGCTGTCTCCGCTTGGGCAAAAAGTGCACTCAGGTTCTCCATGAAGAAAATTCTTATATTTCCTCTAGCTTTTCCTGATTTATTTTCGCCTGAGCAGTGGATTTTTGTCACAGGATGTTTTGATATAAACGAAACAGTAAACAATACAAGATAATTAAAAATATATTTCTTTCTTTCTTTGTAGCAAGGTCATAGCATTTGAATTCAGAATCATATTTATGAATATTTTTTTCTATTTTTTTACTTACCATATTATTAATTATATATATATATATATATATAACTTATTATACATTACATTATACATCCATTTTTACTTGTATTACATATAATTTGTAATATGATTTTGGAATGGATTTATTAGATGTATTTTTATGCATTATTTGCATACCACCTTAAAAATAATCTTGATAAAATCTGATTTATTGATTTAATTTAGAATTAATGTGAATGCATTCTTAGAGACCATTTTTGTCTTTGGTGAATAGGCCATTAGGACGCAGAGCGGCAAGCCACTAGTCCATTATTATAAAAGACTCTTCTGTGATTTGAGCTTCACTAAATCATGTTAAAAAACATCTTAGAAGACTTAAGAAGCAGAAAGGTATTTGTTTTGTCTATCATGGCTGATTATAGCTCTGGGCCTTTTAAATGATATATGTGGGTTTTTACCGTAGCGTACAGCTGTTTTTACAGGTACCAGATACCTTTGGGGCATCATTTTTATTCTTTAAAGAAGGATTTTCCATTTTTTCCTTTAGTATACAGTCTCCTGCCTACTCAGCATAAGGCTGGCAACACTACATTGGGGGAAATGGATTACCGTGTCTAGCGTGGAAGTAGAGAGAGTTTTAGCGTAAGTGGGAACTGCGGCAGATTTATTCAGTGCGTGTTGACCCTTGACCTGCGCCACAGGCCTGCAGCAGCAGTACAGAGAGTGTCAGGAGCTGCTGGGACTCTATCAACAGCACCTCTCCCAACAGCAAGAGAAACTCAACAGGTCTATCACCCTGCTCAATCAGTCCTGCTCCCACAGCACGGTGAGTACAAAGAGAGCTAGTTTGTGTGGGATAGAGAGAGCGAGAGAGAGAGAGAGGTCAAAAGTGGCTCAGAGTGAAAGTGTGTGCTGAATTTCTTTCCTTACTTTCTTTTAATATTGGAATATCTGCCAATTTTTCATTGAGCACCATAACCACACTTAGTCTCAGTGAGATGTTAATAATTAAAGTGTATTGTATATTTTATGCATTTGGCAGACACGTTTATACAATGCAACTTACAGTGCATTCATTTTTATAAGTTCATGCGTTCCCCTGAAATGGAACCTATGACCTTGACATTTCTAGTTTGCTCTACTTCTTGAGCTTCAGGAATGTATATAATACATATTTATAGTGTACCGATGTGCAGAAGTACACCTCTTTAAAATCAACTAGTTTTCAGGTTTTCTAATTTACTAGTCACATAAGTCGATCTACAGGTACTGAAGACCATTTTCAGTTATAGGTATGTGTTTAGGTAAAAATATTCTCTAACAATCTTTCCCACAAATTCCAAATAAAAATATTGTTTCCATTTGCATTTATTGACGAAAACTGGAGAATCGGGTCAAATAATATAAATTATTTTTCAGACCTCAATACTGCAAAGTAAACAAGTTCATATTCACTTTTAGGCAATACAACAGTACTGATTGTACATGTATTTGGGAAAAGTAAAAAAAAAAAACTCAGTTTTTATCACAGTTTTTACGCGACTAGTCATGATAACTTTGTCAATCGGGAGGTTTGATTTGATTTGACAACAGTGCAAAGCTCAACAGAATAATTTCAAAACATTACCTTGAGCCAAATGTTCACAGACTCACTTTTTAGAAAATAATAGCTCTGACTGAATGCAAGCCACATCCTGTGTGAATGCCCCCTTAGAAACGTATGGATGATAAGTGCTGCTTTCAGAGGAATAACTGACAGGTCTAAAGCAAATAAATAGGCTACATTTTCATGTTTTTTATTGCACCAAACTATCAAAGTCTTCATAAAAGACAGATCTGTGGATTATGCATAATAATTGCGCCATTGCTCACAGCAGCCAATTTGAAGTCAGACAGTAATTGTCTTGAAATTTGTTGAAGGTTGTGAATTTGTTAGTGAAGCCGTGTTTTGATGGCGGGTGCTCTGAAGGGGATGAATTTAGAGACAAGACGTCTTGAAGAAGGTTTAAGTGCGCTGACACTCATTGCATCCATAACCGTTAACCTGTCAGCATGCTCAAATCATCCGTTTTAAAAGACCGGTGCTAAAAATATTACAGATAAAACAAAATTAGTACAAATGTAGATAAGGTCGTCAACCTCGCTAGTCCCTTGTTGGATGATTGGTTGGCCGTTCTGACTCCTATATAACATAATATGTCACAGATCAGCAGCTATTGAAAAACTTGTATTGTTTTAGTTCAGACAAAAACATAGATTATGCACCCTGTTCACCTTTATCCTCAAGGTTCTATAAGGTAAATGAGCTTGTCCTCTCTGGAACCTTGGCTTTGAGTAATGTATGTTTACATGCTCCACGACCTCCTCTTGAATTAGTCAGTGGCCCACTTCTGTCCCCTCAGAGCGAACGATTCTCCTTTGTCCTGAATGTTTGTCTTATCAGTGATTGACCTTCAGCCGGTGCGTCCTCTCGGAGAGACTCCCCGTGCTGGCGGCCACCTTTGCGCCACATTATTTAAAGGTCAAAGTTGACATGTAGACACGCTCTCTCTACCTTTGCGCAGGTTCCGAGCAGCGAGGTGGGACCCAGGAGACCTTGGTGTGGGGGACGGAGAGGGACCACTTTAGATGGCTCGTACTTGGACTTACCTTCTTCAGGAAATGATAGAGGCGGTTCAACAGAAGGTGCTCGCTCATCCTCATCTGAAACTTTTAATAGACCCACCTGCAGCGCTGAGCAGAACTGTGAAGTCCACCCCAGATGCACCCATCATGAACGTTCAGATGTTGGAGGCAGATTCTCCAACAGGAGGCCTTTAATTTTTGATGGCTCGAGGCGGTGTGGTGATCCCGAACCCGGGTTCTCTCATCAGCACCAACGCGCAGAGAACGGCAGCTTGAGCGGGGCGATCATCCTCGATAGAGCGACCCCATCACATCAGGAGAATTGGGAGGAGAAACGTCATGGTCTGCTTTTGCAGAAGAAACAGCTGGAGGTGGAGAGAGAAAGAATTCAAGCCAGGCTTGCTCTGCAGGAAGAGAAACTTTTGCTACAGAACCAACAGCTCCGACAGTCGTACCTTCACTACAGCAGGTACGACACATTATTAAGACTAGTGGAAGTTTCTTTATAATTAATTGTTTTAATGAATGTGTCTTACTTTGTATGCTCTTTTAAAGGCTTCAGCAAGCAACAGATTCAGAGAAACTTCAAAACGGTACCAGCGATATCAATGAGGGTCAACAGTCGAGTTTTAAAGTAGACAGAGGAGAACACAGGTAGAGCTTAGTTTCAAAACTAAATGTACATGGAATGACTGAAACAATACACTCTGAAACAATTGAACGTTTTAAAATATAGAACGATTTCTTGCTTTTTTCTGTTGTTCAGGGGTGAAAAGGGAGAGGGTGAGTCACGGACTCTGCAGGGAAGTGTTCCAGAGCCTTTAAGTAATAACCGGTCAGAAGAGCTCGCAGAGAATATAAAGCAACCTGCACACAAGCCCTCTCATGGTATGTTGGGAATGGTGATGTGTATTTAAATGTAAAAGAAAAACTGCATATCGCCGCTGTCCTTCTGAAACATCGTATCTATGTATATTGTGATTTTTGCCAAATGATTATTGATAGTCGTCCTTTATGTTTGTGACGATATAATAGTAAACGATTCTTTACATTTACATTTAGTCATTTAGCAGACGGTTTTGTCCAAAGGGACTTACATAGAGTTCAGCGAGCAATAAATCGATGTATCATACAGGAGCAATAATACAATAGGTGCTAATAACAAGTTACTACCTTTTTTATCTCATTTGTCTGTCAAGTATTCACAGAAGAGATTGTTTATAGTAGTTCTTAGTCCAGTCAATCACATTTCTCACAACATACAGAGTTAGGAAGAATGTTCCACTAGGAAGGAGTTGTGAAAGGAATTTACTGGCCTTTTGAGAAGGCAACACAAGACGCCGCTCTTTAGTGCATCTGTTTTAATTGGAAATTTGCATGACTTCCTTTAAAGTATCCTTCATTTCCTCCCTGTAGAGATGTCCTTTAGCAGGAAGGATATGGCCACCTCACCTGTGGTTCCCGAATGCGTCCGGACATCTGCTCTTCCCATAATTCCTGCTCTTGATCTTCCCAGCACTCCACAGGTCTCAAGGTAAGTTAAAGTGTCCCTCAAGGTTTTCTTTGACATAGACGGGATTATTCTTCATGCATTAATTCATCTCGGTCTAGTTATTTGTCCTGATCACGTGAAACAAATGCAGGAAGTTTGCTATTTTTAGACACACGAAACATTTCATTTTGGCCCTTGACAGTCACTCAATGCCCGCTCTGATTCAGTGAAGAGGCTGCGGTTAAAACAAAACATCTTCATGCTAGAGAGAAGCCCCTCTCGGAAACTCAAAGGCCCCCTGCAAGTAAATACAATTTCACAAGTTCAATTCCGGCGGGAGCGAAAGAGGGAAATGACATCAATTTTGGTGTAACAGTACAGCAGGAGCCAAGCCTGTGTATTAATTCCGTTTTTCGGAGTCTCTGCTTATGTGATAGAGGATTTAATCCGAGGAAGAGGAGGGATGGGGGCAGTGATGTATGGGGGAAACAAAATAAAACAGGGAAGACAGAGGAGCAGCAGAGGAAGCCGGTCCGAGCTGAACGCAGCGAGAGTCCTGTTTGATGAGTTAAATGAAGATTTTTGCCGGCCAGCGCCGAGGCTGACAGGAGCCAAGCTGAGTCCCATTAGCTATCGTAGCAGGGCCCAGCAGCAGGTGTAATTGAAGCGAGTCTTCCAGTCCGGGCCGAGAACCGCCACCTCCCTCAGCTTAATGAGAAAGAGAGAGGCAGAGAATGAATCACTGACCGCTAGCGCGAGACACACTCTGGGATGGGGAAGGAAATTCATTACCGTTTTCTTTTAACGTGGAAAGGTAATTAATGTGACAGCATGTCTTTTTTCCCTCCTCCAATCCCCGTCGCGAGACCAAAAGCGTGTCTCACTTAAGCGGGCCATATCTGAAAAATGGAGATTATTCGTAACTTTTTTGTAAGGCTTATTTCTCTTTTTTCCGCGGGAAAATATACAGACTTCAAAAGTAATTGTCCTTCTTTTCCCGCTATGTTACAGGGAATATTTTGCATTAATATGTTCCTTTTTGTCTCTGGCAAAGCCAGAACTTTTCAACAACTGGGGAAATTAGACTGCTTTGTGTGCGGCCATGATATTTGTGGGAGGCATATCAAGAGAATGTCAAAACTGACAGAGAAGCGAATACTCCGGGATACTTAATATGTACCCGGGAACTTGAGAAGGGCCAAATGTGAAGTAAGATTGGGGCAGCGATGTGTCTCTTAATGAACACTCAAACTGTTGAATTTCAAGTAGCCGTCGCAGATTCATATTCACCTTTCACTATGACTTGAAGCATAGAGTCAAAGATGCAAGACAAAATTGGAACTGAAATCCCTCTTCAATTAAAGGTATTTCTATAAAATGCAAATCATAATTTGATTCAGAAAGAAATGGCAGCAAAGCATCATGGGAAATCTCGCCTGCACAATAATTCCAAATGGGAGCATGAACTCTTAACAAGTTGACCGCGCTTTGGCTAACAAGCACCATGGAAAGTTTATACATAGACGATAAATATTTTACTGTAGCTCAGCGTCTGCAAGGGTTTCTTTGCATAATTCAAACCCAAATCTGATTTGCGGAAATCAATGAAGTGTAGTTTTTATGTTGTGTCTTTTCGAGTAGCTTGTTGCCGCCAGACTGATGGACCATCTCAGGTCTGACGCCGGAGAAATCGGCTCTCGGGGAACTACCAACAGTCCCCATCACCCCACGCTGAATCAATACACAAGTGCTTTAGTACGACACGCTGGCTTAAAAGGAAAAGAGCCGTAAAAAATCATGTAAATGAAAATGGTTATTGATGCTGTCTTTTCTTGACGCTAGACTTCAGAACATTTCTCGCAACGTGATGCAGGTGGTTGATTTAGTTCACTCTGGAAATGCTTCTCGCAGATTCAACACACATCTTAAGTGAATTGTTAAAGCGGGCATAACACACAGGGTTTCTGCCAATCTCATATTAATCTTGAGTAACTATTTCTGTATGTACTATTTATGGGATTATGTGTCGAGGGTAAATCTCTTAGATCATTCTGTGAACTACCAACAATATTTTCATCAAATTTCTGATGAATTTCTTTAGTTATTAGGTCTAAGTCATAACAAACCAACTTCAGTTTGATTGATATGAATTGGAATGGACAATAAAAAAACATGTTAACATAATTTTGAAACCACACTCAATATATTTTATGTTTTCAGATCTAACTTTTTAGATTTTTAGATTAGATTCAACTTTATTGTCATTACACATATACAAGTACAGTGTAACGAAATGTAGTTTAGGTCTAACCAGAAGTGCAATTAGCAAGTGCAGATATACAGTGTGAATAAATACAGAATACAATTTTAGGGAAATACTATACAAATGTTGTATGAAAATATGACAGTCGGTATGTACTATGAACAATATATACAGAAGGCTATATACTGTGAACATTAATCTAACTGTATATGTTTTATTGTTTCACCAAAACAATGTACTTATTACAACTACTTTCATTTTCAACTAGTGTTGGCAGATTGGGCGTCTTTTGACGGGTTAGACAGACTGCAGAAAAATGATTTGGGTGAAATAAAAATATTAAATAAAAAAACACCTCAAGTAGCTCGCCTTTTCTTTGCTTTTATTTAGTCAAGTTATTTCAAAACGTTCGAAAATAATGTTTAGTGCTGTCATAAACACATTATTTCCTAACACAGCCCTAATTGGTTCCGTTTAACCAATCAGGTCTGGGTCTGGCATAGGGAGACCTGTCAATCAATCTACCATTGAGAAATGATGACTCGTGAGCGATAGGGTTTTGGCGCGAAAAGGAACCAGATTTTGTATATGAAAGCGATCGCAATGCCTATATAATGCATGTGTTTTGCACGGTTATGGGAGAGTAACTCAAATCTCAAAACGTGGATTACACGTGTCGTGAAAGACGACTCGGAGACTTATAACTGTAACTGAATTCAGAGCACAGATGAATGATTCAATAAAACCCTAACTGAATATGGGAATGGGATTATACTACTTCTGTTCATCATCAGCACACATTTAAACAGACTGCTCTGGTATACTCATCCTTCACAGCTGCTGGACATGCTAAATTTTGCATTATATGTTCTGCAATAGAGCGCATTATTGTTGCAGCTGTACTTTTTGGTTTTGTCGTATTAGAATGTATCGAAGATATGCAAATTTTTTGCTGCTGTGATGTGTGTCTGAAGTTCATGCATGAGTGTGAAATGCCTAATCACGTTGCTTTCGCATTAATTGAAGTAGGCACTTTTTGCACAAAAATTTGCATAGTGATGCTATTGCATGTATTTTTTGAGGGTTAAAGTCATCTGTTAATTTCTTAATTGTCGCTTTGAAGTGATTTCTGGACATATAAGTCATATTTTCTAACTCTCTTAAATGCATTTGCTATGTTTGTTCCGTTTAATTTATATTTTATCATCTTGCATGGTTCGTTTTAAGGAGATAAAATGGTCATTATCATCGTTGATTGACATTGCAATCAATTTCTATCACATTATTTTGGCAGTTAAAATTTGGGTTGGTTTTGTTGGAGTGGGCGGTTTAAGTGAGTCTTTGGGCCGGACATTGGCAACCTTGGCAACACTTTTTTCAACCTCTTTTAAATAAACTTATTTTTACCATCTTTTCTAAACTCTCCACTTTATATAACAGGAACAACTTTCTGTTATTTTTAAGATGTATCTTAAAAAAATGTTCAGGGTTATTTGGATAGAAGCATAGTTCAGAAACGTCAGTGCTCCTGCCCATGGCCTGTGCCTCCCCTCAGCTCACTATTGATTGGAAGGAAATTGACATGCGGTTCTGTCGGTATTTGTCGTTTCGGATTTTATATTACTGTTTGGGCAACAAATGAAAGGGCCACCCAAGCGTGACGGACATTTTTAATGAGAACAGTAAAATAACGAGTCTGAGGGAGAGGAAAGTGATAAACCCTCTTTTGTTTGGATTTATCGGAGTAGAACCCGAATCGGAGTATTTCTTCCTCTGTCTCTCTCTCTCTTTTCCTTTCTTAAAAGCTTGTCTGTTTTTGACTTCCTGACCTGCGTCCCTAACCTCTAGCTGATCCGTTGAACGAAACAGACAGCGATCGGGATTAGAAAACCTCCCCTTAAGTGATATTAATGTCTAGTGGTCATTTGCCAGTGAACCATATGAAAAGCAATGAAAGCGTTTGGGTAAATATGACTGCCAAACACATTAGCATTCTCGCTGACAATTTCCTCCTACCGACGCCCGAACATCCCCCTTCCCCCCCCGAGCTACACCTACCCTGTACCTTGTTATAGATTGTGACCGGCGGTAAGAGATGCATTATTCATATCGGCAGTGTCGTCCGTTGATGGATGGCTGTTTGAGAGGCCTGTCCGTTAAATAAATCAACAAATAAAAATGCTAATTTTCACATTTCAAGAGGGAGCCTTGCCAGAGTCCCACCCCATTGGCCATCCACCCTCGATGCGAATCCTCTCTCTCCAGCTCTCGCGGGTGTGCGAAAGGATCGCCGGATCGATTGTCATTTGCTCAAGTAACGAAATGAGACTCCCGGATCGGGCATTAGTACTATTGTTATAGGATGAATGTAAATGGAATCTAGATTGAAGTTTCAGGCTTAAAAGCAAACGAACATTAAGCTGCTTGATCTGTTACAGTGCCATGAGATATTTTGAACTTTTTATTGTGAGTGCACGAGGTTAAATTGTAATATGAAATCATTTTGTTTGAAATGTACCCGACAGGTAAATCAGAAATTTGATGCATGTTGCAAACACATTGAAGTACCTGAAACGTTACTTTTATATACAATTTCAATGATCGGAAATAACAGAAACAGAAAACAGGGAAAAAGTCAGAACTTTAATGAGACATTTCTATTTATGTATGGATTTCTAGACCTAAGTTTAATAGGTAAAGAACAACAATATAAAATGCAGATAAACATCATCCGTTTAAGACTTGACCATTAATTCTGGCTTTGTTTTATATGGAAGAAACAGGTGGGTGGCACGGCAGGACGAAGTGGAGGAAGTGGATATCAGCTCTGTACTAAAAGCTAGAGAGCTTCCTACCCTAGACAGTGTTTTAAAAGCTAGTTAGCATAAATACGCTTCTGGCAGGGGGAGAATCAATAAGGACTGTTTTCCGCTAAGCTCACCGCAGTGCATTATGGAATTGCTTTCCGAGTCTAGGATCAGTTAACAAACTGCAGTGGGTCCAGGTGGTCCGTCTGAGGACCGGGCTCTCAAAGGTTTTAAGATGTGTGAAGTGAGATCAACTGGTCTGTGGTCCTTAGGGAAGTCGAGGTGTCCAATGTTTGGCAGCGGTAGAATGCGGGATGTCTTCCAGAACTGGGGCACCTTCATCAGTTTCAGCAGGATGGGAGAACAGGTGCTCAGGAACCCCACAGAGCTGACTGTGAGAACATGTGTTCAGCACCCTGGGGATCAATCCATCAGCCTCCCAGCCCAACCTTACCTGTGCAGAGATTCACCGGTCTATACAAACATAGCCGGCACACAGCGGCAGTATGGAGACGGAGGAGCTGGGATGGAAGCATTGGGTGGGAGCTGTGAGATTTGTGATATAATTGAAGAATAATGGGATGAGGGATAACATGCTTAAATAAATGTAAATAACAGAAACTATGCAGCCATCTCAGAAGGAGCGAATGTGTTTCTCAAAGGTTTGAAGTTCTGACAACGTTTGATTATTTTCCCGTGAGAAAATGTTCAGGTACAGATACGATTAAGATCGCAGACACCAAAACGTGTCCGACACCAAAGGAAATGGAAGGTGGTGCGTTCCCTGTCACTTTATCATTGGTGTCCTGTATAATCACGTCTATCATGACCATGAAGAAAAATTGCTTTCATATGTCAGATGCACTCAACAGGTGAGGTCCTTTTCTGCTTCACACAGGAGCTGAACACTTCAGACACACACATCTGTACCGATACCCACTCATCCCTTCTCCTGGACAGATGCAAATCAATGCTGTTTAGAATGAGGAGTGAATTATGTTCTCAGCGCCAGTGAAGCGTGCTTTAAGAATTCATGTTTTATATCTGAAATGTGCGCGCATCTGTACTCCATGAATAATTTATCGAGCACCTCAACTGAGGGGTTGAATCTTTATTAGCTTAATCTTTGTTTATGTATTCTTTTATTTATCTTTTCACTCGACTCGGTTTTCTTTTCCGAGCAGGGATAAGCCTCGTTCGCTCGCGTCTTTGTGTGTGCCCTAAGGCCACGTGTTTCAAAGCCTGTGAACTGTTTGGTCTAGTAAGAT
Organism: Triplophysa tibetana; assembly: GCA_008369825.1. NCBI lineage: Eukaryota > Metazoa > Chordata > Actinopteri > Cypriniformes > Nemacheilidae > Triplophysa > Triplophysa tibetana. Next base: position 5,026,200 of record CM017898.1, read on the forward strand.
GCAACAGTGTTGTTTTTCGTGTTGGGTGATCTGAGGGCGTACTCGTGCACATTTACAATGCGCTCCGAACGCTAAAGTTCAAATTCTGCTCGTCCGCTTTATACAGCTGTCAATTGTATGACATTTCCGCATAGTCATGATTGTTTCTCCCCTCTAGGTTGGACGATTCTTTGATGGAGCTGTTAGACATATTCAGCCCTGAATCAAACCAGGAGAGGTACAGAATCAACCCCTCATCCCAGAAGAGTTTCATCACACCTTCACTTCTCCAGAGGAGTCTTCTGTCACCTTTCGGCTCCAGCCGGCCTTCACTGCTCGACCCAGAGGAGAGTCAGATTTTAGAAGACATCTTTTTCATCTGCTGAAGGGCGTCTCGCTGTAACAGTTCGTTTACTGGTGTGAACGATTATTGAGTCGTATGGTCTTAATGCTTTTGTCACTTGTTGGTCTTAAAACATGTATTGCCTTTTTTATTTTTATCATTATTACTCTGAAGAAAGTTTTTGTAGTGTTGATGCATTCAAGGTTACTTTTGCCTTAATAAAATGTATTTATTAATAAGTAGTGGTGTTTATTCAGGCAGACGGGCCTTATTACATTCACTGACTTTTCCAAGATCTGACCTCGCAATGTGTACAAAGTTCTCAAGAACACTTGAGGTTGTCTGTAATGACTTTATCGTATGCTAAATCTCTGTCCCGTCTCTTTAGAGGAATGGCTTTTCCTTATCATGTTAATTCTTTATTGAATTTCTATATTATGAGAAGATATTATAAACAATTTGCTAACGCACTTCAAAGATCCTTTAGGAAATGTATTGCATTACTCCAGTGCAGAAGACTTTCTATTACTGTACTTTATTTTTCTACAGTGTGTTTTTGCTGAATGTGTTTTGGTCAAACTGACCTCAAATTTTATTAGAACAGATAGTCATACTTATTATGGACGTATTTGGGTTTAACAATAACTGCCTGCGTTTTTGTTAGCGTCCTGGGACCCAAGCATGAATTTAAATGTCAATCTCAATGGTCTCAAATGGGGTATGAAGTGACTAGTGAATGGATTTTTTAAACCCAGAATATGCCACAAAATGAGCTCTCTGTGTGTATAAAAAGGTAACATACCTTTCCACAGATACGTATAGTAATTCTCTCATTCCCTGATAGCACGCATACATCTGGCTTACGTCTATTTGACGTCTGCATTTACATCTTACAGACATCTACAATACATAGTTTGCTCATCTGCAAGACGTCTCGGAGATGTCTGCTCTCAGACGTTATATAGACATCTTGAAGACGTCTGTAAGATGTTTATGATTTAGAATGGATGAAAATCTGCTCTTTCTAAGATGTTTAGCAGATGTTTTTACGCAACAAATCTCAAGATCTTTAGCAGACGTATTACAGACATTCAAACGTCTCTGAGACGTATTGCAGATGAGTAAACTACGTATTGCAGATGTCTGTAAGATGTAAATACAGACGTCAAATAGACGTAAGCCAGATGGATTGTGCTATCTGGGTTCTGGCCAACAATCAGACCTGTGCCCTAAGTGCCTTTTCAACACAAACAGTAAACATGCTTTGATATTTCACACATCAGACTAGATCAGGGAGCATCAGGTTATGCGATGGGATTCAACCAAATATTGCTCCAGGGCGATCGGTCTAATTTTGATTTGCAAAGATAGTTTTAAAGAAACGCATCTCTGTTTTTGTGCACGCGCGCTCCACCTTTGAATTGGTCTCGGAGAACATCAGTCGTGCCACAAATCCATAAAAGAAAAGATAAAAACAACTCATTACAGGCTCGCATGTAGATGCAGCAAGAAATGGGACACGTGTAATGCTGGTTTATTCTACACTGTGCTTTATTATTGGGCTTAAGCAGAAACGCGTCATTCAGTAAAATTACAAAAGAGAGTCTAGGGACCAGAGAAACGTGGAGTTGAGGAAAACAGGGCACGAGCTGCGACGGCATCCCAACTGCGAATACAGCCCAATCGCATTGTGATAGACTTGGCAAAAATCCACACGTACCACCCGGCACTGTCAACTGTGCTCAAAATGTCTGAAAAAGCTTCTTTTCATGTGTTCCCAGTTTACTGCATTGTTTCTGTAAGTTCAGACTGTTGTTCTTGATTCCAAAGAGTCGAGGACAGTTAGCGCTAACGAAGAACAGCAATAAAACAAAGTTGCTGAGAGTTTGATGGATGGATTAGTGCAGGTTTTTCTTTTCTCTGTCTGAAAAAAGCAATGAAGCAGATCGGAAGTCTGACACGCGAGGAACTGCAGAACAGAAAAACATCAGACAGTTCAAACAGGTGCAGCGAAAAGTTTTGACACCAGTCCTTCATGAGTTCTACATTCTCCATAAAGGATTACCCTGATTCTGCCAGTTGTGTTGTTCCATTGTGTCTTAATACAATACAAAACATGTAAAAATATATTTTTCAAAAAAGCGCCGTTTCGGTGACAAACTCATATTCGATGTGGTACAAGCACTTGAAAAAGAAAATACAACCGGTGCATAAAAATACAAATATAAGTGTAATAATAAAAAAAATATAGGGAAATAAAGGCATTAAAATGAATGAACAAATAATAAATACATAAATAGACAAATAAATATGCATGTTGGCAGAAGTTCTGAAAGTGACGTAACATGTTCTGATCACATCTGATTGGCTCATCTCGCGTTCCGCAATGAAACGCCTCACAACCATACTGCATTTCCAAGGACCAGATTTTAACCTGCTTTAGCTTGTTTTCATTTTTTACATTTTCTGTCATCCAGTCCTAGATAGAAGTAAAAGACTATAAAATATGCAAACCTATATACAGAGGAACAGAGCAAAAAAGAGAAAAAAACATGTACAGTATATGTACTATACAGCAGTTCATGTATATACTTATATATATTTATAATAAAATTTCTCTTTTGTCTTGGTATGTCAACCGTACATTTCCAGATCGCCATGTAAACAGTTGCAGCTGAAACGTCACACGGATGGAGAGAGAAAGAGAGAGAGAGACGGATGTTAATACGACTCGTCCAAAGCTGACACTTAAATCCTACATGAAGATGAGCTTCGCAAGCAGACGGAATGCATATCCTTGCAAAAAAGATCCTGGAATACCTGAATAATGACCATGTGTCGGAAAGATAGAAGGCAAAATGCAACATTCTCGGAATCAGTCTGAAACCAAGTCGATCCAGAACTAAATTCCCCATTGAAATGAGGTGAACTGACTACTGCTTTATCACTACCGTTCAGTCAAGTGAACCAACCAGCTTCGGAATTCGTATATATTTACAATAGTTGCAAAGCACAACCTAGCCTAATAAAAGTCCTTGCCCGCTAGAAATGTATCCCAACCGGTCTAACCCCCCTTAACACTCTGAAGTAGCGCTTGTAAACAACGCGATGTGATGCAGATTCGGACGATACTTGTGCAAAACGTATATAATCCCCACCTCATTGTAACCGTAAACGGGCGTCGAGTGGGTGTTTCGATGGCTGTGTCAATCTGCACAGATTTTTTGATGTCAACACATATTTGAAGGCTTCGCTGTTAGCTGTAGTAGGCTAGTCGTCTTTTTGTGTTTTACGTTTTTTTTTTGTAAGAAGTAAGAGTTTCTCCGTTGTTTTGACATCATTAAAATGAATGGCTGCTAGCAGTGCACGAACGCGGCGGAGTTTAAAAACCGTCGGATGTGTTGAAAGCCGGCGTTCAGGATACATATGTTCGTTCGTATATCACACACGTGTTTGCCAATGTACACCTTAGGGTGGGGGGCAGGTAAGTCCGTGACGTTTACCGTCCTACTTCGCAATGCTCCTGATTCTCTTGAAACTCTCAAACGAGAGGCCTTTTTGCATTTGTAGATATAGCATATGCACATATATACACAAAGTGTATAGGGGTTTCACCCCTTTGAGTGTGTATGTGTTTGTTTCTTGTCACTGTATTTGTCGGATCGAGAGGAATGCCTTGCAGACTGCAGCTGCCGAGTCTTTGCAGTGGTAAAAGTCCAAAGCAGAGCAGGGGTTCGGACTCTATGTTAAATCTACAAAAAATTACAGCTCTACATATTGAATAGCCGGTTTCTATATATACACACATAGAAAATATATGCATATAAATACATATACGGGTTTCGGGATTAATATCGTATGTATCCATATATATGCTATACAGGCGCATACATATGAATACATATTGCTTGAATGTCTGCTATACATATACATATTGTATGTACGTTATATATAAACAGGATTGTTTATCTCAAACCTTTTTAAGATGCTCTCTTTACTACAAGGTCAGGACATTAAAATAGAAAAAGGTAAGGCTGCGTTATGGAACAACCCTTCCCATGCACCCTTTCTCTCACCACAGAGAAAAAACTAGAAGTGAAATAAAAATAAATATTCTTCATTTTGAGCAGTAATTGTAAACTAGCGAAGTGAACGACCCCGACGGGCCCTCAGAAATAGTTCTGCCAGTATTCAAAAGCATATCAGCAATCTATATGTATGCATTTATGCATATAGTCATATATGTTCTTTTTATACATATATCTTTTTTTAAATACAACTCTTAAACCGATTGGCACAGCAAGAGATGCAGTGGTCCGACTATGTTACAGGTACAAGTCTTTTTTTTCTCATTTGCGATAAAAAGGTTTGGTCATTTGGTCCCTACACAACTAAGGAATGACAGGTAAATTCTCCCAGCGGACTTAGGCTGCGGTTTGTGGCAGCCGTCACCCCTGGAAACGGACAGGCACTCCAAGAAAAAGCTGGCCATCCCGAGTCGAAGCGACTTTGTGTCCTGAATTGTCACATCCTTCCAAAATTTTCAAGTCTTTCAAGTTTTTTTCTCTTTTTTTTAATCCTTTTTTGTTGATTTCTAAAACAGTTCTTTAAAAAGTTCCCCGAAGATGTCTTCAATATTACATGATTCCCCTCTAAAAGTTTATCGTAGTTTAAAAAGTGTTTTTTCCTACTTAGATTCGGTGTCTTCTTACATTGTTTTTCTTTTTTTTTAAATATATATTTATATATATTTGATGTTGGTCTTCAGTAGTTCGTCCTGTGGTCCTGCAAAATAAGGGCGTGGGGTTCAGAGAAGGGAGTACGGTATGGTCCAGTTACTCCGCAGCTCCCCTGAGTTTAACTCTGAAGTCCAGAAGGTCCGTTAAGACTGGTGGTGGGGATGTTGTGTCGTGCGGCTGTGTTCTCCTTATCTTCCGCTTCAGCAGTTTCCTATCCCCAGCCCTGATGATCCGAATCAGTTGTGTTTTCTTAGAATTCAATTACATTTAGCATGTTATCAACATGTGTTCCCACTCTACAAAACCTGTGAGAGAAACACAGGACAAAAGCAAAAATTAAACCTTGCTCTTAGAGAAAAGGGTTTAAAGGGCTAGTTCACCCCAAATTGTTTTTTTAATCATATACTCATGACTTTCTTCTGCTTAACACAAAAGGAGTTTTTGACAGATGAACAGAAGAACATTGGTGATCACCAAATAACATATGACTTATACTATATAGACTCCAAACCACTCCGAAATAAAACTTATTTTTTCGATTGCTGTTAAATATCTTAACGCGCTTAAAACAAGATACATTTGGTGTTTGTTTTCAAAGAATTAATCTAGAATTTAGTTTTTTATTCCTCCCAATTGGCTATTTTTTAAAGCTGTAAAAATAATCCAAGATTTAGTAAAAACAGATGCAAAACAATTTTCCAAGGGTTAGAAAATATATTTTGAACTGTTTTTTTTTGGACAAAGCGTGATGTATTCAGAATAGTGCTGGAGGTTGTGTACTTATGTGAAGGATTCGTGCTGTGTTGTCTTAGCGACTCTGCAGCTAACAGAGGCGTGGATGGCTCACTAGCTATGTAAGTAGGTAATAACTTGGCCCAGTAAAAGGCATCAGCAGGGTAAATTAATGACACAGCATTGATTTTCCATCTTCATTTAGATTAGGGCATTGGAGACAGGAAGAGATATGAGATACATGTTCACCATGGAAACGACTAATCTCCCCCCGCCCGCCCAAGAGACGAAATCTCTCCAGAGCCGGAAGGTGCCTTATTTAATATCATATGCTATTATACTGCCGGATTAAAGTCAATATGAAATGGCATTAGCTATTTAACTTCCATAACATGACATGTTTCTGAGTGAAACAGGATATTCGATGAGAAAAAAGTGGCAGGGTTTTATCCATCGGCGGTGGACTGTAAACACCAAAAAACGCCTCATTTTTGTAAAGGCTGAAGGTGAAGTTCGTGTCTGAGATCACACTGATGTATGCCAAAGCTTCTTTCTCAAATCTATCATTATTTATTACTCCCATAACAATACATTCACATTACCCTGCAATAAATTACCGAATTCACACAGAAAGGCTACAGCCCGAAGGCCTACATAACATCAACCCGAAAAGTTGTTTCACAGAAAGAGCACATTATTACATTTTGATGAAAGATTACGGAGAAAAACAAGTTTATTGGAAAAACATGCACTGATAAACCATGTACAATACATGTAATACAAGAATTCATATTAAGAATGAATACAGGATGATTTGATTTTCATGTTGACTAAACAGCACGTACCTGTTGTTCCCTGTGCGCAGCGGCGGCCTTCACCCCCCGGGTCAGGGGTGGCTGGGGCAAGGGGTTGGGGCTAATATGGGCGGTTGGCATCCTTTGGCCTCTTCAGCTGCACTTTGAGTCTCTTCATGCCGATCTGAAAGCCGTTCATGGACTGGATGGCCGCCTGCGCGCTGCCCGGGTTATCGAAGCTCACAAATCCTGGGAACGAAGGGAGGAGAAGATAAGCACCAGATGGATGAGAGAGGAAACCACAGGAAATGCGATGGACAGATGGATGGATAGGATGGAGGGAAGGAAAGCAGAAATGTGAGAAATAGGTCACAGAAAGGTTTTAAAGAGAAAGGGTGACAAGTGAATGGACAGAAGAGCATTGTTATGTTTACTCAAATTATCATGTCACAGTTTCAGCAGATACATGTTTAACATTCAACATATATGCACAAAGTCAATCCATACAATACAACAGCATACGTTTGATACACGATTATCAAGAATCAGAAGCACAGAGAACATGCAGACCTAAATACACAATATCCAGTCACTTCGAGGCTTAGAGAGAGGCCAAACGTCCCTTTCAGACAACATGCAACATCAAAAAGTCGCAACGAATTGGCCTGGTAACGTTTGACTACCGGCTTTAATGTCACCGAAAACCCTAGAATAATACTTGTAAGGCTAAGATTAAATCCAAACAAGAGCCTATTCACTGAGGGAACACTGTGTGGAGTGGTAAGCTAACTCAACTAGCGACACTGATAACGTTAGTTAATATAGATTATCAGTTTGCCATTGCTTTTCTAATCCTACAGTTAAAATGGCTAATGTACATATCACAGAAATGTATGAAATACATGGTATTATTGCACATTTTTCCAACCTGATCTCACCGGAATTTGTAACTATTTGACGAGCCTGCTAATTCGTGTGAATCCGTACATTGTTAATCGTACAAAATGTATGATTACTAGAAAAAAAAATGAAGCCACGCCGCTAACCTGGCCACCGAACCAAACACCAAATTAATGTCATATGAATGAGAAAAAAATCAGCCAACTTGTAAAATAGTTACGTTTTGCCGCGAGACTGTGTTGCATTTTTGCAAGTTTTCTATGATTTGTTTTTTTAATTTTTTGTCTCTAATGTCTTTTCTAAAATGTCTCTTTTAAAAAGACAAATGCAAAACTGTTAAATATATAAATAGTTAAACTAATAAGCTTTAATAAAAATAACAAACAATTATTTGCCTTGTAAGCAATTTACTGTATAGCTTGTATGTATAGCTTTCCTGTAGCAAGATTGTGGGCTCAGTCCTAATGGATTGCACACACCTATGTATAAATGTACAGGATAAATGCAATATAAGTCACTTTTGATAAAAGTGTCTGACAAATGCATAAATGTATGTAGTTGCTGTATTTACGTCAGCTTTCATACAATATTCACTTAACTGGTATTAAACCAAAGGTGTAAATGTACTATGAGATTATAAAAAGACGAGTTAACAGCTTTCATAGTTTCTTAGTCTTGACAGCAATTTGTAAACGATTAGTTGGCTATATGGTGTCTTAGAAATTGAATGACAGGCTTGTACCGCATTTTATTCTGTTCTATCTCTTTTTCTTTTTAAAGAAACAACTTGCTTTTACATTATCAATATCAATAAACGCATTTTGGCGTACAAAGGAAGAACTTCTGCTGACTAGACAGCAAATTTCTGCCAGTTAGCACACGAACACCTCAACACTAATTTTTTCTCCCGTTTTCTCATTCTCTTCGTCTTGAGGTGGTGCGATATTTTCAGCCGGCTCAGCATTTCACATCATCACGTCTAATTCTTCGGAGCTCCCCCTGCTAACAGCGGAGGTTTATATTCTAAGTTCAAATCGAAAACCGCTGTTTGTTCATGCATGCCTCTGATAAGTCAAGGAGCCACTGAAGCTTAAAATAGCACTAATTAAAACACACAGGTTTACGTTCATTGCAAACGGGATATACAAACACGCTTCCGCAGTTCCCCCTACAGCCTAATGTCCTCCAATGATGACACTGCAAAAAATCTGTCTCGCAATCAGTATTTTTGGCTGTTTTTTTGAGGAACACTAGCTTAACCTCTCTAAAACAAACTTAAAAACAACATTGTTTTGGTTTTAGATTATTAAATATAGTTTTAAAGAAAGATTTTTTCTTACAACAATTGGCAAAGAAAAACAATCTGTGGGGACTGAGGCTGTCAGTCACTAACATTATACTAAAATTTATACTTAAATTTCAAGAAATTGAAAAAAATAGAAACGGGATGAGTAAGTTATTAGAATAAACTATGTATAATTTTGCCTTTAATATATAATAAACAAATAAATTACAAATTAAAAGTCTCCTTTTTTCTGAAATAAATTTTGTTATCTTTAGATATTTGATCATCGATTCTAAAGGGAAGAAAAAAAACAAAAATTCAAATACAAAAGATATATTTTTGCAGTGTGAGGACATAAATATGCTAAACTTTGTGGTTTTTGTCTTATTGGGAAAGCTTCGCTGTGGTAGAGAAATGAGGTAAAAATGTTAATAGTGTGAGTAGGAATGAAAGTAATCTTCACAGGTGTCTTATCATTTTTACCCACCAAAGCATTTACTTTGGTTTGTCGCCCGATCCACAAACACTTTGGAGGAGATGACATTACCGAAAGGCAGGAACATCTGCATCAGCTCGCCGTCCCCAAACTCCTGAGGCAGGTGATAAATAAACAGGTTACAGCCCTCCGGCCCTGGAGACAGAGAGACAAGGAGACAAAGACCAAGAGGACAAAAGACAGAAAGACAGAAAAATAGAGAACAGAAAGATTATTATTAACCGTTTCATTATTTGCACAAATATCAGAATTAAAACGACTAGAACTTCCAAGGTTGTAAATCTAGATCCCTTTTATAAATGGAAAATTCATATTTAACAAAACATGCACATAGAGTCTTTTCATCAGGACAGCAGTCGTATGGCTTCTGATGAAGATCAACTAGTTAATAAATCCTAAAACATTTCTATGACTTATGTTTGCGAATAATGGATCTTTCACCATACCAACCACTGGAGGAAGATAATGCTACAATCTTACACAACCTCAGCCAAGGAACGTTGCAGTTTAATATCAATTTTATGTGTACAGATGTCTGTATCATACTATGGATTACCAATAATTTTGATTAAAAAATAACTAATGGTAATATTCTTACTGTGCGCTTACATAAAAGCCAAGATTGCTACTGGGTGTAAAAGCAGAGATGCACATGCTTACACAAATTCTTGTTTTCATCGAAAAACTTGTTTGTCATCGAATAACAACATACCACCAGCAAGCAGTCCACAGACAGTTTAAAACAACCCAGACTAGTCTTCCAATAACGTATACTGTACCTCATAGAGAAAACATGACAGCTTCAGTGTAACTCTATCTATACACAAATCTTCTTTTAATAGAAAACTTGATGCAGAATCGACTCTATTATTCTGAACGTGTCTTACATGTCTGGTTCTGTCGCACTCACCTTCTCTCTGTTGTTGGGGAATGATAGGAGGTGGCTGGGGAAAAGCCTGGCTGATCTGTCCGTATGCAGCGGGGAAGGCTGCTGAGACACACACACACACGCCAACGTGTCAGATAACGCGCATAAACGCGGGACCGTTTTCATTAACTTAACACGCTTTATGTTTATTTATGTTTACGCTGCACGTTCAGATGCAGAGAAACCACGAGTGGCCGACCGGCGGAGTGACAGACCTGCATACTGTTGGACTCCTGCATAGGCCTGTTGAAGGGGATCGGCTGCGGTGGGACTCTGAGCTGCAGAGAGAGAGAGAGAGATAATAGACGAGAGCGTTAGAGACACAGTGTGGGTCATCGAGTGCGTTCGAGTGTGTTCGGCGGCTTACCTCACAATCCCTCCCTCTCATCATCCCTCCTCACAGTTCACCCTAAACAATTAAGCCGTGGAGCTCTATAGCAGGGCCCTGCCAAGCTTTTCCCCGAGAGTTGGAAAAGCAGCCAGAGAGCACGTGGAGAACAATACAGACCCACACCTCTCCACAGCACATCAATCAGCTGAGAGCTTTCACTGTAATAAAGGCAATTCTGCCCCGGCCCGCTACGATCCTATATTTACTTTTCTTCTAAACACCAATACACAGATGTACGACTCAGTCACTTAATAGTACACACTATCAGGGTTAAGATTTCAGCACCCGTCCCTGGATTGTTTGGGGCTTATATGATGGATGGGTAATGTCACACCGAAAGCAGTTAAAGTAAAAGTTTGCCCAAGAATACGATATCGGTCATCGTTTACTCGGCCTTATGTCGAACCCACAAAATAGTGAAATATGACACACTTTCTTTATTACATACTATCTCTATAAACAAAGTGCTCTATATAACTGTCCAAAACCAAACTAAAAGTCCACCAACTATAGCCGTCCCTGTCCAAGATCATAGCCATCAACTTTTCTCGGCAAATGTCAGGTTTCTTTATGAAGTTTGTCCTGACCTACGCCTTTACGATCACCCAGAAATTCCTAGAGTATTGTTACTAGAGTGCCTTTAAAATATTCAGCGTGTATTACTTCGGGATGGACGGAGACTTTGACCGTGAGGTCAACAAATGGGTTTAATGTCCTTGGTGGTGTCTGCACAACATACATAATTTAAATGAGCTTCTACTTTGTTCCGAAATAAACTACATTATGCTGATGTAATTGTAAAATGGTGTATAATTTATGCAGATGTTCAAAAGTCTGGCTTGACTTAAATGTAGAACATTAAACAGCCTTAAATAGATTTAATAGTGAAAACAAGACGTCAAAAAGTTTGACAAGCCCTGATCACTCAATGCTTTCATTATATCAATGAGCAACTTCTTTTCGCTTCAATGGGAGAGAAGCTTAGGGGTATGAAGTTGTGTACGTTAGTAAATAAAAAGGTAATAAGATAATGTATAAGTAAATCATTTTCTGTGACACTGGATCACAAAACCGGTCATAAGGCTTAACATTTTGAAATTTAGATGTGTACATCATCTGAAAGCTCAATAAATAAGCTATACGTTGATGTATGGTTTGCTAGGATAGGGCAATATTTGTCAGAAATACAACAGCAAAAAATTCAAATATTGAGAAAATCGCCTTTAAAGTTGTCCCTCGGAGGCGCTGTGAAACAGGTTTGTTTTAACGCACTCCATTGGCTTACCACTGGAATGACCTTGTGGAGAGTAAATGAACCCCAAAGCAGAAATTCTAAGCCAAACTCGAGTGGGTCATTTCCAAGGAGCGGGCAGCATCGAGCAAAGTTTGTAAGCGTGTTATCTGCCATTTTGTTTGTGATTTTGCTGTTTTATATATTTACGGTATAGGAATTTACAAAATGTCTTCATGGAACATGAATATTATATCCTTGATATCCTAATGATTTTTGTTATAAAAGAAACATTTTTGCTTGGTAATGGAAACGTGGGTATCAAATGAGTAAAATGCATGCACAAAACACAATAGCCACACTACAACAATAGCAAAAATTCACTCAAATTGACAACAAAACTGACAAAACAAACATAAATAAACATCCCACATTTCTTTTACCTCTATCTGTACTGTATTAGTTTCCATTGTGCACTCATAAACACACATACACACCAACACAAACGGTAATACAACACTGCACGACACTAACAACGGGTCTCGGTTGAAATTTGTGGGAGGTCGATACCTTCTGAGAGCGACGACAGGAAACAGCTTCCCTGCACCCCAAAACAACTCCGCTGCGCCAGGCCGCCTTTCTCCGAATCTTCCCTAAAGACCACCTCCTGTAAAACTGAGATACAGCCGAGAGACAAGCGTTTGATTTTCTCTGTGACACTGGACATAAAAACAACTCCACAACACACATAGAATCGGAGCGTGACAGCTAGCTGCCGTCCGGCTAAAAGCAACTCCAAACAAAGTGCGAAAAGAAGGCTGTGTTGGATGACACATACTATGACACATCCATAATATCTGAGCAGCCAATGAACAAGATAAATTGCGGTAATTTACAAACATCAACCTCAGCTATACTGCAAAAATGTTGCAGATTATTAGTCAAAACTATGACTCGCTAAAATCATCAACATTTACACAAGACACACACTATAAACATGCATTCTTTTTAAATAATTGCCTTTTGCACATTCAAAATCTGATATATATTTATGGATGAAAATAAGGGTTAATGGAAACTAAATGTATAAATGCGTCTTTGATAGGGTAATACCTGGGTAAGGATGGATTCCATTGGTAAACATGGCCTCTGCTGGAGGATGACCGTTTGCCTGAGGAGGTGGCAGTCCTGTGAAACCATTGACACTGATTGGAGATGGAATGCTGGTCACTGTGGGAGCTGTGATGCCAGGGGGCGTGCTACCACCTGGGGGCGGAGCCAGAGAAAAGAGAGAGGATGCTACTGAGTAGTCTGTTTAAAAACTACACTTCTATTTTCAAGTTTAGTCAACAAAGAATGTTCCTTGTAATATGCCCAAGGCTTTTATCAAACAAGAAAAAAGTGAGCTGACTGCAAGCAGGGTACTGAAATTATGAAAACATTTTTATTAATTAAAGTCAAAATATCGACATGTAAATGTAATGGAACAACATGAACTCAACTAAAATTAGATAAACTGTTACTACTGTAGCAGTAAACCAAAATAATCTATTAAAAAATATTTTTAACTGGAACTAAATAAATACTAAACTAAAACTGAAATAAAATAACTAACAAATAAAATATTAATAAGCACATAGCAAAATATGCTGACAAATGTAAATTAACCTAAAAACAGAAAATACAATTTATTTAAAAAATATAAATATATAAAAGCAGTTTCAAAAATATGAATAAAACTACAGGTCACAGCTCTGACATTTAGCTGAGGCACTAATATTATTAAACTAAATAAATACTATACTAATACTAAAGCTGATATAAAATAAACCTATAAATAAATAATAAATAAAATATTAATAAATAATTAAATGACAAACGCAAACAACAACATTGCTTAACATTTTTATCTACATAAAAACGAATGAAAGCTATTTCAAAACATTAATACAACTACAATTCAATAACTTTTATGAAAATATTTTTGGTCAAATTATGATTATATGTGTGTTAAAATATATTTGAAATAGTTACGTGATAACCAATTGTTCACAGCTCGGATTTAAGATGTTCTTCTTATTTTGTTCTCATATATTAAATGAGACACTGTGCTATGTGTAAGTACATTTGTGTGTGTTTATGATCTCACCTGATGTTGGGGTCATGGGAGCCCCTGGGAGGCCGTTGATGGTGGCCATGTGTTGCATCTGTGCGGCAGCAAAAGCAGCCATGGGGCTTAGATATCCTCCCTGACCTACTGATGCCATCAGTGCGGCCTGCTGCTGGACCTGAGGGAAAACACCCAGCCAAACACACACTACTGTAAATAAATATAAGGGCATGTACTATAACACAATACAAAGAGCATTGTGTATCACCAAGATTTAAGAGTCAACACATTTATTTTTCACTAAATAACACAGAGACGTTTCAGTTTTGGGAGGAAATAGTGTATAATAAGAGAATCAGAGAGCGATAGAAAGCGAGAGAGAAAGAGAGAGAGAGAGAGCAAGAGCAAGCACTTGCCTGTGCATAGGCACCGTACGCTCCAAACTGCAGGGCCATCGGATTGAAGATGCCCATCTGACCAGCCATCTGCTGCATACGTCGAATAGTCCGTTCCTTATCTGTGTCTGCAAACTTCACCACCAGGCTAGAGGAAGCGCCCTAAAACACACACACAGAGACAGAATGAGGATCCTCTTCGATGTGCTAATGATACAAAAGTGCACGATCAGACACATTGGCACTCACAGGCATGGTTTGGCTGCCGTGTAAAGCACTAATAGCAGCCTGAGCTTCTGCATGAGTGGAATATTTCACAAACGCACAACCTATAGGGAAAAAACACAATTAGAAACACTTTAATATTAGCAGGGCGTTGGACTGACAAGATATTCAATAATGATGTACAAACAGATCAAAGATGACCTCTTGAGAGAGAGATTTGAATATACACCGCATGCATCTATTCAGATCTTTATTCAAAATGCATTATCAAGTTGCATGTTTGTTAATGACTCGGGCGAATAAAGAGATGAACGGGACCTTTGCTGTTTCCGTCAGGACCTCTCAGGATGGTGCACTCCTCGATACAGCCGAACGATTCGAAAAGACGCCGCACGTCGTCCTCGCACTGCTGCTTGTTCAGCATGCCTACAAACAGCTTTCTGTCTTCTGAAACAAACATAGTGAAGTCTTGACATACCACATAGAAAGAAAAAGCTGTTTTATATTCAACAACTTAATTTAATCTCGCAACAGGATTTATAAGAATATTGTTCAATTTTATTGTGCTCTTTGTATCGTTCTTCTTTTTTATATTTCTAGATTTTCTAACCAAATGTGTAAAAGCAAAAGGAAAGGGAATGTTTTTTCCATCTTGCATTGAAAAACTACCATAACTGAAGTGCAACATCATAGACAAAATGTAAATTCCCAAAGTAAATACACTGAATCCCATCTCAAACTGAAGCAGAGGATCTCCAAACACATTCACACAATCAATCCCACAATGCATGTTTGTTTTATCCAATACACAGATTTCTGCGTTTAAATCGAGTAAACAGCCAAACACATAGTCTGTGCAACTGTATAATGAAATGGGTTCACGAGCGAGAAATCTGTGGAGAACCTTTCTCCGAGTCGATCTCGCCACCCCAGGAGGCCTTGTTTATTGTTTGTGCTTTTATTTATCAGATTATGTAGACATTATTGAATTACCCATCAGCGTGAGGGAAACAAAAGGTGTATTGTTTCAGGGTTTTATTAGCTTGTAATTGCGCTGTCAATGCTGCGTGTTTTAAACTGGAGACAAGGAAAAAACAAGACGCATTTTTAAAGGATGTTCAGGGAACGGGTGTTGCAGTGCATAAATATTCACGCACACATTTATTTCGCTTAATTAAATCTAAATGAGGACGTACACTTCTGTTTTAATACATAGCTAATTATAGACGGTTTCAAAGCAACAGCATAAAGAAACGTTAGCTTTTTTGGCCCAAACTTCAGTTTGGGTACACATCCGCACAGAAAAGAGTCCCTGTAGATTATTTCTGGTAACAAGCAAAATAAATAAGTCAATAATATTAGCGAGCAAGTTAAAAGTATGTCAAGCCTGTGTTGTTCTGGGTTACCAGTAAAAGAACGTTACTTGGCTAAACGTACAAACAACTTATTGTTTATTTAATATAATTATTATACAATAAAAATATTATATAAATTAAAATGAAATAAAGATTTCCAGACATCTGGGAACACAAAAATCTAATCTTAATTTAACATACAATACCTCCAAAATATTTAAGAAGGAATTACTTTAGTCTCCTTAAAGGAAGCCTGGTATTACCACATTATTTGGTAATAATATAGTATTACTATTGTTTATTTACAGAGGTGTGCCATGTTAACACGGTATCATACGAAAGACCATAGTCTGATACCCTTACTGTATTTTTTACTCTTGTAAAATTGAGCTAATTTACTTACTTAGGAAACAACATAATGATATCGCTCACAATAACATACACAGTGAGTTCACATTCTGTGCATACAGCATAATGTGATGTAAGTGACTAAATAATCTGTTTGATTATGCAAGTGCTTTTGCATAGATACACATCTTTATTGTGTAGCTCGGTTAAAGTGCGTCTAATGTCGGATTGTGTCCATGACAGATGATGCATTAGATATTAATGATCACAATTGTGTGCAGGAATGTGTGTTTTCACATGTTTTTTTTTCACGTCCGTCGCTCACTAACATTCTCTGACAGGGTGTCCTTGCCCGGTCAACAAGACTAATCTCCACTCTGGCCTTTCGCAGTGGGGAATGTTTACAAGTGTGGTCCACATATCCAGAATGCACAAACACACACACGCACTAAACACAGCTAAGAGAATGTCATTGAACACACATGCATTTGGCTCAGAATCAAACAGTGTCAAAAGGGAAAGAGAGAATGTGAAAATGTATGAGGTGATTTTCTGAGTCAAGGCGCATTTGTCTATAAAAATGTATTTTTTCCCCTTTGACCAAAAACGATGCTGTCTATCCTCTGTCCATCTTAATGGACTTAATGGATCATTTATATGAGCAGAATAACGCGTTTGACACTCTCAGCATTAGAACAATCAGCATTTACATTTCACATTTACATATATTTAAATATAGCAGATGCTTTTATTCAAAGAGACTCAAAAAAAGAGAGAAAAAAACCAATGAAGAATTCATAATGTTCGGTGGGTTCAGAGAAGAGGTGTGCGCCTATAATTGCTTGAACCCGATGCTTTTTTAGAAGATCTAGAAATATCTTACTGTGGCAACTGGAACATTCTTCACATCTCAGATTTTATGTCTGGTATGAGTTGAAATCGGCTACTCTATTCATCTTTGCTTTAGCAACTTTTCTTCTTTTCTCTAACCAGTATTTCCAAGTGTTTCCTTTCATTCCGTCTGATATCCATCCTTATTCCATTCTCATGACCAACCCCTTCGCTTTCTCTCTCCTGACTCCGTCTCTCGCCCGCTCTGTCTTTCCATCTCTCACTTCCTTTCCTTGTCTTCCCCACTTTGACCTTAAGCTCTCTCTCTCTCCGTCCCAGCGATTCACTTTAAGTGACTAGTGATTGGATCGGTCGCGTCAGTTTTGCCAGTGGAATCAGAGGGCTTTGAGGGGACATATATTGCGTTTTTACAGGGCTAACAGGGGGATAAATTTGGCTGTCCGTCAAGAGAAAGACAATTGATCTGTCAAGTGTGAGTAAGGGAAGAGGCTCTCAATTAGAGGAAGGAACGTATGGGATGAAATGGAAGGAGGGAGAGGTGCCTCCTTCTCTGACTTTTCAACGCGTACGTGTCGCTCTCTCTGTGGGGCCATCAATCTCGGTTATCCGCAAAATCGGATCCAAAAGGGGGGAAAAGACAAGCTATCTCTTACAAACCACTTCCACTTGGCCTGTAAGTGACACACGGATACCCACATGCTATGGCGTGTGCAATACAAAACCTATGCCAACCTGGAGACTCAATCAAACTGTCCAAAGCACGCACATAGACCAACACAACATGCTTTAAAATAAATGATTTAAAAAACTTTTGGCATGTGCCATAGAAAAAAAAAAAAAAAGTTTACATCAAGAAAATCTTTTCGGTTCGTGACGCTATAGGAAAACCCTTTAAGTTCCCATTAAGCTCCTATTAATGAAATTTCTATAATGTAATAATAAAAACTTTATAATCTATAAAGAACAAGAGAGCCAATGATGAAGCAATAAATAATTTACATTTTAAAAGCGTAACATCTTAAGCTTCCCTCACATTTTCCAGTTTGTGGAATCAAAAATAAAACCCCAGCACCTTGTCCTATCTACATGAAGGGTGATCAGACAAAAGGAGTGTCCAGCATTTATATAAGTCTTGCAAGGGCCGGCGCCGAGATCCTCTGGGGCCCGCACGACTGTCGAGTCTCGTAGAGTTGCGTCATTAAATATGACACCTAAGAACGGGACGTCTACTGGTAATGGTGACGCTGATTCAGAGTGACAGGAAGGTGGGGGAAAAAGAAAAGATAGAATAAAAAAGAGAAGTTGGCAATCACCTCCCCTGCTCTCACTGTCAGCCGGCTTCACCTGGATCGGCCTGTTCATCTGTGCAGCAGAGAAAGAAGGAGGGAGGGAAAGAGACGGGGGAAGATAAAGGAAAGAAAAGAGACAGAAGACGTTAGATTTGTAGTTGAGCATAAAAACTAGTCAAGTGAAGTGATCACATTTGCACAGTGAAAAGAACGACTACGGAAGTATATGAGTCATTACGAAGCCCAGACAGAATCGGCGTACTTTTTTAAAACGTTTGCAGATCTACAACTTCGTGAATCACAAACGTGCCAAATTTAGTGAAAATAAATGAATAAATATGAATAACCAGCATTTTAAATGTAAATGTACAGTTTTATCGAGTGAATTATACACAGGTTTGCAAAAGTACAAAGCAAGAGTTTAGTTCGACACATGACATCACAGCATGCAGAACACAACTTATACTGTATATGCACATTTGTAAATGTGTGTGCATGTGTGCCATTTAAATGTGAACGGTGTGTGGTGTTCCTGAAATAAGTTTACCATCATAAAAAGTATTCTCTCGCTGGCGCTAGATTCCTAACCCACCGCGGCTCAATAATACACCTAAGCTACGAAAAGGTCCGCGGCATTCAATTTTTAATAATGCCAATTGTTACGCCGCCACCAGGAGAGCAGCAAAGAATATAGTAGATGACAAGAGAGAAAGGAGAAGAGACGAGAGGAGAGCCGAAACACATGCGTAGTGACCGATCCTGTCATCGGCGATATCAGTGGTCACTTAGAGCATCGATGCTTCTCCGGCTCCCCCCCACCTGCATCAGATGCTCGCCGCATTTCTCTATGACCAATCTTTTGTGATTGCACCTACTATTTGTTCTGTTCGTACTTCTCATTAAAAATGAGTTATGAAAGAGTGGAACTGATTTGCAGCAACGGGACATCCACACCCTACCCCACCCCACCCACCCCACCCATAAAGCCATTCAAAGCTGCTATCTTAAACAGATTGAAATAGATTTCCATGTATAGCAACATTAATAAACTATAAGTACACTACCTGTACACACTATAATAAAAAGGCTTCAACGAGCAAGATCCATCAGCAATCTGAACAATGTAGTGTGTGCGCTTCTGCGCTCATCCTTGCTTATGCATAATCACGATAAACTAATTCAATAAACCCCTAATTATGTTTATTAAAGTCCTCTTCCAATCGCATATTTTACCGGACTCGCAGTCACTCAATTAGGACAGAAAAATACCCACGGTGCACCTGGTCAGCGCACCTGTGGCGCCCTGGCTCGGGGCCAAATGAGCAAACAGCTCGGGGGCTTTTCACTTCATAAAGTTCACTAGGTTTTTTTCACTCCCCGTCACTCGACTCCTTATTATTCTCCATCCCCAGCATCCTCCTGTTTTATTGGCAGTAAAGCCCAGCTAATGTTTTTAATGTGTTTTGATGCATTATTTATTTTACCGTAGCTGCTGATAGTGAGGGCGGAGGGAATGCTGAAAAGAGAGGGAGGGAGGAGAAGGGAAAGAGAGATTGGGACATAGATCGGGAGCGGAACAAGGTCACAGCCTCACACACACACTCGATATCCCAGCAGGCTTCTACCCACATACATTTTAACGTTTGCCTCCAAACGGCACAAATGGACCCGATATGTGATCTAATTGTGTTCTCCCAGGCACAGCTCACCTAGGAGTTGAAGATCCTCACACACACGTTCTCACTCGGGCTATATGTTATCAGGCAGACACGTATGAAATGCACTCGCAGTGCCGGGTTAAAACTGACAGGTGCGTGTGAAACGATCTCATGCAAACGTACGCACTTAAACAGGTTCTGATGGCATGTCGTAAAATTGAGCTGAATGAAACATAATGTGGCATTTGGAGACATTTGTCATTCAACTTCGTAACTGTGATGCCTGGCCCCTTAGGGACCTCCGGCGGCCACAGCTAGATGGCAGCATCGAGCAGCTCAAAATGAGACGAGTTCCGCTGAGCTCCATATTCAAAGAGGGCAAAACCTTTTACACAAAGGAAACACAAAAGTGATAGAGGCAGAAAGTGCCTTTATCGCAGAGAGGCGCGCACACACACAAACTCGACATAATCACATATAATTTCACTAAATTACCCAGCCATACAGAAACACAAAAACTTCCTCTCTTCCTTAATGTTGTTCTATCTCTGAGAGACACGCCCTCGCACACACACACCCTCACCATACGTCTTCTCTCCATCTGTACAGGCTCTGCTGTAAGCATCTTCGCCACTGAGACGCAGCGTGGTGTGGCATTATGATGATGTCACTCGCTGGCACGCTGGGACACACACGCGGGGCTAAACGGCCACAGAAACGTACATGTTGGATTCGCATCTACGCCGAGGGAGTGTCCTTCACCACAGGGTTCTCTTTCCTCATGTTAGCCTTTTTTGAACGGTCCGGGAAACAGAGACGAGCCGTAACGCAGCACCTGTGTGTTCGATTCAGCACAATATTCTTACAATCTCCTTTTTTTAGTTGTCGTGTTTCTAACGTGCATTTGTTTAGCAGTACATCTGATATCACGTCTTACTTGGAGTGTAAAAAGAGATCAATACTGTGGGGAAAGATTTAATAGTGTGATGTGTGAACAACTCACATTTAAAGCTCAACACAGCTCATGTGCACGCGTTTTATTTTCTTGAATACACAAGCTGTTACTTTAATATTTCATAAGTTAAATTTAACAAAAAGAAATGAAATATTTCCTATATTAAAGGGATACCCCCCCAAAAAGGAAGATTGTGTCATGGATAACTCCCCCCAAGTTGTTCCAAATCGGTTAACAGTTCTTTGTTCTGTTGAACACTAAGAAAGATATT
The DNA here is from genome assembly GCA_008369825.1 of Triplophysa tibetana. NCBI lineage: Eukaryota > Metazoa > Chordata > Actinopteri > Cypriniformes > Nemacheilidae > Triplophysa > Triplophysa tibetana. The sequence continues at coordinate 5,047,476 of CM017898.1, forward strand.
TGGAAAAATGTGCCCTAGTACTGTGCTTTACTAAATTCCTCGAAATATCTCATTTTGTGTTCAACAGAGCAAAAAAGATTCAATATTTTCTTTCTAATATGGTAGTTAATGATGTCACAGATGTGTAAGTCGCTAGCATTTTTCCAAATATCTTTCTTTGTGTACATCAGAATTGTATTTATTTATACCGATTTGAAACTTGAGGGTGAGTAAATGATGACGTTATTTTCATTTGGGTGGAGTATCACTTTAAGTACCTCTGCATCCTCTTGGTGGATAGACTCTAGGACTGGTTAAGAATGTTCAATGTAGAATGTGTGTATTTTTACAATAATTTTATGTATTATAATAATTATCATTGTATTAATTTACCGGAAGTACAAAGGGCCTGGCAACACGAATTACTAGAGATGCCAAAGGAACACATTGCAGGATCTGAACCATGACACCATAGTTTAATGTGTCTGAGAGATAAATGCTAACCACAAGTTCACGGCTCTGACTTATTCTACAGTCCATCTATACATTATAGTAAATGAGTTTAATGTCTCTTAACACGTCCCCTGATGATACGAGAGGATTCAGAGTATTCATGGCTCGTGATTGCATTACAAGAGCCAATAAAATGGTACTAATATCTGCAAATGCATGAACACATTAACCGCTGCCCGCAAATATAACATATACAACAGCATTATTAGACCACTGTAAACCAATAAACAATGATGTGGATTACAAATTCACGCTCGTGTGCTGGTAATGATCGAGCTTGGACAGTTAAAAATTGTTTATCACAAGCCCTTGCAGATATTTATGCCGTATAGTAGTTATTAGATATACTATGTATCTGCAAATAGGAGAACTGACCAAATTATTAAATTATTCCCAAATATATTAAATAAATTGTTTAATTATAACCAAACACAGACCGCAAGTCAACTTTGGCCACCCAAGTGCGTCCAATCAAACTGGAGTTTTGTCAATTGCTTGTTTTTGACAAGTGTCTATTTTGGATGCACAGCTTAACCACAAACTTGCCTTCTGGATTATTGATTTCCAACAGTTGTTTACAAATTCTGTATTTTGAACTTTTACTTTGAATAGGAAAACATTTATGGAGAGTAATCTGAGAGTCGGGAAACAAGAAACTTGGATTTAGATCAATATACGGACAGATGCAGTTTTCCTTTTGCAGTATTCAAATCTTTATTAATCATCACATGGAAATCTCTAATCTTTTGTGTGTGTGTTTCTGCCTAACAGTGCTTTTTAGGGAAAAGCTATATCCCATCTGACCCTTTCTGCCTCTGTTTTTATAAATGAAAGGAATGCAATGAATAATCTATCACTTTCCTACTGCTCTGCCGGAGAAAAACAAGTATGATAAATATCACACCATTTATATTCAAATAAATGACTGTCCGTAAAACACTGTTACAGTGAGCTTCAAAAAACGCTGCAGTCTTTGAATTGTAGTCACGTAGGGAGTGTAGGGAACAAACTTTCCTACAAACTAAAGCAGAGAAAAAAATTCTAAGTTCACACTCACAGTAGGAACAATATTCCTTTCATTTCCTCACAAAGGGACGAGCTCTTTCAGGGTTTGTGGGTAATTCTTGAAAGATGAGGTACCCTGCCTTTGTTGTGCTGCGCTCAGATTGCATTGAGAGCCATTCAATACAAGAGAGCCGACAAACAAATACGAAATAAAAACATGCAGATAAATTATGAATCTGCACAGTCTTGTGTTTACCTGACCGATAAACAAGCACACAAACACCCATATGCACTGTTACAGCAGAGTAGTACACTTTCCTAAAAATGTCATTGTTTTTTTCACATAGATTTTTATAATAAATGAGCTACGAACGAAACTGTCGTTCCAGGGCACAATAGAGCTGCTTTAAACACACAGCAACACACATACAAACACGTTTAAAATCATTTCAGTGCTACCTGTGTGCTACAGGTCTTCAATTTTTTTTTAAGAAAATGCATAATTGACTCCAAACCTTAGCCAGACCAATAGACTCAAATATATTATATTCTTGTGCAGACTTCAAAATCGGCCATTTTTCTTTGGACCAATATAATGGCACATTTATGATGTTTGTGTCCTTTTTAAAGGGACAGTTCACTCAAAAATTACAATTCTTTCATTATTACCTGAACCTCACTTCATTTGAGACATGTATGACTTTCGTGCTACTACAGACACAAAAAGAATATATTTTAAAGAAAGTTGGTAAACCGAAAACATTGGCTTCCATTATAGACAAAATCATTGAGGCATTTTTCACTATATCTTTTTTGTTGTGGTACAAGGTTCAGGTTTTCAATGACATGAAGTTTCATAATTGATGACAGAATCTTTATTTTTGGGTGAACTATCTTTTTCACAGTCTAAGTTCATCATCAATTGTCATTGTTTGTCATTACGATTCTATAAAAAATTCTTCACAGAAAAAAATGTCATGTTTTACAACGAAAACAAGTTATTCGATTTTTATTAAAGATTACAGCACGGCTTCTTGACACTATGAACCACCGTCAAAAATGATTGACAATAAGCATGCAGTTTACATTGGGGGTATTATTCTGTTCTGGGGAAAACTGAGCAGCGAAACCCCCCTAATGGTAAACAGAACAGAACAAGCGATTATTATTGGTTCTTTATGACATTAAAGTGTAAATTCAAATGTAGTTGAGACTTTTGAAAAAGATAACAGAAGTCGAGTCCATGTGAGGTGGAGCTGTGGATGGAGGCGGGTGATTTTTTGCACCAGAGCAACGCGATAAGCTGCAATTAGATGACTGAATTTTAAAGGTAGAGGAGGATCAGCTGATGCAAGATTGACTCACGTGATTTGTCAGAACTAATCCTATATGCTTGATTTCCTGTTGACATTAAATGTGTACTGTGTGTCACACACCACTTCAATGAGAAAATTGTCCGGTGAGAAAATGCAAAGCAACCCAATGACCTCCACGCAACCACAATTTCCATATGATAGTCTGCAAGTCTTACTTCTTGATTTTGCCTTTTAAGGTTCCAGGAACCTTCACTTCCCCATTCAGCGCCGCCTTATTTTCTCCAGAGCACCAGGGGCATCTGCTCAAATTTGGATTCTACTAAATTATTAAACCACCACAGTGCCTATAACTCACATGTATTCTCTCTCTCTCTCTCTCTCTCTCTCTCTCTCTCTCTCACTCACTGCAGCATGTCCTGAGGTAAGTCTTTAAAGCACCGGACTCCCGTGGCTCCTTGTAACCTTCCCAATTGACACGCGCGGCTGCCTCTTTAAATCCCGTCACCCTCTTCCTCCTCCTCTCCCGGCACCCGGGACGCCCGTAAAGACCCTGCGCATTTTACACCTCCCGCAAAAGTGCTTTGCACGTCAAGAGCTTCCGAAGGTTTCTGTTTAATGATCCAGGAGTGTAAAATATTGCACGGCTTTGGAGGCACATCTATAAATTGTGTCAAATGAAAACGAGCCAACTTTACCGGAGGGGGGACCGGAATTGGTCTTTCTGGGCCCGACCGGTGCGATTTCAATCTCCACAGAAACTCTGCAATAACAGGTGTGTTCTGAAACACCTGGATAATTCGTCAGAAAAGACTATTTTTGCCACAAAGGCGTGCTGGAAACATCATTTCTTGATCGCATTGAAAACGAAAAGAATATTTCCATTAAGAACTACTGTGCGATGTAAATGAAAGACCTTAGAGGTTTCAACATTTAAACAAATGAATTTGCAAGATTTTGTGTTTGAGATATTTTTAAATGGAAGTTCATTTTCAGTGCATGGGAAATAATGTAGGGCAGAATTCAAGTTCAACATGTTAACATTGTTTTCCTCCACCCATTTGGCCTTGGATACATCAGGACAAACAAATATTTGTTTGAGAGGCTGAGAACGTTATTGAATTCTGATGAAAGATTATGAAAACATTTTATAAAAACACAGGTATGAATCATGTCCAATAAGACATGACACGTTTATTTAGGAAAAAATATTCTTCGAGGATGTTATCTTTAAATTGATGAATGTGTTATATTTCATTGAAATCTATTTTGCTGTTCCTAAACTATTATGTGGCTGCATAACAGCTCTTCCACTGCACAATAATATTTTGCCTATTTATAAAGTGCAACAGGAAGCTCCTATGGGGATTACGTTGAAACTGAATTTGAAACGCGAGATCTTTCACCTTTACTCGTGCGGCTGTCTGCAAGTGAATAATAGCTATTTGATTTCTATCATGAGAGACGATAATGAATAAACCCAACTTTGAAACACTTTGTTGAAGTGTTCTACCATGGCTACACTAAATACACAACTCAACCCCATGTGTTACTGATGCTATCACAGCGGGCGTGTAAAGGTTTGAATATATGTTTCACGTGATTGGATTGCATCAGTACAAAGCTTACAGGCGTAGTGTTGTTCTAATGCATGTAAATAAGCTTAGGGTGCTGGTTGCTATTAATAAACTTTATTATATATTTTTTTAATTGTTCAGCTTTTCAGAAATTCAAGGGACAGTTCTGTCATCATTTACTCACCCTCGAATTGTTACAAATCTGTATACATTTCTTTGTTATGATGAACACAGAGCAAGATATGTGGTAGCTTGTATCCTTGGCCATCATTGACTACCGTAGTAGGAAAAATTACAAACGCAGTCAAAAGTGCCCCGGAACTGATTGCTTTCCTACATTCTTCAAAATATCTTTTTTTTGTGTTCAACAAAACAAAGACATTTTTCCTACTATGGTAGTGACAGCAACAATTTAGAATACAAACTATTAATAATTATATACTCAGTTACTATTCCTCAAAACTCACTGTAGCTGTAAGCTTAAGAGGATCACTGGTCCTCCCTGCTGAGACTGGTTTATCCCGGGGTTTCTGCATTATTATTATTAATGTTTATATTTATAATACAAGATGCATAAAAGAGATTTATCTTCATTGTTTTTTTTCTACATTTTTTATATTTCACCACATCTGAACATCATATATATGTTTAATACTGGATGGATACATGTAAATACACACATACGCATCCTGGTTTAAATCAACATAAAATGTCAAGAAATTTGAGTTGTTATACATGCACACACACGCAAACACACACACGTTTCATATATGTAAAAGCTCCATATTTTAGTCTACCATCTATTCACAGATAGATGTTAATTTTCATAATGTACTCAACCTTTTTAGCATTGCCACCGACCTCTTTCATCTTCTTTGAGTCTTTCTCAGAACTGTTGTATCAGTGTGTGTGTGTGTGTGTGTGTGTGTGTGAGATGAGCTCATTAGAGTTGGGCCTAATCCATTAGAGAGGCAGATTACACATCACAAACACACACTCTCTCTCCCATCACTGCATAATTACACATATGAAAGCAATAAACAGCTGCAATAAGCTGCCTCCGGTCATTATGATAGTGACGATAAAAAGAGAGCATTTATTTGACAACAGGGGGAAAGAAACCGACAGTCAGAAGAGTAAGAATACGTCCCACTTTATTACATTACAACCTCTCTCTCTCTCTTTCTCATTCCCAGTTATGCAAAGCTTTGCTGTGTGTGTGTGTGTGTGTGAGGTGCATAGCACCGACTGCAAATAAATCCTATGTTTTCTCTGATAAGTATACATAAATCACAGCACAACACCACCCCCCTGCCTTCCTTGTATTTGCTTTTACTTATCTAATGAATAAAAAATGAAAAACAAGCCCAAAAGCTGTCAAATTGGGGACTCTCTCTCCCTCTTTCTTTGCATCTTTTCTCTTTCTTTCTCTCATCTCACCGACGAGACACAAAAGTGATGCACTAAGTGGACTTGCGTATTCGCCTGGAGATTATTTATGAGGTTTTTACTACTAGGCCGATGCGGTGACTTCCTTTAATAGACTATTCTTTCTCTGTGACCTTTCGAACGCTTTCTGGTCACTTCGTTGACATCAAATTAAAGGCACAGTCAGCCTATATATACTTGAATATAGATAATATTTGAATATAAATAATAAGGATACTTTTATTTTGGTTACTCTCCTTTAAATGAGGTCTTATAATAAAGTTATTTTATAATTTTGTCAAATCGTTTCATTTTAACCCTCTTCTTAGAGATATGTTTTATGTCGATTTTATCGATTATGTGCTTGTAAGAAACACCCCATTTACAATAAGCACTGTATTACATACAATAAGGATGTAGATTTTACAAAATTAATAAGAAACAAATGTCTGAAACGATATATCTAATGTAACCAAGGTAAAACATATCTAATTTTTCCAATAACCTTTCAAAAGTGACGTGTAACTAAGCCTGTTGACGTCACACGCAGTACCCGCTAACATCCAGCACCTCGCTTATGTCTGCCGTTAGACATAAATGGGTCAAGCGTTGATCACGTGACCCGTCAATTTTGTCATCGGCTGGCATGTGAAAAGCAGCAATCTCACCTCGTGTTCTCTCTCCACAGTGCCAGAAAGGTCAAACTGGTGGGGAATATAAAGATGACAGAGGTGTAGAGAAGAACGGTAAAGTCTCCGAACATCAGAAGCGGCTTCTTTTGTGCTGCGCATGACGTATACGCTTTTTTCAGAGAGAGAGGCCACAGTAACCCGGTCCTCAGGGACTATTTAACACTCTTACAGCAGTAAGCAATCATTACAGCAAAGAACTGCCTCGCTTTAAATGGAGTTAAACACACGGGCTGAAACAGAAGATCGCCCACATCGACACATACGCACAACAACATCACGGCACACGCTGAAGAACACATGCTCTTTCTCCATTACAGGAGAAAGGGCACGGTGACATGCTCAGGCAGGTAGGCACACACACAATAAGTCTTCTCGAGATACCCAGGTACTCAATTAAATATAAGCCAGAGAATAAGAAAAAGAGAGAAAGTAAGAGTGAATGCAAGCCAGATCTTTTTCGAAACCAATTCCAATTTTTTTATGTAACCAAATGGAATGATTTTCATGACATGCCAATTATGATTCATGTGATTGGCTGAAAAAACCCATATGTATAAAACCCATGACTGCAGAATTCCATTTGCGTGCGGGAAGCAATTCCTATTGAGATGAATGGTGATAGTAACAGATTTTCTGCAGGTATTATGGACCTTTTATATACACTCCAGGTCGACTATATATAAATATAGGTGAAAAATTCTGCCTCTCTGAGACGCTTCTCTATTTTGGGATGATAATGACATTGCAGAGTGAATGCTGGGTAGACACACACACTGCATCTCACGCGTCACGTGTGTGTGTTGCAGTGACGTCACATGTTCACTTTTGGAATCTCAGATTCCATCTGCACTCATTAGAATAGACGGCCGTGCAGATGAGTTGCCTTCCGCTCCTTAACAATAAACTCACATGCATGTTGCATGTTATTAGATTATTGCTTCACAGTGAGGGTTTCTGTTTCTCTATATCCCACTGTTTTAAATAAGCTCAACACACACACATTTACATTTAAGCACACAAAATTATTCAAGAATGATTATATTGTGATATCTGTTACAACCAGTCAAATATTATTTTCTTATTTTTGGCTAGCGAATCCTACCCAAAATTTGAGTGTAAAGAGGCAGAGAGAGAGTTTGTAACCAGAACCCACTATGTGAAGCTTCAAACTGATACTGAAATTGAATTATTTACAACATTATCATATGTGTAGTGTAAACACAATATTAAATAACCTTTTATTATTATTAAGTCAAGTTTATTTACATAGCGCTTTTCACAATGTTGAATTGTTTCAAGATTTACCTGAAAAAGAAAACACACACGAGGAAAAATTGTATAAAGATTACAAACAGAGAGCACCATCCTAATAAAAGCAATGGTTATGGAATTTGCAGAAATTGCAGAAACCAGTCTCAGCCCGGAGGACCAGTTCTCCTCTGATGCAATACAGCTGCAGTGACTTTTGAGAAAATGTTTATCATTAGCAGGGAGTAGATACTTAAATAAAAAATATTATCAGGGAGCGCCATTAGAAGTGATTTATTGAATTTACATTTGTTTAAAACATTTAGTTTTATTACTTCAACTGTTGTTCTCGATACTATCTATTGTGACACCCCTAAGAATTTTACATTACTGAATATCGAACCCATGATACTGCCGTTGCTACCGCCACGCTCTAGTTGCGCATCAGTAAGTTAAAGCCGCACACACATACGGCTGTCATTCATGTGACTAACACCAAAATGACAATATTCCTTAGCAAAGGTCAGCAGCCCTTCAATCGGAGCGCAGAGCCCAGCTGGGTTATTTTCATTCAGTCTCCGAGGGTTTACAGCATCCTCCCTGCTCCCATGATGACAGATGTTTGCATGTGTGTATACCTACTGAAGCTAATCTGATTATCACCTCCGAGGCTTCTGGGTAGCTCGGAGTGTGACAGCAGGGAGACCTGCCAAAAGTAAAGTGAAACGGATAGGTTCCCAATTTAATCCTCTGCATTGATTAAAATCCTTTTTTTTTAAATCAGCACCAGACTACCGAGGGATTCAAACCCCCTGAGAACAAGGAACCAGAAATGTTTCAGTTACAATCAGGGATAAAGGAAGCGTGGGAGTCGGATATTTGCATGAATTGTGTATTGATTTACAGTCGGTGCTATTACAACATGCTTTGCCAAACTCTCTAAAGTCCAGCAAAAACAATAAATAGTCCGCATTGGCAGACCGAGACGATCGTCTTCGTGAATTTCTATAGATATTGGAAGAAGTAAACTAAATAATTGTTTAACAGAAACTGACCACCGACCACTCATCGTGGGTGTGACGAATATTGACCACACACAAAAAAACATTGCAAACAAAGAAAAGATGGAAGGAAACACGTCTTTCAGAAAGGCAAGGACAGCAAAGATCAGCAGTCACTTCAAGCACTTTCTAAAACATAATTGTTCCCATCTCTGTAGGCACCCCGCCACCTCTCGAAAACGAACGGCAGGATCTCACTACAAGGGGGCCAGCCAGTCTGTAACATTTTAGAAGAATGATTAAAATCTTTAATAATTTAAAACACAGACCTCTAAAAGGAAGGGAGAAGAGAGGAGATAAAACAGAGAGAGAGAGAGAGAGAGAGGTATAGTGGCTTCTGAAAGGAAACATTGTTTCATATTTCTGCTCTTTGAAAAGAAATGAAATAGCGTCCTCTCCCCACGGGGTGCAGGAGCAGCACGGGTGACGCTTTTTTTCCTTGATTTACTCGCATTCATTTGCAGACCCCCCTGCACAGTCAGGAGGGCGGCCAAGGCTGCAGCTCTGGCTCCATGCAATGGGGACACGGCTTTCATTATTAATGTAAAAATATTTTACCCAAACTGCGTCCGTGAATTTATAATGAAGACCCGTGTCAGTACGCAGAGTTTCCCGCGTTGGGGGTCACGGACGGTTGGATGGTTTGTGAGGCTCAGAAGGCGCTTTTATTGTAACGACAAAGAACGTCAGCGCTTGACAAAAGACCCCCGTCGCGTACGGTGGCAGAATTTCAAGTACGCGAGCTTTGAAAACTGGCTTTGGAAAGTTATGATATTGACTGTTGGCCTGCCATCGCGAAGTCTAAAAATGATGTGTTAACATGACACTGCACTTGGGTAAGGTGTGATAAAAATAATCTGCACTGAATGTACCCAATGAATTATGAATAATAAAAACGATGGACTCTTGCCATGAATAAACAGGTCTTTAATGATTTTCAAAAGTGACTTCACGCAGCGCCGATGATGCGGCATGCAGTCCCCGTCCGGAATGGCAAAAGGGACACTCTACAGTATGCAAATACTCATCAAGTGCACTATTTGATGAAATAGCATTCTAATGTACTACTAACTCATTTTTGCGGTATATAGTGTGCATGCAATACCCAGATGACCTACTTACTTCAAAATAGGGAGTACAGAGCATCACCGTATATCCTGCATAGTAAGTAGTAGGCTTGTATTCCATAGTCATTGTTTGCTGACTAATCCCTGGCTCACTTAGGTTTTAGACAAAGTCTCTCTACTGGTTTCTCTGTTCCTGTTCAGGCCTGGAGCGCAGCGCGGCCCACGGGAGGATTAGACTTTCTGTCACAACCAGAAAAAGTCCTGCCTTGCTCTCCCTGCAGGGGCTAGGCAAACCACTTACACGGCCAAACAAAAATCAATAGCCTAATGATCCAAAACCGGTAATAGAAAGAGATGAAAAAAATCCCGCACACCCTCTAAAACAATAAAATGTCTTTTGGCAAGTGCAACTCTTTCCTGCGTGTGCACGTGTGTGTGCGTCGGCTTAGTGTTGCAAAACTTATTGATTTACTGATTGCCTGTTTTTTGTCCGGTTGTCTTCACACTCCCCGATGCCGTGCCCTACTGCAAAGACTTCTGGGACTGCGCTGGGACTCTGAACTGGGATGACACCAAAATAAATGATGAGCCAGAGAGCAGGCACTAGCCTCACTCAGCTTATATCATACAGATTTATTAGCGCGGGTCACGACCAAATCAAAACCTTGACCCATCTCCTCAGCTCAATTTATACGCATCTAACAGCAGCTAGCGGCGGGTTGGCAAGGGATATGCCGTTTCTTTCTGAGCCGGGACGGCGGAGGATGCCCGCCTTCCGTAGGTAATTTAGCGATTAGTGGACAGCTCATACTTAATGATTTATCCCCGGCCCAACGCTTGTAAAAGATCACAAGGCTGTGGTAGTTAGCTGTATGAGAGAGGCCATAGAGGGCCACCGTATTACACTGCACTGCCTGCGTCTGCTTGGAAATAAAACACTGGGGCGCCACATGTCATCTGCAGGACGGGCCTTGAACCGGCTGTAAAGATGATAAGGCTGTTTAGAAACATGACGTAATGGAGCGGGTGACAAAAATGGGGTCGCGTTCACAGATTTGCGGCCGCAACATGCCGGGAGAAATATCAATCTCTCAAGTACAGTGAATCATGGGAAATGCTTAAATGTGGACATGAACACATGTTGTCGTTAAAGGAATGAGCTCATATAGGGACTTTTAATGTGTGCTGTGATGAAATCGGAGGAATTTGATGGTACAGTCACACAACAATGTGTGTGTGTGTATAGTATAGAAATGTTTCAAGATCTTTATTGTTATCTGTGCTTTGATACAATTCAATTCTAATTTTCTCTAGTCCTCTGGAGAAAGACAGGGGCATGAGAAACAATAAATTACAAAGATGAAACAATATAAATAAATGTATGATAAAGGATAAACCAGTGAAATAAAAGAATGAACAATGCATAATAACATTGAATAAAAACAGTATTAAGTCAAAACTAATCCATATAAAGAAAATGTGGGCGGAATCAAATTTTCTTGTGAATTTTGATGCATCCATCTTAATATAAATTGACTTTCAAATATGAGCGCTATTATAAACATGTTCACAGATTTCCCATAAATTGTCACTGTCCTTCAGAATGTCTAATGTTTTTTACAGGAAATGCAAAAATCACAGCACTTTTTAAAAGAAAAACTACGTTTCCAAAGTTGACAAGCTCTTTTTAATACTTTTCATTGGTTAGATATTTGGAAAACCCAGTGACAATCAAAAAAGGGAGACTTTATGGCAAAGAAAATCACGAAATATAGAGAATCAATGTTTCAGAAGGACAGCAGCGATATATGCGTATACACACACACTTATTCAAAGATTTATAATACATATGTATAATCATTAAAAAAAACATTTACCTAGGAATAAAAATGCAAAGTCAGTGAGTATAGCACAGTTCCACAATGTGAGCGGGGTTGTCATGACGACTTGTTATCCCGACCGCTCCCCGAGGCAGTTGGGAAATCAGGAGGGGAGGGCAACGGGGACCGAGGCTATTCTTAAACACACAGCAACAGGCAAATGCAATTACAGGCACGGAGAGACAGTGGTCTAATCAAATCAGCAGGGAGGGTGGAGAAGAGAGGTGGGTGGGTCTGTCGGATGCCTGCAGCTCACGCCTGGAAAACCTCACCCAGATGCAGACCTCTGTTCTCCAAATGGGGGGTGACATTGTGTGGTGCCCACACACAGCAGGCTGCTGCTCCACATAGACACGCACCCACATAACAGCTGTTCAAGGCCAAAAGGTACCATAATAAATCTATGTTTTTCATGCTATGTATGATCATATTAGAGGCAATAAAGCGCCAGCGCTCCAATGGTCCAGCACCAGGATAAAAATCAACACTATGGCAAGTATATTGCTGTTGGATTTGTTATGAACACAACATAATATGTGATTAATATTGCAGAGAATGATCGTAGCCTTACCTTATGTTCTTTCATTGTCAAAAAAGTTACATCAAGCCAAGAGTTTTTATGACAGGTGTCATTTAAATAAGAAACTAGCTAGCTTTAAGAAATATGTGTAGGCATTATATTTAATAAATTAAATGTTTTAATTAATTTTGTTTCGATCAAATTTGTAAACGCAAAAACGCGACCCTTGCTTAAATGTTCCTAAACACAACTTCACTGCGCTTTATAAATGTGTATCTTGCAACTGTGTATTTTGTGCTGATAAATGCCAGACGGGTACTCAACCTGAGTCGACCTGCTCCAGTCACGGCCATCATTTCTCATAAAGCGTCTTGATAACGTCACCTAATCGGGTTTAATGGTGTGCTGCGCTTTACTGGCCGCCTACCTGCTCTTCTGCAGAGCTCGGCGAGATCCTGTAACTTTAGAGCGAGTGCCTAACAGATTACTAACTCTGTGCCCATCCGAGAAGTTGGCCCTGTCATCCCCGTAGGGTCCAAAATGTGAGAGGCTTCAGCTCGTCTCCCATCCCCTCTGCGATAATGAGAAGGGTGATTACCGATGGCCTAACCCTGGCCGAGGGAGCAGGCCTGGTTCTTTATAGAAGGCCTCTTACTCTCTCTCCACGCGCACACACACAGACACACAATCATGCACGCGCACGCGCGCACACACACACAGTCCCTTTAATTAAAAAAAACTCTTAGGGACCAGGAAAAGAGAGGACGAGAGACAGATAGATAAAGAGAGAGAGAAAAAGCACAAGTAAGCATAAGAGACAAAAAATGAAGATGGAATTATATATAGTCTTTTGCTGATTACTTTTTGCAACCGTTGCACCCACACACTTAGCTGAATAGGGACGTATCATAGACTTCTATTGTTCAATGCAGAGCTAATTATAATTACTGAAGATTAAACCTAACCCCGACTATGATTGAAAACTTTTTTGCATTTGTTAAAAAAATCTTAAAAATAAATAATTTTCTTAAATTATAAACTGGTCAGATTTAGATCAACTCTACAAAAAAGGTGTCCTAAAGGTATTTATGTTACAATATATATCCTTTTTATTTATATGCACTATAGGAAAACAGATGCAATTTTAAAACAGACAGTTTTGATTAATTCTGACTGGATGAGCTGTATTTCATGCCAAAGTAAGAGAATAATTCATATTTCACATATATTTGTATAGCGCTTTTCTCTAATGTGATATTTACAGTAAGCAAAATGATTCTCCATTTTAAGCAATAAAAAAGCTCATAGGATGACAATACACTCTAAAAAAGATTGTTTTCAACTCGGGTTATAAATCAAAGTGATAGTTCACCCAAAAATGTATAATTTGTCATTATCAAACAGATGTCATTTATTTGAACAACTATGGCAATAAATGGGGGATGAGATATGTTTGTTTTCTGACATTCTTCCAAATATCTTACTTTGTGTTTATCAGAACAAATACATTTATACAGGTCTGAAACAACCTGAGGGGGAGTAAATGATGACACAATATTCATTTTTGGGTGGACTATCCCTTTAACCTATGCTGTGTTGTTTTATCCCAATGATGGGTGAATTATAAACTTGGGTTTGCCACTTTTTGGCCCAACACTGGTTTGAAAACAACTCGAAAATTTAACTTGTATGAAAGATGAGTTTTTTATAAATTAGACAGGGTCGCATTTATAATAACTTTGTTCGTGGAGGAAATGATTATTGTTACTATTTGTAATTATTTTCAATGCACTGTCTAAAAACGGCCTAATATGCCAGTTACGGAACTGTGACCACCGCAGGTCCCAAAACCCCTGAAATCATGCAGTGTTTTCAATGGCGTGTATATATAAAAGACAGTATCAAAACATTTCCCCCAGCGAACAGACTCTGTTGACGATACTGCAATCAAACTCTTACTCTCTGGATGATTAAAACATTGGCCACACCTGATCGCTCCCCCTCCACGTTATTAATGAGTGAACCACACCGCTGCGGCCTCAGAACCTGCTGGCCGGTGAACACTCGCTCGCATCTGAGCCGTGATACATCAGAGCACTTCAAACAGCACAACTCACAATTAACTGACAAGAGCCGGCAATTAGCACGGAGCACAGCGAAGCACATATGCAATCTCAGCACCGAAAACAATGACTGGTCCCTCTGCGAGGCGGCCATGTGTTGTGATGCTAGTTGTTGAGCTAAGACGTTTTGATAGCGAGGTCATTATTCGTGTGCAAGAACAATGTTTCCCAATCCTAAGGGGTCTTAAAGGGATAGTTCACCCAAAAATTCTTTCATAATTTACTCACCCTCATCATTCCAAACCTGTATGAATCTCTTTCTTCAGCAGAACACAAACGAAGATATTTTGAAGAATGTTGGTACATGAAAACCGTTGGTCCCCACTGAATTGAGTAGGTTTTGCGCGCATACAACAGAAGTCAATGGGGACCGACAGTTTTTGATCACCAACATTTTTCAAAATATCTTCCTTTGTTTTTTGGCAGATGAAAGAAAGTCATGCAGGTTTAAAATGTCGAGAGTAAATGACGACAGAATTTTTGTTTTTGGGTGAACTATCCCTTTAAGATAATATTACCGTAGGCTGTTTGGTTATTTTTATAGCAAATAGGGTTATGCCAAACTCCATATGAATATTTCATTGGGTAGGGCATTTGATTGTAGACAACGGGGGGCCTTGAAGTAAAAAAAAGTTGAGATCCACTGCGCTTGAACATCCAGAGAATGCAACAAAGAGCAAAATAGCAGCGCTTTGAAAAGAAATGCATTGGGTTTCTTTGTACGCACCTCCCTCCATTGTGTTTTTGCACTTTAGACAGCATCTCTGCATGACGAACAAACTGCACAAATATGATATGAAACTAGAAAAGCCCATGGCGTTCTGTCAGCACTAGTTGCATCCATTAGAGTGGAATGCACTTAGACGTAATTTGAAAAAAATCAAATACCCGAATTGTCCTTACTTCGACCCCGTGGAAACTTTACTTGGGATCATAAATTCCAATCAAGGGGTTTAGAGAACACTCGATAGTTTGATGTTTATAATTCATTACTCAGCTTATTGTAAAACAGAGGGTTGCCAAGATGCTGCTGCCGTAGGCCGAATAAAAACAAGCATCTATTTTTCTATATTCCATAGATGAGCCTGAATGAATTTACAGGGGCCTGAATTTGTCCTGATTAGTTTAGTTGGGAAACGAGATTACAGAAAACATCCAGTGGTGCTTAAGTCTACAGTGAATGTACACGCAGAGCACATCATCAAGTTTTTATCAAAGTCTAAATTCACCGGCAGCATAATGTATAAGAGGGCTTGAGGGTTTGCGTTACAGTGTGCACACAGTGTGTGTGTGTGTTTGTGTAAGCATAAGATCTGTCACAACAAAGGCCCTGTCTTCAGATCTATGATGGATCAGCATTCTGTGTAATCACTTCATTATCATCTCACAAAGAAGACATGCGCTGGGACACGGGGCACACTGCACTCTAGAAATGAAGAAATATACATCCGTCAGCAGGGGAAAAAACACGTTAACCAGCACCTGGCCTGCGATGAATCTGTCTGGGGAAGGGCTGTCAACGTCACAGTTATAGTTTGTCGTTCAGATATTATATAAATAGATAAAGATAAACTATACATATATATATCGATTTTATTATTAGATTTAGAAATAGTTGCTTTTATGTTTGACGATATGAAAATTCTTAATTTATTCACTCTCATGTCATTACAGACCTGTATGACTTCTGAAGAACAAAGAAGATATTTTGAAAAATTCTTGAAACTTTTTTACAGTACAATATTGTACCGCAATATACACTATTCAAAATAAAGGTGCTTAAAAGGTTCTCTCTTAAAAAACATCTCTTTCTTGGTTCTTCTCTTTCTTGCCTTTTTTTCGCCACTAAGAACCTTTTGTGAAACAGAAATGTTCTTCAGATGTTCAAGGTTCTTTATGGAACCGAAAGGTTCTTCTATGGCATCGAAGAACCTTTTATAGGAACCTTTTTTTGAGAGTGTACAGTCCTAGACCATTCAAAATTTTCATTAAATCAGCTTTTCTAGATGTTTTGTGGCCATTCCAGTCCAGTGTCTGTTGAATTTCAACAAAATAAACCCTCAAGAGTGACAAAGTCATCCAACAGCAACTTGAAAGACTGATAAGTGACATGAAAACTGCGGTAAAAATCACATATATATATTTTTTTAACTTTTCCTAAAAACATGCACAACTTTTTCTGTTGTATTGCTTAAAAGTAAATCTGGATTTGTTTTCTTTGGAGTATTTGAGGTAAACAGCGAAAATATCCAGAGCATCTTTTCTGTTATTTTGACCTGACTCTTCATTTTTTTGCAAATATAAACAATAATTGTATTTGAAATTTGGGAGAAATATAGTTAGCAGTTTACAGAATGAAACAAAAACAATAATTTTACCAAAACACATATCTATAGAAAATTCAGAACAACTTAATTTTTATTTCAAAAATTTTTTTCGCGGCTATATATTCCACAAAGTGTTGTTTATTACATAGTTAAATAACCAAATACAAATTATTAACCGGAGGAAAAACATAATCTCTTATCCCCATGAAACAATAATGAATGTCATCAGAACAACATAAGGATGAGCAGTTATGATTTTAAATCTTTCCTGACTTCTTTTGCTCAACGGCACAACTGTGATATTGTTGCTGTCCTTCCGAAACCTTTGAAGTCCAAGTTCTTCATGAAATGGAAAAACGTTTTGAAAAATGTTTTCAAAGTTGACAAATACTTTTCACCCTTTCATTTGCTTAGAAACATGATTAATAATAATTACTTAATAAAATCATATCTATAAATTACGTAATATGGAGATACAAGGATTCAGGAGGACAGCAGCGATATTCTGGTGATCTTTCGGTTACTCGCCAGATCTTTAACCCGTGAGCAACACCACACGCCATATTTACAGCACAAAGTAAACAAGCCTACAGTACATAATCAAAGTTTTCCAGGGGTACACACAAACAAACAAACACACATGCAAAATCAAACACACACACACTTAAAACAGGCTATTGTACATACAGCACATGCTGTCTGTTTCTGACAGTTAAAATGAACAGATGTGGTCCCTCCTTCTCTCTCTAACACCCTACACACAGACAACACCCTTTTCCCAGCACCTGGTGTGCTGCTCCAGATTGCGTGCGTAAGCTGTGATTGAGGCGGATTTCTAAAAGAAGAGGGAATAGAAGTGATTCTAAAGTTTAATCAAAGAAAAAGAGTGTCTTCATAGAGACGACTACCCTCCTAAACATCTGGGCCGCTGTGCGGCTCCCAACAGCATGCCTGCTGTTTCATACGCGAGAAAAAACCCTCTGTGGTCTGGGTCCTCCATATGAGACCGTATAAATAGATGAATTAAGGACATAGAAAAAAAAGAGTTAGATGAGGAAATGAGAAAGTGCCAGTTGGGGAAAAATGCAGGGGATTATGAGAGACAGTAAGAAAGCGAAAAAAACCCAACAAAAGTCAGAGAGAATGAAAGAGTCTTAAAGCGATGGCAGCGGATATATGTATGTGTGTGTGCAGTATAGCAGCGCTTGTTTAATTCATCAAAACTGGCTTCATAGAGGGTTGTAGATTTAAACTTTAATGAAAGAGCCCTAAAGTCCTGATGTAACAAGATGAAGACAGCAAGAAAATAAAACGGGAACTCGGCAAAAGAACCGAGCAAAGACTGGCGAGAAACAATTCCTCTGTTACTGTGGGCTCTTTATAAAGGAGGGACGGTGGTTTTGCACACATACACGGTGGGAATTTACCAGGATTGAATGCGCCCGCTGATGGCGCAGTTTATTTTCGTACGCTGTCTGGGTTGTTTTAGCACCTGATTCACTAAAGGAATTATGCAAATCGGATAACGCCGCACACAGCCTAAAACTTTGTGCTGGAGCAATTTCCACAGCGCAATTCCTGATCTTGCAGATCGGCCCTGAGTGACAGGTTGTGGAGGATACGGGAGACTCTACTGTGACCGTATACCAAACCTGTGCCTGTAACAGCGTATTAAAATGCTGAAAATGCAACAATATGCTGATCCGTTCGACCGTAATTTGGTAAATCACTTGGGTAGCAAATATAGACGGTTCTGTGTGACGGCTCTTCAACTGTTTTTTTTTTACTGAATCCTTCTCTTGAGTCTGCGACGCTCACCCTGTTTCTGTCATTTGTTACGAGTTGACGTTGTCAGCAGAACATGCATGCCTGCTGTGACCGGGGAACTCATCGCTGTGTGTGTGCATTTAGGCCAATACGCTCATGTAATGGAAGCTGTATGCAGACAAGGATTTATGCAATTTTATCTGCCTCTGCACATCACTCGGTATGGGGAATGCAGGGTGTTAAACTACATTTGTGAGCATGAACTGAGACGTTGTCCATTATTTGTCTACACAACGCATACCGAGCTACAAATTAGAAATTTAATTCTTCAAGCTTTTATTTTTTATTCTGCCGGTTTAACAAAATCCATAATAAAATTTAGCATAAAAACAATGGTTATTATGAATACATTTGTATGTAAGAATGGTTGCACCATCTGCGTGTCAGAGCCCCCGTGTGGCTGTGGAGCTCCGTGACTCATCCGTCTGTTTCGTCGCTGTTGGCGCTGTCGTACGCATCATCATTCTGCGCCGAGGCCACCGCCACCTCTTTGCCAGGACTCTGCCACATGCCGTCATCTCATACATCTCCGACCATCATTTACTTGGCACCAGGCAATTAGAGGACCTGAAAGCCTCAGTGTGAGGTAGGACTAGGTCTCCCTTTTTAATCACCCTTCTAAATTACTTTCTCTGTTCTGTGTCATTAGCCGCGCGTAGCCGACGTCTAATTTTTGCCGGCGGTGACTGGGTGCAGAGAGCGATGGTACGCAACCGTCCGCCCAGAGCAAGAAACTCTTTTGGAGTTGGGTTCCTGTCCAAAAACATTACAAGGTTGTCCCATGAGGGGCCCAATCCATCAAAGTGATATTTCCCTCCTCCACACCTCCAGTCCTCTTCTTCTTTGCAACGTAGTCATTTTCTTCTCACTGGGAGTGACATTGATTCATAAAGTACTTTGCTGCAGGTGCCAAGGCACGCCAGAGTTTTGGTAGTGTCGTTGAGTTTGTGCAAGCTCTTGAGAGTGCGCAAAGCGCGGCTTTCTCCATCTTCTCTGTTGGAGCCAATAGCATTTAGCCTTTCAGCAACAGCAGGGGATGTGTCATATCAAGGGACCAATAGGTCAGGGCTTGAGGTTTGGAAAACCGTGACCTTGGGCCGCCGTGCTGATGCAGTAAAAGGCTGTCGATGATCCTGCGGCTCTGAGGGGACTTAACCAGGTTCCAAGGGTCTGACAGGAGGACAGGTCTAATCAGAGAATCCAGCTCAGAAGGGTAAGAAAGCATAATCCGCTCATAGCTGGCTCTGCAGAGAGGTTAATAAAGCTACAGAACTCACACGTGGTGTAGCACATCTGTGTAAGCCAGAGGTCTGGAGAGAGGCATTTTGGACCATGTGACCATCGTTGTAACTTATCAGAATCGAAGCAAATTGATCACGAGTACGATGTAGATTTTTGTTTGTTGCACTGTTTAATTTAAAGTGTTTGAAATCTTTATTTATATAGAAATCGTATGATTTTTCATATAATTAAAGTGAAGCAAATATATCATTTTATTTCACGGACATAAATATTGATAACGTACGTATTCCAGCGAACTTGGTTAAGCAAAAAGTAAATAAATAAATAAAAAGTTTTCCACTATTTTTTGTACGGGTACAACAGGCTCGCACAACGAAATATATGGGTCAATGACAAATAAGATTTTCAAGAAGAAAAAAAATATATTTTAAGCAAAACAGTTTGAAAATGCATTTTTATGTCCCAAAAAATGTATTGTGTTGATTTATATTGGTTTTACAGCATTTTAGGGAGCATTAATTCATTATTAAACAAGATTTCTGATTTTACCACCCAGAAAATGTCAGGTGGTGCGACCATATATTATTTAAAAATAATATACATTTAATGAACTTAGCACTACTGAGACTTGTAAATATGAATCATTGTAGTGTCTAAAATGCATATCACATGGTAAATTCCCTTTCTATTTCTTTGTTTATTGACCTTTTATTCCAAATCTTATAAACGGCTGCTTTTCTGTCTGTTCAAACACCCATTTTTTCCATAAGGACTTTTTATGTTTTGTTTTTAACTGTAAAAATGATTTGTATACGTTATATAAAGGTTTACATTTATAATTCTTACTTCATTTTGTAATTGCAGTGGGAATTGATACTTTTAAATGTAAATTTGCTGGTTGCACCACCTGACCATGACTGGTCGCACCACCTGACGTTGTGATCAATAATGATTGATATTCACAAAATAAAAAGAAAGATATGTCAATGAATTTTATTCAAGTTTCAATTGGCTTTTTATTTGAATCCTCTGACCAATTTATACTCCATCTCAATAATATAATTACATTTAATTAACAAGAAAGTGCAAAACAATACTGCATTTTATGATAACATTTGATAATCGTTTCTTTAAAAATATAAATTTGAAACCTCAAGGAACACATTTAATAAATGAGAACATCTTTTATATGAATCAGTAAATTAGTGCAAATATTGGGCCCAGAAACATTAAGGGCAGAATTCAATCTACTGTTCAATAGATTCAGTAAGTCAAGATAAAAAACAACTCTTTTCAAATATAATTCAAAATCATGCTTTCAGAAAGCAACATACCGATCTCTATAAAAGATACATGGTTTCAGACCCCTTCTATTTTAATTAAATGAAAATATATGGGACATACAGGTGAAACTCAAAAAATTTGAGTATCGTGCAAAAGTTCATTTATTTCAGTAATTCAAGTTAAAAAGTGAAACTAATATATTATACAGACTCATTGCATGCAAAGTGAGTTATTTCAAGCTATGAAAACCTTTTCACAATAGTCTAATTTTGAATTTGGGGGTTTCTTAAGCTGTAACCCATAATTATCAAAATTATAACAAAGGCTTGAAATATCTTGCTTTGCATGTAATGAGTCTATATTAGTTTCACCTCTTAACTTGAATTACTGAAATAAATTAACTATTGCATGATATTCAAAAAAATTTCGGGTTTACCTGTACTATATCATTTGTAAAATAAATTATTTTAGTTTAAATATTAAATAGAATGGGTAATGGTTTGTTAATCATTCGAATTCATTACTAATAACAATGCTTTTCTGTAATGCTGTATGACACTGCTATCAAGCATGTATTATTAACATGTAATAACTGTAATTACCACAAACAAATATTAACTTAAGTTGTAATGTATCTAGATAAACATAATGAACACAATTCCTTGCTTTTCTTTTGACAAGGTACTCTGCCCTTGCAACTGGATCACTTTTTAAATGAGCTCTATATCGTACTGTTTTCTCCTTGCTTGATAATGGCATCTACAAAAACATATTAAAATAGATTAATTTAAAGATGCGATTGTTTTAGTATCAATGTTGATTATACAGTCCTATATTCTTGAAGAATAGGACTTTAAGATGGACAATGTGCTCTTTAAATTGTCGCTCAAACCATAATAAAATAAACAAATATATATACATATATAGATTGCACCTTTAAACAACTTAAAAGCTTTATGTATTTATTAAAATGTATTTAATATTTTCAAAAACATGAATTAACATGACTTTTTTAAGTTGGTTTAACTGTAACTCTGGTCGCGACACCTGACGTATCGGTCGCACCACCTGACATTTCAAACTCAATTCAAATCTAAGAGGCATTAACTTGGACGCCTATACAAATGTTTGACCATATGCTCAAGGTTATACATACATTTTTTAAATCAAATACATATTTTAAGAATAACAACACATTTTCAAAGTTTTCCAGGGGTCATACCACATGACATGATAAGTTGAATCAACCTCATCATTACTCAAAAATGTCAAATTATCTAATATTTATGGGAGGGTAACTAACCTTGTTACTGCTTCAAATGGGTCCTCTGGAGTCTTCTGTGTGATGTCATATGCTGTCACATGGTTTTCTTAAAGGAACATTGAATAAAATTGCATTTTTATGTCGGTCGCTCTCCCTGACATTAGAAGAAGTACATTTTTCGGACAAACGTTTTTTAAGTAATAGATTAGTTTTGAAATAGGACCGATACACTATTTCCCCTCATTTATAAGGAATTTAACATAAAATCATGCCAAAATATTTGATTAAGAATTTTAGTGAGAAAATTAACATTTATTTCTCAGTTTTGTTCTCTCTTTGTATGTTCGGACGGTCGCACCACCTGACATTTTTGGTCTTTCAAACACCAAAACTCAAAAATCTATTGAATTTCAATAAAATGAAAAGGGTTTCTTATAAAGGACATATTGTAGATCCATTTGATATATGACATGTATTTATTCAAATTCTTTTAAGGAAAATAATGAATTTGGACACAAAAAATACACGTCATGTCATTGACCCATATATACATAGATTATATTTCCCACAATTCTCTGTGTCAGCACAAGATTGCTACAATATATACAAAAAGGCTTTAATCGCATACTTTATACACATTTTTGTCCATTCTTAGATATGTAACATGGAGTGTATAAAATTGAAAATGTGAAGAAAAAATCTGAATTTTGATTCAAAAAGAGAGAAGTACTTGCTAACACGTCCATCTCTTTCAGTTCAAAATCGCTTGTGTGCACATCACGCTGTAATTACTTGCAAGTACTCAAGTCATAAGTAGGAACTTCCCAAGAGGACCTGAATGCAGCAATAGCTCCTCGATGTTTTTAGCATAAATGCTAATGCCGCATATTAATGAATGCTAAGCTAATGCCCTTCTCATTTGCTGATCTGAATAATAATGGACATCAAACCCCGTCTCATCAGCAGATTTTGGGATCCACCGGATGAGGATTTCACAGAGCGCCTGTGATACAGAAAACAAGCCAGAGAGGGAGCTAACAGCTAATAGGGGATGACACATTGGTGGTGCTCTTACGTCTACAGCTGTTAGTTTCCTTTTGGGGTGGCGGAGGGTAGTAAGTGACGGGAAGGGAGAGAAAGCGAAAGAAACCAAGCAAGTGAAAAATTGTTCGGCCATGCGGAAAGGTGAAGAGTGGACGAACAAGTAAGGAGGAGAACTTCTAAGATAAGCTTCAATATTCTGAACATTCTAGACCCCTCAATGAAAAATGGAGATGATTGCCTGTTATTAAACACAAGTGACGTGATATTGATACTCAATGAAACAACACAATACAAGCATACAAAAGACCAAGTGTAGATTTTACACACAAACACAGCGCTGACTGGCTAACCGAGAGGACGCCTGCGGCAGGAACTCAGAGCAAAAGAGATGCCTCATTGAGCACAGTCTGGCAGTTTGAACACACAAAATCAAACACACAATCGCAAACAGGCCAGAACTGATCGAGATAGAGTTTCAGGACTATAGAGAGACAACTGGAAGACGACAAACAGACGTTCAAATAGTTGCAACAATTTTTGTACATTCACAAAACAAAGACCAACGTATCACTGTTCTTATTATCTTTTCATAAAGTACTCAGCTGAAATTTAGCAAACAAACTTTTAATACTATATTATTTTGTATTATTAATGTATTTGTAATATAAAATAGCATAAGACACATTTAGCCTATCTTCATTGTTCGTTTTTTTTTCAACATTTTTGATAGACACATGTTCTGCATATTTGTTAACTGTCTACTAATTTTCAAAATAAAAAAAAATGAAAAAATTTATTTCAATTTATTTGTACTAAACATAATACATTCAGGCATCATAAATACATTGCCAGTATAAAGGCTTTTACAAAAATGTTTTTTTTGGCAAGACATCCTCCTATGGTCAAAATGCATTATGCAACTAATCCAAGAGATCTGTGAATACCAAGTACTGGTAAATAGAGTCTAGCATCATTGCTTGACCAAAATGCAAAGATCAAACTTTATTGAAAACACTGTTGAGTCTCTTTGTGTGTTTGTGCATTGTTGCTGTCTGTATAGAGCATTGCAGACCAGTCACTCTTTATGTTTTATTTCAGGTTGGATACCGTAGACTATAAGCCAGCTAAGTTTTGTAAAAGGAAAATGTCACAACACAGAACAACCCGGTACACAACAGACCGTGATGCAGCACAAAGCAATGCCACAATGATGCACGGCACAGCGCAGTCCAGGCTTAGGAGATGCTAGGCCTACAATAGAAAGTACCACCTGTGAAATAAATAAATGAATAAATAAGTGGCACCAGACACAGAAAAGAGGAAAAAGAAAGAAGAAACAGAATAAAGCAAGAGCTAGAAGACACAGATATAAGACAGGGATGGAGAAAGGCGAGAACAAATAGAACAGGAGGCTTCGATATCTGCCAAGCAGCCTGGACACACTCTGCCCACATCTCTCCAAGCTTCTATCCCTTTCACCCCCCCTCCTGTGACCGACCACAAAATCATGATTTAACAAACCCGGCTGCCTCCTTCCCTTTATGACACCATCTCGAAACACACACACGTATTTACACACGTACCAAGTGTATGTAGAGCATGCAAAATGCACTGTCTCCTCAACTCTCCGCCCTGCAAAGACCTCAGAGGGGGAGGCTGAAGGATAAAACGAGATCCGGCAGGAATAGGAAAGAGAAAAAGAGAGAGAGATGGGATGACACTGCAAATGTGTGACAGAGGGAAACGGAGAGACGGCGAAAGAAATTAAGCGTGGAAGTTAATGTAAGTGGCAATGAGAAAGGAACGGACTGGAGAGACATGGGAACAGCGCCAGGTGAAATCACAGCCAAGATGAATAATGTAAATGTTTGGTTTTGTGTGTGTGTGTTCGGGGAGGTAGTCTAGATACAAGCCACAAGTTTCTTTTGAATGAAAGTGTTTCTATTTTTCGAAAATGTTATTGTTTATATCAATTATTATTTAATATTTAATATGACCAATTGATCAACCTGATTACATTAGGATTTACCAACAAAAGTAATCTTTAAACGTCATTTGAACAGAACTAGCTCAGTAGGCAACAACCCTACACTTTAAATGGTTATATAAAAAATAAATTAGATAAGAAACACAATTTAATGCTAAAGTGTAAAGTCTTGGGCTGCTTGATTATGACAAAATTTGATTTATCTAGGTCAATGTAGAGGTCACGATTATTTACCATGATTACTCATTGACTAAGGCATTAAATAGATAAATTATCAATCAATAAAAAGTAACTTGTCAATTGAAGAATGGATTCAACTTAATAACAAATAAAAATGAACTGTACAAAATAGATCAAATAAAACATGATGCATAAACAAATGCATAACTTCATATAGATGAATGCATACATTCAAATAAATAATATAAAATAATAAAAATAAATAAAACAGAATTTGGCACATAATTGTTTTGCATCGATTATTTCATTTGTATATTGAAATTTTTTTTACGATTAATTGCACAACCCTAGATATGTCTCTAATGGCTTACGGTTACAATAAAACTAATAAAAAAACAAGTTTCTCTAATACACTTGGTTAAAATAAATGCAACACCTGTTCAAGTGATGACCGATCTGCAGTATGCCCACACACTGAAAATCTATTTTTCCATTCTTCGAATCTCGAAAAGAGATGAGAGTTTTCCAATTGCTATATGGCACCTGCAGGTTCAAGCATGCAGGCCACTATGAAGGGGACCTGAGTGTGGAAAAAACATACAGGTGGGAAAAAGAGAGAAAAAACTGCGAGAGAGCAAGAGAGAGAGAGAGAGAGAGAGAGAGAGACAGAGACAGAGAGAAAGTGTGTCTGAATCCAGCACCCTGGACAGCGGCCATCGATCGTCTTCCAGCACACATCACCACAACTTTCACAGATTGCTATTGAGAAGTGACCTGTAATGCAATTACTGGCCAATGCGGAGCCGAAGTGGCCATCAATAATTAAAAGGCAGCCGAGTCGCGGCCTCCAATTCCGCTGTTATTCCCGTGCCGTCGCTGTTTGTTTTCGTGTCCACTGCCGTGGCTACCAAACTGTTACGCCACGACGGCTCGAATGAGATTTGTGAAAAGGCGTTCTTCAATGTCTCATCCGCTCCGGGGGCCCGACCCATGTTTAGATGAAGTCAGCACGACTTCGGCAACTAAAGAATTTTTTTTCATGGGCCACCGTGCTGTCACTAGCATTTTTCACGCTGAATTCATAATATAGTCTCTTCCGTATTGCATAATGTTGTAATCAGTACAGCCCACACAGTGGAGGCAACAAGCTTCACAAGTTGAGAAGAGCATCTATTTTTCACCACGACAGACGCGTATCTGTCAAACCGCCTCTCTCAGCAACCGACTCTCAGGTTTAATCACTGAGAGCCGTGAGGGATTATGTAAGGGCTGTGATCTCGCAGGTGTTTCTGGGTAAGGCTCTCTTCAAGGAACCAGGTCAACCACACACAGACAGAGGGTGAATCACAAGAAAACGTATAGAGATTACAAGGGAGAGAAAATAATAATTTTGAACAGAAAATGAAGCTTATTTTCAGGACCATTAGGGTTTTTGTGTTGTGACAATATTTCCATGGCAATTAGGCACATTTATTGTCAATAACTGTAATACATCAACACTTTACTTTTATTCGGGAACATTTTATTGTTTTCAAATGTGATTCTCCACAGAATTTCATTAGTATTTAGTGTTTTGAGTCAATATAATTTATAGGCACTAGTTTTTTTGCAAATTATTTTTGCATTTCAATGATAAGAATGTTTAATTACCATGAAAAATGCCACATAAAAGAAAGAAATACAAACAAATGCTACCAGTCATTAGTTTAGATACATCTAAATTCATGCTTGTCATGATCTAAAGGTTAATGCATAAACGTCGGAAATTAGTTTTGTAGACAAAAATAAATTAGGCATAAAATTGAATTAAACAGTTATTTTTAAATGTTAATGTTTTATTCTTTTCCTGAATAATGAAAGAAAATCATCCAATGGTGCTTGAGAGAAAGACAACAGGTGACTTAAATAGGCTAGTTTACCATTATTTGCTCATCCACACATTAATGTTATTTTATACTTGTGGTCACTATCATTTTAAATTGTAGAAAACATAAAAATAAAAAATAAGCAGATTTAAACTATTGACTGCTAGAGTAATTTCACGAGTAAAGCGCTTCACACCCCCTCCTTTCCCAGACCACTCTTGGGTGAATAGGTCTATATTGACCAGCCCACAGACCTATTGAAAGACCTGCTACAAAAGTAGGTCGCACGGCTGGTCAATGGTATGGATTTCTGGGTCTCACACAACTGCCAGACAGAAAAAGAGAGAGAGAGTGAAATGAAAGTTAATGAATATAAATCAGAGTACAGAATCACATCGCCTGCCATTTCGTGTTCTGTCCCTTTCTTTTCCCCATCATGTTTATCAATCCCCTGTTCATTCATTCTCCATTCTCATCTTTTTTCGAGGAGACATCTCTCAGACTCATATGAGGGGGCTGTAAGCATATGTCTGTGTGTGTGTCTCTTATATGAGTTCCTAAATGATGCATTGATCCAAATCTTGTATCTTTTGTCGGTGGTCAACGGACATTACATGTGTATATGTGCATTTGTAATTACGTGTTTGCAATGGGATACCAACTTTTTTTTAATGTATTTTTTTCCAATAACGCCAGATTTTTTCATCCATAAAATACCCATCGTGAAGCCATACGCATACTGTTTTAAAAGCTGCATGCCACAATGCAATGAGCTTGAAGTCATTTTCCATTTCATCAAATCACATTTTTTAACATCTACTCCTAATATTTTAACACAAAATACAATATTATAACTATACGCTTCTTTGTCGTGATGAACCACTAGAATACTAGTTACGTACAGTACTAATACCATTTGTTACATCCCGATATAATAACCAGTTTACAGTATATGCTGTTAAAATTACACAATAAGCAATGTGTTAGTATTCCATTTCAAACGCAGATACGGTCTGTGTAACGCCACAACCACAAAGTGCATTACTGCTGGAGTCTCTGGCAAATATTTCTACATGAATAGTCATACGCATGAATGCATATTTCTGAACATTTTACATTTGTGTGCATTCCAGTGAGTAATAGCTGGTCGGTTTGTATTTGTGCGCACGTTTGTTTTTAAACACGAGCGAGAGATTGTTCGTGGGTGTGTACATACACCCTCTCGATGATGAGGCCCGGTGCCAGAATCAATAGAGTGCTCTGAGCATCATACCGTAGTACGAGAGCGGCCAGAGCAGATTTTAATAAATGCAGCGTGCATGAGAGCCCGGCCTGGACTGGCTGTGCTTTAAAACCTGTCACTGGAAGCGGCCAAAAAAAACTCTCTCTCCTCCTGAAACCTACATATATATAGACTACAAGCACTTCAAACGCTGTGTCATCTTCATAACTAGCCTGTAGTATTTGGGAAAGACTCAAAGGTCTTAAAAAAAACTGTCCGTTATTACAGATATAAATGGAGAGCCTTGTTAAGACTGATAAAAGAACACATAGACCTTAACAATAAGCTATTCAGACATGACATACATTATTGCTTTTTATAGTTCCGCCAAAAATTCTCAGACCTGTATGACTTTCTTGCAAAACACAAAGATATTTTCAAGAATGTTGGTGATCGGACAACGGTGGTAACCATTGACTTCCATTGTTTTTTTTGGTCCGTACAATAGAAATGAATGGGTATCACTGTTGTTTGGTTACCAATTCTCTCCGAAATGTCTTCTTTTGTGTTCTGTACAGGAAAGAAAGTCATGCAGGTTTGTGAGTAAACGATGACAAAATGTAATTTTTTGGGTGAACTACCCCTTTAAGGAAGGTTGATACAAACTAAAGTATGACTGTTTTTTGTTGACAACATTATGACTGGACTTCAGGAGAAAAATATATAAAAGTTTAGAATATAACCTCTTTAAGCAACCCCAACAAAAAACGTTACAAATGATAATACACTGTATATAATAATCCAGCAATAAACTTGAGCTACTTGTGAATAAAACTGCCACTATTTCTCCGTATCACACCGATAGGTAATACACCTTAAACCGAATTACACATATATAAACGCTGCATTCTGTCTAGCACTACAATATTTGTGATGTGAATAAGGCATAAAGGCTCGATAAACACAATATAAACGTTGGCTTGACTTTAATCTCAGCAAGGTGATCTCACACAACCCAGAAGAATGTGTCACAGAGAGTGTGGCTTTATGGTAACAGCCTCCAGTTGTTTTTTCAACGCTCATTCACAGTGTCTGGTTGACTTTGCCATTAACAGTGTTGAGACGTGATTCAAAAGTTTCAGGAGTGTTCCACTTTTTCGCACTCTTCCTATCTTCGCTCTAGAGCCTGCGATGCCTTCGTGGTCCTGACAGAACCTTCCAACATAAAAACCACTTTCCTAAAAACCATCAAGCTGTCAAGTGAAGTGGAAAAATGAGAGAGATTACTGCATAAAGGCCGAGTGGGGGGCGGGGGCATGGAGAAAAAGCGAGAGAGGTAAAGAGAGGGGCTGATGGCTCTAGATTCTCCTGCAGATACAATGTTCCGATGACTTTCTCATATTTTCAACAGAGATTTCTATGTGCATCAATGGCAGACTTATTTCGTTCTTCTATTTTTCTCTTTTTTTTGTATACTTAAGCATTTACTATTCACTATAAAAATGTGTTGCGCTGCTGAAATGACTTGTGGCGCCAATTTGATTGTACTTAGAAGTTTTAAGTGCAAAAATGTACAGTGTTATTATTTTGGCCCTTTTGCAACATGGCTACTGGAGTGAAAAATCACAAAGGAGGATTTCTCTGAAGAATCACTGGAGAGCAAGCATACACTTGATCTCTCCTGCCTCTCCAATCCTTTTGAAGAAACAAAACTAAGCCCCAAAAAAAGAATATACAGTTGTCTCCTGCTGAGATTCATTAGAGATCCCAACATTGTCTCAATTTATGCTCAGATTTACCAAGGCACATCCTTTTGAAGAAACAAAACTAAGCCCCAAAAAAAGAATATACAGTTGTCTCCTGCTGAGATTCATTAGAGATCCCAACATTGTCTCAATTTATGCTCAGATTTACCAAGGCACAAAGTTGCAGAAAAGTAAAACTATTCTCAAAAGTACCTGCTACGTTCTGACAATATAAATACCGACAACCGTGTAATTTGTTTCTATTGTTAGAAAATTCAGTCAAAGGTGATATTGAAGCGCAACGCAACTGAGACCTCTATTAAGTCTCCTAAGCTTTGCACGAGCAACCACTGAGCAATAAAATCCACCGGGTAATAAGCATTCTTATGAAGCTGATTTGTGATAGGCGGAGACTTCAAGTGAATTCATTTAAAGCTGCTGCGTTTGCATTTCAGCCCATAGAAGCCTTTATAACAAACTCATCTAGTTATTGAGCTGGTTGCGCTTCTTAAGTCACAGACGAAATCTACCAAAATATCTGATACGATACGTGCAAAACGTGAACATGAGCAAAACATATATAGCTTGCAGTACAGGATGGTATCTACTCTGTTTATTGTATAAGAACATAAGTGAAACTCCAGCAAATCGGCTCTCCCTGCTTTTAACATCTATGATGTCGTAATCACTCGCATCAAAGGCATTTCGTTCGCCACGGCAACTGTCACTCTCCCCGGAGGCGTAATTAAAACAGAACACAACAAACCGAGCTGAGCGAGAGCTAATGGAGAAACTTCAAAACACACATACGCGGCAACCAAACAATGTTATAGTGGGACAGGCACAGCAAGTTATTACCGAACCCAGAGAGGAGTGACAAAGGCGTACACACACACACACACACATATACATATATGCCTGCAGACATTCATACAGTATGCTCGCGCACATATGCACACAACCACACACACATTTTGCGCACACTCACTGAAAGACACTATAAATAGGACAGCCCTAATGTGGTGCTGTGTAGTTCTTGCCCTTGGGTAGAAGGCTCTTCCAGAGAGAGAGACAGAAAGACAGAAAGAAAGAAAGAAAGAGATGGAGAAAAAGTGGTAGAAAGAAAGAGCATGAGAAGACGTAGGAGAAAAAGTCAGAGAAAATGTGTAAATAATATCAAATAAAAAACAATGTCACATCTTTATTATACATCTTTACACCAAACTCTGAAGTACCTAAGTTAGCTAACATTTTAATATCAACCATTTCATGATTCTCAATACCTATTTTTCCAAGCGAGGAAAAACCGACTTGCTTGGATACACAAGTGTATTAATATTATTAAATATTAATATGAATACCAACAAATAAATTACAATCATGTAACGCTGCCTTTAAGCATTTTAAAAATAAGAAAAACATTAATATTCATTTTTCTATGCCACGTAAACAGTCAGTAAGGAAATAAAGAACTAGGCAACAAAAGACGAAACAAAGATTTAAATCAAGAAATCTAACCGCAGTATCAGGTATCCAAGTATTGAGGAATCATTGAGGAATCAACGACTAATGCATAGTCTAGATTCAACATTTTACAACATTTTATAAATGTTTCAATTCATATAAACTGACTGTTCACGTTAGTACCTCACATCAACAATTTGACCACAAAGTATAATGTTGACTGTTGACATGCTCGAGGTGACAAAAAAAGCAATATAGCTTGTTCACGCTGAACCAAAGTACAAAGTCCGATACTATACCAAGTCTGACTTTGTTACTTTTTTACTGGTACTTTTGACATCCCTGCAATGATTGTACTTGCATGTTGTTCTGGTGTGTGTGTTAACTGGGTGTTTGTGTGCGTATGCATGTGTGTGCGTGTGATTTTTTGGGCGGCTTGACCGCAATGACCTACCCCAGGTAGCGTCTTCTGCTCGTGAAGCGCGGTCTGAGCTTTTAGCGCTGATTCTCTTGCACAGTATGTGAGGAAGGCACAGCCTGTACGGAGAAAAGAAGACAGAAAGAGACGCATTAAAGACAGGTCAGAGAGGTTTGTGTACAAGCAGGTGTGCGTTTGAAAAGAGCGGAGTTCTCTACCTTCATATCATTTTATCCTAATCAGAGAATGTTTTCGCGTACATTTTTTTTATATTGCATTCACATTCTTGTTACTCAACTTGTGTAGCGCTAGCAAGGTCAGAGTCACAAGTTTGATTCCCAAGGAATGGATACGACTGATAACATGCCTACCTCAAAAGCAATGTAAACTGCACATTTGTAGAAGACAGGAACTAAATGACAGAAGAGATGAAGGGATTCTGAGATCAAACAAAAAACACATGCCCACAGCGATATACAAGAATCCCCCCAGAGAATGTGTGTGGATGGAAATGTGTGTTTGTCTTTCTTTATATTTTAGGCTAAAAGGCCTTGTTGGTAATAATTTGCGTCAAGATTTAAAATGTCTTTGCTTGTCCATGCATTTGTAATACAACCTGGTTTATGAAAATGCACAGATACTTATAGACAACAATGACTGTTGAAAAAGAAACTTTTCACACTACAATTACAATCCAAAATGTTGCATTATTGAAATAAAAACAACATCAATGACACAATTTAAAGGTCCAATGTGTAATTTTCTATTTTAAGCATCTATTGGCAGAAATGCAATATAATATATGGATAACCAGAGGATTGTTTATTTTTAACCATAAAACGTTAAATTGGAAAATCTAATTAGAAATGTGTGTCAGGACGAATTAGCAAAAACGAAATAACAATCTTTGTGTTAAAGGTCCAACAAATAAGCACACAGTCCTGCGTCTCCACCTGGTAAAATATTTTTCGCCGAAACACAACTGTCAATCTTTTCACCACCAACTTACCCAAAAATCCCCCTTGGGGAAACCGTGCAGAATAACCAGCGAACAAAAGCCGAAACGATTAGCATCGCATTTGTACGTAAAGCAAATTTGAATATGCAAAGGCATGCTAATGGATGCTAATGTTTATGCTAATCTTCGATTAATATTAAAAAAATGCTAATATACTAATATGCTGAGTAAACATGATAATCTGCCGCTGACATTTCCGCCTGCATGCTAATAGTGGCCACAAATGCTGATAAAATGAATACCGCTAATTTGCGAATGATATAAAAATGCTAATTTATTTTCAGACAAGCCCTCGTCGCGGCGAGATTCTAATCGTTTGAAAAAAATCATTTCAAACAAGTTAACCAACACTTACAAAATGTACCATTTTAATCCTAGTGTACTGGTGTACATTTCGAAAGGGAAGCATGAACCCCGAAAGAGGGCAACTAAATCTTGTGGAGATTTTTGAAATAGAAGCAGTGTAGCTTTCTTCCTACCCCCCCATAAAAGCCGTAGCGCCACAGGGATGCTAAACACACACGAGGGACACACACACACTGCCGTACACACTCATCCCCCTCGAGGGAAGAGCGTGACTCAGCAATATTCCTCTCCGCTGTCCGGTATGTGTGTTTAACCCCGGCCGGGTTGACTGAGTGCATTTATATTTCTCTATATGTATGCGTCTCCTACAGTCCTGCCTGGCTTTTTTAATTAACTCTGACTCATTAGCGTTAGGGAGAGCTCAGTGTGACAGCTTGGCGCGCTCCTCTGAGGGCCTTGTCATGTTACAGAATATGCTCGAGCTCTCATGGGACACTTGTGCACACTTGCCTGTCCCACTTGACGAGGAGCGGTGCGCACGTGTGCACGCAAATATACGAGATGAACCGAAAGATAATGGGAACCTCTATTTATTTGTCCTCTAAAAGCAATATTGCTCCTTTCTCTCTGGTCACGACAGCACTTAAAAGACGAGAGAGAGGAGAGAGAGGAGAGAGAGAAACAAAACACAGGGAGCTGGAAAGATGAAAGCGAATGCTTGGATTAATGTAGGGCCTTCAAAATAAAAGCAGGAGTAACCTGTTTGTGATACGAATAGAGAATCTGTATTTGATCTCCTGTTAAACTCATTTTAAAGCCGTGGGCATAGGCAAGGCCGCAAGGGGTAAAACATGGGAACGATTTCGGGCAGCAATACAGGCAGGGGGACATACAAAACAATTTCAGATCACACTGATGTAATGGTATGTTGTTGTTAATAAAAAGATCAATTAAAACGATAATATAATAAATCATAATCATACAATAATAATTCAATATAATATATTCTATATTTCAATAAATGTGATCCAGACAGTGTTATTAAACTGCAGTTAGTCCCTTTCTAAAAATACATTTTGATGCTCCACACCGCTGCACGTTCTGAAACTGAACAGATTAGAGAAGTTCACATGATAAGCGAGTCATGTTGTGAGGACGGAAACAAAATCACTCTCTTTAAAACAAGAAAGGAAATGCTGAAACCAGTTAACTTAAGTCTATAAAAGACTACCTATTAAGAAAAATTATAGAAATATGAGACAGCTCATGTCAGAAAATGATGGGAAATTCTTGTTCAAATTCATAACGAGTCAAGCAGGTGTCGAACTTTAGTTGCCCTTTTACACACCAGCACACAATATGTGTGTCTGTCAGTCCATCTTCTGACTTACATGTACTTTTTTAATTGGGCCCAGAGCAATGTATTGTAGAGTCAGGAAGGCTTGCAATTCATGGCTAAGGCCTTGGACACAGCTACAGAGTATCATAAAGTTATGAAAAGCTTCATTTTTTAACCTTTACTATTTTATTCCTTCTGCAGAACACAAAAAAGATATTTTAAAGCATGTTGGTACACAAACAACGGTGGTATTAATTGACTTGGCCATTGGTATTGTGTTCACACAATAGAAGTGGATGCATGGGTAACGCCGTTGTTCGATTACCAACATTCTTAGAAATATCTTCTTTGTGTTCTGGAGAAGGAAAGCCGTTCAGGTTATAAAATGAAGAGGCTGAGTAAATTATTTTTGGGTTAACTTATCCCTTTAACTTGCACTATAAAGAAATTGTGACTAAAAATGTGAACATGACATTTTTTACAGTGTAGCATCCTCTTTGTGTTTATGTTCACATGTGGACAGCGTTGATATACTTAGTATAAATATTAGTATATAAACACATAAAGCTATATGTTAATATAATATCTATCAACTAACCCTCTCATAAACAAACATTAAAAATGTTCAATATCACATCCACAATGCTTTACAGCAGTTATATATTTAAATGTTGATTCTAAAGAAAAAAAACGTAATTAAAGGAGGAAATTCATTCCAAGGAGGGATGAGGGGGAAAGGAGAAAGAGTGGGAAGATGAGATCACCAGGCTCCTGTGAACATTATCCACTAGTGTCCTACACGTGCGGCTTATCTCTCCTTCTGCAGACACCCTTAAGGGACACAGGCACATACACAGACTGCTGGAGTAAATAAGAAGGAAGACTGACAGTGAAAGAATGAAATGAATCGAAAACATAAATGATTGGAATCATTCAGAGTAAACAAAATGTGACCGAAGGGTCTGCACAAGACTGCAAGAGTTTAGAAAAGTATATTCAGCTCAGCAGTTAAGCGAATCCGGTGTCACTACCCAGTGTTCGAATTGCATCAAAGCTCTTGGGGGTCCCCTAACCAGCCCTTAAAAAATTGCTATCGATCTTACTGTTATTTTTCTATTTCGCATTGTACGTTTTTTATTCACAAAAACAAATTTCTTATGATTTAGCCTGTTTGATGTCTGTCTTGCTAAGATTTCGCTTTTTTCTAAATCTCTTACATTTATTGATAACAGTAAGATTTTTGAAATGTATGATAACATTTTTCTTAGCAATTCAGATTTTCCTTTATTTATTTATTTAATTTTCTTGTCCTTTGATTCTTGTTCTTTATATTACTGTAATGTAGTGCTGTTGTTTTTTTTGGAATATTAATAGTCTTCAACAATTCATTGGAACGAGTGAAGGAGAGGACACGTCAAAGTCAATAGTGACTGTCTGTACAGTGCTGCCAAACCAGCCAGTCAGAACCATATGAGCGTTTTAAACATGATTATTCTCTTGATAATGTAGATCAAGTATATGTAAATAATCCATATGAACCATGCAGAATACAGAAAAACAAATGTAACTCCTTTGGGCGAAAGCAGAAGTGTAGCCTTCCGTCAAAGTCGGAGTTAATGTTTGCAGAACAGAGCGCAAAATCGTCTCCGGGGAACACGAAAGTTTTCTGAAGGAAGAAATATATTCTTGGGGAAACGCAAAAGTTTTGCAAAGGAACGCGATGTTCTTGGGGAGAGCAAATTATTAAAAATACTTTCGCTCCCTTTCCTATTTTTTCCACCACCCGTATGTCCCATTAGTTGCTTAGTAACGCGTCACATCTGTAATACCAATGTGATATAACATTGTACATAAAGAAAGACTTGAGTTGAGTTTAGAAAAACGCTTTCAACATAGAGGATCCGCACACGCCATTGTCGAATTGCGACATCTCTG
The DNA here is from genome assembly GCA_008369825.1 of Triplophysa tibetana. Lineage (NCBI taxonomy): Eukaryota > Metazoa > Chordata > Actinopteri > Cypriniformes > Nemacheilidae > Triplophysa > Triplophysa tibetana. The sequence goes on from CM017898.1 coordinate 5,084,349, forward strand.
TAGGCCTACATGTCTTCATCAAACACTGTGTGGCGTGCTTGAGCACGCATGGATGTTTCAGATAAAAATGTCATTTTAATTTGCGTCCTATGCAATTTGGACAAATATCGGACAACAGTGTTTTGTTTTAGCGTGGTAATCTGGTCTAGTTTCAAGGGAAAACTGGGAGACCCCCAAATTCAAGATTTTAGACCTTATGAGGGGTCCGGGACCGCCCCAGCCCCCACCTCAATTCGAACCCTGTCTCTACCCCATAAGATTTCAACTAGTGAAATAAAATCTGGATTAGTCACTACATTTGCCTTATCCGGAAATGTGAGAATGATGAATTACAACATATTTATAGAGAAACGGTCACAATATCGTAACAGTGAACAATTTTACAAAGCTGTACGGATATAGTTTGAGTGTTATGAAGATATACCTACAGTTTTATGTGCTGGTATCAGGTGTGACTCTTTGAGAAGCGTATCTCCCGTTTCTGGGTTCACAGAATTACAAATAAAGAATACAGAGTTGACGGATTGTTGTACTTTAAAAAGTAGATTTAGGTGTGCATGTTCAAAGCTTTAGTTTATAAACGTCACATACTGTATATGAAATATATGTTTAGCAGTGACATGTTTGAGGAAACAAGACGTCATTCCATCAACAACACCTAAATTAATCCGCTGATCATAAGATCTGACTTCATTTAATGTGCCTTGGTGACTTGCATTTTCCGAGGGAAATATGAATGGCTGAAAGGCTACAAAAGAAAGTTTTAGACAAGCTCGAGATCTTGGTTCTGTGCAAATTACTTTTGCAGATTTGCTGAACTTTGCTTGAATTTCAATAGAGTGCTCACCTTGCATGAACTTTGCACATCTCTGCATGTGTGATTAACCAAAAGTATGTTAATGCTGTTATAGAGAGGGAAAATGTGATGCCACGTTAACTGAATAGAGGGGAATTAATAATGGTTCTTCACATTTTTTAAGTGCGAGGCTTTAAAAACATCAATAGTGTATTTGTTCAATAATGACCCCAGTTCACATTTGAAGCTTTAAAAGACCAGTAAAAAATATTTCTACATAAGGCTTCTGGCATTTTGAAATCTGTAGGAAATATTCATTACATGACATTGGTATTTAGGTATGAAAAAGTACAAATTATTTACATTCCCCATAGAACTTACTTGTAAATGGGTGATCATTAATTCATACAAGCCCAAATGAAAGATGATGATTTCAGCACTCTTATACGTGTGCATATTACGGTTTTAAAACTACAACAGAGCCTTGGGGTTTTTATTTCTTTTGCATGATGCAGACCAGAGGGCAATGAAACAGTGGAGGCAACATTTATAATAATTTGAATGCATAACATGAATAATAAATTATAGGTGCATTTTAATTTGTTTTTGCTTATTACTGTCATTAGTTAAACCTGTGATCACGAAAAACAATTGATCACCTCTGCAAAAATAAATGAATTTAAAATAGTACATGCAAAAAACTTTTGTAAGTGCAATTTTCCTGCACTGTAATGTCCACAAAAACGGACAGCATTTAACGCCACACACCCACACACAAATGAGGAACACCCCCAACCACCGCCGACGTATCCTATTCAAATCGATATGTGCTGATCAGAGCTCTATTGTCTTAAAAGTCTGTGCGAGCGCATTCCTGTCATGTTTGTTTATGTCATTTTATTCGCCCGACCTGTCACCCTTCCAGTGCATATCACTTCCACTATATAGATTGAGCAAAGGGAACAAATTTCCAAAGTTCCCCTCCCTCTTTTAACCCAAGTATCCCCACAGGCCTCGGGTAATTTAAATAAACTGCCCTCCAAGGTCTGACTATTCAAGGTCTTCTGAAATAAACCGGGATATCTTTGCGTCTCTCCGCCCTGTCTTCACCTACAAACAACACGTCTTCTTAAAATATTTAATTGGAAGCAGTAAACCCCTGATTAAATAAAAATGCACTTTGAAGAGAGCAATATGAGCGCTGAGAGTAATATGAGAGAGAGAGATCTTCAATTACTGTGCCGAAACCACGTCAAGCTTTTTTTTTTATTCAATAAAATAGGTCTTAAATATTCAGGAGCTGTTTCTGGGACTAATGAGTCCTCTCTGTGAGTGATATTATTCCATTGGAATGAAGTGGCAGTGAGAGAATATTTGAGGAGGTCGGTGGATGCATTTCTAATGGGGTCTAATACTAAACCTGCGTCCCCGCGCACCCCACGCTGCCATTAAAGAACCTTGAGATTCATCTCAGCTCAACTCCCTGCGTGGCAACAACCTGAAAGAAGTGAAATGACAAAGGGAAGAAAAAAGAAAACCATTAAAGAACGGAAAATGTAATCAAATAAAAGGATGGATGGAGGTAAAGAGAGAAAGAAAGAAATGGATGGATGGAACGAAGGAAGGAAGGAAGGAGGGAAAGAAAGAAACGGATGGAAGGAAGGAGGAAAAGAAAGAAAGAAAGAAAGGATGGATGGATGAATGAAAGAAAGGCAGAAATGGATGAATGAAAAGATGGAAGGAATGAGGGAAAGAAAGAAAAGATGGAAGGAAGGAAAGAAAGAAGGAAGGAAAGGACGGCTGGAAGAAAGGAAGGGGGTAAGAAAGAAATAGATTGGATGGAAGAAAGGAATGAAAGAAGGAAGAAATTGCTGAAAGTAAGGAAAGAAAGAAAGAAATGGCTTGGAATTCAGGAAAGAATGAAGGAAGGAAGGATGGTAGGAATTATGAAAGAAAGGAATAAATGGATGAATGTAAAGATTTAAGGAATGAGGGAAAGAAAGAAAGATAGAAAGTAAGAAAGAAAGGATGGAAGGAAGGAAGGAAGGAGGAAAGAAGGAAAGGACGGATGGAAGAAAGGAAGGGGGTAAGAAAGAAATGGATGGATGGAAGGAAGGAAGAAAGGAAAGAAATAAATGGCTTTAAATTCAGGAAAGAAAGAAAGAAAGGATGGAAGGAATTATGAAAGAAAGGAAGGAAGATAAAAATGGCTTGGAATTAACGAAAGAAAGAAATGGCTGGAAGGAAAGGAAGAAAGAAAGGATTGAAGAAAGGAAAGTAAAGAAATGTGAGAAAATATTGGAAACAAAAGAAAGAAAAGAAGGGAAAACAGAACCGAACAGAAAAAATAATAGAAGGTAAGTGAAATAAAACAAGGGAAATGAAAGAAAAGGAACCAAAAGAAAGAGGAGGGCGAGGAGCATGGAGTAAGTTTATCAAATCGATTGGCGGAGGAAAAAGCCTCGGCTCTAATGTGTTGTATGTGAAGGATTTACTGTGGACCAGAGCTACTGAATCAATGGTGTAGAAAACCATCATTAGGACAGAGTCCCCCCACACACACTGTTCCCAACGGACCAGGAGACAGTATGAACACACACACGCACGCACATACATGTAACACACAACACTTCTTAAAATCCAATGACAATCCGTGTTATGATATTGTCTACACAGGACAGGATGTGCAAATGATCTACCAGAGAAGAACTTATCTTGTTTACACACACAACTTTCTCTTTACTACTACTACACACACATGTTTTTCCTCAAAGCCTTTTTGAATTGAATTAACATCACCTTTTGGGCAGCTAATAGAAAATTCAGCCATGTGGTGTTCAGATGTGGACAATCAATTACATTCTGGCTCTGTGGGCTACACAGAAGTATCAAGGATAAGCTCGTGTGGCCGGCTCTGAAATACAAGAACCGAAGGTTGCACTAAAAGAGGGCAGAAATATACCCAATATACCCATGGTGTTGTTGGACGTGCGTGAGCGTGTTTAATACAGACAGCTTGTCAAGTCAGGTCTATTTTATTTGTATAGTACTTTTCACAATACATACTGTCTCAAAGCAGCTTTACGGAAAACAGCGCTTTTATGCCCCCAGCCAGCAGGACAGAGGCGACTGTGTAAAGAACAAAAATTAAAGATGTTTGAGAGGAAACAGGGGAGCACATACCCTGCCCATATAATACTAAAATAGATTTAAACAAATGTCAAAAAAAGTTTGTTTCATCAATCGATAGAAATAGATTTAGATTTAAGCTGGTGAATTTTATTAAGTATCCTTTAAGACTATTTGCATCAATACAAATATTTTTTTGAATAAAAGTGAATAAATCATATTTTTCCAGCAATACAACACGCCCTGTTGCAGATCCACTGGATTAGTAATGCCGACTAGTGGCCAACAGCACAAAATCCGCATTGATGGAAATCAGGAAACAAAAAAACAAGATCCGCCCCTCGTGCGGACACAGAGGCTTTAAAGACCGTCCTGCCGAAAGCGGACGAGTTTGCGACAGGGTGCCCGCAACCTCCGTCTGCACCTCTCGCCCTATCGGTGCCGTCCTTGCGCTGACACCGACAGTCGCAAACAGCTCCTTAATATTCCCCCGCTGTCCCCTTGTCTCATTCCGTCAGTGTCCTGCTGTCCTCCCGCCTGCATGGACAAAAGAGACGGGACGTTCCGGGTGGAGGACATGAATCATTACGCTTTCGCTTTCCGGGACCGCTCGCAGGCCCATTGATTCCGCCGACTTAATTGGCTTTATTAGCAAAGACGGGAAGCCCGAGAGGGGCTTCCAAAGTACCCCCCGATAAAAAACGTCCCCCCTCCGACCCTCGGCCCCTCAATCCAGCTCTCCTCAAGTGAAACCTTGTGTAATTGTTTTCCCTCGATCTTCTGTGTCATTGTCGGATGGGTCCTGGGGGATTATTAGTAACCCTGGGCCCCTCAATAATTCATCCTAAGCTATTTATACACAAATGGAGAGTCTTTTAAAGTCTCCCTCTGTGAGCTTATCTGCCGTTCAGATGGAAAGGTAGAGGGAGAGAGATCGTAAAGGGTGCAGAGAGCGAGTGAAAGAGAGAGAGAGCGATGTGTACCTCTTCTCAGCAGAGACACAATGACCTGTTTCTCCAGTGTTTTCGAGTTTCAAGGTGACGCTAGCGCACTCTCTCCCTCCTTCGTTGCCAACCCGACAAAAGTGCCATCCCGGGAATACGCCTGCTCACACAACGCTCATTAATGGTCTCTAATCTGTCAGCTTTTCTACCCATTTAACACAATTAAGACGTTTACTAAAGCTAACATGGACCGGCAATCAACTCCAAGGACACGCGAAACGCACATAATAGGATTTGTAAACAGGCAGCGTTTTATCAAACGCACACGCGCGATCGTTTCCAATGTGTGCGGGAGAGATGAGCGCGGCCCAGACAGGAAGTCAGCCTGACTCTCCGTAGGAAGCGAAGCATTATGGCTGCACTCCTAAAATCCTGCGCACACACACACACTCGCTGTGAAGGCCCTTGCGGCTGCTTCATGCTGATACCCATGTTCCTCACTCTTTTAAAAAGAGGACAGCTAAGCTGCTCTGGGTGAGGAGACCAATGGCTGAAAATAATGTCACAATCTTTAAAACGCGTAATATTTATCCGTTAGGCAAGCCAGAACCTTCTGCGTTATCTCCCTCTCCTTGAATAAGTAGGACTGCAAAGCTTCGATTTCAAACAGAAAGTCTTTTTTGTGAATTGAATGCCCTTGGGCAGGGCAGGCGAGGTACTGTAGTATAGATGTGAGCGATCAGACGTGTGCGACATGAGCATTAGATTCAAATCAGAAAGTGGAGACGTGTATAACAGAATACAACATTTTATCAGTAACAATTTAAGTTTAAGACGCACGAAAAATGTTTAAAACATAACAAGCAACATTGTATGCTAGAAAAGTAGCGAGTGATGCAACATAGCATCGAGAGAGGTCAATCCGAACGCATGTGGCTAAAACATTTATCTGTTATGCATTAACATCTCATTTTGCTAAATGGTTTTATTCAAAGCATTATCTTAAAGGTACTGTTTATATTTTATTAGTATACACTGTAAAAAAGAAAAATATTAACTGGGTAATTGAGATTTCGGCGAAAACAAATCACAATAAACTGCTAAAATTAAAGTACATTATTAAAACACAGTGCCCTATTTTTTACAATTTCACAGTGTATGTGTGTTCTCCGGCTTATGACGTTAAATACATCTTATATATAAAGGTTTCATCGTGAAAATGATCAGAGCATGCGCTAAATGCAACCCTGGCAGCTAAAAATGTAAAAAAAAACGTCTGAACAAAGAAGACAAAATCTAGATGAACTAGTCGACCTTCCTAATTGACTTATTAGTTGTTGGATGACTCAACTACCGTTGAGACCATCCTTATCGGAGAATGGTTTGGATAGACAAGAATGTCTTAAAAATTGGCCGGCTAAAAGCAGCATATTTTAAGTAGTTGAGTTTGGTTTTGACATTATCAAAGCCTTAGACATCATTACAAAGCCATAATGCTCCGTGGAGAACAATAATCCAGACTGCTATCTCCAGACAGGCCTAAATAAGTCTGAATCAACTGGAGATCTACAGGGAAAACAGAAACATAGTGCTTACAATTAAATTTACATCCACAGTCTTGAAAGACGCTGTCTGAGAAATGCAAGGAAGCAAAAGTGCATGGAGTATGTTTATAGCAATTTCGTAAACGGGAAAAGTTTGTGGCGCTAGTAAAAAGGCTTTCCTTTCGCTAATATTTACATTTATGCAGCTGGCGAATGCTTCTATGCAAAGCGACTTAAAAGATATATATTTGAAAGTGTGTCGAAACAACTTTACGTATTGTGTTTCGGCTCTGCATCTCTCTAGCGCCCCCCTTTGCCTAACATCAGAGACCAAGCGTTTACAATAGGAACGCATGGATTAGTGTTTGTGGTGAATTCATATGAGATTTGGTGCTGTGATTTAAACGCTCTGCTAATAAGCTTTGCCATGCTGGGAGCGGGCCGAGGCAGAGGTGATCTCTGGGGCCATTAAATTGCAAATGAGTGATGATGTGCTAGAGAAGCTCCCCCTGATCACGACCCACTGTTGCAGACATGAGAGCCTCTCGTATGCCCCGGCCAACACCAAACCCAGCTGGGTCCACTGCAGGCAAAGCCAAAAGCTGTGTGGGGTGTCTAGTCCCCCACACTCCCCCCCCCCCCACTTCCTCTTCCCATTCCTTTCTGTTTCTGAGCTGAAAGCCATGACCAGGCTGCATCACCGGCCTGAATGTCATCCACACACTGTATACTTTAAATAAATCCACATCCCTAAAACAAACAGGCTTTTAATTAATCAGGCCGGCCCGTGAGAGCAGTCACAGCAAGCCTACGCAACAACACTCGCTTGCGTTTAGCACCGCATCGTCTATTAGATCTGCATGACTGCAGGTGGGCCGTTTTTAGCTCTGGACTGACTCAGACCCTGCATTAGAAGGTCGTTCTCGGTCCAAGGCCGTGATGGCACAAAATAGTGCTTAAATCTTTAAAAACGTCACCTATAAATTACTGCAAAGGACAGAGGGGTCAAAGCCCGGCGTGGAAACCAGCCAAGAGCCATCAATCTGCGGCGGGGGTGAGATCTATCTCAGGGACTTCCCTGTTCACCGTTTTGCCTTCCTCCCTTTCCCTTTTACCACATAACACACTCACACACAATCCTGTCAGTCTTTATCACACTCCCTCGTGCTTTCTTGCAAATTAAGGTCCTCCCACTAAACCCAAACATATTAAAATTCATGAGAAAACGTTATGTCGCACATATCTTGACACGTGGGCTTCTAAAGCATCCAGGCTTTTCATGGTATCATTTCCAGTGCACGTTTAATACCCATTTTGGGCTTGGAAAACAGATTTCCAGTCTATGGAGCGAGCTCTCTGCACTTTAAATCGCCATGGAGACTTTCACCGCTCGCTTTAAATCCATGCCGTAACTTTCAGACTCGCAGCCTAAAGATCCTTGAGTTTAGTCCCAGCAGCATTCTGTGGCCTCACCTCCCCACGAAAAGAGACAAGAAAGATATAACTTATTCATATGTTCCTCTAATTTCCAAAACAAACCTTCTGGGCCTGCAATCGCTGAGAGCTCACCCGCTACAACTCACTTATATTTTACAAGCTTCTCCCACTTTTAAATCATGAAACCAAATGAGAGGTAAAAGGTACCTGGGAAATAAGATCCTACTGATTTTAAGTCACACATCGTTTTTTATAGATCTACACTGCCGGCAATTTAGCGGGCACTTTGACCTGACCCTGAACTTCACAACATTGAATATTTCATTACTGGATGTCTGAAAAGACAAGCAGCACACAAGAAATTTCATTTCGAACTTGTTCACCTTTTTGCCATTTCAACCTGTCATTGTCTGCAAACTACCCATTATGCTTTGCGGCAAAATACTACGACTCTGAGCTCTTTGGAAAAGGCAATGTACTCGTAGTCCGGATGATCTTTGATCATTGCAACCCAAACAATATTTCAGTCCAATAAATATCATTGTGTTAAAATCCTATTTATATGCAATAACGCTGAGTGGGAAAAATCACTAATGAGGATTTATTTGTTAACAATGCCTCAATAAAAGAAATTGTAGACCCCATGAATAACAAATAGACTGTTTCAGTAGACGTCAAGCTAATTATAATCTCATAATGGTTTAATGGAGGCTGTTTCATAATCATTGCGCGTTTTTCTTAGGATACGTGAGCGTCGTGAAATCCTATCCTCTATCCTACATCCTCTTTTACAGCAGAAGCAGTATACTTGGATTAGAAATCAAAACTGTAAATCAACCGCAACAGCAAAACTACTACATATACACTCATCTGCCATTTTATTTACACTTCCCGAGTAATTTAAATGCTGTACGTACGCGCTTATGCGAATACTGCATATATGCGGCATGCATAAACATTGCAATCTTCATGCACTGGAGTCGGCCGATATCCTATCTCCATCTCGATCTGCTCGGTCTGCTCTTCGCGATGCAGATTAGGTGTATCGTACCCGGCCAACCTCACGTATCCCACGATGCCCTCCCGCCCGCTTCAATGGAAATGACTAGCCTCCACACATCCTATCTCACATCAAACCCTGCGTGATAAAACTCAATACAGCTCTGCACAATATGGTACATTAGCATAGGCACGAGAACATCTTGTTTAAAGCTGTGTCCGTACAGCTGTACTCTGTGGTTAGTCTTCCAAATAATAAAAATACAGACGGATGGCTTTTCTGACACGCAGCTCGCAAACACCAGTTTTTAATGCCCTATTGCTTCTGTCATGAAAAAAGATGCATTGTGCTTAATACAGCTATTCTGTTTAAATATTCAATATAACCAAAACAAATGTCGGTTCAGACAAGTATAAGATGGGGAAATGTAATGAATGCAAACCATATTTTAGCAACCACACACACATGCACTATACTTTTTCACTTTTTACAGGTTCTTTCAATAGACATAATGACTACACTGTATATTCAAGTAAACGTAAAGCTACCACTTAACCTAATTCCACAGAAAACAAAAAAATCAGATATTAGTGGGGTGCAAAACATGTCCCGACACGGTGGAAAACACACACACACACAGACGTTTCTTTCGTTTTCTTTTTTTAACAGATACGTTGAGTGAGTGGAAAAGTAACTGTAACAGAGTGCAGCCCATTAAACAGATTCATTTAAAGCTTAACAGAATGTTCAACACCAGTGCTAGGCATAGAAACCCAAGTATTAATATATTGTACTTCATTACAAGTCTAACAGCTGTTTGTGTGTGTGAAAAAAATGTGTTCAGATATATACCTTATAGCTGAACAAACAACAGATCGCCATCACAAAAATAAATAAAACGTGGTGATTAACAACACGAGTGAAATTGGGACGGAACGATCTTAAACTCCAACACACACAGTCCAGCTTCACCTAGCAAGACTATCTGCTCCAAAAATTAAAAATGCATACATACATATCTGTATACATCTGCTTTAAACTTCAGTTTTCTTTGTTTTTAGTAGTAGCACTAAATCTTACAGCCCTCTCATCTCCCATCTTTAACCCTGATTAATGATACATGGCACCTTCATTTCTTTGTAAATAGTTCGCTCGCGTTTTCATCTTTCTTTGTGCCGGTCTACACCAAAAAGTAATTAAAATGTTGCCGGCTTAAATCAGTCCATACAATGAAAATGATCTAAGCTATTACCTAGGCTTTTGTCTCCTTTTAGTTCTCTACCCCGTCTTTCTCTCCGCGCTCTGCTAATTAATGGAGTTTGAATACAGCATCATTAGACTAACAAATAGGTAACGAATTGAACGCTTCACATAATGTGAAAAAAAGAATTTCAAATGATGTAAATGGCTTGCACAAAGGGTACGCTGGTGTATTTTTAACAAGATGGATGCTGTGCAGATTCTGAGATCGCATTCGGTGTAATGAATTAAAAAAATAATTAAAAGTTAAATTGCGTTGACAATAGCTGGTGGTATATTTGTGTTTTGCTGGCAGAGTGGAAACGTGACAAATGTTTTTGAGAAACAAAGTAGAAATCACGGGTCTGAACAGGCTTTCGCATAAAGGGGATGATACAAGCAAGATGGTCTATAATACATAAAGAGAGGTATTCATTAACATTCTTTTTTAACTATTAAGAGACCTTTTCAAAATTGTGTTTAGGTAAAATTATCAAATTTATCATTAACAAGATTTTATTTGCATTTATTTACGGAAAATGAAAACCGGAGAAATGTGTCAAAATAACAGAAATATACATCCAAAACTCCAAGGAAAACAAGTTTATATTCGCTTTTAAGCAATAAAACTGTAGTATTGTATTTAGAAAAAGTTATGTTTTTTGCAATAACCATTTTTATTGCTGTTGGATGACTTCATGTCACTCCTGAGGTTTGATTTGGTTGAAATTCAACAGACACTAGACTGGAACGGCCACAATACATCTAGAAATGCTGATTAAATGAAAATTTAGAATAGGTTTGTAATTTTTAACATGATGCAACCCTGGATCTGCATGCAGCCATCTTTATTTACTTGAATCGTAATGTCATGTGACTAATTACAACAGAGCTGAAATGATATCCTGACAGCTGATTGGCTGATGGGGCCAAAAGAATACACACATGCTAATGCTGGTGAATGGGATATGGCATCAAAAGGCAGCAAACAGGGAGGAATAGTAAGTCATTAAAAAAACAGGAACTGATACAACATCTACTATAATATACAGAAATATTTTTACGTTGCTTGCAAAAACGTTATTTTGCTGCCAGGTGCTGTAGTAATATGCCTACCAGCAAATGCCAAACCCTGACCACCTAATATGGAATAACAAATTCTATTAAATATTTATTTTTAAATCTGACTGAACATGTTAAAAAGGTTAAATCCAGACAGAAAAACGTTTATGAAATCCAGTTTAAAGCCTGTTGTTCAGGGAAAAATCTACTCCGGATAAAACGAAAGCATTCTGACGGACAGCTCTGTTTTCTTCTTCTTGTATTGTGGTATCTACGACACCATTTCTTCACTCTCGCCTAGACAGTGCACATACCGCTCCTAAACCCTTTAGATATTTAACACTCACACAGACACACAAAAACCCCACAATAACATTCAGATGATGCAACTAGTTTGAAAACAGAAACTATTAATTTCGCTCGAGTTGTTGTCACAACACTGCAAGGCTTCTTAAAACAAAATCGTGATTCACAGTCGGGGCGAGATAAAGCCGCGTGTGCTGCATAGGGGGTGTGGCCTCGAGCTTTTCATAGGCGCAGTTTAAGTACAAAATTACTGCTAAACCTTATAAAACTTTTAAGGCTGAACCCGTTTAGCCCTCCCTTGCTCTGCAAGACCCGCTGTTTAAATATATGAAAACACAACAAGGCCATTAAGTCGAGCATAAATCCTGCAGGATAAAATTTAAGGAAGCCTGTGAACGCTGCGCAGCGTAGCGTATTTGCATATTTTCCAATTTAGAAAGTAATTCGCTTTCGTCGAACGTTATTACTTACAGTTTAAAAGTTCACAAGGCCTATCATAACACAGCTAGGAAAGAAAGAGATATTAGATGAGAGAGGAGTTCATGAGACAAGAGGGCACACAAACATATCTATATGTAGTTTGAGCAAAAGTAAAAAAAAGTTTTATAAGACTTTGAGGTATGAAAGAGCGGTTACGTTCTGGCCTAATTTATGGAGCACAACAGGGTCACAGTATAGTTAATAGGGTCGCAAATTTCTTTCTTTTACCTTTCCCCTCCCTATCCCCGCCTCTCCCCTAGTCTCCCTTAGTCTCCTTCATCGCTAAGTCATTTCTCACCTTGAATAACTCTCCTCCCGATGGCCGACCTCTGTGGCAAACGCCTCAAATAATCCTGAACAAAAACATCGCTACCACCCTCTCGACTGTCCGGCTGAAAAATGGGCCTGCCCTTATGGCTGCACATTTACATGCATGTTAGTGCTACTTATATTCCGATGTAGTGCCGCATATTGAGAGGCGGGTGACCTTACGGCCATCCACGACCTCCGCGGTGACACGCCGACACGCTCACATATACAAAACAGTCGCATTGACCATGCGTCTCAGAAACCGCAGCAGTCGGAGAGCGAGCTTGCTGGTTCTTTCTCTGCGGGGATGAGCGATTGGAGACTAGAGGCTTGAGAGGATTTGGGATGGGCTGAGGCTCGGAACATCTGCAGATCCAAACGAGGAAGGGAGAAAAAAAGTGAAACGCTGTGTGTGCAGATGATGCAACAGCAATGCAATGGCGAGGCCAGGACGCGAGCTGAATTAACACCCAGCCGCAGGAGGAAAAACCCAGCTTTTCTCTTTCTCCGGCAAGGACGTCCAATTGTCTTTCAGAAAAATCCTGCCCAGAAACTCAGGTTTATCCAACAGAATTTGTCCAGCTAATACCGTCTCTCGATAACACATCACCTTAAAGCAAAACATTCGCAAGGTTATATTTTTAGGGAGTGCTTGTTTTGTGATTCAAAACCCAACGGAGGGCAGGCTAGCATACAGCAACCACGATGTTTATATGACTATGAATATTTATAGACACTTCCCTATAATAATGTGCCATTTGTTAACATTAGTTGACTAAATAGTTAATATGAACTAACAATAAACACTGCTTGAACGGGAAATATTAATCTTAGTTAAAGAGATGAAAAATTAAAATTCTGTCCTCTTGTCATTTCAAACCTGTGTGAATTTCTTTCTCCTGCAGAACACAAAATAAAATATTTTGAAGAATGTTGATAACCAAACAACAGCGTTAACCATTCAGTTCTATTCTATGGATACAATACCAATACGGGCCATTGTTACCACCATTGTTTGGTTACCAACATTCTACAAAATATCTTCTTTTGTTCATTGTAAAATTAGTCATACAGATTTGGAATGACAAGAGGCAGAATAAATGATGACAGAATTTACATTTTTGCGTGAACTATAACATTAATCTACTAATACGTTTTTAATCAAATGTTGTACAACAATTCTTATATGGCATAAAAATATATTCCTGATTGTCATCTCATGTTAGCTAGCCTTTATTCTAAAGTGTGACCATAATAATACATTTTTCAAACATGGAGGCAAGCTGTGGGCTAAACCGAAAGGTTTCCAATGCTCGATGTCTCTACCTGCATTGCTTTTTGGGACATTCTCCTGGCCATACAGGGGAACATAGCGATCCTAGCATAGCTGCAATCTCCCCTGCGCTAAAAGACGTACGAGCAGAAGACGTTACGATCCTCATATGTTTCCAGCAGCTGCTGGTGACCAGTACAAATGGCCTCTATTAGCTGTGCTGAGTCACGCAGAGCAACCGAATGAAACTACCAAAGAACGGAGTACTCAAGAAAGCCCCCAAGCTCAGGCCCGCCCGGTCCTCAGTATTCCTCCATCCAGCTCTCTCTCTCTTTCTCGTGTCTCTTTCTATTTTTCAATTTAAAACAGGGTCCTATTGCTGTGCTAAACTTTCTTTTTGTCTATTTTCATCCATCTTACTTTCTATCTCCACCTTTTAAATCTAAGCCCCTCCAACATTTTCCTCTCTCTTTCTATCTTCTTTCTCTTTCTCTATCTATCACTTTCCCAATCTCAGTCTTTTAGCTGGTCTTGTACCATTCTCCTCATTCTCACTTTCTGCCCTTCTCCCAAGAGACAGGAGTCTAAAGACTAGATAACTGATGTACAGAATCATTACTCTGGCTGCTCAGACATAAGGATGAATGGAGCTCCTCCTGCTCAGTGTCTCATTAGAGTCCACACGTAAACCCCTATTCAGACAATGCCGTTGCCGGAGATGCGGCGTGCCAAATGTGTGCCAGCGTACCGCATCTGCATATTTTTTTTTAAATGAGCGGAAAAGTAGACCATGCACATGAGAATAATGACTATCAAAAATAGATGCCATGAATTCGGCGGTGTGAAACATAAAGCATCTCCTAGAACATGTTTCTTTATAACATCAACCACGTTCCCTCTCCACCTACACTCATCACAGCTTCAAACCCTCAATAATTCTCAATGAGTCCCTTCTGGTTTACATGCGTATCACAAGATCATTTTCTTGACAGATTTTATTACTAATACTACTACTACTACTACTACTAATAATATTAATAATAATATTTAAACTACTAATAATAATGCTTACTAATAATTAATACTACCACTGATAATAATATTAATAGTAAATAAAATTAGTTATAATAATAATAATTATGAAATAAATATTATCCAATACTACTTGTAATAATAATTCTGCACAAACGCATGATAACAAAAAGCAGCAAAAATGACAAAAACTATACTACACCGAGGTAGAAATATAAAGCAAAATGGCTTTGTTCAGTTTCAAAAGAGGGGATAATATGTCATGAAGACAGAAGTGGAAGTGATTTTTAAAGTTTATGTGGCATTACACTTAATGATCTGCCACCCATGTGGATAGTCAGAAGCGAGGAAGAGAGCAAGATATTTAGAATCTGCCAAAACAAGGACGAAAAAAATGAATCTTCACCTCTATCAATGAATGCCTGTACAATTAAATTATTTTGTGTTTGGATGTGCTCTCAATATGCTAAAATGTCTTGCCAAACTTCCCATCGTGTAAACGTTGCAATCCAAACAAATCACCCACAAGAAGAAACCATTTTCACATGGCATTTCTTTTTCTTGTGTTTGTCCATTATCCCACTGTTTACAGCACCGAAGGCAGAGCCAAAGACCCGCTCTCAGTAATGTTGAATCTACAAAGACGGGTGCATGTGCGTGTTTTTGTGTGAGCGTGTGTGGGTGGGTAAGCGAGTGAATAAATGGATGACAAAACCCCTTGCAGCCTGTGAATTGAAAGAGAAATCGCGTGATTGGGAGCTGGGAGATGACGGAGAGATGCAGCAGGCTGGAGGAGGTGATAGCGTGTGAGGAGACAAAGTGGGTGGAGGTGGAGAAGGATGAAGCCAAGATGGAGAAGTTCCTATAGTGCTGACGAGCACGGCGGTATGATAATGTTGATGATTCCTGTGGATAGAAGCCTGGGAAACTGCAGGGACGGAAAATTTATAGAGGTTTGACCCCAACAATAAAAATTAAATCACTTGGAAGGATCAAGGTCAGCTTAACCAATGAGAGCTCCAGAGCAGGCAGGCCTCAGCTAGGGTATATGAAGAGGACAGAACGGCTGCCAAAGGGAAATGGATTTTGAGAGACACTGACGCCAGTGTTTGAGATCGGGGGCTGTGGAGAGAGAGTGAACCGGTACCTAAGCTCAGTAACACAGCCAACCAGCCCCGATGGCCACACTACTGAATACAGGCCCTGCTAGGCTGCTGGGGGATGGGTGCCAGGGACCATATATATTGCAGAAAGGAGACAGTTCCTAGAATCAGCCAGCACGACTCCCCATAGTTCACAAGCAACATGATTAACCACCGAACGGGGAGTACTCCAGCGGTGCTATTAATAAAAGATAACCTCCTACCCTCCCCAGACCCGCTTCTCAAAGCCACATTTTTGCAGGCGCATACGGAGGACAGCTTTGTTTGATTCAACAGAGGGACCTCGTCCCTGGGGCTGCGGTAGGTGACTCTTCCAGGGCTAGATGGGTAAATTAGGCACCGATGCGACCCAAAAGTCAAACTCGGTCCTCTGGGTCGGGGATCAATTAAACAAAGCCTGTGAAATAATGACACCCCTGGGAAGACCCCCTCTGGACCCCTGCCTCAGGGTTTCAGGAATCGATCTTTCCGAATACACCACAGGTACACGGCTTCAGCAGTAATTACCACACCGCAGGAGAGAGCGAGTGCACAAACAAGGCACAGTTGTGGTAGAACCTAACCGGAGACGCCAGTAGCTGCGTATGACACCAACTGGCAAGGAGAAGATAAGCAGAAGGTAATTATAGTTCAGCTGCTGTTACTGGTTGAACACGCCACATCAAAATGCAATTGTGCGAACTGTCACCTTAAATTCATATTTTATGGCCAAGCTGTAGAACAGAAACAATCATGGCTATACAACTCCAATTAAGAGATTACTGAACATAGCTCACACACCTTCAGATTCTATTCATCTTCTCGTTGTCATAAATCTTTGTCTTGACTGCTGCCATTTACCTTTTGGATGATCATACTTGTGGACAAAAACGTGATAACCTTAAATAAAGTAATGCGTAAATAACCTTGATAGTATATGAGAGGGTGGTTTTACTTAGGCTTTGTATTGTAATTAGGATTAAGACAAAGTGAAAATAAATTCGAGAGATACCTAATTGGGGAAAATATTTACACCGGCGCACACGAACATTCAGAGTATTATCCTCAATGGACATTTTTGATGTAATGTAATGACTAACATAGTGATCAAGCGACCTGAAACCCAAGAGAACTTGTACGGAACAGAACGTCCATCGGTGCCATGCATTTCCTAACTCAACGAGCCTACCAACTTTTTGGAAAAATACACAATTCTAAAATAAAAACGTAAATCCATCCCTAAAAGAGCGATTCGCAACAATTGAAATCCAAAATCCAACTTTGCGTAACGATTGAACGCACTAATAAATTTTCATATGTTACATCGGTCTATATTTATAAAATGGTGTGTAAATCCAAGACTGTTGTTTAGTATCTCCCGACGCCGGGATGGAAACGGAGGAAAACGCAAATAAAGACATTACAGCGTGACAGGAGACTAAGGGGGAAAGGGCTTCAAACTGCTCGTACCTTTGTGCATGCCAGTGAAACGGTCTTTCAGCACGGTGAGCTCGTAGATCTTGCCAAATTCCTCGAAGAGCGGCCGGAGGTCCTTCTCGTCCAGGTTCCGCGGTATCTGTCCGATGAACAGTTTGATGGCATCGTGGTCCTTCATGGGAATAGTGGCGCAGCTCGCGGGACTGTGACTGTGGCTTATTCCGTTCACGAGCCCGTTCGTACTGGCCGCGCCTCCGTGCACCGTGCCGTCCACCTGTCCGTTCGTTAAAGTTGCCATCTTCACGGCGATGAGTTTCAGACAGTATCGGTGGTTCGCGCAAAATCTTCTCGAGTTTTTCAGATGATGGGGATGAGACGTGACACAGATCCTACTCTCGAGACAAATATGTACAGACACGATCGCGTAGCATTGAATAGAAGTCAAATATCAAAAGCTTCGGCGTTTGGTCGTCCAGGCGGAGGCGTGTTTCCCTGTACGTGTGCCCTAATGTTCAATAACTCATGCATTCATTCATTCATTCATGTAATAAAAAGGAGAGACGGACCGAGAGCTTTCGCTTTCTACTCACACCTCCTGTTCCCCTTGCCCCTGCTTCTAGCTACCCTTTTATTTTTTGCATTGAGAAGTCGGTATGGGTGTCCTCCCGGTTTAAACAGACAGGGCTGGCTCAAGCGCGCTCAGTGCAATGGGGTGGTAGAGGGAAAAAAGCAGCGCCCAGGTTCTCGCTATTTGTGACACACGATGAGCTCTCTCCCCCTCTAGTCGTTATACAGTAACATGGTATGTTCCGCCGAAGGAGAAGGACTATAAATAAAGAAAATATCACAATTTGCACAGCTCTTTGTACGTTGCCTCGTGAATGACGCATCCGTGAATACGAGTTTACACTAAATGATGACATTTCCTAAAATAAATCAAAGATTTGTTGTGTGTCCGCGTAACAATCACTGTATGCATTTGACATCCCAAAGCACTCAATTCATGCTTAATGTTCATCTTTGTCAATTTCGTGAGAGCTTGAAAGGATTCACAAAATTCGATTTTAAAGCGCAGAGGGGGAACTGATGCGCTCGGCGGCGTGGACAGCTCCGGTGCTGAAACGTTCGGAAAGTCCACGGGCAAACTCAACCTTACGCGTAACCTCCCCGGGATTAATAATTGAAATCATTAAAAGCAGCACAAATCAATTCTAGCAACAGATAATAATTAGTCTTTG
Organism: Triplophysa tibetana; assembly: GCA_008369825.1. Taxonomy (NCBI): domain Eukaryota; kingdom Metazoa; phylum Chordata; class Actinopteri; order Cypriniformes; family Nemacheilidae; genus Triplophysa; species Triplophysa tibetana. Next base: position 5,102,717 of record CM017898.1, read on the forward strand.
GATTTTAGAAGCGACGATGGCTGTCTTCAAATACACGAGCCATGTTTGAGAAAGAGGGATGTGAGCTCCTCCGCGCGGTGTGCACTGGCAGGGTGAATCAAATCCCTGCCCTGAAGCCTTACGGACGACGTTACGTGTGTTCGTGTGTGTGTGTGTGTTTGTGCGTGTGTTCACGAGGAGGGTAATAAACACACAATCAACTGCATCGTGTACTATTTAGCAGAGCTCTAGATAGCCTTTGTTGGATCTGAAAAGGAAGCTTAATAGCTGACACGAGACATTTACAAGTACTCTTTATTTATAGTCATCTTTTCAGGCGTTATTTTCACAGTGTCTTCGGATTTCATCAGACAAAAATGTTGTTGCAAATGACTAGGCTATTACAGAGCATTTAATCGCTTGCTTCAACAATGAACTCTCTTGCCTCCTAGCCAGAGAAAGACATAACGTGTCTCTCCAATTTAATAACATAAACTCCTCATCAAGAACTCTACAGAGATCTGATGTTCTTTCTGATCAGGAACAACAGACTTCCACATGAAATGAAGACTGCTTTCTGATTTGAGCAACGCCTCCAATCATCCCACGCCAGCCCAGGACGCATTTAAAACGCCACACTTATACACGATATGAACCGCTGTTGACAGTCGGAGCGCGTAAGCACAAGTGCAAACGTTGCATGCAAGCCTCCTGTTTCCACACGAGAGCACACGACCACAGCGTTTTTCATGCTGACAATGACACACCACTGTCGAACCCAAAGCACCTGCTCATAATGATGGGAAATTGTAGACTGCCTCAGAGTTCCCGCTGAGCACGAGGCCCACGGAGAACAACAGGCTTACATGTGTTCACACCGGCACAACGGCAGGTAGGGGCGCTCAGGCGAAGTCAAAATGGAGGAAAATGTAAAGCCACTTTGGATGAGTTCTTCTGAAAGCCCGGTAAAGGAAAAGTACCGTGACGTGGTTGTTTAGAACAGCGTTTTTATTACAGTACACTGAATAAACACTGCATATGAAATGGCTACCTAAAATAACGCGTATTTAACAGGGCGTGCTCGTCATTTTTAATCATTGTTGTAGACGATGACAAGCACCTTTAAAGCATGCAGTACATGTTGACGTCTGTCTATTTAGTTTTTTATACGACCATAAGACAAAATAACAGCGGTGCAAAGGTCATGGGTTTGATCCCCAGGGAACACAATAAAATGCGTAGCTTTTGACGTATTCTCCTCTCTTCTTTAAAAATCTTGCTTTAACAACTCTTTGCGATACAATGTTGAGTTGCATAGTGCTTGCAATTAACATCACATTACAATTTATGCATTTGGCAGACGCATTTATCCAAAAGCAACTTACAGTGCATTCAGGCTATATATTTTATCACTCTGTTCCCTGGGAATCGAACCCACAACAGTTTGAGCTACTAATGAACGGCAGCAACAATTATCCTAACATGTTTCAGAAAAAATAGCAACACGATGAATTGCACCATGCTCTTTAGACTTTTCTTAATTAACAACGCATAAACCATTTGGAGCTCAGCAGCAAAGCGTCTACATTGCATCGTTTAATTTACTTTACCATAGGTCAATTGGCTAAATATTAAAACAGAGTATAATACTGTATGTGTTTGGCCTTAACGATAAGATTTATATCGCTGGACCCACTCCAACGCAGCATTAAAAAGGAAACGAGATACACTCCGTGGCCCTCTCGCCTACTGCTCGCGGAGGTTGTAATGCTCCGTTAATGTCATTTCGGACTGTCAGTATAACCCAGCCCAGCTGAGTCAGTTCGCTTTCTTTGGCAGGGAACCGTGCTCGGTTCTGCAAGCATACCCTTGGGTCCACACTGCCCGAGATCCCGCCTGACTCGCCTTGAGCCACATTTTTAATACAAGGGCACAAATCATTGTAATTATGTTCTGCGCGTACTATCGCAACGATTATATAAGTTATGTTACCATTATTGTTCTTTCCGTTAGCTTCTCTATCCTCTCTTTCTGTGTTCTCAATGCGCGAGTCGCCCAAATGAAATGCTCTTGATGAGTGCGTCCACGGACGTGATAATAATAATCATTCGCAATTAACGGATAATTTACGAACCGATTGGCCTACGGGGGGTGGCCCATAGGTCGCCGAGAGCGCGGTTTGATGTGGCTCAAATGCATCTGGAGTGGGAAACATAATGCTACAATCTAAATTTCCTCTGAGGAGTGGTCTCAAGAGGACGCACGTGCACGTCTTCAACCAAAAATTTGATCTCAGTGGTGTGGATATCCAACTGAGCCTTAAAATCAAATGACAATCATGGTGTTTTTTCTTCTAGGAAATAAATAATGAATTCAAATGTTATTTTCTTCGACAGCAGGCATGCTGCTAAAAATAAGTAGGCTATTGGAGTTGCTTGTGTATGGCCGCCTGAACGACAGTAAGCCGCTGTCCAGGGTGCTGAAATATTCTCTTGGTGCCACAAGCCTTGTGATTATACGTTGATGTGATGACTAACCCTTTCTCAGATAGAACGCAACAAAAGTATCCTCCTGACACCTCTCACTCTTTACTGACAATCGAGTGCACCAAAACAATGATATGCCCTTGGAATATTACTTGGAATCAAATCCCGTTCCGGCAGCATAATTGTTGAGGAAGGCAAATAAACGAGTGGCAAATGAAATTCTTGCAGGCCAGCTTGCGCAAATAGATTGATAATGTGCACCAGCCAGCACAAAGTACGTTGAGGTTTGGATATTACCTGTTCTGCATATTAATGTCTCTCCTAACCTGTCCTTCATCCAGGACAAAGTTCTAAATCTCAGGAAGCCTTGAGCCTCGGAGGCGCTTCATCATCTCTTTGTAATTTAGGAGGACGAGCAGGGAAAGGGCAGAGGAATGCCGAACTCCAAAAAACCTTTGACAGAGTGGTGTATTGAGGAAGATGCGAGCTAACTGGAACCGATAAACATTAGGGGGGAGCAGAAATAAACTTGACTGGGGTCAAACGCTGACAGAAAAAACAACAAAACCAACTAACCAAACAAGCGTATAAGAGGGTGACAATTATCAGATCGAGTGAAACTAACGCACATGCCAGTCTGAGAAACCATTTAGAGACATTGTTACACGCATGGACACACTCCACAAACCTAACAACTACATAGTCGAAAAATATCTTATTTTTCTTAAATGTAAAAAGAAATAAACAGATTTACATAATCTACACAAGGGCACATCTACAGTATGTGCAGAGATTGGTGGAGTTTCCCCCTTAATTATTGTTTACTCTTAAGAAGCTCTTTATCGTGCAAGTGGCGAGTTGTTTGCGTCAGAAGGGAGCTGCGGGTTGTTAGTGCAGTATTGAAAACAGATTAGTGCTTTGCCACTCAGGCGTTTCTTTCAAACTTAAATTCAGATCTAAATTCTCGACTCTCTCTTGGCTTCCACCACACTGTAAAAGAAAACATGGCACATCAATGACAGTATTGCCATTCAGAAGACATCCAACACAGGAAATACACACATAGGAGTAGCCTAAGCCACACTCCCAGAGTTGAATAAATTAGATAAAAAATGTTTTTACACCCTTATATTATCATTATAAATCATTATAAAAAATAATGATTTTGATTCTTGTAAGAAACACAAAATTAAAAGTTATCTTCAACAAAATGTAGGTATATGTGGACACCGTTGAGCTCCGAAAAAAAAAAATAAGCTTAGTAAAAGAAACTGTATATAGACCAAAGACTCTATGCTCTTTACTCCTCCAAAGCCATTTGATAACTTTACAGGAGTAATATAAATTAATAAATAACATTAAATAAACATTTGTATCCATTTTGTGTGAACTATTCCTGATCAACTGATGGGCTTTTTGACATTATGAATAAAAATAACAATATTTTCACTCCCATTTTAATCATTGTTACTGTAGAATACCATAAAACATTAATGTGTTGTCATTTTTAGTTGTTCCTGAAGTGAGAGAGAGGTTTTCACCTGCATGTGGCTCCTAACTTCTCTCCATGTCAGGCCCATCTTTTTAATCAGGGGTTTGGAATCCGGTGAACTCTGACCCCTAGACTGTCTCACAGCACCTGTGCCACCACCAGACGTGTCACCTCGCTGTCATGTCAGCTCCGCTCGGCTCCTTTACAGTGACTGTGGTTGTCTGGGTGTCTGGCCCCACAGAGCCCCTGATTGCTCCCGCGGGAAGGTGTTATGGAGGTGGGCGAAGCCACCTGCCACGGCCCTACAGCGACGGACGCTTCTAGGACCTGAGGCCTGGGGCTCATCATGACTGCTGAAACTAAGAGTAGAAATACAACATATGGTGCTGCCCATGACCGGTACAATAAAAGGAATGTTGAAAAAGGAAAGTAGAGAAAGACAGAAAAAGAAGAGGCAAAATTACTTCGCTGCAGCAACGAGTGACAATGTTGGCTCCTTCGAAGTGAAAAACTGCGCCTATGGAGACAGCAAAGTCACTCAGGACCAATTTTCCTTCTGCTAAACCAGGTGCAAGCAATTACATGAAATGATTGGACAATCAGTCAGTCTCTAATACTCCGAAGGCACCATAAACTTTCTATCATGTGTTTATGTTTCAGGTGCCGTTTCTGGGCAGAAACCACTCCAAAGGGAGAGAAAGGTGACAATAGAAAAAGCTCTGACATGCTTTATGAGGTATTTCTGTGAAAATAGCCGGCCTGTCTGCCGCTACAAGAAGGCATAAACAACCTGTTGTACCTTTTAACTGTTGTATCCTTTAAAAAGACCCAGGGGGGATTTTAAAATACTGCCGCTGAGCTAAATTACATCCAGTCCTTTGGGGACTCTTTGTAAGAGCCATATACATTCATATTGCATGGAGTATGCAACGGAATGCACAGTTATGAAGAATTTTAGACTACATATGGGACAGTGTAATTTGTACAGACGTCCATTAACTGAAGATAAAAAAACAAATCATGTGTCCCCTGCCTATTGCAGTTTACAGTTCTTACAGTGAAAATGGGGTTCGTAGACATAGCAGCGACGAAAATACTACTGAAATCCTGAGCAGTGGTCAAAGCTTTGTTTTATCATTTGTATTCGTATCTTTGTACATTTATTTGATTAACAATTAATATGACATTTGATTTGAAAAACACATCACAACAGTAAACAGAGGCTTTAACAATTTGCTTTGTTGAAAGGCATTAACAAACATGGAGCTGAAATATAATTTGCAGAAATTATATCAGCATACTTAAGTATCATAGCTTAAAGGGACAGTTCACCCCAAAATACAAAAATTATGTCATCAGTTACTCACCCACGAGTTCTTCTAAATCTGTATAGATTTCTTTCTTCTGAAGGACACAGAGAAAGATATTTGGAAGAATGCTTGTATCCAAACAGTTCTTGGCCACCATTGACTACCATAATCGGAAAAGTTACAATGGTAATTAAAAGGGCCCCTAAACTTTTTGCTTTCCTACATTCTTCAAAATATCTTCTTTTGTGTTCAACAGAATGAAGCAATTTACAAAGAATTGGTCACTATTGACTTCTTTGGTAGTCAATGGTGGCCAAGAACTGTTTGGTTACAAGCATTCTTCCAAATATCTTTCTCTGTGTTCATGAGAACAAAAAAAGAAATACAGATGTGGAACAACTCGAGGGTGAATAAAAGAACAGAGAATTTTCACTTGTGTATGAATTGTCCCTTTAACTATGCAGATTCTTTACCTGCTATTATCCCAACATAAAACATAATTAATATCCTTAAGTTTTAGCAATTTAAAGCTATTCAATTTATTTAGAATCAGTGCAAACACAGCTAACACATAATATTCTTTGCATTTAGTCTACCTTCAACACCGTAGTGTCTTTGATATACTGTGGTTGTGAATGCGTATTGTTCTCACTGAAAGCATGTCAAGGCTGTGCAAGACACTTTTGGCTCCAGTTTAACAACCGGACGGCACTACAATGTTCAAAGTCACACACCAAGTGAATGTGGCACAAACCATAGGAAATGGGGTCAATTAGATGTCCGACATCACCAGGCCTTCTACACCTGCACACAAGGCAGTTGAAAAGCATTACAAAAACCTCTACCGGATTACAAGAGCAAATGTTTGCGTCTGCAGGCATCCAACCCATCGTCTCTGACATTTGACATGGGCCATGTCCTCAGCATTGGCACGATCTAATCTCACTCCGCTCCTGGGGGATTGCAGAGCAACGGCAACGCCATTATCTAATGACGGGGCCGAGATGCTGCATGCACATGCTGTACATTTAGAACTGGCCCCTGGGTGCTTTTTAGGAGGTTAACATTCGCTGACCCTGACTAGACCTTCTCTTTGGCACCTTGCCTGAGCCATTAGACTTGGCTTTGCTTCTTAAAAGCATTGTTAAGGAAAGCGCTCAATCCAAACGTCAAGCAAACACCCCTGGATGAGTCGCGGAATGAGTGGGCTAGAGAGAGAGCGAGAGAGATACACAAAGCAAATTCAGACTGATATAAACCTAAATCATATAACAGTGGCCTCCAAAATTTTAAAGAATGTCATTGTACAAACGCATTAAATAACAAATATCAAAGCGACTGGCATTTATTTTAAATAATTTTACATTTTTATGGATTTGGCAGACACTTTTGTTGAAAACATTTTCAGAGCTTGTTTTAAATCACCTTGTTAGCATTTTTGCCATTTTCTAAAATGCCCCTTTGATATAAACATGCGAAGAAAAATATTTCATGCAGGTTCAAATAATAAAAACTCCCATAAAAACGACACAACGACCTATTCTGTGTGTCTGGCTCCATTAGTGTGCCCATAGGCTCCCTGGATGCCTTTCTTATCCAAAACAAATATTCCTTCACATACGTGGGCATGAATTTGTGTGACTGTGTGTCAGGATAGAAAGTGACAGAGCCTCGTGCTCCACACCCCTTACCCCCTTCCATCCGTCCATCCGTCACAGCCGTGATCTTTAGCTTCATTAGCATGAGAATGGGGAATGATGAGATAGCTGGCATCAAATGCCAGCCGCCCGGGAGACGGCAGCGAGACTCTGCCCGTCCCTGATACACACACACACACACACACACACACACACACAGAGTGGCTCAACCGTAGAGCTAATTTTAAAGACGTCGTTGCACATTTGCCACACACACACGCACACATGCATGCATGCACGCACACACAGTGTAGCAGAAAGAGCTCTTTCATCGCAGCTCCTCAAGGAGCATCTGCCAGATATCTTTAAACTGGTTTGTACTGTCGTCTTAAGTCACTGCAACTAGTTCAAAGACTAGCACTGCTAACGCTCACGTCTGTCAGAGGATCTGCTGACTTTTTAAAAGTCTGCGTGAACCTAAAGCAGACAGTGGATGTTTAATGTGATTTTTTTCTCTATAATAATAATTACAGAAATAATATGAAGCTAAATTAAAAAAAAAAATTTGGTCAAAATGAGCCTAGAAGCAGTAATTACTTTTTATTTCAAAGTGACGTTTGAATTGATGAGTCACTGATTTTAAAAGCTTGTGTTATTCACAAATATCATTAACATTTATATGAAACAAGCTAAAACAACCTATACACCTACAGTATTATCATACAATAAGTGCTGTGAGTACACAGAATACAAGATGAGAGAGAGAGAGAGAGAGAGAGAGAGAGAGTGAGAGAGCGCAATTGAATCATTTCATGACTTTCACAGGATGTAGAGATTGCTCACTGTTTTCTTGAAAACACCCTCATTAGTATCTTTCCTCCAATTTAAGCAGCAGACATAAGAAGCCAAAAACAGTACAATCTAGTAGCCTGTTGAATTATGGGTAATAATTAGGATTTCCCCTAATAAATCTTGGTAAAGGAGTAAGTTAAACTGTACTTGTATATGTGTAATGACAATAAAGTCGAATCTAATCTAAAGTCGTTCCTAGTTTTGACAGCCAATGAAATAATTTATACTATACTGTTAAAAAATGAAACTTAATAACTTTAGTTCAAAAGCTGTCTTACATTTTTAAGTTCAATCATTGACTTAACAAGTCACTTAAATTATTTTAAACTGACTGAATTTAAAAATGGTTGAACTACATTTGTTAGGTCATACAAACTGCAACTAGATTTCAATCAGTTTAAAATAAATTCCTAAATTCTTGTTAATTGACTAGTACAGCCAAATTATTTTGATTATTATTATCATTTCTTTTTTTTTACGTGTACATATTTACATACACACATAACTTTACTCCCTATAGCTTTACTCTTATGTTTATTGTGTTGTATTTCTTAATTTTTATACACATAGGCCCTTATTTAAATGATCTGTGTAACTGTTTTTGTTTTGATTGATGGTCTCTGTGTTGTTGCTGATTCTGTGTACTGGATGCTCCTGTCACCAAAACAAATTCCTTGTATGTGCAAACATACTTGGCAATAAAGCTCTTTCTGATTCTGATTAGGAATTTAAGCCAGCTTTTAATCTCAAGTTGTTAAATTAAACTTTTAATTTAATTCAATGAATATACTATAAAATATTCATATTTTGAATTAATTAATTTATCTTACATTATGATCAAACATAACCCTGAAGGTAACTTTGGATCAGACGTCTGCCTCAGATGAAACTGTCTATAAGGAGAAAGCAGGACATTTGCTTTAATTTTTTAAAGCAGAAAAGTGAAGAAAAAATGCAAAACATTGGCTGTATGCTGCACTTGCTGCTCTAAAGCAAAACACATCTGATGTTTAGGATGTAAGAGTAATTTTAATAACAGGTAAAATATCTCCATGATACTTGAGAGAAACATTTTTATAGCTTTAGTAATAATTGAGTTTAAATCTAATTTAGAGTCCACATTCATTCGTTTTTGTTTTTCATTAGGTGACCACCAAAGTATGCATATGGTCTCCACAAAACCCTTAAGATAAAAGGACAAATCCTTTTTAAAAATATTATTCTTTTTCAAATTTTTCAACCTCCTCTATCTGTAATTAGGAAGCCGGAATAACATGATATTTATTGTAATTGGCTTCTCAAACATCTTAATTAGCAGAAATGCGGTAAAACACAACTCATTAAGACATTCTTTGCCATGTGATACATCAGAAGGTTATTTCCTTGGTAACTTGATGGAAAGCGAGAAAAGTTGCACTTCCCCCTTACATAAGCATTTGCACATTTCCTTAAGCGCTCTCTCTCTCTCTCTCTCTCTCTCTCTCTGTCTCTCTCACACGCATACACACACACTCACACTCTTTTTTGAGTTCTCCCTCTGAAACAGATGAATGTAATGTGGACACAGCTGTCGAGGTCCACTTCCAGTTGCGGTCCTTCCTCCTAATGACCTCCATATGTCTATCACCCTCACTCACACACATCAAAAATAAAATGGATTGTCAACTGTGGCCCCTTAAGACCACGGTCTCATGGGTCTTGGGTCTCTCTCTCTCTCTCTCTCTCTCTCTCTCTCTCTCGCACACCCACACAGGTGCCTGCGGACGGTAGTGACTCAGTTGCTATTATTCTATCAGATCTCCTCCTGTGCCATATGGGAGTTGTACATGAATGTACCTCATTACCATATAAAAGCAGGTCAAGTGTCCAGTATCCCAGAACATTGACCCCTTTTAGTGCCGCCTTGATGTCTTAACTCACAGGCGGCCTTGAAAGCAATCTGACTGCTGTTTGACTGGATATTTCTGACTTATTATAACCACTACAGTTGGGATAATAGCCTCAAAGTGTTTTGCAAGTTATCTGGTGGCGATATTAATTAGATATAAAGTTTAGGGAAAAGGCCTCTGGGCCGCCATTACTCTTTAAATGGCCCATACACGCAGAAGAGCTCAGTCTTTACTCTAATGTGTTGGTAATTTGTTTCATGCTTGGGGGGTTTCAGCACCGACACATACATACTAGAGAAACCCAGTGGTCCACATGGCCATAGTCTTTTAGGGTCACTGTTAAAAACGATCCCACAGATCCAGTAAAACTCCTTCTACAATGCACACTCAGTAAACATTAGTATGGTCACTGTGTTCCACAGTACCTATTATGACTAATTTATCTGGTATTAAAGGGACAGTTCATCCCAAAATTAAAGATTGTTTATCGTTTGAACACCATCATATCATTCCAAACTGTGAGTTCTGCGGAATACAAAAAATATGTATTTTGAAGAAAGCTAGTCACCAAACAACATTGAGCCCCACTGACTTTCATTGTATGGACAAAGAGTCATGGTTTGAACATCATGAGAGTGAATAAATGTGATCCTGGACCACAAAACCAGTCTTATGGGTAAATTTGTCAAAAATGAGATTTATACATCATCTGAAACCATTGATGTATGGTGTATAAGGATAGGACAATATTTGGCCGAGAGATTACCATTTTAAAATCTGGAATCTAAGGGGGGTAAAACATTGAGAAAATCGCCTTTAAAGTTATTAATCAGAGGCGCTGTAGCATGCCATTTCTAAGAAGAAACAGATCATAGATGTAGATGAACCTTTTCATTTTCAGCACATTGGTAAATCCACTGTATGCAGAGCGGAAAGCGTGCCTGGCTCTCAAGCAACTTCTGCCGCCATGTTGCTTTTTTCTTGGTGCCACTGCCATGGTAAATAGTAATATCGGAGCTCCATTGATCATGGCTTGTCGTAGTCTTGGTGCATTCGCTTCACTCAAGGTAAGCCTACCCAGAGTTGATAGAACAAACTCAAATCATGTTCTGAAACCAAAAACTCAAAGTTTGGCATCTCGGTGTAAATCAACTCAGAGTTCACATTCTAACTCTGTGTGGGTTGAACCTCCTTATTGAATCGGGCCCCAGGTGGGCAGATCAAAAGTTTATAGTTCCCATCACATCCAATGCACCTTGTGATCCAATCCCTTAAAACATTTTTATAAGGGGTCAGGAACTCCTGTGGCCACACCGCATTTCTAGAAAGAAAACAACAATTTGATCAAAACATTTGGATAACCACATACTTTGCCTTACACCAAGACATGCTAAAATAATGTGATGTCTATAATTATGAAGCCGCAGACACCTATCACATTTGGTCACTAAAAATGCAACCTGATGCCAAACAAGTCATTCCCTGTGCCTGCCTTCCAACCCCCTTGGTGAAATTAGCAATTTCACAAAAAGCCTAAAACCACCAAATAAACACGAGAAGCAATTAGCCGTCAACAATCAAACAAGCTGTTTTTGAAGGAAAATTCCTCCTTTCTTGTAGTCTGTCTGCATCATCATCACAACAAGACAGGAATGATTAAAAGCAAAGCTTTGTACAGTGAGGTTACACACAAAAACCCAGTTTTCTAAACCCGCACAGCTGCAGTCTGTTCCTTTTGGCTCGGATTCCCCTCCCTTGTCAAGACACAGTTTAGAAGCAAAGCGAGATGTCAATACACATTTCTGGAGAGTGAGAAAGCAGGCAGGAGTCACCTGGCTCACAGCGTGACAGATGCCCCCCCGAACCGATGAGAGTAAAGGCAGAGCGGGAAAAACTCACGGCTGTCACACACATGTAAATACGTCAACGCTGCAGTTTGTGGCGTTTTACGGCAAAGCGCAATGTTGATGTGTGTACCGCACCCTTCTGCTGTGTAGCGTTTCGGTTGCATCTGCTTCTCTCTGACCAAACCATTTGGTATGCATTTGCAACACACGCTGCCATCTGCAAACCTGCGTGAGCGGCTGAGTGACCAAGTACTGATGGGGTTTCAGGCATTGGCACAGGCTGCTGGAAAGATAAGATTCCTGGGTGGCTTGGTTGCAGGCAGGGGCCACAGCGACCTCCACCACAGGCCCGCGGTGAGGAGAGGGGAGCAGCGTTATCAGGCCAGCACAAGACAGCCTGGGTATACAATCCCTCCTTCAACTTTCTTTTGGTTTTAATTTACCAGGCTTTTTCCTGGTGTTTCGCGTGCGCACCCCTGCTGTGCCCGCTCTGCCCATGGGAGCAATCTCTCCGTACGGCGCGCTAAACATCTGCCCGTCTCCGTGTGTACATGTTTGCATGCAAGTGTTTTCTGATGGGTGAAAGCGCAGGTGGAAAACAATTGACTCTCTCTGGAGCTGGATATCAGGGCTGAGAGGGCTAGAAATGGTGTGCGAGCGAGTACATGTTTTGTTGCATGCACGTTGGGTACTCCGGTAAGTCAGTACACCAACAGAGGCCCATATTGCCTCTCTCAGATGGTGCTACTGGTAACAAAAGCAAAACAGAGATACAAATCTAACAATATACGCCAACTGAGAGAAAGAAACGCAATCATCCGCCTCCACCCCATCGCAATTTTCTATTGATGAAAATGAATGCAAGTTCTTCAACACGCTGCTAATAACAAATTAGCCTGTTTGTTAGGGGAAAATGTAATCAGCTCGAGGAGGTGAGAAGACACTTGAAGGTTAATTGGAGGCGGCCTCTCAGTAAATGTCAACGGAATTTTAGGGTCTGCGCTCCACGGTTGACTCTACATTCAGGCACCCTTACTTGGGATATGCTTTCTCATAGCGGGACATCGTTGGCTCTTGAAGCCCTCTTCTCGTCCTTCTTTAAAAAACAAAGAAAAGGCGAATATAGAGGACAGACCTGCGAGAGAGACCATTTCTAAAACTATTGAGCTGTCTAGTCAGGTAAGTCTGTGCTGTATTTTGTAGTCAAATTTTAAGGCGACATTGCATATATATTTTTTTTGTGGAGAAGACAATCCCAAAAGGCTACACAATACTAAGGTGCTATGAAAGGTTCTTCAGAGCGACGCCATAGAAGAACCCTTTTTGTTTCCCTAAAGAGCTATTCAAAGACTCTTATAATAACCATTTCTTCCTTTTTATAGTCCAAACCTATTAATCCACAGACGCACACAAAACTTTTGTGAAAATGTCTTCGATGTTAAAGTACTTTATGGAACCATTCAGCTCAAAATGGTTCTTAAGGCATCACGAAGCATCTTTATTTTCAAGAGTGTAGCTCTATAAAAGTGCTTTAAAGGTTCTTCACAGCAATGCCATAGAAGAGAGGTTCTCAAACTGGGGTTTGCGTACCACTACATTACGTGACATGACAGAAAACTATATATCAATTTACATTTCGTGTTTTAAATACAATTTCAAATGTTTAGCAAATGATAGAGAAATACGGAATACATCTCAGTCTATGTGCTATTTTAAGATAGTTGTATGAATTATTGTTTATTTATCATTGGTTGATGTAACTGAGGCGTGTGACGGGCAGTTACATCAGAGCGGGAACAGATAGGCGATTGAAAGTCTCTCACTCTCTCTCTTCTGATGAGCTGCCTTTAAATTAAGTTTCTTTTGTATTTCCGCACTTGAACCGCAGTTTAAAGCTGTTGTAACTGCTGTAATGTGCTAATTCAACACGCGTCTGTGTCTACTCGAGGTTAAATCAATAAAGCGCGCTTTGTTATATACAGCTGTTCTCTTGATGTTTAAGTATACGTATATTTATTTATCTAATGTGTTAAATATTCTTTCCACATTGTTTGTCTTAAATATATGTTTGTAGTCTTCCTGCAAGTCCCCACAAAGTCAATAAATGCCCATAAAAGTCATTTACAGAGCCCTGTTTACAGTGCACTACAGTTAAAGACCTAGGCGTTATATTAGACGGCAACCTGTCATTTAAAAATCACATCTCAAATATCACAAAAATAGCCTTCTTCCACCTTAGAAATGTTTCCAAGTTACGAAATATTTTATGTTTTGCTGACGCAGAAAAGCTTATTCATGCATTTGTGACCTCACGACTTGACTATTGTAATGCTTTACTTAGTGGTTGTCCTGCATCATCGATAAACAAACTACAGTTAGTTCAGAATGCAGCTGCCAGAGTTCTTACTAGGTCAAGAAAATACGATCACATAACCCCAGTTTTATCATCTCTTCACTGGCTACCCATTAAGTATCGTATTGATTTTAAAATTCTTTTAATTACATACAAAGCCTTAAACGGTTTAGCCCCTATTTACTTAACAGAGCTTTTATCACGTTACAACCCAACACGCTCTCTAAGATCTCAAAACTTAGGACTTTTGACAACACCTAGAATAACTAAATCCACCAAAGGGGGTCGAGCTTTCTCATACGTAGCACCTAAACTCTGGAATAGCCTTCCTGATACTATTCGAGGGTCAGACACACTCTCCCAATTTAAATCTAGATTAAAGACACATCTTTTCAGCCAAGCTTTCACTTAATGCATAGTTAATGAACAGCAGCTACGCTAATTATTCTCTTTATTCTCTTTCCGCCTCTGCTTCGGGATGCCCATCCCGAGGTAGGAAGAAGTTCCACCATGTCCAGACGACCGACAGATGCCCATCCCCAATTTGAGATAACGCCAGCTACAGCTGCAGACTGACTGAGCATCCCAGCCCCATCTAAGGCAATTCCACCACCAGCAAAGAGAAATATGACCATCGGACCATCCCAGCTCAGACCAATACACCCCCAACAAAGAGCAAAGACGGACTATTTGTTTCATTAATGCTGAAGTTACAATATCTGGTATTGAATGCTAAACTTAAATCACATGTCAGCAGTTTGAGTGCAGCTATGACATGTCAGAGGGGATCTGGCCCTCCCGGTTGAGCCTGGGTTCTCCCGAGGTTTTTTTTCTCCATTAATCAATCATTGGAGTTTGGGTTCCTCGCCACAGCAGGGCAGTGTTGGCCTGCTCACCGGGAGACTGCATTTATTTATTTATTTAGAAATTATATATTATTTATTAGTATGATCTTACTCGTTATATAAATACAATGCACTGTGCTGTGTTTTACCTTTTCTGTTTTTCCTGTTTGCCCTGTAAAGCTGCTTTGAAACAATACACATTGTGAAAAGCGCTATATAAATAAACTTGAATTGAATTGAATTGAAAAGTGTTTTGTATCCACAATTACTGCTGACTAGCTTGAAAAACAGGGGGAAAAAATGTTCTTTGGTTTGAATACAGCTGGTAAATAAAAAAAGTGTTTTTAATATTACTAACACATTAGAATCGGTGGATGAGATGTAAAGCTAAAGATTTACAGCTCTGCCTATTTGAGTGGATATAGACTCACCTAAAGGATTACTAGGAACACCTGTTCAATTTCTCATTAATGCAATTATGGTGGTGGTGTAATGGTGTGGGGGATGTTTTCTTGGCACAATTTAGGCCCCTTAGTGCCAATTGGGCATCGTTTAAATACAACGGCCTACCTGAGCATTGTTTCTGACCATGTCCATCCCTTTATGACCACCATGTACCCATCCTCTGATGGCTACTTCCAGCAGGATAATGCACCATGTCACAAAGCTCCAATCATTTCAAATTGGTTTCTTGAACATGACAATGAGTTCACTGTACTAAAATGGCCCCCAGTCACCAGATCTCAACCCAATAGAGCATCTTTGGGATGTGGTGGAACGGGAGCTTCGTGCATCCCACAAATCTCCATCAACTGCAAGATCCTATCCTATCAATATGGGCCAACATTTCTAAAGAATGCTTTCAGCACCTTGTTGAACCAATGCCACGTAGAATTAAGGCTGTTCTGAAGGCAAAAGGGGGTCAAACACAGTATAATTATGGTGTTCCTAATATTCCTTTAGGTGAGTGTACATGTGATTTTCTATGGCGGTCATAAGGTACTTGGAAGAACTAATTTGTTTTAAAAGGTGGTACTTGATCTGAAAAGTTTGAGAACCATTGCCATAGAAGAACCATTAGTTTCGAACCATTTAGTCAAACGTTTTAAGAACCATCTCTTTCTTACCTTTTATAATCTGAAAAAAAAATTGCCACAGAGAACCTTTTGTTAAACAGTAAGGTTCTTCGGATGTTACAGGTTCTTTATGGCACAATTAAGAAAAAGTAAGGATCTCCTGTGGCATTGTGAAGGACCTTTATTTTTAAAGTGAAGCTCTATTTAATTGCAATTTCACTCATTAAGAAATGCATAAGACAAATGTAATCACGATTTGAGTGAAAAGTGTGTGCAATGTTGAGCTTTCTGCCAAAGTGGAGTTCCTTACCTGTCACTTTTGATGTTCCAGGAAAGCGATACGACACACTGGGATTATCATTATGTTTTTAAACATGTTTCTCACAGTCTGTTCCGATACTCCATATCCTGTTTCATTGAAAAGAAAAGGACACATACAAAAGAGACAATTTTTTGATTATTCATTGCTGGTCAAAAGATCTTGCCTTTTCAGGCTTTAACTTATGTGAAGCGATACTCACCGGTTGGAAGGACAACAAGGAACTGGATGTTCAGTCATAAGGAATCCAGACCTGCTTTGACAAACAAGATTTAGTGAGAAATCAATGACCAAAACTTCTACAGGGTACAAAAAGACAAAATAGATATATGAGGCCATGTTAAAACATTAAAGGGTGAATTTACTCCACAATAACATTTTCCTGGAGTATGTCAGCACAAAATCTACATCTTATTCACTTAACATTCTTAATGCAAATTAACCAGAAAATAAAGTTGTAATGCTGTGTTTTGCATTTGGGACACGCTCGTGACTTACAGTGCATTAAAGGTAGGATGACCATATTTCAGCTTTCAAAAAAGAGGACAGTCAGTGGGGGCAGGAGGCAGATGGACACCCACAGCGGGTGGAAAGATCGGGATGGGTGTAAATACTTGACAAATGCGTTTACAACCATGAAACTGTTACTGAACTTTAATACATAAAGTAATTCATCCTTTCGATTCAACTTTTGGCCTTCAGCAATAGAATAATAACAAACAAATAAAAAAGTTTAGCATTTAAATAACAACTTTTTTTTAAAAAAACACTGTCTTTTCAAGGCCATAGGTTAAATAAAAAATCGCTTGCCATTAAAAAAAATCGTTAACGCTACTCAGGTGCCATATGCCACCCACTGAAAAACACTCTGCTCCTCTCGCTATTGGTTGTTGCCGTGGTTCTGAGGGAATGAGATGCACTTTGTTTACGTACGTGCGTGCGTACGTACTTACATTACCGACCAATGGTGGCGAGCAAGAAGGTGTTGCTTCGCAAAAATTATAAAAAGCATGCAATGAATGACGACTTTAGAACGTTAAACCCGAATCCCGGATATTTTAGGAAATTTAGAAATCCCGTCCGGACGCATTTTTTTTGTCGCAAAAGAGGACATGTCAGGGAAAAGGGGACGCATGGTCACCCTAATTAAAGGTAAACATTTTTTTATCAGTAGCCTATAATTTCCATATTTTCATAGTACATGCCCATTGTAAAGTATTTTCATAGTACATGCCCATTGTAAAGTATTTTGCTAATATTGTATTCTGTATTTATTCAAACTGTATATCTGCACTTGCTAATTGCACTTCTGGTTAGACCTAAACTACATTTCGTTACACTGTACTTGTATATGTGTAATGACAATAAAGTTGAATCTAATCTAATCATCTAATCTAATCTATGTGGGATACCTGAGAATCGAACTCATGACCTTTGAGATGCTAACACTATGCACTTGAGCTACAGTAACACAATACAGTAAAAAAAATGAAGTTTGCAGATTTTGCAGGGGAAAATTATGGGGTTCTCTATCTATAATGTAAATGTAGTTTTATTAATAAACAGGGTGTTTACATTTTTATAATTTAAAGGGATAGTTCACACAAAAACTGTTCAATCACCAAACAACGGCGGTACCCATGGACTTGCTTTGGTTTTGTGTCCGCACAATAGAAGTGCATGGGTACCGCCGTTGTTCGGTTACCAAGATTCTTCTAAATTTTTTCTTTTGTGTTCTTCAGAAAAAAAAGTCATACAGATTTGAAATGAATGGGTGAACTATACCTTTAAGAGCTAATTCTATTGACCCTGGCAGAAGTTTTACATCAAATAAATATTATAATTATATAATGGACTACGGCATTTTAACTGGGCATATATTCAGATACACAGTTGAGCACAATTTGGAACTGATTTAGGTGCTGTGTGGTCTGGGGTGAAGCTGTACAGTCTAAGCATGACAGATCGTGCTAATCTGCTGCACCCAACACTCAGCATCAGCCTGTAAAAAAAGAAACCGCGGCAAGCAAATTGGGTTCAGCACTAATTTTGTGGACACGTTTGTGGTGTTACCATATTTGCATAATTTCTACAAAGCATCAGGTGATAAAACAACGCAGACGAAATGTGCAAATAAACAGCAAGTGCAATTTATTCCAAGCCATTTTAATTGAATGGCGAGCGCTAGCATGAATGTTGTCAGAGGGAGTGTCTGAGTTACCATCAAAGAGACCTGCCCAGAATGCTGTTGGTTTTAAGTCGACACACAACCAATCGAACGCAGGCCATCAGCCTCATGTGCCAGAGCTCTGCTCATCTCTAAAGCCGCCCGAGTGACAGCAGCTGTCAATATATTGATGGGATGTCAGGAAGTCTGTTAGGCTCCTGCTGCATGCAGACGATGAACTGCCAGCCCTGTGACGATCTTTCTCCCTTGCCTTCGCTTCTCCGGCTGCCCGAACCTCAGACACTGCCTGTGATGAAACGGAAAACACCTGTCCTGTTCGATTTTCCGTATCAGTCGTGTGCACAAAGTCAAGTCGCACAGGCAGATGAGCACATAATGAAGAGAGAGAAAGTGGGGGATGGAGGTGTGAGAGCGAGAGACGGAAGAGGTCAACAAGGTAAAAAGGGACTCCAGCTGCGGTAAAGTCTACCATCCAATCTCACTCGTTAATTAATCCCGCAAACAACATCGTTTCCCTGGCAACAACAGCTATCGCCCCAAGTTAGACTGACCCGATCCATAGACATGCAAATCTCAAAACGCTCCCGTCATCTGGGGTCTTATTGATCAACAGGGCGTAGAAAATATTCTATATTTTGTCCACCGAAGGAAATTTAGAATGTGTTTAAATACAAAAAAATTGTATTTATCCAAAGTTTGTACACAGGTCTTACGCATACCAGTGAGTAATCATTGTTGATAAATGCCACATGTTCTTATGCGCCATGCTCGTTCACGGTTATTTGCATTCGGAAACCCCCCCAATGAACCATATATGGTGACGAAACCTCCCTTTATAAATCATGTGAATGTGCTCTGTGCTCTCACTAAACAGATCACAGTGGTCTTTGAAAACGTATTCTTTGCGCAATGCATGTTTTGCCCAATTTCGTTTTTATTGTTAATTTCATATCATTTATTTTGATACATTAAAATGTTTAGAAAAGACACCGAATTTGCAGTTCTTTTTTGGTGAAATTACAATGTTATTATGATTTGGTAAAGTGATGTAGTAATAGCAAAGCAATAAGATGTAACAATTTTTCATTGATATATTTTCTGTAATAATGATTCATAAGCAAACCTCTGTTTGTTCTTTTTCAGATTGTTTGAATGTTTCTGTCTTTTTCATAAATTGTTCTGTTCAGTGTGTCTTTTACATTGTGCTTTAAATAAAAAAGTTTGTACTCACTACACACACATTTGTGCATACACATTGTTGATATGAGGCCCCTGGAGACCTATTAAACACCTTTACAAGAGGCTAAAAAACACAAATGGAGAATTGAATTCACTTCTGATAAAAGTGATAGGGAAGAAATAAAATCAGTTTTCAATATTAATGATCTTCATTTTTGTCATTCTATCATAACACTGAATGTTGTACCAGCATTATCTGTTTTCGTGTAAAAGTTAAAGTTTGGTAAATGGAAAACAACACCTGTATTGGATATTTAGGAGATTTTACACTTCTCGGTTGGCCCGGAATCAAAAATAGTCCACTGTAACAAATGCTTGAAGGGGGTTTTTAGGAACTCGCGGCACGCCTATGGGCTTTAAAGAACAGAGGGACACACAATGGATAGAAGACCATAGATCAAATACATCAAACAAAATCAAAAGAAAATTCTAGCTGCAAGCGGAAATTACCGGGGTCCAACCAGATTGCAAAAACATGGAGAAAATGGTCAAAACTACTATTGTTGTGGATAACTACTGGAAAGTACTGTGATTACTCTTCCTACGGTAAAATAAAAATAAGAATTGTAACGAAGGCTGCCTGAATTCCCTAAATGAAAACAAACTTTAAAAGACACGTTATGAAAGGAAAATTATGGAACTAACCTAAAAAGGAGTACCGGCCAATTCACAAAGGGACAACTCAAAACACATCGTACAGAGAGTAAAAAAAAACACGCAGTAGAATAAAGAACAGTTTAAAGAACATTTTCAAAACATGTTTGTTGCTGCAAGAACAAACAACAGCAGCAACGATCTTTAAACATTTTTTTGCAATTGATGTAGAACTTTGTTCCTGCATAATTCAAATAAGTAAAAAAACATACTGTCTTTTGATCATCACAGAAGTGTCCTGACGTTAAAAAACAAGCATTTTTATTTGGCTTCTTTGTGATGTTGTGCAAGTGGGCTGTGATCCGTTTATGCGCCAGCAGCATCTCAGAGCCTTTGCCAGGTAGATTAGTTCAGAGAAGCGAAGCAGAACCCTGCCTCTGATGCGCCGTGGACGTATGCAAATGCCTAGGAAACATAAACAATTCAATCATTTTTCTTCCCTTTCCAGGATGCGTGCCTAGATGTCACAGATTTCAACAAGCTTACAGATGCCACACCAAGCCAAGAATCAGTGTTAGAACCACAGTTTGCTGACAGAATACTCCTGCAAAGTTCTGTTCGTAAAATGTGCATTTATTAAGACCTCAAGAGCAGGAACGAATAAGGAAATTGCTCCTCAGCCTAATGACTGAGCAGGTTTACTGCAAACATTAGTCTTCCTACTCAAAACGGCATGATGTGCTGGTGCGTTTATCCACAGGAGATCTTTCAGATAAAATGCTCATCATTAAGTAATGCTGTTTAGCGATATTCTCTAGGATCCCATCAGCCTGCTAACTGTCACCCAAACACCCAATTAAGGCAACAGCGACGCTCCAAACAAACTATCTGGCACCAACTTTATCGGCTCATCTGTGTTTGCTAAAAGTAAGTCGCTCCTTCTTAAGATAATATGGGATTAATGGCGCTCGATCTTCTAAACGTACGGCCCGCGTAATTGTGCCATTCTGATACAAGCTAAGGATTTGATGAGCGAATTATTGATCTAATGGTCCCGTCCGATGTGCTACAGGTGAACCGGTAAATAAATAAGATCGCACCCCTTCCCTCGGGCGGAGGACTCGTCAATCTTGGGAATTGCCTCTGGAGTGCTTTAGTCAGTTAACATTTCAGAAAACCGTCACCCCATTAATAATAAAGCCATATTAACATAAGTGAATTCCTCTACCGTGTAGGATTCACTGAGGCAGTTATTAAAGTCCAATTTGGCCCCATTAATAATGCATACACCTTTGACTCTCCAGTATCAAGATTATGTGGAATTACTGAAGGCATACATTATTTATCAGCGACATTCAATTGGGGACCTTGATGAGCCCTAATTGGTGGTTTGGGGTGTCATTAGGCTGTCTCTGATGAGACCTGTCAATCAACCTTATCGTTCCACTGATGCACACACTCATACACATACCCGCCCTTATCCTCAATGCCACCTGTGCCCACGGCAGATGATAGCGGCAGCATACCCGCCACCCCGCAGTTGTCGGGTTGTGCCCTGCCCTCTCGCTCTTGTCCGTCAGACCCTTTCGAGGCGGTTTTGGGAGGGATTGGTATGCCACGGAGCGCAGTATGAACATTGGCCCTTGTGCCTGACTGACCCTTCTGTTTTTCTCTCTCTCAGCCTACCTGCTTTAAAAGTTAATGACTCCCAGGTCTTCCCAGGCCATGCCAGAAGGTTGCGGGGTGGATGGACGTACAATGCATCATTCTGCCGGCGCCTGTCCTGTCAGTCAGTCACGAGTGTCAGGACGGGGACTCGGGGCGGATCAAGGCACCTTCAGCTCGATGGTCCAACACGCAGACAACTGCTGATGGAAAATCAAACACAAGCACACTTATACATAAACAGAAAATGTCAAGAACTAGTTCAGAGTAAAGAGTTATGCGAAAAATTAAGCAATAATGTTTGTAATTTTAATTCACTGTTAATATGTTATAGTATGCCTATTTTATTCAGATTACAATATATAATTTAGAAGGATTCTTATATCTATTAAAATCAAAAGGATTTTTTCAAACTAATTGTTTCTTTTCATTTGAGGAAGTTTCTTGCAGCAAAGACAGACTCAATTTTATTTCACAAACCCATTTTCACCCTCTACCTGGCCAATAGAATAAATCACGCATTCGGAGAACTTTAATAATTTTCCTCTTTACTACTGTACTAAGCTACTAGTTAACATAGTACATCAAATTCTTTTCAATAAAGTTTATAAAAGAAGTGAATGTCACAGGGTCAATTTCTGTGTTTGTACAAGACGAATCGGTCATAAAGCAGCCCTGTATGAGAAGCGGTGAGGTGTCTTCTAACGGTGATCTTTGCTCACTGAACAGTGCTCAAACGAACAGTGTGAGAATGAGACTTGCTATAAAAAAAGAGAGCGAGGAAAAAAAGAGAACATGTGAAAAAATATCTTGGCATTTGGAGATGTGCTTAAATAAGTTGGAATGGAACATGGCTGATCTTGCTTATTACCTGAGCTTCGTTCACGCAGCAACACCCTGGGTGAACAGGAGAGAGAGGATTAGGCTCCTACTTTCTCTCTCTCCCGTTTTCTGTCCTCCCACTTGGAACTGATATGCAGACATTTTGTAGAAGAAATTGAAGGCCCAGATGCCAAAGTCATAAAGAATAAGATGGGCTTGTTTGAATAAGAATGGAAATACACTGTTAAAAAGCCTTTCAGAAGTTGTTTAACTGTTAAAAAAATACAAAGGGATTCATAGTCATTCATAAATAACATGTTGGTACGTATATCTGCATCCTCTGGTGAATAAGTTAACGACAGAAAAGCGGAAACTGTCAAATTGGGCATTTGATGAAATATAGGAAAATATCGAATGTTTAACTTTGTTAGATACGGTAAGCGTAAGATTTGCGCTAAGTCCCAGTGAATTTTTTTTCATGAAATATTGCAGCGTTTACATTTACATTTAGGCATTAGGCAGATGCAAGCGACTTACATTGCTTTATCCTATACATTTTAGTATTTGCAATCCCCTGGGATCGAACCCACAACCTTGCGTTGTTAACGCAATGCTCGCACTGAGAGACATGAAAGCGTTTATAGTAAATAGCTTATCTGTGTTTTTTTTATTCATGTTCTCTCATAATATTCATCGAAAATCTCAAAAAAGCACTTCTTCCCTGAAGTGACTGTCATCTCATGTGACGTAAATTAGACGGTTTGGCGGATCATCCGTTAACTCCTCCCCTTCAGCTGTCAGTCTGCTGCCAGTTTCATTTCAAAATCAATGCGACAGCTGTTTTTACACATCCAATCAATTCGCAGTGAAAAACGCAAGCCACGCCCACTCATTTTCTACTTTTAAATTCCTTTTCACGCTGAACTGAAATAAATGTGGCAGATTACGTAAATTAAAACGATCGCAACTTCCTGTTCGCGGGAAACAACTGTATTTATAATGATTTTTCTGATCTGGCAAAACTCTTAATGTTCAACATAAGGTAAAAACATCGATTCACCTCTAACAGGATATGAATATCAATTTAAATCGGTTTCTTGTTCACTGTTTCACATTCAACTCGCTCACAGGACTCACAATGTGAAGGGTTTTTTGGCTATTTCTGAATGAGAAAGGCATCCTCTAAACATCCTCCCTGTCTCTATCCATCACTTTAAATGTTACCCACTCTCCAATGGGATTCCATCGTATATAATTGGCAATTCATTTTAGGTCCTGACAATATAGTGAAGTCATTTTGCTCACATTCAAACAATGGCAGAGCGGGATAAAGCGCGTGTCAACCGCAGCCTCCATTACAGCGCGCGACGATTGCCTCATCTCCGCGGCCACCTCGTGCTCGTAATTGTTTTCTGCCGCTGTTTCCGCAGCCAAATTACACCCGTTTCCGCCCTCCTTTTGGCAGCGCGTGAGAAAACACCGAAGGCAAACAACACACACATAAAATTATATCCTCACACAGTTCACGACTCACTTATCTTCACCGGACTGAAGGAAAACCTTAAGCAATATGACGCGGTGACGTCACGTGAAGGACGACAAGCGGCGCGAGGAGTTTAGGCGTATGAGATGATCGACCGTCAAACAGTAAGAAGGTCATATATAACTATAAACATGAATAATAATTGAACTGTCACTTGTAATCAATATTTTAATAATTGCCCCGAGATTATTAAAAGACAGAATGGATACATTTATCGAAGTTTACTCCGGCTTTGAGGTTTAGTCAGGTTCGAGGTTTATACACAGAACGCTTTAGAGAAAACATAAAGCACCAAACACAAACCATATTTATGTGCCAGTAAACATTTACAAGTGCATTCCAGCAATCTTTACAACATGTCTGAAATTACATTTGCTGTCAAATTACCATATAAAATTCAAGATAATGAGTTATATGCCCACAATATGAGACAAACCACAATTCATAAAGCTTAGCTTATGTAGGACGGTGAATTGATGCAACAGTTAAAATCTCTTTATTATGAAACTGCAGATCTTGTATAGTTTCAGGCAAGAATGACTATTGCCATAGGATTGGACTGGATTACATTACTTTACAGATATGAATGACACCTGAAATCTTTAAGCAAGGTGTGGCAAGCTGTGATTGGCTAGCTTCGGATTGATATGACTTAGTTACCAATTTATGGATAGTAGAAATCCCATAGAAAAAAGATCACATAATTGTACTTTAAATGAGTGAACTCTTCCCAGATAGCACAATCCATCTGGTTTACGTCTATTTGACGTCTGCATTTACATCTTACAGACATCTGCAATACGTAGTTTGCTCATCTGCAATACGTCTCGGAGACGTTTGAATGTCTGTAATACGTCTGCTAAAGATCTTGAGATTTGCTGCGTAAAAACATCTGCTAAACATCTTAGAAAGAGCAGATTTATATCCATTCTAAATCTTAAACATCTTACAGACGTCTTCAAGATGTCTATTTAACGTCTGACAGCAGACATCTCCAAGACGTATTGCAGATGAGCAAACTATGTATTGTAGATGTCTGTAAGATGTAAATGCAGACGTCAAATAGACGTAAGCCAGATGTATGCGTGCTATCAGGGTTAAGACGGATCATGTTGAGTTGGGATGTTTGACCTAAAACCGCAAACATCAACTACATAGCAACGACCCTGGTAACCACCATAGCATTATTACACAATAATTTGCGCGGGCAAGGACAACATTAGTTTGCATTCATTTCTATGCACTCTCAAATCTAACTTCATAATGGAAAATGTACTCTGTCGTTTAGAAATACTGCGCCAAACTGATCCAGAGATTATATATCTAAAGAGCTTTAACCTAAGGTCTGATCCCCATCTATTCCATTAAAACTTACTTATTAGGCTATGCACAGACTAGATCCCTAATATACGATCTGCACACACACAAAACCCTACACATCCAAAGTTCACTCAATGCTCGGCACGAACTGAACCTTTAAGGTCAGAGTTGTTCTGTAAGCGTTCTCTGTGTTTTCATGCAAATCCGCTTCACAACTCCTCTGTTCTTTCATGCCGTGTTGTTATGCAATTTACAGTTTGACAATAATGATATGCATCACAAAATAGCATCTGTTAATATTTTAAGTATTTAAAAGAAGCGTGATGTGGCCGAAGTTGGGAAGAATACCCAAGGTATCTACAGACCAGAATAGTCCCGTGGCTTTCAGTTCAGACCTAAAGAGTTCTGTCCCGTCATCGCTTGTCATTTATACGATGCATAATTCATGTGTTTGCATCCCGCATGTGCATACATAACATTCAATGAGAGCGGTTTTCACCAAGTGAGCTTTCGACAAGGGAATTTCCACTTCCTCTCCTCCTACATTAAAGCTGCACGGTTTACATTCCCTATTCTGAGTGTTGCACAAGATTACAGTATTACTGACCTTGGCAGACTGCATTCATTTTCATAGAGAAGTCTTGGAAACTGGGAGAAACGTATCTCCGTTGTTCTGGAGAGTGGACATACTCTGGTGTGTTGCTCTGCGCTGTTTCTCAGGGCATCTCACCCGCCCAATGAGAGATGAGTCATTTTGTGGCCTTGTTAGAGGAGACTGAGGGGAAAGAGAGTGAGAGAATTTGACAGGGCTATGCTGTTAATTGCTTCTTTGCAGGAGGCTTCGTCTTCACAAGGTCCCTCTCCCCCCTCCTATTTTCATTCCGTCACAAAGACTTACAGAAGTAGGAAGCGTGGCGAAAGGATTTGAGCCCGCCGTGCACCTGCCCCCTGAAAGCCAGCCAAACAAAGACAGATACAACAGTTCTTCTCGACAGGAGTCCACGGCTGCTCTGTGGTCGCAAATCCTCGCAGAAACGTTTCTGTCATCTCTGCTATCGAGCCCTGGTGAGCTTCTTGTTGTCTTTTGAGGATGTAATGAACCAGTTTGTTCATTGTCCTGTCGAATAACAGTTTGGCTGCAAAGCTCTATGATAGTTCCATGCAGAAACATTTTGCAGGTGCAAGAATGTTCTCTGTTTGAATTAGATTCACATTTTACATTAGAAAAGATGAATCTTTTCGTGCAATAAAAATGTATTATTTCATTACAATAAAAACATAAAAAACAACAAAAATAAACTGATGCAGAAGTGACACCCTTAAATCAATTGAAGATTTTTTTATTTAATCATTTAATAATTCCCCCCACAAAGAAATTGAGGTAACTTTTTTTTGTTTTCTCTTACACTAAATCACACGCATTTTTTATTTCCTAATGCAGATTAGATTTAGCATGTGACATGATTAACAAGGCAAAAACAAACAATAATAAATCATGTGGATAGATTAATGTTTTCGAACGTCAATACTATTTGACTCCCTTACGTCTTTAAAGGGATAGTTCACAATTTTTTTTTAATTCTGTTATAATTTACTCACCTTTGAGTTGTATAAATCCAAAGCTGTATAAATGTCTTTGTTCTGATGAACACATAGAAAGATATTTGAAAGAATGCTTATAACCAAACAGTTCTTGGACCCCATTGATTTTATAGTTTTTTTGTTCTGTTGAACACAAAGGAAGATATTTTGAAGAATGTAGGAAAGCAAACACTTCTGGGGCACTATTGACTACTGTTGTCCTTTTTCATATATGGTAGTCAATGGTTGACTGTTTGGTTACAAGTATTTGTCCAAATATATTTCTCTGTGTTCAAACAAAGACAGAAATTCACAAAGGTTTGTAACAACTAGGGATTTTGAATTGAGTGAACTATCCCTTTAAATAAAAGCAAAAATAAACAATCGAGTTTTCTGAGCTCACAGAAATACTTTAAATGAAGCAAATCACAGTGACTTCAAAAGAGAAACGATTCCGTCCAGCATATCTCAAATAAAATGAATGGGTCATGAGCTCTTAACTCAACATGTGCTTTGGGCCAAGTCTGCTTTTACAATCTGAATCTTTTGCTATAAACACCTCTCAGAGCCCGTGCTGCATCATGCCACGTGAAGCCCACTCAAACCAATAATAACCTGTAACCTTGGAAACGAGGCACGGGCGCCAATAATTCTCAGCACACACTTTCAACACGTGTGCGATTGGTGCGACATGCTCCCCGAGTGTGAAATACAACAGGGACTCCGGCATTTTGAGGACAATTTCTTTTTAAGAGGCCCTCCATTTGTATTTAAATAGAGATGGGAGCTGAGGGATAGAGAGGGGAAGAGAGTGAGAAATGGAGGGAACGAGCCAATGAGAAGGTAAGAGGATGCATCCGAGCGAGTCATAGTT
This sequence comes from Triplophysa tibetana, assembly GCA_008369825.1. NCBI lineage: Eukaryota > Metazoa > Chordata > Actinopteri > Cypriniformes > Nemacheilidae > Triplophysa > Triplophysa tibetana. The sequence goes on from CM017898.1 coordinate 5,130,628, forward strand.
AAAGCAGCAGTATAATCAAACTGCCTCTCGTTTTGTCAGGAATAAAAAGAAGCCAAGAGAAGTGCACATCTGCAGACACGGAGTAATAAAAAGAAAATGTTTATAGTCTGTAAATGTCAACTGACCCCGTCTCTAGGTCGTATATCGCAAGACTACTGTCATTCAGAACGTCAGGAATAAAAATAGCCAAGAGATGTGCACATCTGCATACATGGAGTAATACAAAATATTTTTTATAGTCTGTAAATGTCGACTGACCCCGTCTCTTGGTTGTGTATCGCAAGAATACTGTCATTCAGAACCCTTTTTGGGGTCATGCAGAATTTACACAAGGTCATGCTCCAGAAATAGAAAAAAGATATATGTTTGTAAACACGTAGTCGTGCAATGTTGCAATAGAGCTTAATTTTGGATTTTCTTTTATAATCTCTGTAAAGACGATTTATTTGCCCCTGCATCACCTTAAAAGTGAGACTTTTACGAGCGGGGCACTGCACTGGGCTCGACTAAGTGATGCACTATATGACTGCTCTGAGACAGAGGGGTGTCCACAGGGACCACGAGCCCTGTGAACTTAAGTTACATCTGCATTCAGCCCCATGCTTCACCTGCCCGCCTCGCTCTCTTTCTTGTCCTCCTGGGAGATTTAAAAAAGGGAGCTGGACAGATATTGAGCCTGATTTTTCCTACTCAACAGACAGCACTGTTTCCCACTCTTGTGCTGTAAGGTGATGGTTTCCAACCAGCATAGCTTGGGGACTTTTACGTTTGACATTGAGTGGTGACGCGACACTATGCTAGAAATGTCTTTATTCGAACACTGAAATGTATTTAAACTAGGAAATTATTTTTTCATCTCCCAGGAGGACAAGAACGAGAGCACACTAACACACAACATTATTGACATGATATACAGTACTGTATGGAGGTTTCGCGTGTTTAACAATAAAATAGACGTTCATAATTCTCCAATATTATGCCATTTTAAATCAGTAACTTTATTGTTGTAAAAATAAAGAAAACACTGGCTGCTTACCTGCAGTAAGCTTATAATAATGACTTGTATGATAATGCTATATATATTTTGCTCATTTGACTTGCATAGTGAAGTTATTAAAATAAAAATGATACATAAAAATTACCTTTTAATCTTGTTTCAGACAGAGATGGTGCGAGAGAGGCAAAACATTTGTTTTCCAACTTGTTGCCTATTTGACCCTTCACAAGACCCCGCCCTCTTCGTTCCTGCTGCCATGTCCAACAGGCTTTCGGTATCAGTTCTATTTGCGCCACACAAGCAGACAATAAAGTTACGTTTATTCTAAACTTGTGCGATGCAGTAGGCTACTACTGTCACACAAATGGATGAATGGCTGACCTGAATGTGGTGTATCAAGTGTTTTTATATTTACTCCGAAATTTGTAGTGATGACAATTTTAGAGAGAGAGTAACTTCGGACAGAGTTTGGTCGTCTGTGATCCTTCCTTGTGAAAACGAAAGTCAACTTTAATGTATTTGTTGTAAATTGTTTAATGTAAATATTTGTTCAGCGCAGAAAAGAATAACAGTCCATCAGTCTCTTAATCTTTATTATACAACACTGTACAGCAGTTGCTTTACGAATTCATAGCTAAAAACGTCTTTTCTTAAAAATGTCACTGCAAATGCTGCTCTCTGAAGACTGAAGGTGTGCTCATCACGTTTCAGGGATGCAAAGCATATCTTGCAGCCAGCTTGGTGATACATGTCATGTTTAAGCAATATATCAAGAAGTTAAATATTCTGCATTAAAACACCACTTCCAGAACTCTTCCGTCTGTAAATTGGTTCATTAACTATTCCAACAATATCCTGCAAAGGGTCAATTTGACTGCATTAATATCACAACAGATGAATTTGCACCAGCGATAATACTTGACCTTTGACATCAACATCTCAAGATATGGGTAGAGTTTTCCTTGTTTAAAAAACCAATGCACAATTACGTCAATTTGCATTTTATTATGTGCTTTTAACATTACTCTGCTGTCCTTGACACTATCAAAGCAGCAAGCCACCCACCAGTTGAAAACCACAGATCTCCTGCCACACAGAGTCTGTTAAAGCGACGACACCGGCCAACAGATTACACTTGAAGGACAATCCCAATGGTAATGGAAGTGAAGGTGGGCCGGTATAGTTACAGCCCCACATGCTGTTGTTTGTCCCCGCTGTGTTTGAGTTGGTTGATCTTTCCACTCTGCTGACTGCTGAGTGATTGATGATTAGACGCTTTCCTTCCAATGTCTAACACGATTAGAGTGAAGGTCATACTTAATTCTTCAACAACAACCACAACTATCATTGCCAGTGTGTGTGTGATGGCTTCCACAGAGCACTCTGTCATATGCCGTGTTCAGAACGATCCAAGTAGCAAGACGGCTTTCCGAAATGGCCTTTTCTCCGTCCTTCCATCCCGCTTTCATTTTTCCTTCTTTGTAGGCCTTTTCTCTTCATCTCCAGAGAATATGATTTGTCATGGTGACTGAAAGAAAGAACGAAAAAAAATGTTTACTCCAGGGGAAAAAAAGTCTCTAACGCCCCTTAATGTATTCTTTTAAAAGAATCGACGCAGTGGCACAGAAAAAGATTAATTTATCACGCCATCAAGCACAGGAACCGCTGTTGAGAGGAATGGGTGTAAATTGCAAGGCGATGACAATGCCTGCGTTACAGATGGATTTCACTGTCTGCGTCCTATTGAGAAGGGTTGCTTGTGACGGGGGGGGGGGGGTTCTGGGGGGGAAGAAAAGCAATTTCGTCAGCGCTCGTCAAAACTTTCAGACGGGGGTAATTTTGATCCATTAGCTCACCTCCGTTCGCCTCCACCAATTCTCCATGTTTCACTTTACTCTCCTTAAGATCCTGGAGAGAGAGCGAGAGCGAATAAATCCCCCCAAGCTATAAATGCATCTTCTTTCTTTACCAACGTACAGGTCCAATAACCATATACCCATCCGCCACAGATGCTACTCCCTATAAATGCTGATTAAGTCAAAGCATTGTTACATGTCTGAAATTACAGAGAGACAGCACACGGCATTAAACTGACAAATTTCTCACGTACACTCGCTTGTGCTGAGGTTATTAAGCCAATCTGTGAAGTGGCCAATAGGAAAAGGGACTTGTGTGCTCATGAATATGTATGTGGGGTTATCAGAGAATAGGCAGAAAGGAAGTTTACTGATCACACATATCCAAAAAAAAGCTTCTCATTAGAGGAGTGTCTCTTTGAGTGCATCCCGAACGCTTGAACGGTAATGGATGGTCTAGGTTTGAATATTAGTCAAAGCAGAAAAAATCTCTGACTCATTACACCAAAAGCAGATGCCATTAGCGAGAAAAGCACTTGCTGTTGTTCCAAATATAATATGAGGATACCAAAAATGTCTATTGCATCCTAAGATGGGTCCTTCACTTTGGGCATTCTGGGAAATTAATTCAGATCTCTCGTCTAATCCTTCCTGAACTTTCGTTTGGGGTCGACTGATTATCATCCCTAATAAAAATAATCTCACAAATTAGTCTGCTTTCACTTTTCCTCTCCCTGTATGCCATAGCAACCACCACCTGGGATTTAAGCAAGAAATCTGCCATCAGGCAAAGAGCACACCAGGTAATACTGCAGCGGTGTGGGATTGATAAGGACCAGTGAGAGTGCCACCATTATCTGCGAGCAACCGCATGTGTCAAGGATTAGCATGGATCAGGCTTATCCCAGGCTCTCTGCATCAGTACCGCTGGCCAGCCGGAGAAGCTCTTCCCCTCTTACCTCAGCTCCGCCCAGGGAAAAGGCCTGGTTCCTTATCCAAACTGAGCAAAGCTTACAGGCTATCACACTTCCTGTGGTCAGCGCAATGAAGGGGGTGAAAGAATTACTCTGCAGGCCCCGATCCGTCGACGGCTGGCCAGGAATATGCACAGTAAGGATTATGCCGGGATTTGTGGGAATCCTGGAGATGAGTACAAACTCTAAATGTGCACCTATAGGAAGGAAGTTTATGATGCTTTGGATGGGGTAATGGATGTATGGAAAGATTACTGAAGGTGTACAACAATGGTTGCAGAGTATTGGATGAGCCAACTTTCCCTATGGAATTCCCTATGGAATTGAACTTTCCCTATGGGACACTTTTGAAAATATCGTTATCATTTATTCATTAAAACATTTCAGGCATAGAGAAGCTATCAGTTTCATTTTAATAGCGCTCAAGACTGTTCTCGGTTCCATCTACTGCATACGACACGAAATGACTTTCTCTCGACTCATTATAAGAATATTTATGTTAAATTAGCAAAAGTGTAAAAATCAGTCTGCGGGGGATGATAAAAAATGAAATTGCATGGAAATTTTGTCAGGTGTTGGAGGGAAAGAAATGAAACGCAGAGGACGAGAGTTAATAAAGAAAACATGTTGTCAGTTTGCAATCTCTCCCACTTCAAACATAATTCAATTTCCTCTATGAAAAGAGATACAGCTTTTAATTAAATTTGTTTTACTTTTTCTTTTTTTACCGAGGTGCAATAGGTGAGAAACCTCAATTATAATGTTTTAATTTAAACTAGAAAACAAATAAATAAATAAATGTGCAAAATGGAGAAGGGAACTTGAGTAGCTTATGAAGTTCCCACTATCACATTGCTCGTATTAAAGCGGAGAAGAGAATGTGAAATTGAAAGTGACGGAGGAGCCTTTGGAAGGCAGCATTTGATTTCCAAATTATCATATTTTCTCAGTCAATAATGAAAAGCTTTTGATAGCTCCTCAGTAGCGGTGCCGACAACCTTTAATAAGATAGGACCAGTGAAGCAGCTCTGTCTGCGTGTGTGTGTACACTTTAACTCGAGTTACATTCCTTGCAGGTCTAAGATTACAGCGTCTCGGTTTTTAATATCGAAGGCATGAAACGGAGACCACATTTGGTTCTTGATTGGAATTAGAGTTGTGATTCAAGCAGGTTTAGGGCGACAACTAATTGCATTCGAAAGGACAACCACATTTACGGTAACGTCATCTGGGGTCAGGACCACCTTTTAAATAATATAAAAAGCCATCCCTAAAACGCAGCTTTACTGATGCTTGTCAACACAACTGGCTTAAGAGAAGCTGTAGCCTGTGTTGTGCAAATGAATTGTATCGTTTTTAGGGCGAGCAACCCTCATTGATTTGTGAATGTAATCTCCGGTGATGAGCCGTAGAAGGTGAACGTTTGCATACTGCGGTAATTATAGGCCTAGCCGCCGTTGCACACTTCATTAGGCAGGGCCGGGGAGCGCCAGCGGTAAAGCTCGACGCCGATCTCGGGGATAATTGTATGAGAGGAGGTCAGGAGGAACGCTGCGGGTCCGGGGCAGGCGGTCTCGGCAAAGGACTGCAGGTCTGCCGGAGGGTGAAAGAGCAGCGGGGAGTGATTTGTCAGAGGAGGCTTACCGGAGTCAAAATCCTGATGAGACGTCTCTCGCTTGGTTCAGGGGTGGACAAGCCTAAACACAGAACACAGTTGAATTAACTTTTAGAAAAGAAGCATCAATTGTTTTTTTCTTGTTTTATGATGCACATTGAAATAACATATATGAGTAGGGTATTGGTTCAATTTTGACCACACATTAAAGGCATTGATGACATTAAAGGTCCAGTGTTTGAAATTCAGCAGCGTCTAGTGGTGAGGTTTCGAGTTCCAACTAACTGCTCGCTCAATCGATTACCACACCCTTTCAAAGCACTACGGTGGACGACAGAGGACTAAGATGTCGTCACGTTTTTGCTTCTTTGCCGTGGGAGAGCAGTTTTTCCATTTATGGCTACTCTAGAAATAACATGCCGAATTCCATGCAAGGGGAACCTTGTAGTGTTTAGATAGAAATCGCTCATTCTAAGGTAATAAAAACAATGCTTCATTACGTAATGTCTTTATACTCTTTTAAATACATAGTTGTGTGTATTATAATGCATTTCTGTCAATACATCCTCAAAAAACGTTGGACAAAATAGGACCTCAGGAAAAAGGGATCCAAAAAGCAGATCAGATGATTCAATCAAACTTGAAGGTCCAAAATAAAATTGGGATTTGGGAGTAAATTGTAAGAATGTTTTAGTTTTTCCTCACAAATTAGAAGAAAGTACAGGTCATAGTGTCCCTCGCTGCATCAAAGCATACACAAGCTCAGTCTCAGATGAAAAATATCTACAATCACAAAACGTGACTACATGCTGCATTAGCTTTCAGACAAACGTCAACTATCTTATTTTAATCTCAAAGTTTGTGACACACTTTAAAAGCTAAGATACTGAAATATGACTCACTGAATCCGCTTTGTAAGAAAACATGAATTATTCATGGGTTACCTCACATTTCTGCTGGGATGTGTACTCAGAAATATGCTAATATTAACTGACTTGTCAATTTTACTGACTTGATGTATAGTAATCATAAAATATGAACAATTCAAGCGCATCCGTAACTTTTAACAGGTAGGCGTCAGAAAATTACACAATAAAAGTCTGGTGTAAACTGTATGACAAGGGTGGTGGTGGGAGATGAGAATAAAATAAAAATTAAATCAAAATTGTATTCACTTTCTAAGTACACCCTGCTGGTCATTTTGTGCGTGAATCATCTGCCCACAATATTGCCAGAACAAAAAATAGTCTTTGTGCATGATTCATCTTTCATCAAAACTTCTTAACTTTTCTCCTATAAATTGTTTTTCCTCTCAGTTTATGTCACCAAGCCCTCTTATTTTTCCACCCCTTCCCTGGACCAGTCATTTGCAGTATAGACAACTTTCATAATCCAATTATCAAAGTCTATACGCTTTTCTTTGCTGAATATTCTGTTTCACTAGGAAGAAGAATATTCACAAACCCTAGATATTTGTATAAATAATTGTCACTTTGACAACATTTGTTCATTTGGAAAACAGTCGACACGTGAGTCCTGCTGATCAAGGGTTTTGAGTATGATGACAAAATATAGCTGTTGAAATAAATACAAATGATCATGCTTTCTATAATGTTAATATATACACTTCATGCCACCATTTATTTAAAAAAAAACTATCTTAACATTTAAATATTATAATTGATCACATTAAACTCCCTGAAATATAGTAATAAATGTCTGCAGTGATCTTTAATATAGAAATAAATCTGATTTGCTTATATTGTCTTGAAATGGTTCATCCATATATAAAATTCTGTCATCATTCCCCCCCCATGTTCAAACCCTATATGATTTTTCCTCTGTGGAATACAAAAGAAGATATTTTGAGAAATGCCTCAGTGGTTTTGTGTCCATACAGCGGAAGTCCATGGAGGCCAAAGCTGTTTGGGTACCAACATTCTTCAAAATATCTTCTTTTGTGCTCTGCAGAAGAAACTCATACAGGTTTGTTCCGACATAAGGGTGAGTAAATGAAGAAATAATTTATATTTTTGTCTGAACAATTCTTTTAACTCATAACCACAACCACACATTTGTGTACAACTACTCGTCAACCATATTCAAAGCAGAACAACAGGAGGAAACAGGTGCCCTCTTCTAGGGCAACGGGGCAATCCTCTGATGATGTCACTGTCCTGACAAGGACGTCAAACAATCAGCGCAAACCCGACTCTTAATGGCCACATAAACCTTACTGATGCCTCCAACAGCTCGTGATTTATGAGGCCAAAACTCTATTACATGTGTAAGAAAAAGCCTCATTAGAATTTGCCTTCTACTCCGTGACAGAAAGCGTTCCCATTTATGAAAAGCAGTCAGTACCCCGTCCTTCCCGGTAACCTTTCTCTCTCACAGAGAGACAAAAGAACAGATAGGAGAAGGAAAGGCGAAGGATGGGGGACAACGAGCGAGACGGAAAAAGAGGGATAGACTCGGAGAGGATCTAACATTTAAAGACGGCCCGGCGGTAGGAGGCTGCGTCTTATCGTGCTCGTGGGCTGTCAGCATCCCTGACCCTCTCATTAGATATGCGAGCGCATTAGCCGGGACGGCTGTCTGCGAAAGGTCAGCCAGGGAGGATGTTGGGACGCTTCAGCCTCACCCCTTTGAACTTCAATCACGCCGGCCAACGCTTAATAGGCCTCTGGGGAGGTTCAAAGCGAGAGAGTTGGTTAAGGGAGGGGAGAAACGTAAAGGGACATCACGTTACTTTGACATTTTAATTAAGACTTTCCCATTAACATGCACAGAATGGCGGTAAAAAGACAAAAAAAGACTGAAATTGTAAATGCACCCGATTCAAGGGACACTGCGGCACGCCTTTCCTTTGTGTACACATGAACCATGAGGAGCAGAATAAAAGGGACGGTCCTGCTAAAATTTATGTCATGACAGGATTACTGAGCACAAGTAATACAAGCATTCTTGTTCATGTTTTATAATTTTAACAATATCAGGATATTGTGTTTAGAGAGGTGCAGTTTTTTTGACACGCAAGTAAAACTTAACTGGTTGAGATAGTTGACCAGCGTGATATTTCTGTGAAGCTGGTTAAGATACTAATGAAGCCTGTTGGGGACACCGGGACCAGCCTCCAAAACTCAACACATGCTGGTTATCAGCAGAGCCAAGAGTTGGCAACCGAATACAAGGGGAAAAAACTATACAACTGGGATGCTTTTCAGCATTATATTTTCTTTTTTACTTAAAACATTACGCACACCTGAGGAAATAAACTCGCACACATGTACATACTCAACACTTTCAAATCCAAGCGTATCATTCTATCACTTTCTACTTTTCCAGATATTACGGTCGCACCTTAGACACTGAACTCAATAGACTTTCCTTTAGTTTCTATTTTGACAAATCCCATCTTGAGCTATGAAGAAAGAAGCAGGTATTGATCCGAGGGCCACCTAATTTATCACACTGCCTGAAATCCTGAAAAAAATATTTGACCAAGGGGGTTATTCAATACCATTTTCTCCATCTATCCGCAGAATTAAAGCAGCCTTTTTTCTAGCCAAAAGTGAGTGATGACAGCTGTCAGACAGATGAGATTTGTGACAGGATTTCTCTCTTATTCTCTCTCCCGTTCTCTCCTTTCCTCTTCACTGGCTTCATTTTCAACATGAATAGACTTTCAGGCACCAGGCTATTGACACGGAGATATGCGTGCGGAGTCGTTCAAATGTACGAGAAATCCCACACATGGAACGGCATCAAAGCAATTACCTCATGCTACAGAGGGCTACATGAAAGCGCCTTGCATTGGCAAAGTGCTCTCCATCCATTCCACGCTAAAGATGCACAAACGAAATTGCGTCTTGACTTGTGTGGTGAGATGTGCGTTTCTAAGAAATGTAGCCAAACTGACTCTGAGTGCTTGTAGCAAAGTATTGTACATGTGCAAAATTTTCACATCAATACATTGACTGCATTGTATAATAAAAACAGGCCTCAAGTATGAGAAAAAGTCTAGTTACTGTATCGTTCTTACTACTTTCATCTCGTGGGCCTGGAAACAACAGTTACTTCAAATTCATGGGGCCCTGGATGAAAAAATTTATGGGCATTCAAAAACAGTTTTGTTCCCAGGTGTGACAAATATCTTTAACTACAGTAGATTTTTATATTTTGTCGCCTTGGAATTATATGGTTATTATAGTTTACTAAAATTAAAACTGAAAACATTTCTGTTTGTTGAAATGAAATAAAATATTAGCCTACATTTATTGGTAAAACTCAAACATTTCAATTTTTCATTATATAAATAATAAAAAACACTAAAATAAAACAAATAAACATTTTATTAATCTTATATAGCAAGATAAAAAAATATATATATAATAAAATGTCAAAAGCATATAACAAATAGATGAAAACTTAACCGAAAGTAACAAAAAAATTTTAAGCAAAAATAAAAACTAATTTAAAACATGTATAAAACTACAGTAAAATTTAGTAATTCACATATTCTTAGTCTGTGACAAATTACAACCAAGTTAACTGGAAAGCAAAAACTTCGAAGCTCAATATCTAAAAAACCCCAGAAAATCTCAAATATCATGTCTACGATTTTATTAATAAAAAGAGTGGTGCTTGCCTTTGCAAAACCTGCCTCTTTGATGCGGTGCATGTTGCCGGGTGTTGCTATATATTTGCTAAGGCGCTCTAAACATGTGGTGCCTGGTAATTCATTATTGGAGCATTTTGGATGGTTCATTACTGGTCCAAGTCAATTCTAGATGGGAATTTTGCCTGCTTTTTGTCTGCCAGCAGAAAAAAGTGTCTGATTGCTTAGGAAAGCAATTATAAGAAAACCCAAAGTATGAACGATAGTAACAGTAATTTCTGCTATACCACTAATTAAAAGAGCTAAGACTGCTGTAGTTTAGCCTCACACAAAACATTGCTTTTAGCAGTATTCAACAGATCTAACCCACCCCAGATCTGCATTTTTACTTACATTTTTAAGTTACATGCGCACTTTGGTTTAGTCAATATCTTTGTGAACCTGTCCCAGACATCTGGTTGTGTGTATTTGCAGTCAGAGAATAAATCTATTAATGGATGCTCACCGCCACTAGCTTGGTGGTTTTGGGACATCCATAACTCAAGGTTCCTGTGTTGGCTTAATAACAGGGGGATGGGACCAGAAGCTGGAAGCACTGTCTTTGTGGCCTGAAGTTATCTCCTGGTCCCAGGTCACAATTCGTTACGAAGTGCTCCCATAACTCTCCCACCCACTGCTGTTAGCTGTGACTTCTGTCGTAGGCTCATCATTAACGTGATAGCGAATCGCTAGTGGAAATATATAGTAGGAACCCCGGCAGCGTGGATCACTTCAACACTAACATTCTTGTGGCGAGAGCAGCACCCAAGATGAACCACAGAAAATCGGCACAGATGTAAATTAAATGCAGAAGTGAAGTGTCTCAACCCTGAGACACTTTTGTTTGTCTCGATATATTGCTGTCGCTACACCTTTGCGAGAAACACAAGGTGTTTTTTTCTCACAGCGTTACCAACAAAGGCACAAGCTAGTTGTGTTCTCTGCTCCGGGTTGTGTACAAATAAACCGCATGATGATTGGCTGTCAAAACGGTAAATCGTGCAAACTAAGCGTGCGAATTTGAATTTGTTTGTGTCACTGTGCGTGTGGGGCATTCTGGGAAACAATAGGAGTCGCAGCAAAGAAACAATCAGGGGCCGAGTCGCATCTCCAGTCAAAAAAATGTTCTATTGTTTTCTATCAAGCGAGCGTTGTGTTCTCTAGCACGGAGACAACTTTCTTTGAATTTTTTGATATTTCAAGAGGAGTGAAGGGACTGCTTCCCCTGTCCTGCTCCATTAGACACGAATTGTTTCGGGAGGGGAAAATTGGTTTGAAAATTGTGTTGTTTATTGTTCAAAGAAAAACATGCATACCGTGGAGGGGGTCGGGTGCGAGACATCCTCTGGGCGCAGGTTCCGATAGAATCTGTTTTGAAATGTTCAGCCTAAGGAAACATTCAGAGAATTGATTAGTAATTGGACAAAGCGTTTTCAGGAAAAATGTTCTAGTGAATGACCATGCATATAATGTGCTCGGAGGTACTGTAAGAGTAGGGACGACTGAGGCGTTAAAAAAGTATCTGTTCTGTTTTGGGTGAAATAAAATGTCCCTTAAAGGAACAGTATTTTTATGAATGTATATATTTTAAATATATCTTCAATAGCTATTGCGTGAACAAAAGAAGTCATTATTGTTATCATATATACTTTATGAGTTTGATAGCCTCCGGTCACCATTTCCTTCCATTGTATTGAATAAAACATCATGAACATCTCTCAACATCTTTCTGTTGTATACAGCACATTGAATCGGTTAAGAACTACAAGACAAAATTTTAAACTATCCCTTTAACATCCCACGCTTTCTTACCCCTTAAACTGAGACAATCAGACACACAATAGGAATAGATTTGATAAGCACTGTATTATTACTGATTTTATTTTCAAAGAATTGCGACAAACCTGTTGTTCAATAGCGTTAAAACTTTTCATGTGTATTTGACAATAGGTTCTAATTATATAAAGCCTCGTGTCAGCCTTTGCTCTCATAATTGCGTCTATTGTGCCGTATCTGAGTGAATAGCATTCAGTCAACCTTCCGTTGCCCTGTTATTGTGTCTGGCAGGATCACCTCTCTTGATCATAACAGGTCACCTGACAAAAGAGACCATTATGGAACAGAAAAAGAAACCAGCAACGGCATGCAGTATTGCGAATGGCTGTACAAGTAGCGTGCATCCTTTGTTTTGTTATTTAACCTTTGAAAAAAACATATTGCACACAGATGAACATGGAGATATGCAATGCAGTTACCTTAAAGGGACAGTTCGCATCAAAATAAAAACCGTCATCCTTTATCCATCCTTAAGTGGAACACAAAAGAAGATATTTTGAGAAATGTTTCATTGGTTGTGTGTTCATGCAATGGAAATCAAAGGGGGGCAATGTTGTTTGGTTACCAACATTCCTCATTAGGGGTGAATTAATTTTTATTTTTGGGTGAACTATCCCTTTAACCGAAATAGCTATGCTAGATTTTGGCGGTCAGTTGTCATTTATTTTTTACTAAAAACTTGCGATGAACGACAGGCTTATTTTTCTAAGCGTCATGGATACTCATTGCTATCAACTATAATCGTTCAAACTGTAGGTTATTCAATATTGTAGAAGGAAGAAGCGAGCTAATTACCGAACACATCTATAAAACGACTAATCTCTCAGATAGCCCGCAGTGCAGGCACATTTTTTTTGCTATTTTCTTGATCCCAAAAGTAATTACATTTCCCTCTAGATAGAGAGGAGAAAATGAGATAGAGCCAAAGACACTGAAGAGAGAACTGCTAAGCCACTCCTCCAACCAGATATAACCTTCATTTGAAAAATGACATGTGAAGACTCAATTAGCCCGATAAGCATTATCAGCCTTGTTTGGATGGCGGATACGTTTGATAAGTTAAAGCCTTCGTGTAGTTAGTTGAGACACTGTGTACTGCCAATATGAAACCACACACATACCGTAGGCCTGTAAAATTGTCAATATAGTTGGTGAGGTAACTTAAACATATTCATCATGCTGTATCATCAATGTCAGTTGTTGTAAGAAGGGCTGTCAATCGATAAATCGCAAAAAATAATAGTTTGTGTTAACATAATATATGTCTGTGTACTGTGCATATTATTTTTTTATTTATAAACAGACACATATATTCATACATTGAAGTATGAAAAATGTTTAAACATTTTATACAATTTCTAAATCGAAGTATTGCTTACATATATACTGTATATGTGTATGTGATTGTTTTTGTGTTTATAAATACAAAATTAATATGCACAGTACACACATTTATGTGAACACAAACTTTTACTCTGGATGCGATTAACTGCGATTAATCGTTTGACAGCCCCCATATATCAACATCTACATCTGTATTAGTCATACGTATGTCAAAAATGACTAAATCAACTTTTGTACACCGACAATAGTTACTTTTAAGAATCTGATCGAATCAGAGCTTCTTACTAAAAAATGTTTTAAGTACAGTAGCATAAATCAAAGAAAGCAATATTGGACAGATTCACATCCTACGTCTGTACAAAGAACATTTATCTTAACAGATTTAAAACTGACTGGCAATGCCAAATATTTTCAGATTCTCAAAATTCAACTTTTCAGTTTTGATGCGGACATGCATCCACTCAATATCCACACTAATGCATTCTTGTAGACCACCTCATGAGATAAACCTGCAAACTGCTCATATCCACATAGGAGTACAAGTACATCTGTTGTTCATGAATGTTTGAACTGTCAGGAGACCTTGTTTCCCCCTTTCCTTCATGGGTCTGAGCTTGATAGTCTCCTGTTAGAGAACAGACGTAGACCTCAAGGTCCTCACATGGGCGGATGTGATTGACCTTGACAGGCTGTTTGTGCATCTTCCACCTGGGTACAGTGCGTTCGACCATCCCTACCCCCACGAACCTGAGCTCTGCTGGGATCTGACGGCCTCCCTTACCTAAGAAACCTTGCATTCCGGATGCATTATTATGTATTTGTGTGACTGTGAGGTCACGAAGCCGCGAGCTCTCGCCTATTTGTCTTGATGCTCCTGGCGTAATGCATTCTAGTGAAGGCACGGCACGTCTTGCGCTTCACGGAAATAAATGGTTAGCCTGACTGCATTGGTGCTCCGAAAAGGGCCTAAATTGGTGGTTTGGTGCGCGGCTGGTGCTGGAGGGGGATGTCGGCCATGGTGCGCCTGGGGAGACGCGTGAGACATGATGGAGTGTCATACGATGGCTACACCACACAGCTGCATTAAAGAGCAGCTCTAATGAGGATAAATGTTTCCCGACACATGTCAAGGTTCACTGTCTCACTGCACTGGCCGCATCATTTAGTTGGGGGAACGCAAACAAAAACACACACACACGCACTCGGAGCAGGAGAAACAACAGGACCTTTCACCGCGCCATGCCTTATTAGTGGTGCACACACATGGAAAGCCTTGCTATTATTGTTGCTCATACTTAGGGTTCTTAAAATACTTAAAATCTATGCTTATGTGTTAAATTTACAGTGTTACCTCAAATCACTTATTTCAATGGTTCGCCCCACAATGAAAATTCCTTCGTTTACTCACCCTCGTGCAAACCTGTATGACTTTCTTTCTTCTGCAAAACACAAAACGTGTTTTGAATAAACCAAACATAATTGTTGATTTGAAGCCAATGGGGGACAGAGACATTTCTCAAAATATCTTCTTTTGTGTTCCAGACAAGTTTTAAATGACAAGAGGGTGACTAAATAATAATATAATTTTATTTGGGGGTATAAATATCCCTTTAAGGTGGCATTTTATTGCTGCCTATGTATGTTTGCGTGTGTTTACATGAGAGTGTGGTTTACTGCGATATTAATGAATTCCGCTGTCCGAGCTGAGCGTTTGACTGAGATCAGACGAAGACAGCTTTGGACGGACAGGTCACTTAACATGCAGTTGCCCCAAAACAAACACAGAAACAAAACAGCCCTTTACCCCTGCAGCAGTTGTCAGAGAGAGAAAGAGAGAGAGCACGTCTCCAAAGGTTTGCAGACAGAACTCTGCCTCCAGCTGGAAACAACTGACTGTCCGAGCGAGAAAGGCTAGAGAGGCGGAATGAGTTAAAGACAGCTTGAGAAAAAAGACTAAATGTGATGCAGCTGAAAAGAGATTTAATATTGGTTAGCCTTTTGATGATATTCAATATACATCTCTGTATTGTTTTATTTTAACTTAGATGGCTTGAAATGAATAAAAATCATCCAAGTCAAGTTATAACAGTAGATGTTAAACTTAGTAGACCTTGATAAAAATAATCATAGCAGATTGAATTGCAGAATGATTCATCTAGACCAGTATAACACACAGAATATAAATAGCAATATTCATCAACATATATTTTAGCTGAAATCACTTTAAATAAGGTCACATACAGATCTGGAGTACAGCACTGTAACACATCCACATCTAATGGTATTTTTCATATTAAAATTTAAAGCGAAAGTTGATCCAAAAATTAAAATTCTTTCATTACTCATTCACCGCCATGTCTTTCCAAACTGTATGACTTTCTTTCTTCCGCAGAACAGAAAGGAAGATATTTCGAAGAATGTTGGCAACCGAACGACATTGTCCAGAGTTCCAATGTAAAGACACAAAAAATACAGTTCTCAAAATAACTGAATAAAGAATCAACATGTTTTTTTTTCTGTGTGAACTATCACTTTAAAATCATAGATGAGAACAATCATAAATCTAATGACATTTCCCTCAAGAAACTTACTGGCAAAATAAAAAGTGCATTAAGATACTGTGATATTCACAATGACGCTTAATTTTCTAAATAGCTTTAAATCATTCTGAAAATGTCATGAATATTCAATAACTTGTAGAAAGTGATACAGTATGAAGTGAAGGGTACCATAATTAAATTCAGTAAAGTTCAACGATGATCCCACATTTACTAGCTATTTACACGGTGTTTCAATACATGAGACTTTGATATTAGAAATCATTGGATGGTCTATTATAACACACTGCACTCAATAAAACTCCTGTGCAATTTAGATGAGCCTCTATTCACACCCCACATACCTTAATCAATATGTGAGTGACTCACCGACACCTGCCATAAAAGTCGCTTGCTGATTCAGGAATCCTGGGTTTGTAACACAGGTTAAAAAGTAGTTCAAGGGCTACTTTCATGTTTGCATTACCATTTCCTCTTTCAACTGCGGGAAGCAGAGAGCCCGCCCCCCCCTTCCCCCCAAAGCTTTCTGTTCCATCTCTACTCACACACATTCACAAAGCATATCATTACACACAATGGGGTTTTTATCACAAGCTGTCAAGAAATACTGCTCGATTTGAATAGGAATTTAATTAGGCGTTCTGTGGATTCGCACACACAGAAATCCGTCCTGGTTTTTTCAAAGAAGCACACACACCTTCCATACGAGTTCATACAAACAATAGATCATGTTTACTTACACACACACATTTTTCGACCAAAATTAATACAATTTCAGAACAGATTTATGAATAAATATTAACATTTTATGCTCTGCACCAATTTCGCCATACCAAGAAATGTGCAAACTTTTGCAACTGGAGGTTACAGTATAAACATTGAATGTAGACATGCAATGTCAACGTAGAAAGGAAATCTTGTAAACAAAAGAATAAGGAGGAGATTTTATATTATGTTCAACATTAAAATTCTGTGTTTCCTAGGGCTATGCAGCTACATAGTCGCCACAAATCCTCGAATAATCAATCAAACGCTTAAATAACTGTCACGGACAAATAATATTACTGACAGTTGCTGCATATCACGTCTGCAGGTAATAATAGTCGCAAAGCAAACTGTTTGTTTTGCTGACTGGGCAAAAAACAGATGCCGTATATACTGTGTATGTACATATGTAAGGTGCTTTATTTGATCAAAAACTGTAATATTTTAAACGTGATTAAAAATGATAAGTTCGAAAAATATTTTCTGAGCATGCTTAGAAGTGTCCACAGTCAGTCATGTTGAGAACACATGGCCTTGGATTCATATATGAGTGTTTCAAACAAGGACATATTAAACCAAAGTATTTAAATGACTTATGAATAACAATATTTCTGTATTGCATACTTAAAGTCAATTGGTAGACCATTGCATAGCGGTACAAAGGTAATGGATTCAATCTCAGGGATAAAATGTACAGACTGAATACACTGTAAGTAGTTCTTTCATATGCTTAATGTTAATGAATAAACGTAACGCAAATGTGAATTCCTTGTCAATACCACGACCAAACTGTGCCTGCATGCTTTCTTTACTGATCAATGAATGACACAGTTACCTTCAAAGCTTTGTGCCATTAAAGCAGACGTGTTACTCAGACTGAGAAAATAAACCAAAGAACTAAATTTGATTTTATTGTGCAAATGTAACAACGAATGTCACCTGCAATGCAACAATAGGTCTAAAACACTTCACAATGCATTGATGCATGAACTCCTGATAGTTTGTGTTCATACGCTGTGAGAATAATTGTTGGGTCCAAGATTAAACGTTTCTTTCTTTCCCTGACTGTGCTCCTGACTGCATTTCACAGACAAAACATCTTCTATAGCAGCTGTCAAAGTGCTCAGCCAGTGGCTTGAACATTTAACTGCAGTTTGACGCTTAAAAAAAAAAAACAGGCCTACAGGTTCGATATGTATTCCCTTTCCAAACAGCAAAGGTGCAAAAAACCTAACAGCTCTCGTTTATGACCTCAAAGGTTCTGCAAGTCTCGATTGAGGACAGAGGAACTCAACAGAGATGATGCAAAACAATGTCTGATCAACACACACGCTCAAGAGTGATGCTTTTCATTAGTCTAGTCACTCTAATGAATGTAGGGTGGGCGGGTGGGGGGGCACACAATGACTTTTAGTAAACAAATCGCTATTGAACCCCCTACCTCGCCCCCCTTACTCTGCAGCTTGAGCATTAGCGTGGCCATGTGCATTTTCAAAGCACACAAACATTAACAAAAATTACAGATTCATAAATGCATTACGCTAATAAGGGGTGGCAGAGGAACATTTAGTAAAATTTCAAAAGTCACATCCAAATAAAGCCATTAGAAATTAGCAGTAAATGAGCTATTCACCATAAATAATGAATTCCGTTCCAAACAGAATCACTCAGGGCATGTTCAATTACTCATTCAGACAGAATAAACCAGCGACGGTGCATAAAATGCATTTGCCGGCCTCCTCTTTGTGCCATCGGCAGGCAAAGTGAGATTTAAGTTTTAAAACTCGCCGCTCGCGCGCTAATAGAATCTCTTTGTCTTCATACCGCCACTCGCTTTCCTGCATCTCATCTTCCAGGAGAACTACTTAAAGAGTTGCACATAATTACACTTTACTGGTCGGTGTGTGCTCACGGTGTGTTCACAAACATCGTTTTATTTGCACGCTTCAATTTGTCGTTATTTCCGCTAACTGCACAGCGTCGTTAAAGAGGCCGGGCGCTGTTCAATAATGCAATGACTTTATCATAGCGTACGGCTCGCATATCTGATGCTCTGCTGTTCATGAAATCTCAGCGTATTTTACAACTGGATCGCCGCGATTCTGTTTTACAGGCCCTGTGTCCTCCAGCCTCTGCTCTGAATCTATCAAAGGTGATAGATTTCAGTCCTTGGAGTCTAGTTTGCGGTAATGACAGAACTGGAGTTTAAATAGATACAGGATGAGCGCTAAAAAAAAGAGCAAGGGGGCTTTTGACCTTTGATTTACATGGTGCATAAGAGATGTAATTCAAAGAAAAAACTTCTGGCTCATTGTAATCCCACTAGATACGGCATGCTTTTTATATAGAGAAGAGAGGAATGAGACAGCGTTGATGAAATAGGAGGGAAGATAAGGGAGGGAGTTTGTTTTAATGTGACATTGTGTTTTCAACGTTGATATAATGTCTCGATGTTTATGCTATAGGTTAGAGCAGTTTTGGAAATCTTCAACTTAACTCCGAATGGTGTAAATAGTGAGGTTCAAAGAGGATTGCCTTACATGAATTTACAATAAACAATACATTTTATATTTATTAATTGCATTTATTAATGTAATTAGATATGAATTGTGATTTAAAGGGATTGTTAACCTAAAAATGTCACCATTTACTCTCTATGCATGGCTTTCTTTTTTCTGCAGAACATATTTTAAAGAATGTTGGTAACCCATGGGGATACCCATTGACTTCTATTGTATGGAGACAAGACCAATGCAAGTCAAGGGTACCGCCGTTGTTCAGTTGCCAACATTATTGAAAATATCTTCGTTTGTGTTCTGCAGTAGAAAGACGTTCATAAATGTTTGAAATGACAATTGACAATTTTTGAGTGAATTGCCCCTTTAAGATACAAGCTAAATATAATATTATCTAGACTATAAAAATACTATTCATTGTGAGTTCATGTGCACTACTCTAGGAAATGACAAGTTAGTGTAACAAACAAACAAGTTTCTCCTTTAATAATGTTACTAATAATAAATACAGTGATTTTCTACTGTAATATGAGACTCCTTGTCACTCCATGAACGTTCCTCCTATAAATTATCAAGTTGAGTCATCATTTACCGTTCGTAAACAAGCAAAATATATGTTACGCTCTATATGCTTAACATCTAATACGTTTCAGTGAATGAACACCAAAACAAATTTCCCCCCAAAAAAAGCTATGTATCCATTTATCCGAAATTGTTATTACTCAGGTTTTATTAGACAATCTAAGAGTACGTGTGCATAAATATGCATCTTTTGACCATCTTCAAAATGACCGTTTTTTTATCGTTCAGTGAGTGGAATGTTAAGTGACTAGAAATCTGTTTTTCGCTAACCGTGAGCGCTCTTGTGGAGAAAGGGTAAGTTACTTAACTCCCCCAATGCGAGCAATAGATCAGCAGACTCAAATGCTGCTATAGCCCTCAGTCGAGTAAACAAAATACAGTGACCTTAACACAAATGTCAATTAGACCTCTGTTGTCTCAAATGGCCCCATAATAATCAAGTGTCAACCGTCTTCGATGTAAATAGACGGTTAACGGTACGAATCTGTCATGCACCAGTGTTTGTGCATCGGTGGTCCAAACTACGAAATTATTATTTTAGGTTCAAATACTGTTTACGACAACAAAACTTCAGTGATTATTTGTTTTTACTTTTGTCCTACAAACAGTAGAGCCCCTTTCTTAATAAAAATATACATGAAAAAGAAGGAATGGGTTGCATGCCAAGATGTTTGGGGAATGGAGTGGTTTATCGCTGGTCGAGATTTCCAAGTACGTAAATAAGACTTGCTAACAGCCTCTATCTGTGTGTCTCTTTGAGTTACTCAAATCCAGAAGAGGACTCAGGTCGGTGGAGAGCCCAAGGTTGAGGAGCTTTCCGCTGATTGCCGAGGACATTTCTTCTGGTCTCAAGCCTCTCTCTGGCCTGGATAAAGCGCGGGGAAATATGTGGAGGGCCGATGTTCGCAACGGCGGCGAACCACCTCATCTGAATCCTCTGGGGCCTCTTGTCTTACAAGGACACAGGCTGGATATTCCCACCTGCCGTAAACACTATTGGACAGGCGCGGAATTGAAGAGCTCTTTCCTCACCTACACTCACTCAAATCAGCCGAGGAGGCACGCTGCATTCATTCACTCCACCCAAATGTTCTCTCTCTTCATTGTCGTTCTCCCTCGCCCTCGCTTGCACTTTTTCCTCCCTCGTCCGCTCCCTCTCTCTCCCCCGAGATGAAGGACGAGTCCCTGAGTAGGAGAGAGAGACAGAGAACGCCTGTTGAAAGTTCTCATGGTGAGCCTGCTCTCTATAGCATGATCAATATTTGACCTTCCACAGTATTATCATTCTTCTCTTTTTTCTATATTCCCTCTCCGGAGCCTGAAATTACATTCTCTGCTAAAGGCCGCCATGCACGGCTTCTCAAAATGGCCCTGCCAACTATAGAGGGAGAGAAAGAACATCGGACCGGGTTCAGAATGAGAGCGCCAGCCGCCTCCGAGAATTCTGGGGAATAGAACAGTCTGTCATAGATACAGTGCTGATGCAATAAGGTACAACTTGAGTCAGCCAGGACCGACCGTTCCAGCTTGTGCTCCAGTCACTATTCAGGTCCTGAAAGATAGCGAAAGGTCAATACTTTATCATTTGATTGTTTCGCTTTATCATTTCTGTACGTGCTACTGACAGATACAGCAATCCACACGGGGGCGGAGCAAGAATGGCTCCGCCCACTTTTAAAAGGAAATATGAAGAGTCTGTACCAAACATTCAAACGAGAACACGCTTTGAGATTTTCCGCATATTACTTGAAGTAATCTTGCAGATTAATTGTGTATTGACAATAAAGAACATGTTGCAGTTTTTGTTTTCATTAAAAGCTTCAGTGTGTTTGAATAAATATCTTTAATGTTTGAAAAAATTTAATTTGTTTTACAAAAATGCTACACTGGAAATCCAAACAAAGTACGAAGCGGAAAAAATGTAGCAGATTACCGAAATAAATTAAAGTAAAATCACTTGAACAAAGGAAACATGATGAAATCCACTGATGTGAAAGAGTGTTTGTGCGCGTGTCTGTTTGATAATAAAATATTAAATTCCTTAGGGATTTACATCATGCTGGGTTTAATTCTGTTGGAATAGTAATCAAAAGAAACATGAATTAATATCATGAGAAATATATTAGCTTTTTGAGGAATACAACGTTAATCAAATAGAGTTAAATAACTGTATGTTCTCATTTTAAATCCACTCTTAACCCTTTTTTGCGAGCATAGGATGAAGTCCAGCATCATCCACCAAAGCTATTAAAAAACAAGAATGCTTTTTTAAATCTCTCTGTGTGATTTAAGTCTATTTGGACGACACCCCTCTGGGCAAACTCGAA
Organism: Triplophysa tibetana; assembly: GCA_008369825.1. NCBI lineage: Eukaryota > Metazoa > Chordata > Actinopteri > Cypriniformes > Nemacheilidae > Triplophysa > Triplophysa tibetana. Next base: position 5,152,658 of record CM017898.1, read on the forward strand.
CAGCAGCTACCAAGGGACAGCTTATGTAACTAGAAACAACCTGAAGTATGTCTACCACCAAACATTCAAAACATCATTACAATAACATATGACTCAATAATATAAAATGTAATTCCATCAGCTGTGAATGTCATTTCGCTGTTCGATGAAATCATTCACCGGTCTACACCTGAAAGTAACAAAGAGGTAAAGTTTCACATTTTGCCACACATCCATCTATTCATTTATCTACCTATCCATCTATACAACGAAACGGACACATCTGTGACTGCACACAAAATGGAAACCATTTGATTGAAAACGTCCTCGTTCAATACGAACGTACGCGCGTGCCCACCTCATCGCGTTTGCCCCCATTTCCATAGAAATCAAAAGCTGTCAGAAGTTTACTCGCCCCCCTGTTTTGACTCCATTCAATCAAGTGTGTGTATAATTACCCGACCGCCGTATGCTAATCTATGGGGACCCAAATATTGCGGTTTGACAAATCCTTCATTTGTATTCACATGCCACACAAAGCATCAATCGTGCTTTGCGTGCAAGCGGCCCCCCTAACTTACCCACATCCCCCCAATTCCCTGGAAAACCGAATTGCGAAGCAAAGCACTGGCTGATTAAAACTGGGAAACATGCTGGGTTCTGCGTGTGCCATTAATATCTTCCCATCCAGATGGCTCTTTCTAGGTATTTGAATTCATAAAAAGTGTTAAGGCTGGGTCCTGCCCTGGATGAGCCTGGCAACGCGGGCTGTCAGCGGGAACGGAGACCGGGAATAAACAGAGTGCGCCTTCCAAAGTTTGCCACCCGCTGGGGCTAATAAACGGCGCCTTTTTCTTTGGTCACCCAGCCTCGGAGAGCACGCACGGGCTGTAATTGCCGCTCCGATGTGCTGAATCCGCAGGCACAGGTAAGCGCTTGTTCGCTAGTGCGGCGTGTTCTAAATGAGGCCATTTTTGGCCCATCGCCGGCGTTCATTACGCACGCCATTGGTTTGTGGGAAGCGTGTCATGTGTGGGTGTCTGAAACGAACAGCGAAAATTCTGCGCGTGTGACTAATATGTGTATAAATATCTATTTAAATAGCCCCGCAGGCTGTCTCTACATATTTGGGACTCGAAATAAATAACACTGGCGAGTTGAAAGATGGATGAAAAGGTGAAAAGCCTGTCAGGCCTTGAGTGTTCCATCATGCGGTCACTGAGGCACTCGTCTTTTGTTCGCGTGTGATTATGATGGCCACTGCAATCTCCACACAAAAGGGTGAGCAGAGAGAGGGCAGTGTTTCTGTCAGCGCGTCTCCTCCCCTTAAATACAGATTGCACAGCTGCCTCAACCAGAGAGAGTGCACCCTCCCCGCTCACTTACACACTTCTCTCAAACTGAGAGAGAAACTGAGCTTATCTATCTATCTATCTATCTATCTATCTATCTATCTATCTATCTATCTATCTATCTATCTATCTATCCTTTTGTTTGTTTCTTTAGTTATCACTCCTCTCTCTCACTCTCTGTTCTCCCACCAGTGGAGGTTTGGAGGACGGCGGGTACAAGAGCAAACATGGAGATTAGCAGCAGCTAATAATCCCCCTTTTCCACACGTAGTCTCATATTTCTAAATTAAAGAGGAGTGCAGGAGGGCTTATAAAACATTAAAGGCCGCGCTTCATCCGAGCAACCGCACCCTCAACCCACCCCCGGGGCTGCAGTGCACCCTGGGATTTGCGGAGAGTAAACTAAAGCCATACATCATTGAGTGCTGGGCCATGGGAGAGGAGTGTGGGCCAATAATTCTGAGGTTAAACAATGTAATTTGGATCTTGTACATGCAATTTGTTTCGGATGTCAAAAGAAGTTCAAACTTTCCTCTGTTACTTAAAGACAAAGGAAAGCTGGTGGCAAAGTGTAAAAATGATATCTAGCAAAGTAAGATGTTTACTGCTTTAGTGGCTTGAAAGAGTTTTGTTGGCTTCAAACTTTGTAAAGTTGGTTCTGGTATATTTGCTCATGTACATTGAGTCCTTTATTAAGAATTATTTATGCTTTTCAAGGAAATGACTAATGAGATTGAGTCATATAAAATGAAACTATATTAGAAAACCTACAGTGGACAAGAAGTCAGATGACAGTAAGCTATCAGTAATCTTTCAGAAGGTGATGTAGAAAGTGTTGATTTAAATAATCCAATCATGGTATTAATATAAATTATCGGCAATATCGGTATCTGCCGATAATAAAATTTAGACCGATAATTTATTGAATTTAATGATTGCTGAACACTGCTCACAGTTAAAATACAGTACAGTACTTTCTTTCTGTTTTAGTCATTCACTTACTGCTATTAGCAAAACAGTTTGTAGATATAGTATTTATGAATGTGTGATTTATGAATTATAGGAACAAAAGCATATTGTTAGAATAAAACTGCTGTCTGAATATGTTTTGTCTTGAGACCTGTTAGACATGTGGCTATTAAAAACATTTTTTGGGGTTGCTCTGGAAGAACATCTATAATTTGTTTATTAAATAAAAATATACCAGAAAAGTTTGATGGTTAAAGAATCTTTAACTAATATAAAGTAGGGCTTGTACATGACTTTTTTAGAGAAAAAAAAGAACTGATGGTTACCATGTTTTCTGTAGTCAATGTTTTAAAATAAAAGCAGTTGTCCACTTTTTGCCTTTTGTTTCAGTCTTAGGGAATTTTATATTAATATTTAGATACAGTATATCGGCAAATATATCGGTTATCAGCTTCCAAGGTTAAATAATAATCGGTGATCGTTATCGGCACTTTTTTTTAATATATCGCCGCATTCCTAGTAAATACACAGTATATGATGCATCCAGGAAAGCTAGTTAACCTGGAACCTCCTAGGACGGGATTATGGGCTTCTTTCTATGTTCTTCTGAAATATTATTGCACTTGCCACCGTTTTTTTCGAAGGTGTTTATTAAAATAGTTTTATTATTGATGTCATGCATCTCTCTGACATACAACGTTTGTCAGCAAGCATGTTTGACAGGTTTACTGATGACATCAGCATTTGCCAACACTAAAATAAACCAAGCCCCCACTGCAAAACTTTTGCCATTAAACGAAACACAAGTGCCTACAACTACAATTCATTTTGTGCTTCGTATTCATGTGGGTCCCGTCTTGTAGGGTGTCAGGGCGGCGGTTTGGAAACGGGGAGGAAATCTCCCTCAGTTTACAGGATTAACGACTACAAAGTGCCCGCCGGAAATAAAAGAAGGGCAGCCAGTGAAGTGATACAAGTGAATTAAAAGATTAAGGTGGTTTATAAAGACTGATTACAAAGCCATAGGGGTTTTTGAATGGGAAGACAAACCATGCGATGGGATAATTCCCTTGTTCTTCGTCCTCATGGATGGGCTATTATTTCACGTTGCACTTTCTCCTCTAAATCGATTAGTAATGGACACCCAGATTGAGACTCGGGCCTAAAAAGAGGTTGAGCGTGAATGAGCGGTATAAATAGTGAAAATGGAGAGATGTAAAAAGAAAGAGACAAAGATTAAATTTAAAGTAGATTAAATAATAGACACAATTTAAATCAGAAGCTGTGTGGTATTACCTGCAGGTGTCCGAAACTTTTGCTGTAGAACTGAGCAAATATATCAGGGAGGTGTAAATAGTAATTTGAAAGAAAAATACAATGAAAGGGCAACAGAGTTTATATTAGCGCAAATTAGTACACAACATAAAAAATCAAATCAGTTTGTTTGCTTAGGACACCAAGTAAGAAAACTGGGTTTATTTGCACAATCTGGATTTATAACTTTAGGACAGATTATTTTTGGACATATAGTCTTCATACAAATGCTACAAATGTGTGATGTTTGTTTATTTCTTTTATTTTTTACACCTAAAAGTTTAAAAATGAAACACAGAAGAGGAGTCTTTAGTAGTTTTCTCTAGTGAGTCCTTCTGGGCCACAATATGCTGCAAAGTATACACAACAGATGTCTTACTTAATACTTAAGAAGCCCTATTTTAAATTCCTTGAAGAGCTTGATTTAAATCAAGGCTTTTTACAGAAAGCACTTGGGAAAGTGCACAACCATTTCCACTGTCTCTCTCTCACTCTTTCTCATTAATGACACCCGTTTACTTAAAAACTTCACACTTTTGTTCACCAGAGCAAGACAAGATTCTGAATAATAAATTGGTGTTTTGTAAACATGGGCGGTCCAACGTTAAAAAAAGGGATAGGGCCCACCCAAAATGAAAATTCTGTCACTCATCCTCAAGTGGCTTCAAACCTGTATACATTACATTTCCTTGTTGAACACCTATAAAGATATTTAGAAGAATGTTAGCTAATCAGATTTCTGGGGCATCTTTGACAAACATAATAGAAAATAGTTCGTATATTTTTTACGTTCTCTTAAACACAAAGACAATATTTTGAAGAATTTAGGAAAGCAAAAAGTTCGCCTTGACAACTATTTTTTGACAACCCTGAAACCTCAGTTGCTAACATTCTTCCAAATATATCTTCGTGTTCATCAGAACAAAGACATATGTATAGAGGTTTAGTAAATGAAGACAGAATTTTCCTTTTTGGTTGGGGTATCCCTTTAATGAGTTCACGATTGCGACCTCAATTCTTTGATGAATTTTGAACGACCCAGTTTTGCAGCCTACAGTTTCTATAATTTTTATTCAAAAGAGCAATAAAAATCCTTTCCATGATATTTGCTATAAAACGGCTCAGAAAATGTAAGGGCTCTAAGATATTATGGCCAAAAAAAAGGAGCTGTGTGCAGTATGGCGGCGAATGAAACACATAAGAAAAGGAGAACGCGTGCAGATAGAAGGAGAAGATAGAAAATGCTGCCCGCTGCAAAGTCCTCAGACAAAAGCGTGAAGTGACGGAAGTTCTTCAAGCCGTGCTCCATTCCACCCAAAGCCAGTAAGCACTTTTCTCTGAGCTGAAAAGCTCACTGGAACATCACCCATCAGCACTTTTCCACCACAGGAATAGTAGATCTAGGTAAAGAGTGACACGTGTACAGGATTTCTCCAGCGACGGTCTCTCTCATTTTAACTTGCTTTTCTCGTGTTGCCTTTTCTTTTTTGTCCCTTCTTTCTTCCAGCTTTTTTATCTTCTACCAACCCCCAATCATTCCGCATTCCCAATTTCTTTTCTCCGAGCACCTAAACCCCTGCTCTCCTGAACTTCCATAATGCTTTGCTGTCACAGCCTATTAGATTATTCCCGGTTAAAACTATACCACGTGTTCCTGTGGGACATATGAAAAGATTCCCTCTTATTCCACCGGCCTTCACAACTTCCTCTCCGTCCACTGTATTTTCGCGCCGACAAGAGACCGATTGTGCCAAATGGCATTTGTTATAAAACCGTGTTACCCATTGAGCTGTCTCCTGCAAAATAATGACACTGGATCCAGCCTATTATCTTCTCACAGTGTATGTAATTAGTAATTAGAAAAAGTAACAATTCAACTAATGATTGCTATATTTTGTGTGTGGCTGTAAGACCGAATCAGTGCTCTGTGCGATTTTAAAAGAGATGGCACGGCCGCACACAGTGAACAATCATGGATTTACACAAGGACACACACGCACACACGTACACCCACAAGCCCACTCCCACCACCTGACCCCTGGATGCTTGAATGGCAGCGCTATTCATGCGACTGGAGCCCCCCGCGGTGAGCGGCGCTCTCCGAGGGAACTTGAACTGAGACACAAATTACATTTTCTGCACAATTAAAGCAGTAGCAGGGCTAAGTGCGGAGAGAGACGGGCGCCCCTCTAGGTCCTGCCTCTCAGTATAATGGCCATGTGATGAAGACGGCCCCCAAGTTAATTAGCCTCTGAAAATACTCATTCTCACACGACGGAAAAGCGTGCGGAAAGGCCCTTCCATCTTATAACCTGCCGCAGACAGGCATCTCTCAACAGAGCCGTAACACAACGATTATTGTTCGCCCATGATTACGAGAAGCGCAACCCAACGCTTTCGCTCGAGCCGCATCTACCCCGGATGAAAACAAAAGAGCTCTGCCATTAAAGGGCAATTAGGGATATGCTTTATCGACATTCATTTAGGTCGATTAACACACCGGTTATTTTGGATTTTAGTGCTCGTAAGGTTTTATTGTAATGCTGAATGACGCTCGTGTGGATACGTGTGTGACATGGGCGTAGGTTTAGGGGGGGACGCTAGGTACTAGTCCCAATCAATATTTTGAGATGACAAATTTGTCCCCACCAATATTTAGCAAGCCCCTTTGAACTGCTATTTGGATCTTTGCGCTGCTATTTGGATTGATTGTAACGGCCAGGACGACGACCGTACAAGAAAGAAACGCCGTTTTTTTATTGGCGGCGGCGTATCTGACAGGTTACACGCGCGGGCTGGGACTACTTTTGTGCTTGCACTGGCAGCGAGCGAGCGAGCGGTTGGTGTGTTTGCGTGTGTGTTAGTGTGTGCGTGTTGACGACGCCGACGATAAGTTACCAGGGCCATAGTAAACATTTTTATATTCTGTTTTTTTGCCCCATTTTTGTACTTTGTACAGATTAGCTATGCCACCCAAGAAGAAGAAAGGGGACATACGGAGCTTTTTCATAAAGCAGAGTGTTGGTAGGCAAAACAACTAGCCACACAAATAAACTAGCAGTAGTAGTGACTGACCAGGCTTTCAAATGCAGATTCTACCGTGGAAAATAGTATTAACTGGTGATAGTATGTGTTACCCAGGATGATAGGAGGCTACATTAGCAAGTCGCTAAATGTTAATTAGCCTACCTTAACTAAGAGTCTTGAAGTCAACATAAACAGTTCCTCTGAGACATTTTTCGTTTCTACATTCTATTTATGTATTTGTGAATGTAGCCTACCCTACATGCAGTGAAATAAAGGGAAATCACCCACAGTTTAATGAAGGACTGTCATTGCTAGACACATACGTGTTTGGCAATGTTAAAAAGGCAAAAGTTAACACTGTTGGTTATTCAAATATAATGAATCATTATTTGATTTATAATATCCAAATAACACTATCTGGTATAAAAATGATGTGTTGAATGCATACTATGATACGTGTGTATTTTATAGTTTGAAATATTAAAGGAAATCGCCATTAAAGCACTGATATCTTACACCAAAAGAATTCCAGTCGGAGGGGGGATGTCCCCACCAAAGCTGAGACCAAACCTACGCCCATGGTGTGTGACAGAACACAGTCGAGAAATCTCAAACGTGTTGGATGTCCTGATGACAAGAATCTAAACCTTTAGCACTGGAGAGTTTTGTGTGTCGGCTTGTAAAAATGAAACAATTTCTCTTCAAAAGTTAAAAAAGTGTATTTAAAACGTTTATGCGCTCAAGGTACTTTAATGTAAATTTTCTTGTGCAATTTTTAAGGCCAGGAAAATACGTTTTGAGTAGATCCTTTGACTTTTAATTGAGTATAATTATGACACATTACCCAAAGTTAATTAGAATTTCTCGGTTCTTAGACTTCCAAAAATCATAAGCAGAAAGTTGGATCTGTGTGCAGCCTGACAGAGAGAGAGAGAGAGAGAGCTTGTCCTACAAACTGTCATTAAGAATAAACCTCATTTACTCTCCTCTGGCTTACATACACGAATTTAGATGCAGAAAGCCCAAAACCACAACAATACTCTCCACAACAAACAAATAAACAAAACAAAAATGAAACACTTAACATATTTTGCTCTGTGCGACGGTTTGGAATTATTGTGTCATTCTTCAGATTGTAGTGTTCGGAGAGTGCATTGGATGTTCTGATTTACAGAAAAATACTTTTGTTCGCTAGCATAAGAAAGGTTTTTTTAAGTAAAAAATAATATGACTGACATATTGTTATACTATATATTGTGATCTGTATAAATAAATAAATATTTTAGAATTTTGCTTCAATCGTTCTTTAGAAATTAGAAATAGTGAGATTGTCTAAAAATAGACAATCTCACTATTTTTTTTAATTAGGTCATTATTAAAGTTCACCCTGTCATTCTTTACTCGCCCTCTTGTCATTCCAAACCTGTATGACTTTCTGTCTTGCGCAGAACACAAAACCACAGCGAGGTAGAGTAAGGGTACCACAATTGTTTGGCTACCATTTCTTCAAAATATGCTCGTTTGTGTTCCACAGAAGAAATAAAGTCATCAGGTGTGAAAAAACAAGAAGGTGGGTAAATAATGACAGAATTTTCATTTTTGAATTAACTATCCCTTTAAGAGCAAAGCAAAGAGATCCACTGGTCAGACACATCAGGGTTTTTGGAACTCCCATGTTAACAAAAAATCTGCCTTGACCATTAGGGAAATACAGCAAGGCTGAACTCTCCTTTCTCATTTCACGAAGGATGGATACTGGCGAAACCCATCTTCATTCAGTGCCCCCGAAGGGCACACACACACACACACACGCTACCCTCAGTAATACCCCAGACGAAACCACGTGCAACTGGCCTCATCAGGATGCGTATCGGCAACAAGGACTCTGTAGATTCTGCAATCTGGTCTGGAGGCTCGTAAACGTTATTCATCTTTATTCACCTCAAGAAGAACCAGAGATGCCTGCTTTATCTTATTCTAATTCCCCTTCTTCAGCAGGTTGTCCGTTTTCTCCTCACCCTCCGTCTCCCGTCGAGGTCAAAAAGCATCCTGTCGCACACATCGCCTAATAAACACAACCTTGCTGTGACACATGGCTCATATTGTTACGGGAGATTTAGTCGGGCCCGTCCGCCAGGGGAGCGCGAACAAACGTGACTCCCAAACAGAAAAACGTCGCCTCAGGACTCTATACTTCATACAGTTGCATTTCATTGGTTTTTGCACCATGAGGGAAATCACAATAGCTTGGATTGTGACCTGATTATTTTTCTGCAACAGGATATACAGTATATTCATACAAGGTTTATGAGATCAGATGTCCAGAGGACATATTTGTGCGGTGACGAAAGTTCCCCATGCGCTGGAGTAAATTGCCAGCGCACCAGCAGCCCGGGGACAAACCCGTCCGGTGTCACTACACTCCAGAACCGTCGCTACACAGGTACTGTAACAAGAATGCAGAAAGAGAGAGAGGGCGAGGTTAGGTGGGGAGGATGGTAAGAGGGAAAAAATATCTGTGAAGTATGGATTCAGGAAATTGGAATGGCGTTCACACACTACCAGGGCAAAATGGCTCAACGGCAGGGGGAGGAAATTGTTTATGAAGCTGAATCTAAACTCTGCACTCAGAGAAGAGACGGAAAGGAGAAAATTGGATAGAAAAGCTTCCCGTAGAGTCGGGCGTAGAGCAAAACGGGGAGAGGGACAAAGAGAGATGAGAGAGAGAGAGAGAGAGTAATAAAAAGAGAGAGAGAGAAGGGATGAGCTCTGATCCAGGATCACAGACAGCTTCATACTCTTCTTGAATCTTGGCTCCAAGAATAGAGCGTTTCTTTTCCTCCACTGATAATACATGCGCTTTTCATTGTGCAACCTCTAGCGATACACATTACACACAGCGATGTAATGGTGATTATGACGATAATTCAAATGCTTAAGCATTCACCCAGGGTTTATGACACCATCATTTACGGTCATAACACTACATAAAAAGGCAATTCCTGGCTATTGAGCTGTTTTGCAATTCAGCTGAAGCACATCTGAGATGATACAAAGAAAATGTTTCTGTTCAACATGTGTGAAATATCTTCAGATGTGACACTGACAGATTTCAAGACCCACACATACATTTTTTATATGAAGTGCTGCTAATAAGAATACTGTACGACAGGACAGTAATTCCATGACACTATTTCATAAATTTACATATTCTCATTTAACATAAAATGCACGACTCTGCAAAAACACCTTCATTCCTAAAATCAAAACCCTAGTTTTCTATTACAAGACATTTAAATGCTACTCTATGGGCCAAAAAGCAAGCCAGTTCCATTAAAAAAGTCGAGGTACAGACGATCTGAAGGTGTTTTGGGCGATCACCGGAGTAATTATTTAGCCGAGTCCATATTTAGCCTCAGCCATTGGCCCCTGCCACTCAGCGCTGCACTTTTAATTTTCCTGCGTCTGTAGTGTCTCCAGTTACCGTGATGGATCTGGGCTCAAGTGAATGTGTCACCGCACATCCATCAGACCCTCGCAGAACATACACGTGGTCACATTTCCTCCTCACTCTCCCTCACACACACATACACACACACGCACAATTACACATTAAACTGCACAATGTTTTAGCATAACAGTAGAACCTTAGTGTTAGCCAGGTGAATGAACAGAGAGAGAAAGAGAGAGAGAGAGAGAGAGAGAGAGGGAGAGAGAGAAAGCAAGAAATGAGGAACAGAGAGAGGTTAACAGGTTCATACACACAAATAAAATTCAGTGTACCAAGAAACAGCTCAACTGCAACTTGTCTCCATTAGAGTTTCAGATAATATCTCAAAAAATTCACAAGCCAAATTCAGATTTGCCAGGTTAACAAATTAATATTATTGATTTAAACACAAAACGAATCCTTTCTCAGCAAATTTACCCAAATCCAAATTGTTTTACATATACAATCTACATTCATGTAAATGAACAATTGTGTTTCTATTTTTATTTTTACAAAGTAATTTTTGACCACAGTAAGTTGAAACTTAGAAGAAACACAGAGAATTAGCTATCAAGCAAGATGAATGAAATTTCACTTTAGAAACCTTGTATTTATCAAAAAAACTGCTTTGGTGGTGTATTAACATACAACTCTTCAAATTCATAGCATCCATCACTTCAAGAATGTCTACCCACAATGCACTGCTCTCCAACCTAAAGATTATTTTGATGACTATCTAACAGGAAAAACTCATCCAGAAAATAACATTTCTGTCATCATTTACTCACGCTCATATCATTCCCAGCCAGTATGCCTTTTTCCTGAAACACAAACAGATAAATCTTAATGTTACATTCGTATACAATAGATGTTACCAGTGACCAGAAAATGTCAAAATTTAAGCATTAAAAGTAAGATAAAAGCAGTCTGCTTAATACCAATCCTTACATTTTCTATTCACAACTGAAATATTCATATGGAGATTATCAGTAAATACTGTCATCGGTTTTTCACATAAAGTTATTATATGACTTTGGGACAACTTTTATTGTGCTTTAATTCTTATTTACTGCATTATTTGGAGTTTGACAATCCCTGGTCATTCGTCAAGTGATATATCCTTTTGCGCTCTATGTAGTATAGGATTTCAAAAAAAGAGATTAGAAGAAAATAACATCAAGGTATTGTATTTGTTGAACTATTCCTTTAACAACCCGTTTTAAAATGCCCAGGAAGCACACATGATGCATTCTTCTACCTGCCGTGATATATTTCTAATAAAAGAAGACTTCAATGCACTCACTGCGCCTCAGGCTTTACATTGTTTAAAAGAAGTCTCCTTGCTCTCTCTCCTCCTCCTCCTAATGCTTAACATGCTCTAGATCATTGTGGCAGAAATAATTAACTCTTTTTAATTGTCATTAGATCTGCTGCCAAAGGAACATTAATTGTCCTGGCGAGAAGCAAAGCGATGTCTCGAGCAATTCTATACCTCTATTCACTCGCGTGTACAAGGCCGGGGGATTCGAAAGCCACGCAGACGCTCGGAACGACGCCTCCGTTAATCGCTCTTAGGTGAGAACCAAGCTGACAAGAAGGAGGAATCATGGGAAATGAAAAACATGGCAGCCCGAAAGGGGTCAACAGCAAGCATCTCGGTATCGAACATCATTGATCTTTTAACACTAATTAAAGCACAGCTGGGGCCGTTCAATTAATCTAGCCCAAGCCAGGAGCCTCCGCGCAGGAAACGCCAAGTCGCAGACCGATAGCGAGAGAGGAAGATCGAGAGGAGAGATAGAGATGGAGGGGGAGAAAAAGAAGGAGAGAGACACCTTGAGTCTGATTGGCCGTGTTTTACAGATCTCCTTTAAAACGTTTTCCTTCTTTTACTGTGAACACACTTTACTGGGGAGAAATGGTATCTTTTAAAGATTGTTTTGGAGGGGCTTATAACGCCACACCTGGTGAAATCCAAGGTTGCTTGACATAACCTGGAGCTTAAACTTTTTTGTCTTCTGAGCGCCGCAGGGAAGACTTTTTTAGGGTTCAACATCCATCTCAGTGTGAGCAGCTTAAAGTTCATGACAACTTTCTGAAAACTTTCCCTAGTGCGCTTATGTGTTGAGTATCGCGCACACACATTTAACACAGTGTAAAAAATCTGTACCGATCAAGCTCCATATGCACTTTAACAGACGAGCGTTTGTAATAACATCATATGATAATTCCAGCATCCTCCTGCATAGGCAAACATAGCCCCTACCCCCGGAGGGGATGTTTCCAGATGGAAGAGCCCCTCATGTACCGGTCGTCTTGATCAATAATGCATCTGCTGAGATGTGAGGGTAGGCCTTCTCTTATCATCTCTGCCAGGCCACAGCCCGCATCCCCTCCTTCCCACGTAAAGCTTTAATCTAGGGATCCATCCTACTGCTGCATGAGGAAATGGACCCACACGTTCACTCATTCCAGCCGTTGCTACTTTCAATCCCCCCCACAACTTCATTTCAGGCAAATCCCCACATCGTGCCATCTATATTGAATCTCAGGCCGTGTGTCCGCGCAGACTCATGTTGTCATAGTTACGCTCTCCGCTCGTTTCCCTGCATCACGCTGAGGGGCCGTGGAGTTATTCGTGACAGTAAATTGGATGTTTAGTTATGGAAGCTATGCTCCATTCCAACCGTCATCGAACCGTCCGCAGCTTTGATGACAAAGCCTGTGTAAATACCAGCACAGGCATGCAGCTTTGGCGTTTAGGACGCATTCAGATCTGGAGCAATTTGCCCTTGAGAATTGGACACAGCGAGCGCATCACACCAGATAATTTCATCTCGAGAAAGAGAGATGAGAAGAGAAAGGGAGATGGAGTGGGGCAGGGCATACTTTGCACTTAATATTATCAAACTAAATATATCTTTAAAATCTCTTTTTATTCCTCATTGGAGATTCAGAAAGAGCGCTTAGCTTATTTGTGGCTGCTGAATAAAATGACCCACGGGACGTAAGCCGAGGGCTGACGCTGCTGTACATCCTCACAAATCTTTATGATGGAGTGGGCGCACTGGAAACAACTTAATATTTAGGACCACAATAAAAATCTCAAAAGTGGAGAAGTTTTAAAAAAGATGAGATGCTACTAACTTAACTACATGGTTTTCACGGAATTTTAAGATTTAGTGAAAAGACATCTGTTAGCATGAGCAAAGATTAGATGACATGAACGTTAAAATATTTTATTAAAAGTTCTGTTAAACTTTTATTATGTAACCTAATTGACTATCTTATAAATGTACGACATCATGGTATTATTGTGTACTTGTTTGCCCAATGGCTATTTCAAAAATATGATAAAGTTTTGTTTTGTTTGGATGATATTATTTATAGTTAACATCTTGGAACAGTTTTGAAAACAAAAAAACATAAAATATAAAACTGAGCAGCAAGCAGGTTACGTCTCGTGCCAGCCAAGCAACTGTCATTAAGATGAATATGAAATCCAACTGATAGATATCTCTCTGTATTATAACTCTCATTGCTCACAATCAAACTTTCATGGAACAGGCTGTTCTTGCTGTTGTGTTTAAAATAAATTGCTTTTTTGGATTGAGGAGAAAGTGTCAAGGAACTCAACATTACAAGAAACACTCATTTCTAAGAACAAAGTTTGATCAAAAGTCTAAAAACACAAAAGCTTGTTTTTTTAACCAGTGGTTTTATATGTTTGTTTTTAAACAAGTCGTTCAAAACCTTCCCTGTAAATATATCGTCATAGTTTTGTTATAGCCGCGGGCCAAACAAGTGGACACAATAAAATCTCAGCCGCATGCTTTCATACAATGACAAATTATGTCATAAAAATACATTTAAACTGAAAGGTTGATCTGTGTTCCTAAGGCAAGATTATATTTATAAATATCAAGTTGAGACAAGCTGTCACATTTTGAAAGTTGTAAAAAATATAATTGCATTTATTTAAAGGGGTCATATGACACGTCAAAACTAATATTATTGTTTATTTTTCTATGTAATGCAATGTATATACAATTTAAATAAAAATTGTGCCCCCTTCTCTAAAACGTGCAGATTTTTAAAAATCTCATTGCTCTGAAAAGCGAGCTGTGCTATGATTGGCCAGTTAACCAGTGAGTAGTGATTGGTGGAATACTTCGGAAATGTAAAGCATCTTACCATATTTGGAACATCAGGTTCCAAAGCAAAAGTACTGACAGGTAGGCCAACCTTACTTCCGTTCACATTTGGGCGGTCTTAGTCAAATCATACCACAAACAGACGTGGATTGTTGGGGGTGTGGTTTCAGGCAGGTCTGGGTGAGCATTCGCTTCTAGATAGAAAGCATCTTTTATTCCGACACTTTCATTTTTGCAATTTTTCAGACACAGAAAAAAAACATATTCGCGCATGTGCCTCCTTTAAGTGGGATTATTATTGTCTGTTATGCTGTTTAATTAACTGTTTAATGGTTTTACTGTATACGTCTTAGTTAAAACTCTATAAAAGGCTCTTTAATGGCACGTTTCAATGTGACAATACATCACACGGTGTGACAACATGCCCAAAAGAACAACATATGTCCTCTTTTTCTTGGGAATGTTCTTTTATCCTAGACTTTGATGCATGTCCCATACAGAAATGGAGTAAAAGTCTGACCACAGGCCGAGCCTTCTCATGCTCATGCAATGTCAAGGATAAATGCATTCTTCATACGCAGTCTCATCGGTTTACCGAGTCTAATAAAAGCCCTAAAGCTATTCTGTTATAATTTGCTGCACGATTGTGAAAAACTAAAACGTATGTAGAACGGCCCTGCGCTCTCAACTCATCCCGACGTCTTATCTGCGTTTCCAGCGCGAACGCGGAGTGGCCGCCGTATCTTCCACCCTCCGCAATTTCTTTCTCTTAATCTACTGTCTACCCACTGTCAGAGCAACAGAAACATTTGCAGCGTGCATGAAAAGAAATTACCGGGCGGACAGCCAGCGAGAGAGAGAGAGCTGCTTTGTGACAGCGGGAGAAATTGCTGCCACGACGTTTGCGCGGGGAGAGGAAGAATACGAGGGAGGATGACGATGATGCTGGCAGCGTCTCTAGCCGGGGAAAATAAACCATGACAACATCCAAATCACACATGCGCTCGCTCTCAGCGTGCTTGTTTACAGCGATTATGCGTTTGGGGAGGAGGCAAGGAGAGAGAAAGAGAGCGCGAGAGAACGCATCTCAATTTATGAAGCTTTTTCCACCGCTGAGATTCAACAAAATGCGGGCAGCGTTCGCTTCCAGAGAGCCGATGCTGCCATCAGTGGAGGAGAATTCACAGGGAGAGCGGCTGATTAGAGAACAGTATGCTCTGTGCTGCGGGGGGGGGCGGGGAAAGTAGCGCCACGTCTCCCTCCATCCCTCTGCTGTGTTGGGAAAATGGTTTTTGAAGCACTGTACGTGTTTTTGAAAGCTTTTTGACAAGGGAAGAGAAAGAGAGATTTCAAATAGAGAAGGAGTTCCTCTTTTGCTGTAAAGCTTCTGGGTACTTTCAAAAACGCACCGACTGTACTAAAACGACTTGACACAACGCGACGAAACTCCAGTTTTGCAGAGAAAAAATCTGCGAGAGAGAAGTTCAGGAAAAAAGCCATAAAAGATCAAATACAACAACAGAGATAGAACATAAAAGCATTACAGGGCAGAAATAAAAGAACTAATCAAAGAGGAGCCTACAAAGGCTAAATAAAGACACAAAGAAAGATTGTTCAGTAGAAGTGTTGGAAGAGATATAATGAGAATTTTCAATTTGCAGTATTAGTGGGATTGGAATGTGAAACTTTGCCTCTATATCTCTATCACCTCTCTATTTTTTTGAAAGATAAAATCGCAGTCTGCTTTAGGTTTTTGCATGGGTTAAAGGGATAGTTTACCCAAAAATAACATTGCCTCTTCATTTACACACCCTCTAGTTGTTCCGAATCTGTATGTCTTTGTTCTGATCAACACAGAGAATGATATTTGGATAAATGCTTATAACCAAACAGTTCCTGGACACCATTGCTAGGAAAAATTCCAATGGTAGTCAAAAGTGCCCCAGATCTGTTTGCTAAAAAAAATTATTTTGTGTTCAACAAAACAAAGAAATGTCTAATGGAATTTTGTCTTATGGGAATCAGTGGTGGCCAAGAACTGTATGGTTACATGCATTCTTCTAAATATCTTTGTTTTCATCAGACAGAGAAATGTTCCTTTAAAGTCCATCCATCCATCCATCCATCTTCTTCCGCTTATCCGGGGCCGGGTCGCGGGGGCAGCAGTCTAAGCAGGGATGCCCAGACTTCCCTCTCCCTAGACACTTCCTCCAGCTCTTCCGGGGGGACACCGAGGCGTTCCCAGGCCAGCCGGGAGACATAGTCCCTCCAGCGTGTTCTAGGTCTTCCCCGGGGTCTCCTTCCGGTGGGACATGCCCGGAACACCTTCCCGGGAAGGCGTCCAGGGGGCATCCGGAAAAGATGACCGAGCCACCTCAGCTGGCCCCTCTCGATGTGGAGGAGCAGCGGATCTACTCTGAGCTCCTCCCGATTGACCGAGCTTCTCACCCTATCTCTAAGGGATCGCCCAGTCACCCTGCGGAGAAAGCTCATTTCGGCCGCCTGTATCCGGGATCTTGTCCTTTCGGTCATGACCCACAGCTCATGACCATAGGTGAGAGTAGGAACGTAGATTGACCGGTAAATCGAGAGCTTCGCCTTGCGGCTCAGCTCCTTCTTCACCACGACAGACCGGTACAGCGACCGCATTACTGCAGAAGCTGCACCGATCCATCTGTCAATCTCCCGTTCCATCCTTCCCTCACTCGAGAACAAGACCCCCAGATACTTGAACTCCTCCACTTGAGGCAGGAACTCTCCACCTACCTGAAGTGTGCATGCCACCCTTTTCCGACTTAGGACCATGGCCTCAGATTTTGAGGTGCTGATACTCATCCCAGCCGCTTCACACTCGGCTGCAAACCGTCCCAGTGCATGATGGAGGTCCTGGTCTGATGGGGCCAGCATGACGACATCATCCGCAAAGAGCAGAGATGAAATCATGTGGTCCCCAAACCCGACGCCCTCCGGCCCCTGGCTGCGCCTAGAAATTCTGTCCATAAAGATTATGAACAGAACCGGCGACAAAGGGCAGCCCTGCCCGAGTCCAACATGCACCGGAAATAAGTCTGACTTACTGCCGGCAAATCGAACCAAACTCCTGCTCCGGTTGTACAGGGACCGGATAGTCCTTAGCAAAGGGTCCCGAATCCCATACTCCCGGAGCACCCTCCACAAGATGCCTCGAGGGACACAGTCGAATGCCTTCTCCAAATCCACAAAACACATGTGGATTGGTTGGGCAAACTCCCATGAACCCTCCAGCACCCTAGAGAGGGTATAGAGCTGGTCCAGTGTTCCACGACCGGGACGAAAACCACACTGTTCCTCCTGACTCCGAGGTTCTACCATCGGCCGCATTCTCCTCTCCAGTACCCTGGCATAGACTTTCCCGGGGAGGCTGAGAAGTGTGATCCCCGATAGTTGGAGCACATCCTTTAAAGTCAAATGATGTTAAGCAGACATTTATCGTTAAATAAGACATGACAGCTAACTTCATTATTATAAGCTTACTGTTATGAGAAGACATTATTACATGTTATTTTGAACACATATTTTTTATGTTCATTTATAATATTTCAGCCCAAAACTCCAATTTGCCATTTCTTTACTCACCTTCAGGCCATCCGAGATGTAGGTGACATTTTTTCTTGAGTTGAACCATAAAGAATATTGTTTGGTAAATCCGCAGCTCTCTCTGCTTCATATAATGGGAGTCTATGGGGTCCACCTGTCTAAGAGTTCCTAAAGCACATATAATTCCAATAAGCGGCTCCTGGCGACATGTTGACATTTCGTGAAGGGAATTGTTTGATATTTTCATAAAACTGAAAGTAATTTTTTATAATATTAGCCATAATGTGCATACAATCTGCACGCAATCTTCTTCTTGTAGTATTTGGTGGCGGATGGCATACCAGCGTCTGGTATGTTTAGCACCACCCGCAGAAAGGGATTGTTGAGGATGTACAGTATGGCTAATATTATAAAAAAAGACATTCAGTTTTTTGAAAATATCAAACAATTCACTTCACATGGAAACGTCCATGTGTCGCCAGGAGCCGCTTTTTGGAATTATGTGCTTTAGGAACTCTTAGACAGGTGGACCCCATATACTCCCATTATACGAAGCAGAGAGGGCTGATCTACTTTATGGTTCTACTCAAGAAAAAATGTCACCTACATCTCGAATGGGCTAAGGGGGGGGGCAATAAACGGCAATTTAAAGTTTTTGGATAAACTATCCCTTTAAGTTATACATTCCTTCTGAAAACCCGTATTTCCATATTTCCTGATTAATATATTTCTGAGATAAATCATTATCATTAGTCATCATTAATGTTTGTCACTGGGTTTTTGCACATGTATAATAAATGTTAAGTATTAGAGAAAGTGCTTGTCAATTTCGACAGCACAGTATTTGATTATTTAAAAAATACAGTGTTTTCTCCCTTTTCATGAAAAACTGGGAATTTTGACATACAAGGTTTCTAAAGGACAGTATGTTGCCTGGGTATCAAACCCACAACCTTTCGTGCTACTAAATCCTAATGCAATGCATTACCAGTTGAGCTATAAGAACACTTGTTGAGCAAGTTTATTTTTAACCAACCAAATAGTTACAGATTGCAACTTTAAAGAAAGTTTTTTTCCTACGAGCTATCACATGCTACAGTCAAGTGCCCCATGCCACATTTATTTAACGTCTAACTCAGTCTGGTGTCACTGTCTGACCCACAGATGGGAAAAGTCCAATGTAACGGCAATCATGGCCCACACGGTAACACGAGCGGGCAGCCAGACAAACCGCCTCAATCAATCCAGTTTACCTTTAAACATTTAGCTCTCCTCTCACCTCAGCCTTCTATCCATGACTGTCACGCTAGTTCTTCAGAAAGATGGTGACCGTGCGTGTGTGTGTGTAGGGAGGTGTTCAAGGATGTCTAAAAGTCCATTGATCATTTGGATTCCAGCACATTCTGGTCAGCCCAGACCAGAATCACTCAGACAACACCTTTGAAATGCACAATGGCTTTCCTGTGAATCAGCCAATCCCTTTCACGGCTGTCTGCAGCCGATAACAGCCTTTACTGTGCCCCGGAGTTAACAATCTCGGCTAATAGACTTCTCCCCTGTCAATCACACTTCAAATTCCCAATAAGACACACACACCTCCAACCTCGACTCGATTCTATGGTCCATCTCCTGATCAGAGCTCATCTGTTGCACTGCAAATAAAGATACAAACACATGTGCCGTCAGGTGTCATACCACACACGAACCAAAGCATACACCCCAGTGAAAGAATACTGCTGGGAAACAAACCACTCTGAACCAACAGATAACAAGCTATCTAATAAACCCAGAGCAGTGGTGCACCTCAATGTCATGCATCTCAATGGTGGCTGCATGGCTAGCACAAGCGAAGGATGTGACCGGCGAAACAATGTTCTGGATTGGTTGAAGGAAAGTTGATTTCATGCAAAGATATCTTTTAAAAATAGAAATATTTGCAAAAATATTTAAGTATTTAATTTCAATGGCTACTTGATAGAAACTGCATTAGCAACATGGGCTAATTGAAGCTAACCAGACAAACAATAAGCCCTTAAAAATGACCTTGATTAATTGAACACACACCAGTGCAAAAAATACAGTAGGAAAATATGCAAAATGTAGTTTATAATAATAACAATAAAAACTCATGAAGGTGACCGAAACCATGGATTCCTAAACTGAATTTTGGATTACATCCCACAGGAATTAGTCATTATCAATACATTTAATAATTATTTTGTACAAGTAATGAACGTTTTTTACATTTGTGCATTTCTCTAAACTAAGCAAAATACAATTTAAACAATTTTATACATGTTTTCAACTGTATACATAAATCCAATTTTATTACATTTTGAATTGTACAGTGCTTCAAATTACTCTTCTGTATATTTGGAGAAATATAACTGGAAGTAAACTGGTATTCTCGATACAGTTCTAAATGTTGTACAACCTTTGCCCTGCTATGCAGAAATCGCTGAGCTAAGCATTTTTGTCTCATATAAATTTGACTGTTTTTGCTAATTCGATGTGTTTATTAGGAAACACTTACAGTTAAAAAAAAATTCTTGACCTACTGTGTTATCATTCAGATTAGAGAAACTACAAAAGACAAGAAAACATCAATTCTGATCAATTTCAATCAGATTACATCTATTTTTGAGTCATAAAAGCAAATATCAGTATCTCATTTCTTTTTCTACTCACAGAATTACTGAACGCCTCTCACAGAGGGTGAAATGTAATATTTAACTTTATTGTACCATATGGGATTGTGGTTCGCTTACAGTGCATTATTCACTGGATGATGTTGCAAGAAACACATTCATTAATAATTGTGCAAATAGATTTAAGACTCATGCCCCAGAAATAATGACAGCCATTCTTTATGCAATAATGCCTTGCGAAGCAACTCGAGCATTTGGGTTTGTATTGGGAGGTGGGTAGACGTGAAAATAGCATAAGAGAAAAGCTTTTGTGCTTTCATTATTCGGTCCACAATATTGATGTGAGGTTCCTCTCACTTAAAGGTTTTATTTATAGGCGTTTTGTCTTTATATAAGTTTTGTTAGTGTTGTAAAGCTGGACCAATCGCGTGAAGTCTGGTTATTCAATTCAAGCTTATTCAAATAATAGAGGAGTTTCTTTTACTTTGCATCATATTGTTGCATGTTATTTACCCAAACCACGAGAGGTCTTGCGATTTTTGAGGTTGATATTACAGTCAATCTGCGTACAGTCTGATGGTGGTCCGACATGCCATTTGTGGCTGAGACAAGGGGTCTTGTGGTTTGGTGTTGGACAGGGTCTAGAGTAACTTCATCTATAATTCATACGCATTCTTCAGTATTCTTCTGACGCTGACGGTCACAAAACCCTTGAGGGATGTTCACAACCTCCTTAAACATATACGAGCAAAATGACACCAAATTCCTCTATCTACATTTACAGAGGCATTACTCTAACACTGTTTAAACTCACACCTCCAACATACATTTTCAGGCAAAACGGAATATAAACCGCTAATCATCCACAAAGCTCCCAGACATTTCTGTGCGTGTACTCCTAAGCCCCGCTGCAGGCCTGGGATGTTTTTTTCTGGAACCGTTTCAAAGCCTCCTCTGTTGCCTCCAACCCACCCCAGTAGGTCCCACTGGAAAGCTTGGGGATGAAGCGATGCTCTCTTCAAACGTGCAGGCGGCGAGAGTCTTTGTGCGAGTTTTGTGTGGAGATGAGATGGAAGACATTTCACTTTGAGGTTGTTTACGGATATCCTTTGGCGGAGGAACACACACACAGACTCCTTACAGTAGCTCTGTATATCTTTTCCCCCCTTAACCGTGTTCATTATTCTGGGAGCGAGCAGATGCACGGAACTGGCAGTGGCGAGACAAGCAGACTAAGCGATAGAATGGTCCAGAGTCTTTAGGGCGAGATCATCAAGTGTTCCCTGGAGGTCCCCTCCGTCCTTCTCCTCCGCTTAAACACATGACATGTCGTATATCATCCAGCTCGATTTTCTCCTCCCTCGCTCATTGACAGTGGCCCTGAACAGGATGGGATAATCTGTGCATGTGCTTGAAAACAACCAGGGACGCTATGGCAATATACCCCCCCCCTTTCAAACATTTAGGACTCAAGGGTTTGATATTTGTTGCTGATACTGGAATGGTCCTTTGCAGGGGCGTAGTTTGTGGGGGGGATGGGGGGGAGGTAACCCCCCCAATATTCAAATCCATCAGTTACAACCCCTCCAATATTTCAACATGAAAATCACAGTAGATCAACTGAAAAATATGTAGAATTACTTTATTTTGTGACAATAATTTTGTTCCTAATCAAATATGAGTTTGTCAAAATAAATTAGACAAAAAGTACCCCCCCTCCATTGAACCGATTGGTAACGTCCAACCAATGAGTCGCACTTTCACCAAAACAACGCGAGTGGTGTTTGAATGGGAGAGCACACGGGTAACTTAACGTACGCCAAACATGAGGAGAAGCGCTGCACAGTGGACTATATTTAACTGCTGGTCAGAGAGGGATGCAAAAAAAAAATAAAGCATGTACTGAGAATGATGTATGAGAATATTGTGTGATAATAGCTAAGTACACACCATATATGTTAGCTAGCTAATGCATTGCAATGTATTTAGCTGTAACTATCAGTATAACAAGCAGCCATCTGTTTTGCTAGTTCATTTTTCAATAGTGTCTGTAATTATCAATGACAAAAGTATTCACATTGATGTTTTATTTTCTTCCTAAAATAATCTGACTTTTGAACGAATTGGATGAAAGAATAATTTAAGTGGCTCACTCATTAAAACAGTGAATCGCTGCCGCCTACTGGCGCTTTCAATACTTAATTTCTTTCTTTTTATAATCTCTTCTATGTTAGTTTACGTTGAATTTGTAATCAGTTAAAGCATATAGATAGATAGATAGATAGATAGATAGATAGATATAGAAATAAATTATCCAATTACAATACACATAAAAAAAAAAAAAAAAAAATAACAGGCAGCATACAACCCCAGATAGCACACGTACGTCTGCAAGATGTCTGTTAAAGATCACTTCATCTGGAAAGCATCTGCTGTTTACTAACATCTGATAGACATCTATAAGATGTCAGTTTAACATACATTCTAAATCATTACATCTTAAAGACATCTTCTAACAGGAAACGTATTGGAGATGTGCAAACACTCTAAAAAATACGTCTTCCAGATGTAAACACACACATCAAATAGACGTCTCCGTGATGTTCGTGTGCTATCTGGGACGTTCAACCCCCCCAATGTTCAAACCAAATCTACGCCCTTGGTCCTTTGAGATAGAAAGTCACATGGAACATCTGTTTGACGGGCTGAATGTGTAATTCTGGTCCCATGAGGTTTAAGGAGGTACTTTACTGCGTTTTGCTCTGCGCCATTCCTCCATCAGATGGAGTTCATCTGCTCTCTCGGCATACTGGTTGATTTCTTTTGCTTTGGAAGATATACAGTACATTTAAAAAAAATCATGAACATGTTTAAATAATTTTAATCTATTGCTCTATGAAGTCTGGCAGCTAAAAGCGACATGAAAGACAGATAAAATCAGTTTTATTTTTAAGGTTTTAATAATAGAATAATGGGAAGTTTTATGATAGAAATAGAAATGGTAGGGATATTATATACAATCTAAAGACTCACAATTTCTTCTGTTATAGACAGCAATTATAGTGATAGTTTATCAAAGCATAAAACAAACATTGAATTTCTTACCAACGATTTTTAGATACATGTACTGTAATTGATAAGGGAAGTGAACTAAGATATTGAGTATTGTTTTTTGAAAGAAAATGCAAGCATTTAGTTTATGTTTAAAACAAGCAAATCTTTAGCAGATCTTGAATATTTAAGAAAATATGTTTCGCTTGTTTTAAACATAAACATTTTTCATAAAACAAGACAAAAATTTTAAGTAAGGAAGAAAGAAAGAAAGAAAGAGAGGTTGCAAAAACTCTTCGTTTTACTAAGAAAGTTACAAAAAATTTGGAATAACATAGGGTGAATGAATTATTAAAGTATTTTAGGTACATCTCCTTAATTAAGTATTAAGATTTTTTATGTCACTGTTAATAAAACGTTTCAAAGCCGATTAAAAGACCATAAACCACATGCTACAGAGTAAAATAATTTACCCAATAGGTGCAGGATCATACTGAGAATTTTTTCTTTTAAGCTGAGAGCAACTATGATAGTTTCAATCTCATTACAATGTGGGAAGCTCTGCTTGGCTGTTTATGTGTCCTGGGGTATCATTATTTTGGCAATCATATCATGCATTAGAATCAGCGAACAGTAAAGAATATGATGCAGCGTGTGCCACACACACACAATTTACCTTTTTATTTTTTCCTCCAAATTTTGACAAACAACAACTGTGACCTTTAAGTTGGTGGAGGCAGCATGCTTCTGATCACAGCGACTGGAAACACAGCCAGACTGAAATGTCAACCGTCCCTGCGGTTCCAGCACTGACGCAAAACTGCCAGAGAGCTACAGGGAAAGCCAGGGGAGTGAGATAGAGAGAGTCAGAAGACAGGGAGAGAGAGAGGAAATAATGGCAATGTTAGAATAGCATTCTATCATACTACTCTGACTATTACCATGTACAGTATGCATGGTATGCAATTTTACCAGATGCTGGAATACAGTAATGACATCCTTGCCAAAATGAGCGGTATGCATAAGTGCTTCATGAAATACTGTATCCCACAATGCAATGCAGAAGTGGAGGGTATTTTTACTTTTCATAAATACATTTTTCAAGTCTGTACTTTATCAGAGTGTTTACTTATACTCAGGTACATTTCAAAACAAGCAAAATGTTTGAAAAAATATTTGTAAAAGTAAAAAAATAGCTATTTTCTAATGTTCTTGAGTATTTAAGGTAAAAATGTACACATAATAATGAAATATAGTGGAGTAAAAAGGATGATATATACTTTATAATGTTGTGAAACACCTGAAAGTTCAAATTCTTGAAAGTCAAAATACTGTACAAAGTGCTGTATACCGGAAGTTCAATCAGCTGGTATAAAGACAATTTAACCATTTTAAACTTTAGCATTTAAAAAGTTTAATAAAATTAAGACATCTAATTCTCTCTTATTTTCTGGTTTACTTATAAGACAAATAGTGGACCCGAATGATCTCAGAATAATGAGACAAATTTCAGCCTGAGCATTGTCACATCTAAAGTTTATTATATGGAAGACAAATGATTATAATATTTAGCGTGAAATACCATTTTTACTTACATCTTACAAGTTTTCAGAAAGTATTAAGCGTGTATGTGATAATAGCCGATCATACCGAGCGTCTTCTGCGTGTGTGTTTGCACGGTTGGATAACAGAAACTCACCTAAGCTGCAGGCTGGTTCTTGGAGGCTGAGCATGTCATACAGTATTAAAGCAGGTATATGGTTGGTAGATTTCGACGTCTCTTTAGAGAGCTGCAGGCTAGGTCAACCAACAGAGCACAAACTGACTTCTACAATAACAAACAGGCACTGACCGATCACAACCAAACACAAATACGAAAACATCTTCATCATCTAATATTTTCAAGATTCATATGTATCTATTTTAATACATAAGTGGTATTCAAGCTTTAGTATTTTATGTGATCTGTTGGTTGCATCATAATTAAGCAAATACGCTTCTTCATTTCCAAAAGATGTTGACCATAAAATCAATACTGGAGTTTGCATTATTTAGCGTTTACTGCGTGTGTTTATTAAGTTATTTTTTCTTATCTAATCGGAATACTGAGATTAGACTGTTATTAAACTCATTAAATTGCATTAGACCTGATCTTAATACAAAAAAACTAAATCTAAAATCAAAGGCATATCATCATTTTTTTACTAGAAAACAACACAGTATGATATTTTTCGTTGCATTGTGGACCGTTTTGTCAAGATTGAATATTTAATTATGGTTATAGACCACTTCAGTAGATGCAACCAATGCTGGTGCAATGCTGGTCTAGAACAACTTCCTGTTTCAGTTTTCTAACACTACACAAACATTTGTCCAAAATATAACCAACATCTGAGATTTACAATACTAATAAAATGCATTAAAAAATCATCCAGGAAACACGTCTGGACCATCTTATGAAGTGGTCTATAGTTTAAAAAATAATCACTTGAGGCATACTAACACCCCAAAGTACATTATCAATTGTCTGAAAAGTGATTTTCAGACATCTGTTTATGGTTGCTAGGCAACCCTGCAACTCAGTGCATTAGTATAACATGTACGGTCCCAGGTGTGCATTTATCAGCATTTCACACCGGCTTCAATTGCCCCTGGTCCTATCATAATACAGAGTCACAACCATCCATAATAAACACAAATATCCTTTTACACAAATTCACGGTTTGTGACTCCCTCATTTGCACAGATTCTTCCAATATCACTATAGTCTATGTTCAAACAGTGTGTGTCTGTGTCCAAAAAGCTTTTGAAAATGCGACAAGCAATCAATTATGGGCATCGCTTGGCAGGCGTTCAGAATGACAGGCCATTGTTAGTTTTCCTACCTCCCTCTGCCCTCCCCTCTCCCTCTCTCTCTCTCTCTCTCTCTCTCTCTCTCTTCATCTGTCACGTCTGCTAGCCTCTCCTGGGTTCTCTCTCTCATCCTACTGCCTTTCTACTCAACAGCTGCAAGTCTAATGAAGCAACATCTAGCAGACCTGCCGTGAGACGGAGAGATAGAGAGAGAGAGAGAGAGAGAGAGAGAGGGGAAAGAGTCTCCTGTTTGTCTTTGTATTGCAGGTGTGAGATAATGGGAACATTTAGTGTACCTGGCTGTAATTTGCTTGGGGAAAAAAAGCAAAGACTTCTGTCAGTTTTCCATTCCTCTGCGGTGAATGATAAGTCTCACCGCCTCAGGGACGATTCCAATCGGCTCAATCAACAGTGATGTAAACAGCAGGTCGCAAAAGCCTTGTTCCACGTTAGATTATGGAATTTTCTTACTACGAACTTGTCACGGCTACGGCGTCAGGGGATGCCTGTTGCTCGGGAGCACAGGGGAAGAAACTTAGCATGTTATGAACGGTGGCACATGCAGTACAGTAGAGAACAGCAGGATTCAAAAGTGTTATACTGAATTTCTGTAATTCAAAACTGAAAAAAGTTAGAAGTGACATTTGGAAAACACAAAATGGTTGTGATGTGAACAGAATATAAATGATTTACTGTTGTGCACTTTTTGTAGGTCCAGCATGTGACTGACCATTAGCTTTCCTGTAGCTCAGTGGCAAGAGCATGGCGCACGCCAAGGTCGTTGGTTTGATCCCAAGTGATTGCACATACTTAGAAACAAATTTGGTTAAAAGCGTCTGCCAAATGCATGAATGTAAATGCAACCACTCTTCTAAAAAAGTATACAAGATGCTTTCCTTTATGCCAAAACCATGCTGGGTTAACACAGCTCGTCCAGTTTATGCCAGCTTGGGTTTATGATGAACACAGCTTTTACTTTTCAGTCAAGCTGATAGGTTGAGAAAGTGGCTGCACTTTACATAATGTTTGATTTGTTCACACTAGTTAGCACCATTAGTTAACATGACCTACCACATTTATTAATCTTAGGAATTGTTCATTACAATTTTTTTAAGTTGTACGTGTTAACATCCTTTAATGAACAATGAAATAACAAGGGAATTTACTGACATTATATTATATAAACACATATATTGCTCATTATCAGTTCATTTTCATGCATAAACTAAAGTTAACAAATAATTCCAAAAGTGTTACCGATCAAGTGAATACATAAAATTAAAGCAGAAGCCTTTTAGTAAGTGGTTTCACAATTTGGACCCAATTGTTTTATACGTTAATGTATAAATAAAAACTAATATAATAAATAAAGCACAATTTAATGATAAACTGAAAAAGAAAGGAAGAGATACATAAATCTGTCCTATCCTTGCTAATATCAGCGAGGCCGTGCAGCGCTGCTAAATGTCTGGGGGCGTAATTAACGCTTCTAGCATGGTGTGCTTTACTGTGTTTGCAATGGTAATGTAACATTGTCTTTTTGAAGATCTCCCACTGTGCGCACAGCCCGAGTTGCCTGTGGCCAACAGGAACAGAGTCAGCACTCATGCGAAGGAAACACAATCTAACTACTGTACAACAAAACTTATTATTAAATACCGCTGTAACTGCGGATACCGTACCCAACACGGCCCTGATAAATGTCATTTCAGCATAGCTTAAAGTAAAACCTACAAATGTTCTACATCACCATAATGAATAAACAGCGTTAACCATACCAAGTACATTTTTCAATCACAGGATGTGTTTAAATGGATCCTGGTCTAGCAGAAGAGGTCCAAAGCTACTCAGGGGGACCGAGTTCATTCGCACTACGGTTGTATTTGCACAGGCAATATTAAATAGTCCTTTGCAATTCAAATGCCACAGATCTTGGGGAGATGCATAGGGCTGCAGAGAGGAACCAAATGCGTTGTTTTTATTTAATTGTTATTTCAGCAAGAGCATTCATTTCCATTTCGCTTCTTGTTCCCACTCTATTGTGAAATTCATTAGTATGCCAGTAGCTTCACGCCATCACAGTCAAGAGAATGAATCGAGGCAGTAGACCCACATTTGTGAGGATAAAACTTGGAGCATCAGGTAGGTAGGAGACCCCACCCGTCCCACAATACATTGCTGTCTCACGCTCTCTCTCTCCTGCATGTCTGCGTCCATCAGAGAAGCGTCCTCTAGGACCGACGTGTTTTGACAGATGCTCATTCTGTCTTGGCACATCTCACAGGATGGTATGGCACTTGTCATCCTGATAAGAGAGAGAGAGAGAGAGAGAGAGAGAGAAAGAGAGAGAGAGAAAAATGATAAAGAAAAACAAAAGCTTTTCCAACTAACCAGGGCCACATTTTCTTTTTCTCTCAGCTGTCCTCGGGGCTTATTAAATTTAAGCAGAATGGGAAAGATAACAAAACCACTACAAAAGAAACAATCTTTTTGTTATCGTAAATTGTTCTGTTTGTGGTGTGATAAATGTGTATAAATGTCATTTATGTTAGCCTGTGCGTCGCTCGAGTTCACCTTGAATTGGCGGGTTACTAAACAATCAAATGTTGGAAATGTTCATGTAATTATTTGCAGTGACATTTAAAAGACAAATTGACCCGTGCATAATTTAATTACATCCCGCTTTGTTCCATTTTTCTCTCTTCCATGTAAAACCAAAAGTAAATTTTTAAACACTCACATTTGTATGTGTGCATGCATACTGCCGTGCACGAGCGCGTGGGTACACGACCTTCCCCCGGGTCAGAGTTGTATGTTCTACCTGTTTGCATGCACCCCCTCTTCTTGCCCCAGGCCCGTTCACACTTTCTACACAGGAGCATGTGACAGCCCGGCTATATCCACACCGGCCAATCAGACTCTTCACCCAAAGGCCAATGCTGGATGTGACAATAGAGTGAGCTGCAGGTCAAGCAGCAAGTCTTCCGCCTGCAGCCTCCTGACAGGTGCGGTATACTGATGTACCTTGGCACAACTGGGCTCCGTCTCAGTGAACAATTCTGCCAGTTTGATGAGTGGACCTCCTGTGCTTATGCATGCAGGAAACAAAAGAGCTCTCTGGGAGTTCATGCATAGAGTTTTTAGTTGTGGCATCTTTAGAAATTTTTCTTTTTTTTCTGCGAAACAAATATAAATGTGTCATTTCAGCTTAAGTTAAACAACACTGGAAATGAGTCAGAACTGTATTGAAAATTCAGCATATTTATTTAGCTTTACTTTTTAATTTTATGCAATTTTATGCACACTTTAAAAGGGGCTTATGACACGCCTAAAATGAATATTATTGTTTGTTTTAGATCCAATGCAATGAATATACACGATTTAAGGTTCAAAAATGCTGTATTTTCCACACACTGTGCATGTTTGTATCTCCTCTTTGCCCCGCCTCTCTGAAACTCACAGACTTTTTACAAAGCTCATCGCTCTGAAAAGCGAGGTGTGCTATGATTGGCCAGTTAACCAGTGAGTAGTGATTGGTCGAATACTCCAAGCGTGCAACAGAAATGTAACTCCTCTTCCCATATTTAGAACATCGGGTTCAAATCATACAACAAACTGACGTAGATTTGTGGGGGTGTGGTTACAAAAGCCGTTTTAGATAGAATGCATTTTTTTTGCCGCCACTTTCATTTTTGCAATTTTACGTGTCCAATACATGCTTGGGCATCTTTTAACACAGGAACTTAAAAAGCGGTAACTCATGAATTCTTTGGAATACTCATTTGAAAAAGAAAAGTAGCTGATCATTGCTAAAAAAAAATCACATACACACACAAAAAAAATAAGGTGTGTTGTTAGGTTTATTGTAAAAAATACATTAAAAAAATACGGGTCGCAGAAGGATAACAAAAATCTGAGCACACTCTTTATACAAAAGAATCAATTACTCTCCCTACAAAAATTATTTTTAAAAACACCAAACAAATCTGTATTCTAACGTCTTAGACCTTTCCAATGATATATATTTTGTCATGATTCGATTAGAAATTACATGCAAAATATTGAAGCAAACTTAGGTGTCCCGTACATGGAACGGGTGGCAGTTAACAGGCTACTAACTTATTTTTGTATAATTTAACCAGCACAAAGCTTGAGATTGCAGCTTCTATCAAACTTTGGCAGATATGTGCTTTGTCTAATGTAAAAACAGTGTTTATCACTTGCTGTTATTTAATCATAAACGTAAACTGCTCACTTTTGTTGTTATAGGAACTGATGAAAATTAGACAGCTTATCTAGAATGACATCATAACCTGGTGTACAAGGAAAACAAAACTGTAAAGACATTTATCTTTGCACCACCAAATGTTGTTGTGGTCCCTTTTTAATGTCGCGAGCAGAACCTGGCCAGTTCACAATATTATTTTCAATATTTGATTTAAAAAACATTTTTGTTGACATTTAATACGCAAAAACAGTTCTTCACAATCCTAAAAAGGGGCAACAATGTGACCTGAGTGAAGTTAGCATGGTCCACAAACATTAATAGAGTGACATTTTATAATGTCTGTGTTTTGCCCGTGTTGAAGAAAATAACAACAAAATAGAAGAATGGCAACGCATGAACTCGAATGCACTATAACACATGCACACTCGCTCGCGAACAAACACACTCTGTCATGTGGAATCGTGCTTCAAAGCAACATGCTCCTGGCTCTGAATCAGGAACGCTGACTCACTCTGAATAGTCGACTTCTACACGGGCAGCATCAGTCCAGGGGCACACAGGGTCCTTTATGCGTCAACACACACACACACACACACGCATCTAGTGAGAAAGAGAGAAAGCCAAGTGAGATGGAGAATGAAAAGAGATATAGATTTAAAAAGACTAACTCTCAGGCTCAATGTTAAAAGTACATTTGCGGTGGTGGGACAAAAGGAAGTGATGGGATGGATAAAAAGGTCAAGGTCAACTTCGTCCTCACCTCATCCTCTAAAACCCATCTCACTTCAATCTCGCCAATTCACGCCGCCGGTCCCACACTTCCATTCAAATTCCAAAACCAATCTTCAATAGAGAATTCCATCTACGCCACTGCGTCCGCCCACAAACAGGGTTCTGTCTCACGGTGAGGCATCGTGGGAGCTCTAGTTAAAGATGGCCTTGAAAAGACAGAGGTGAATCTTCAGTTTGATACCACACTTATGCCTAGCAGGAGTGCATGGAGGATTGCTACATTGCTTGCTATCTGTTTGTTATCTAAACAATATAGTCTCCTAACATTTTTTAAACAAGCAGCTTTACTACCATTTAACTTCCTTAAATTTACGAATAGCGTAAGGTGGCAAATTATGGCTTTAAAGTGGCTTCCCAATCACACAGAACCTCAGGTCACACACGCCATAAAAATGCAGAGCTAGCACACAAACGATTAGTACATAGATTTGTGGCATGCACGCACACTCGAACATTTACACAGCCGTATGATTATTGGATGCTATATGTTTTCAGTACATCGGGCATATGATATGGCATGCAAATAATTCTGGCAGCTTGACATGAATAGACATCAAAACAAATGGAAATGAATTATTTTACATACTGAATCGTGGAGCCGCATTCAATTATTCTCCATCCACCATACAACAGACAGTAGAGCATCGTGACGCTTGAGGTGGGCTTCTGGGACATATGCCCCTAATTTTTGTCATCGCCTAAAGTTTGTCACTAATCGAATAATTCAGAGTTGCAAACTTTTCAATATGGCAGATACTCTATAGTGTCATAAGACTATAAAAAATGCATTGACTGCCGGCATGAAGAACGCCACATACAAGTTGGCAGCACATGAAGATATGGGGCAGTGGCCTGTTTAGCAGACAATACAATAAACATATAAATAAAACATGTGTTGCTGCTATCGTCAGAGCTTTTGCATTACAGACAATTTTGCAGGAAATACACAACACTGGTCCAGAAGCACTTCTTTTTCTTTTTTATTTATTGCTTGAGGACAAAATAAAACCAACAGAACATTTAGAAGTGAAATATTAAATAAAAATCTTTAAGACTTAATTATATGGGAAGGAAGTGCTTCTGTAAACAACACGGGTCCAGAAGTTCTTCCTGTTTATTGTTTTAGCATACAGAAAAGTTAAAACAAAATTTAACCAAGAGAACATTTCGACTTGCATCAACGAAATGAAGTGAAATCTTAAGACTTAAGAGAATAGTTCACCTTTAAAATGAAAATGATGTCATCATTTACTCATGTTGTTTTGTGATTTTCTTTCTTCTGCAAAACAAAAAAAAAATATTTTGAAAAATGTTGGTAACCAAAAATGTGCATGAATCCAATTGCCAATTTTAAAGGGCATATAATTTCTTTAATCTATTCTAAATAAACATTCCGATGTCTGGACAAATATCGTCTCATTCTGCCTCTACATCCCAATCAAACGTTTATTCATAGAGCAGTGAGGAGAGTAAATAATCTTTCTTTCCTTCTCCCTCCACACGGCGGTACACAGGGACAGAAGAGTGAGACAGATAGACAGACAGTGAGGAAGATTCACAGACAGTGGTTGAAGGCAATCTAAAAGCACTTGAGGAAAAATGAGGCTCTGTGAGGGCTGTAATCATGGTCAGTACTGAGCGTGCTCCGTTATGCGCCGCTGTCCAAGGTGCTGAATAGCACAGCCAGAGGGGAAAGAAGTCTGCTCTGGAGCTGCAGCGTCCAGCATGTTATTTTCCTGATGGTTACAGACTGATATAAAGACAAGAACACACACTCAGGGTATGTTTTCTGGTGCAGAAACCCACACTGTATATGTGCTGCCTTAGAGAAAAGTGTTGAAGGGATAGTTCACCGAAAGATGAAAATTCTGTCATCATGTACTCCCCATCTTGTCATTTAAAAACCCTTATGACTTTCATCCTTCTACAGAACACAAAAGAAGATATTTGAAGAATGTTGGTTACCGAACAACAACAATACCCAATTACTTGCATTGATTTTGTGTCCATACAATAGAAGTCAATGGGTACCGCTGCTGTTGGGATACCAACATTCTTTAATATATCTAATTTTGTGTTTTGCAGAAATACTGGTTTGAAACGAAATGTTTTGTGCACGATATTTCTAGTGTTGTGACGAACACAGCAAAATAATCCCTTACACATTAGGTTTAGAATCTAAAATTACATACTATTATACTTTTTGTTCTCTTTAAAGCATGAAATAGCTCCGCCAGGTTCTAGAAAGGATGTAATTGTAAACATTTCTGGGTACTTCCTGTCTTTTTTTCATTCTCAGAACATTTGTGTTTGATGATACAGACACTGACTCACATATCTAACAATGATCTATGTGTAACACATCAGCCTGCGTGTGTGTATCTGGTGCTAGATAAACTGTTGCTGTGCCAACAGCATTGTTGCTTTTGATGAACTGTTGACACACATACAGTCTCCCTCTTTCCCCCAACTCCCAAGATCTGTTTCTCTTCCCCTCCCCAGGATAACATGTGCTAGTCCCTGTCTCTCTTTCACTTTTATCTTCTTTCTCTTCCTCACGAGCAGCGTGTGGGTGGCTGTTCTATGGCAAGGAGCTTAAAATAGATGTTCCCTCTTCGTAAATGGGGGCTGACAAACAGTTGTGGGGGGGGGGGTTGTGCTGGGGTAGAAAAACAGCAAAGTAGGTTCAAACAGAAACGCATATGCGTTTAAAGACGAGTATTTAAGGGCAAGCGGAAAAAGGAGGACGTGTAGTCGCAGCGCAAACGACAGCGCATCAAGGCGGCCCCGTTGACAGAATGATGCACTGTGGAAGAGAACAGAAGCCGTTCCCTTAGGGAAGCTCTCTGTCGACAACGCAGAGGAGAGGAGGGCTTTACGTTAGACTGAACGCAATCAGGAAAATGAAAATGAGTATGACTGTTGCTATTGTTGAAGTCATTACCTATAATGCTCTCATCAACATTATCAAGAGATTGCGCCTGCTCCCTAAATCTCATCGGAAGGTAGTCGAGTGCACGCAATAATCCCGAATTCATTTACAAAAACCTTGTGCACTTTGTACTTGTTCATTCACTATGAAAATTGAAAATTAATATTCTAAAGTGAGAAAGTTCAATAGGAATCTAAAGTAAAAAATTGAAAGTAATAAATAATTAAACTTAATTAGTCGAGGCTCCAAGCAATACACTTGGAATGTAATTTTTCTGTCAAGCTCTCCAAATTCACAAATTAAGAGTTTTAAGTTGACGCAGTTAATCAAGAATTTGGCATGAAGCGCCGCTAACTATTTTCTTCCAACCTTTAAAAGCGCTCATGCGGTGATTCTAGATTTTCTTTTCCCTGCCGATCATTCCTGAACTCGAGCAGTCAGCGATTCCGAGCCGGCCCGGGTTTATCATCTCCTGACAGATCTCTGCACTGCTCAAGATAAGTGACAAGACATCCCAGCCAAAGGATTGTGATGTGGTACAGCACGGTGCAAGCGAATGTGTGTGCGCGTGCGCTTGTGTAGGTCATATATCTCTCTAAAGAATGACATCATCGTGTCATCTTCCCATCCAATTTCTGACCCCCAATGAGTAAGTATTCGTAAGTACACTGGGCTGAGTTCCAACCCTAGCTGTACTTTACCATGTTATGACTTATTGTCTCTCTGTCACAACCCCACTCTCCTCAACATGCGCTCACATACACATTCAGCGGGGAAAAGGCCGAGTCGTCAACTTCTGGCCAAGTACATCATCATACAACATTTGTTCTCTGTCAATAGGTCACGAACGTGACCGTAACAGTCTGCAACATTTGACACAGTGAAAGGGAAAGTTCCCCCAAAAAGGCCAATTCTTCCTCCTCCTGTCATTTCAAACCTGTATGAACACAAAAGAAGATATTTTGAAGAATGTTGGTAAACGAACAATGGCGGTACCCATTGGTTACAATAGAAGTGAATGTGTTCGGTGCTGTATCTTAAAGGATTTACATTTTAGATGCTCACCCTGGATAGGCATTCAGTGAAGAGTCTATCGATTCAATCAATACAATCATTACTGCAAGCATTTGGGAAGAGAGAGCAAGCATGATACACAAGTCTAAATTATAGCTCACTTCATCATTTAGAGAGAAGGCCTCTCCCAAGTGTGGCGTAAAGTAGCCCTTAATGGACATGTATTCTCGGGCCTCATAATGGAAGCTTAAACCTCGGCCGCACTGGCTTAATTACCAATCACTTTTTACCGTGTCATCAGCCCCGCTCTGGTCGGTCACGTCCTGATCTTTGCTCCACGACACGTGTTGAAATGACGGTACTCAGACATGGGTGTGTTTTATTCAGTGACTTCTGTACGGTGTCATCATGGATGTGATTTGCAGCATTCGCTCCCATCTCAAAAATGCTGTGCTGGAGTTTTTTCCTCCTCTCTCTCTCTCCTCTTGTCCATTGTACTATGTTACCTAATACAAAACATTTTCATTTGAATTATATAATCCATGACTAATGCTCCTCTTTCGTGCAGCATATTAATACGCCATTTGCATTTCTCGCAAACAGTAAAAAAAAACTTAAATGGAAATGCCAGTGTTGCAGAATGGGGTTGGGGGCGTCGCATTACACATTTTGTTTTATGCAAACCGAATAACCCAATACAAATAACAAAATTCATTTTTGTGGTGGGTTCTCTTCAGATGCAGCTGGAAATGAAGATGTTAAATACGGGAGAGAAATTGTTGTATGTGTTTGGCATTACAACTCAACTGGGGAATTCACACGAGGACTAGCTGCGAGATCGCGATTCAGACGTATCACCCACCTTCTCTTTGATCCGTGTGACTGGATTGGGTCATGAAAGTTCTTCATAAATTAAAAGTACAAGGAACCAAAGTGTGTGCAGGCTAAATATAGTTGCTCCCCGGAGTTCTGTTACATCAACAACAGACACAGAAATCCTGTTCATTGCATTTGTTCTCTGAAATAAAAAGAGATTTGAAAGAATTTTAGTAGGAAATTCGGGGTTTAATACAAGATAATTAGAAAAAGATATGGGCAGAACCTTCGGTATGCAGAACAAAAAGCATGTGTTTAGAGTTATGCACTAAATCTAGTGGGAATATAATGTCTATATGGGACTGAGAAAGAAATCACCAACCTTGCCTGTGCAAAGTCATATTCAATTCTTCAACTTCTTTTATTCAGTCATGACCAGATAAACCCAGTGAAACCTGTAACATTTGCATGATATGCAAAAGGATGCCACTCAAAGAAAGAGAAGTAACAAGGTCTCTTTAATATCCCAGTTGTTTCTCACACCAGAAGTTTGGAAAGCAAATAAAACTTTTCCTGCCTCTCAGATATTTCTCCTATGAAAAGAACAGTAATCTCACATGAATTCTCTAAAAGATCTCAACAATCTGTGCTTAGATCGGCCAGGATAGCAAGATCAGCATTTAAAAACAGATTTATTTAAATGCAAACCGTTTTGAGTTATTCATGTTAGGAAACATTTAAGCAAAACTTTTTCCCTAGGGGCATTGCGACACATAAAACAAGCATAAGCGTTTGTTCCATCAAGAATTTTATCGTTTCAGTTTTAATGTAATGAGAGCATTACTGTTAACATGGTTTTTGTTTTGTTTTCATAAACCGAGGTACAAAACACGTTGAAATTGTTTTCGTTGGTTATCAACATGATGTCACAGTGCTACGCTTAATTTGTTTCTGACCTGGAACAATTTTTTTGCTTTTTCGTTTTTGTGTGTTGTAAAAATAGTTTTCGATCTACAAATTAAAAATGATAAAATAGTATGATCGTATGAACAACTTTAATGAAAAAATCTGGCTGAAAATGACAAAGAATTTTTTTTCTACGTTGTCTACAACAAGTTAACCCGCTATCCTCCCAAGCAAAACAAGTTGTCAAATTGTCCATTTTCTTTCTGAAATATTAATATTAGAAGGCTGGTGGGGGTCAAAGACAGCAAGATGGAGATCCAGAATGTGAGAGACAGGACCTTGATGATGGGAAAGAGAGGCAATTGACAGCATACGGAACATTCCTCCATCCTTCAGATAATGACATTGCACCCTGTCAGACAAAGAAAAAAGAGGGGGGACAAGCGTAAGGGTTATGAAGAGATGGGACAAGAAGGGACGATAAACGTGGGGAAAGAATTGAAGGCAGAAATTGCTTTTCTCTGGTTATAATATTCTTGCAAATGACGTGTGAGCACATGCAATCATGTGTCATCCCAATGTGCCATTTGTGTGGAAGTCTGTTGTGTGCTGTGTTACTTGCTAAACGAACCGAACTGAGTAAATTAACTAAATTGTAATTGTTTTACTTATAGTATGTCTTTATTCAACTGTTTATGTGTGTCCACATAGGAGTGTCATGTGTGGCATCATTTTTGAAGCTTTAAAGATCATATCAGGGTAATGAATATCTGCGTTGCCTTACATGTGAACATTTATTTATATCTATGTCTGGATGGCTGTGTGTGTTATGCAATAGCTGACCTCCTGTGTGTGCATTACTCATAGCGACCTGCTGTGTGCAGTCTGGTCGGGTCTGAGATTTGGCCCCAGTCTGGAGAGAAGTGGAGCAGATGTTCCTGTGTCTGGAGCTCTATCCAGTTAACCCATGTGATGCTGCTCAGGGGAGGTGTGTGTCTGGGGTAGTGTGGGTGTTGGGGTCATGCACGAACATGTATGTGCATTGTTGATTTACAGGACACATTTCACCCTGAAATTGAAGAAAAAATAAATAAAGAGAAAAAAATCATATTTATATTTTAAGATTTTCATCATAACCACAGGCAACACCCCCAACTCTCATTAATGTAATGCAATAATCCAGTAAGGAATACTATAATACAATGACTTGTTAAAAAAAATGTGTTCTCTATTACTCCCCCATCTGTCATGCTTAGTAAACTAAACGTTAATTTAACAAAGTTTACTTCTTTGGGAAAGATTATTTTCCTAAAATCAAGTAATAGCTTACTAATACAATCACAATGAAACATTGCTTGAAGGTGCTGTGTTGAATATTTAGAAGGATCTATTGATAGAAATGCAAAAGGGTTTAATAATTAATGAAAGATGTATAAATACCTTACAAAATAAAGTGTTATGTTTTCCTTCTATGAGCTATTTCTATCTATATACATCGCGGGTCCCCTTACATATGGAACTCACCATGTTGTTTCTACAGTGGCCCTAAACAGACAAACTGCTGTACAGAGCGTGTTTTGTAAAAAAGTAATCTTTGAAACTGTGATGACATCTTAGTCCTCTGTCAGCCGCCTTAGTGCTTCGTAAGGGACGGGAAGGATGTTTGAGCCATTGATTGCAATTCTCAACATCATTTCTAGGTGTCGCTAAATTTCATACACTGTGCCTTTAATGTGGAAAAAACAAAAGATCAATTTTTTATATGCATTGAGAATGAGCTTAATTGCAAAAACCCTCTTATTAATTATTAGCTTAATTATTAGTTGTTAGCTTAATCGTTTTTGAAATGCGTAAAACAAATTCTTATTTCTTTCTGTTGAATTAAGGTTGAAATATTTTCCCAATATGTTCTTGATGGGTTTGTGAGAATCAATCACCCATATGTATAAAACTGTGTGGAGTAGAGGTGTGTAAATTAATTTAAACCCTGCAGTCGTTCATCAACGTCTTAAAAATACTCGCTGTAGAAGTGTGTGTGTGTCTGAACTGAGTGAACTCATTTAAACCCTGAGTCAGGCGTAAAGGTCTGAAATCCCGCAGAGGTAAAAACTCAATCAACACAGAACCTCCTTATCACAAAACATTCAGACTATGCAGAAGGCAAAATAAAACCCCTCCAGAGAATCTGCGTTATTGAGCTGCGGATGGCGTCAACTGTAATGGTGTTGTTCTTAGGGTACACTGAAAGTGCAGATTACTCTTGACGTATGAAAAAAACATCAGGCTTTTGCATTTAGAGTCGAGTACTTGCCTGTGCAAAGTGGAAATATTAACATTTACTAAGCGGAACGTCCAGGTGAAAAGTCTTTTCGTGGAATGCAATAATCACAGTCTGCTTTACATTTTTATCCAAAGCGACTTACAGTGCATTACAGGGTATATATTTTATCCGTATGTGTGTTCTCTGTGGATTTAACCTATGACGTTTGATAGCTCCCCCAAAAATGAAAATTCTGTCAATTTCGCACCCTTTTGTCATTTTAAATCTGTTGACTTTCTTTCTCCTGCAGAACACAAAAGAAGATATTTGGAAGAATGTTGTTAATTGGCACCCATTGACTTGCATCGGTTTTGAAGAAAACAATAGAAGAATAGACAATAGAAGAAAATGGGAACCAGTGCTGTTCGGTTGCCAACATTCTTCAAAATATCTTCTTTTATGTTCTGCAGAAGAAAGAAAGTCTCACAGGTTTGAATTGACATGTTATGTAAACAAGTTATTCAACTCATATTTTATTATTGTACTGACAGCATACAAATATAAATGTTCAAGAATTATATTGCATTAGGGCAGTTTAATTTCCAGAACAAGCAACAAAAAGCGGCATCTTTATTTCAGTGTAGTTGTGGATATTCTGCAGAGGAAGCAAAGCCTCCATATATGTGAATCGATGTGAATCAAAGTAAATGTGCCTAGAAGAAATGAAGGAGCAAAAAAAAGGTTTTAGAGGTAGTCCATAAATATCACAGACATTATAAGGTTGTTATGGAGACACTTAGATCTTGATGCCGAGAGGGTGGTCCACGTCACCACGACAACTAGCATTGCACCCCCAGCTCCAGAACAGACTGCATTGTCTCTATCTCTCTGGTGCTTTGCGAGTTCATTGTAAAGTGCTTAGCCTCTCGTTATAACGCTGTCATTAGGAGAGGCATTAGAGAATGCCTGCCAGGCATCTCTCTATAGAGAAATCGTACCCAAATAGTTAGAGTGCTTAGACTCACTCGTGATCTAATGCTCCGCTAGCACTGAAGGTATTGTTATCGGAACGGTCCCATGGAGAGGAGCGGGCATAATGGTTTGAGCTCTTTGGGTTGCAAACATCAGTTATCTTTATTAGGAATAGACAGCCAACTGCAGAGATGTTTATCATTTAATTGTCGCGTGGAAGGAAGAAAGGCGTTAAAAATCTTCAAACTGGCTTTTTTCGGAGAAAGGAGATGGTTTGTTTTTACTTGTGTTTGGCTTGTAATGTGACCGTTTTCTCATATGAAAATATATATATAAAACTCGAAGTGGTAGAATGCAACATCAAGGGTGAATTAGTAATCCATTAACACTGAATTACAATTAATACTTCTTTCTGTACATTTGTGTTATTTTGGGGAAGTCATCCCAATAGGCAGTCATATTTGCAAGCCTCCAGGCAACTATTTCAGGCATATAGGACCAATTTTTATCTATTTGAATGAGGGAAGATAGATATCTCCGCGGTGGCTCAGGACATGATAAACCAAGACCTGCAAAATGTAATCCTGACGACAACTGTGAAACATTTTTTTAACCTCAAATTGTGCAAAAGCGAAGAAAAACCGAATTTGCTTCAGCTATTTTAAGAGCTCCTCCCCCACCGAATTGTCAGTCTTTGGCGATTGATGATTGGCTCTTTATTTTGGAGGGTGGGACTTATGTTGCAAAAGCGCCCAAACTGAGCGTTACACTTCATTCATAATAATAAAATTGCGGCATTGATATTTAATAGACAAGACCCATATCTGATTCATAAGATCATTTTTCTTTTTAAAATTTCTGTTAAAATGATCACATCTTTAACATTAAAAAGATACAGAATAAAAAGTGGTATCACACCTTATTACGGTGGCCATCCAGAGCATCAATTCTGATCCGATGAGCCAAGTTTAAAAAAAGCAAATAAACGAACATGTCATCTCACATTCTATATTAAAGTGCCAAGTCGCTTTGTAATGAAGACATCAATAGCAATTTGTGTAATAGTGTGACAGCTAATCACTAAAAACCGAAAAAATTATGACTGAAGTTATTAGTCTGAAATTAAACTACTCATTAAATATAATTGTGCAAGAATAAGGAGCAAATGAACGATTAGGAGAGCTTTGCTTTTGTCAGAAGATAACCCAAAATCAGATAGATGTTCTCTAGGTTCCATCAGAAGAGTGAAGATTCATCAAACCATGTGACACTCGCGGCTGAAAAAGACAGCATTTACCATGAGGCTGTTAAAGTACAATCCATAAAAACAGCCCTAAAAGGCTTTGGTGACAGAGGTAAGAATGGTGCCCTCTGCTCAGTCTATAAAATCGTCTTTTGCCTGGAGTCACTACGTCAAATGGCAGCCATAAAGAGAGAGTCTGCTCCGCTTTTATTGTTTTGAATTCTGGGCACTTTGCGTTCCCCATGAACCCCCTGTGGCCTGGCTAATGTAAATATCTCAGAGATGGGTGCATAAAAACAGATATATAATTCTAATAAAGAGGTATAACTGTTTTGTGTGGCCCTGCCGAGACCCCTCTTCTGCCAGTGGGGGAATACCTCTCCTATCACGCCGATATCACCTATCACATATTACCCTTCCATGCAGGGAGGCATTTTCAGCTTTGTGATTGCAGATTGAGGAACGGCCTGCGTTTTGCTATTGATATAGACTCTATTGACTTAATCTAAACGCGAAATTGAAACCGAGAAAATCAACAATGTAATTGACCTTTGAAATCACGATCTGTTTATTTTCTCCTGTTATAGACGAAATGGATTTGTCTTGTTCAATATTAACATTTCATGCGCCTCATAAGTTAAGGATTTGCCTTGTTTATCATTAGCACCGGTGGTTATACATTATTCTCGCCATTTCTTAAGGTCATCGAGAGGCTAAAGCGAATAATAAACCCAGGGAAAAGTTTGAAATCGGAAAAAATGTGACCGAGTTTGTAGGTGGAGCTAAATTTGAAAAAGTGTGTGAAACTCATTGAAATGCAAAATAACCAGTGTACTTCAGTAGCTTGTTTAAAATAGTTTAGCTAAAAGAAATGTTCAAAAGCCACCTGCAGTTTGTTTCTACCGAGCTTCGTTTTTTTAAAACAATATTTGCTTCTTTTTTAATGTAATGACTAT
The DNA here is from genome assembly GCA_008369825.1 of Triplophysa tibetana. Lineage (NCBI taxonomy): Eukaryota > Metazoa > Chordata > Actinopteri > Cypriniformes > Nemacheilidae > Triplophysa > Triplophysa tibetana. Next base: position 5,195,190 of record CM017898.1, read on the forward strand.
TTACTCTGTGTCTACAACAGATGCGACCGACGCGTTCTATCGGGATTGTCGCATCGCATTACAGCCAGTGTGGACAAAATGTACATTTACAATGGGTTCTTATGCGATATATTGTCCTCTGTCGCGTCACGTCCGGTGTAGACAGGGTGTTGAAGTGGCCACATCTGTAACGCTTCCCAAAAGGACAAAGAAAAGCACCATAAAGGACCGGTAAAGTACTTCATACTCACATTCAAGTCTTTAAAGCTAATTGACAAATAACAGCAGCTCTGAAATCTTATTCTGAAATCTTGGAACAAGAACCAACTACACATGGTGAATTTTCAACCCATGATTTTGTAAATAACCCACCCAAGTGCTGGCTTAAAATGGCCTACGCTTGGTTGTCTTGACCCATGGTTGGGTCCAACATGGACATTTAATGGGCCAATTTAAACCAGCAGTCAGCTCTGTCTAAATTTTATTCAACCATGGCTTTAAACCTTTTTTTTTGTAATTTTCCATCTTGGATCAAGTGTTCCTTTAAATATGTCTTCATACAAACTTTAAATGTGATCATTTGCCACCCCCTAACACATGTTATCTTAACCTTTTACCATCCTGGGATCATATCAAATTCATAGCAATGTTTCATTGAGGTGAGGGTCAAGGTGGGGTCAAAGCCTTGGTGGGGTCAAGCACCTCACATTTTATCTTCTCAGATGAATCGTCATGCGACCTGCATGAGAAATACAGATGGTCAGTCAGAGACCTGAAAATACAGTAACCGTCCACAGAACAATGATAAATCATAATATCCGAGGCCATTACAGCTTCAGTTTCCTGCTGATAAAGGGGGAAAATGGATATTAGGAGAATGATGATTGATTAGAGGATCACAATGAACTAAAAATGTCTAAACAGACATTGGCGAAACAGGGTTGGGGTACAACAAATCCTTTCCATCATCATTGTTATTTTGCGAAGCATCCCTCATCCGCTCATTCTCCTTCACAACTCCTTCCTGGTGGAACATTCTTTCCAACTCAGTCTGGTCAAACACATCTCTCCCAACATTCAAAAAACTACTTAAACCTATCTCTTCTGTGAATACTTGACAGGCAAATGAACAAAAACTAACCCTCTGTCTCTTCTCAAAGGGTATTGTACTGGCTTTTGTAGTAACTTGGTATTAGCCCCTTTTATATTATTGCTCCTGTATGACATATCGCTTTATTGCTCCATGAACTCTCTGTAAGTCACGTTGGATAAAAACGTCTTCTAAATAACTAAAGGTAAATGTATCCCATACTCTCCTCTGAATGAGCTGAATAAATGACGCTCGCGCTGACATCCATTTTTCAGGATGCAAAAAATGCATTTTTGATGCAATTTTTCAGCATGGTGCGAAATTGAAACAAATGGGGTTAAATGTTTTCAATGAGATTGACCAAACAGAAACGATGAAATCATTTTCTGTATACAAAAAAAATAAAGTTAGGCTGATGCCTAAAGGTCAGGCACCAAGACATCTCGTTTCGCATTAGAACAGAGTCCTTATCTCACCAATCCAGTCAAACTTTGCTTTTTACACTACGCACAGATAATAAGAAACACAAGTGCAACAATCTTTTCCGTGCAAAAATTTGATCAGTAGGCCATCCTAAATTCACTTTAAGAGAGATGAAATGATACTGTAAATCTCTCACGACAGCGACCGCCTTATCTTCCATCCTCTCTAAATCTCAGCTCTTGTGTGTGTCTTAAACGATGAGGAAAGGGAAGACAAACAGGCAGAGGTGGATTTACAAGAGTATGACCTGACCTCCTCTTTGCTTTATCCATCGTCCTGCCCCACTGCGACCCTAAAATTGTCGGCATCGGAGCTCGGAGGGAAGGACGGAGGCTTTAGCGGAGAAACGAGCTCGGCAAAGCGAGAAAGCAAACGCTTGTGTTCTTTTTCCCTTCGTGTGAAAGAAAGAGAAAAAAATCCTAATCTCATGCCGTCTGACGGGGGGCTTAAACGCTCGATTGCTTTGCCGCTCACGTCCCTCTCCCATCATCTTCCCCTCTGCGTCTGAGAGAAATGCATAAGCGCGCGTATAGGCCGCCGCTGCAACTCTGCGGTGATGAATGACGTCCCCGTCCCATTGGGTCCCTGTCGATGCATGTTCAAGTGGACAGGATTGAATTTAACCAGAGAAATGACAGACCGTTTTTTGGCAGGGCCACATTACAAGAATGGGTAACGGTGACGAAGACTTCATGATTTATGGCATTACAGAGTGTAGGGAGAGATTTGTAGAAAAAAGATCACACTGAATATCTGCGCACCTCTGTAAAAAGGATGGAAAGCGGCTTGCACGCACGCACACACAATGTTTGCACGCTTGCCGCATTTTCCCTATTAATGTATCAAATTCATGAGAATTTTTTTGGAAAGAAATGCTCAGGCTGGTAATAAATCTGTCTGTAAAAGCAAATTCGCACCAATGTCTGTAATTGAGGGTGATTTCGGCTATACAGTGAAAAACAGTTTTATAATTCAAAGGCACTACACAAGTTGATTTTTTCAGATCACTACAAAAATTTCACAATAACGTAGGCTACTTGTTAATTTGTCTTGAGTGATAATTCTCATAAGAATATGTAAACATATCTGAGAAACTATCAATTATACAAGACTGACGTGCTTTCATTTATTAAAAGTCTAAAATGCATTATTTAGATTCAGAATTATTCCGATTTAATACAGAATTTTTTTCTGTTCAGCTCAAGTTTTAACCATTAAATCAAAATATATTTTTTTTAAATTAATTTTGCACAAAGACATTGGGTATGATTTCTTTTTATATTCACAATGTAAAAATTATTTACAGTTATATGACATTTTATTACTTTCTTTCACTACACAGGAAGGAAAATGTGATGCGTCACAATCCCACGATACCCCGCATATATTGTAATAGTCCTAGAAATAGCTGTCATTTCCTCTAAGCCCATATCATTCCTAATTCTTTGTGGCAAAATATGACCTGGACAGATTCACCCCCAGCTAGCAGACTCATCCTTTAGGATGAAGCTAAAAAGGAAAACGACAGAACTAGACCAATGAAACACTGGATGAAAAAGAGAAAGAGAATCTGACAGGCAGAGGCAACCTTTCAAAAGAAATCTGTCCTGAGAACATTGGACCCGGCCCTTCAGAAAGCGGTGACTGATGCAATCACCCCGACAGGAATTGGGTCGGCACTGTAAGCCACATTCAGCTCTCCAGACGCTCGGCCTAAAACCAGAAAGGGTTTAAACCATTCAATGGTGCCAGTGATTGAGGACCTAGAAGTGTCATTAGATCCACAGTAATCCTGAGGGGCAGGAGGAGGAACAACAGAACTGTGCCGTGGAATGGATTTAAAGAGAAATAAATAAATAAATGAGATCAGAGTGCTTCGGAAACAAATAAAGTGATAAAAGAAGTCCACTGGAGAGATGAAAAGGTATCGCATTTGTCAAGACTCTACCTGCTTCCATCCGTGCATCCCAACCCGGGGCCATTTGTAAAATGAAGATATGGAATGAAAACAGTTTTTTGAAAGTCACTTTAGTGAGAACACGTCTGCCAGAAACATGAATGTTAAAGTAAATTTAAAGGGATAGTTCAGCCAAAAATAATCCAATTGTACCACTTTCCTCCTTCTGTGGATCACAAAAGAAATTGAGAGATACACTATGTTGACAATGCTCTTTTTCATACAATGAAAGTGAGTGGTGACTGAGTCACGCCGGTTCAAAACAAGTGTTAAATATGGAAAAATGATATACGCACACAGAAATTCATCAAATGACAAAAGTATTCCCGTTGACATGTCTATCCTCGGGATATCATCATCATTAAAACAGAGGATGATATAACGTGCAGGCTCTTCCTCCTCTGTTCTTGCATAATTTTCCTTTGAATGGATGGAACATCTAAGCAAAATCACTTTGAGCTCCATATAATTTAATTGAGCCTTGAGAGACAGGGGTTAATCTATAGAAAAACTCAAACAAAAGCCACATGGTTTTCGGCATTGTATGCATCACATTTTTTATTCCACAATTCCCTTTTATCTTTCGTACGGTTTTTATGCAGAAATCAAATCCCGATGTTACACGGTGACACCCACTCTATTCAATCTATGCATCACATCAGGCGCTCAAAGACGTGTCGTTGTGACATCTGAGAGTGATGTTCCCATAGTAGATCTCCAATTCTCATTAAAAAAACTATCAAACTAAAACGACAGTTTAGCTTTTGACTTTGAGCTTTGGAGACTAAATGAAATTTTAGCAGATAATCATAACCAAAATCCTGCGTATCATTATCAGTGGAACCGATAGAAATATTGATGACCCATCTTGAACTCATTCATTTTGACCAAAGAAATCCACTCTAGATTGAGAACATCCCTTCTACTTTGGAGCAATAACAAGCGGCAAATCATGTTAATAATTTATCATCATAATGTCACCTAAAAATGGAGAAATGCCTTACATTTCCTGTTACGTTAATGGATGGAAAGATATGTCAACAAATGTCAACACATGATAGAAAAAAGGCATTTAACCATCAGCTTAATGGGGTCTTCACATGTTCCTGACGTAAATCCCTGCGATTCTTGACTCAGGAAATCTTGGCAGTGTTAGAGAGCTCCTTAGTTGGTTGATGCAAAGCTTTCCTGAAAAAAATGATTTTTGCGAGCAGTTTTATGATGCAACAGAAGGTCATTTCTACATCGAGGTCACAGTTAATTACCTAATGTAAAGTACAGTGCTTTATTCTCAATGGTGATGAAAACGTACATAAAAGGTTCGGGAAATAAAAAGACAGAATTCTATTGATGCTGGCAGTGTGCAAATCTAAGATCTAGCGGAAAATGAACTGCTTTAAACTTTCGACCTTCAAATTGATATCGGACACAATTGTTGTATACTGGAAAACTTGTACGAATAGAAATGAAGGCTGGTGTTTAAGACTTTCGTAAAGAAGAATTTGGCAAAGCGTTTCAAAAGCAACAGCGCTGCTTTGTTGTTAGGGAAGCAGGAATCAACCCAGGTGAACCTCAAAGATCCTGCTTTTCTAAGCAAATACATCCAGTAAATACGCCTGAGCTATCCACGGCGTAAGCAAAAGCTAGCATGAAAAGGAGGAGATATTCTTCTATCATTACCCATAATCCTCCGAGAGGCTCTGATTTCAGAAACTCATTATTTTGAACGTTTCATAGGCAAGTGCCGATTTCTTTTAAGGTAGATTAATTTTATCAATATATAATGAGGGTCTTGATGTCAACTCAACAGGAAATGAGGATGTCAAGGCTGATTTTTCAGCAGCCGAGAAAAACTAATCTCTGACTTTATTTTATTGTCCCACTGGATTCACAGTCAGAGTCGGCGCGGTCATTCTTAGCCTTAAATCAAATCCTAGCAGCTCTGTGCGACTGAATGAGTTTTTGGAGGGAATTAGATGGGACGTCTTCGCTCTTAAAGCCTACTGGGTAAAAACTTGTTTGATTTTCATTGATTTCAGCGTCGGTTGTCAGCATGTTGTGACATGTAATCAATGACCCTCTGCGAATTTATGTTGAAAATCGGTAGGGTTGTGGAAAAAAATTAATCAATTAGCTTCATGTGCTCTTTTTATATCTGAGGGTCTTGAAAATGGGTGGAAATGGACAGGTTTTCCGGACGCGGATCAAATCAAACATACAGATTAGTGAGGATCAATAAAAAAATATTTATATTAGCAAGCTGACTGAAAACAAATATTGTGATTTGCTCTCTTGCTTTACACATATTACTGCTGTACTTGAATTTCCATATAACGTCTTTTTTGGTATGAATCATTATTATTAGTCACCCTTTATATTTTTCAATGGGTTTTGCAATTATCTAACAAAAAAGTATTAAAAAGTGCTGGTCAACTTTGACATGAGAATAATTATTTATAAAGTACAGTGTTTTTGTCAAATTCCAAAAAACGCTAGTTTGGAAAACCGTGATTTCGGAAGGACAGCAGCAATATGAGTCTTTCTTTGAAATGTTCATCACAAAAGGAGGAATCAGAATGAACTCACTGTTGGCTCTGTCCAATTACAATAAATGAAAATTACCATTTTTAAGACATAAAAAGCTAAATTTGCACAGTATTAAACAATATGTCAACATCTGAAGTCTATGTTTACAGAGAATGTTGACAACCACCCAATCTCTCCATTGCACGTTACCCAAAAGAAGAGGAAATGTCCAATGAATCCCAGCACAAAACATTCAGACCAGTATTGGGACTGCATTTAAAAATTCCTGTAAAGAATTCGATTTAAAATAATTATTTATGAATGAATTAAACATCACTACATTTCATATGAGCTCCAACGAATGTGCCAAAAGGCAGATGTCAAGATTTTGTGTAAATGACTGACATTTTCGTGTGTTCGTTGAAAAAAAACAAGAAACCAAATAACACAAAAATGACAGAATTGTATCTGGCTAATAAGATCTCTCTTACCTACAGTATATATAATATCCTATTTCCATACCTCCAATGGAACGTGCAACCTTCAAATCCAGCTGTCTTTTCACAATCATAATAACTCTCGTAACAGACTGCCATGTCTGAACACGTCAAATGTGCTGCTCATATTTAAAGGGGATTTAAACGGAGAGAACGGTTTGATTAGATATAACACAGGATTACCTACTGTATGTCCACACAAAGTAAGTTAAACCGTAATGCGTTTAGCTGTCTAATATGCTACTTCAGAACAGCCAGCATGCCATAAGGGACAGAATCCTACTTGAAATAAAATACCTGGTACACTACGTATGTGACATTTTATTTACACGAGATTACGTATGTGCTGAAGCAGATCCCGGGTTATCAGCACAGAGCAGAATTTTAGGTAGAAAAGGCGAGAGAGAAATCGGATTGCTTCTGGCTCTACCCAAACAAGCAGACTCGTGGGAACTTCCCACTGCTGGTGAGTGGGCTGAAATGAAAAGCTAAGAGAGCACTTTATCTCATGTACGGAATGTCACGAGTCCAAAAACACAGTTAAGATTAAGGCTGAAACAAACGAAAATGCTATCACTCCAATTGTTTACTCGAAAGGTCAGAAAGTGTTGCCAGGCCCCAAAAGATATCTGTAATTCCACCGATAAAGAAAAACGGCCTGTTTGAAGATTACAGTACGCCCAAAAAAACTAGTCTAACGTGTAAATAAATAAAACTACTCGACATTTATCACTACTAATCTGACAAATCCTCCAAACAGTAATGTACGATAAATTACTTCTTTGTGATTTTTTAAGAAAGACCTCACTTATGAGATGTCAAAACAAGAAAAATCGTAAAAATGACTTTTAAATGTACAAATAAACGACAGTTTAAATGTACAATTGCATGGCATTGTTTTTATATCTATTGCGAATTATAATGTATAATAAAGTCAACCCCAGATGCTTGTTTTATCAAATACACTTGTAAACAGGCTAAAATCTATCATCAAACAAAATTTATCGGAACCAAAACCTCCAGTGTAAAAACAAAACACCCTGGACCAACAGCAGTTATCTCTGAAAAGAGAAAACCTGAATGAAGCAAACAACTATTGCACCACCATCACGAATGCCCATCTTGACCTCAAGACGGGATAAACTCGACATAAAGTTCTTGTCACGTAATTTCTGTTCAACTATATTATGCAGCCACCATTTTTCACGCTTTCAATAAAGCCAGACCTATCGATGCATCAGTTGGCTCAATTAACTGGCCTTTATTTCCAAACCCTATATCTGTAATTCATGAAATTTAATTTTCCACCAGGACACATTAGGTTCCGTCAAATTTAGTCGCAATTAGACGGGCATCAGCGATCGGCATAATTCTGCTAATTTGGTGGGAAAAGAAAGCTTTGTGATTTTGACTATGTCAGCACGTTTTAGTTAAGTTATTTTTTCCCCTTTTCTTGCGCAGGGTGCCTCATTTAGCCTGCCTGATTGTGTAGGGCCCCGGGAGATCTCGGTCCATTAAACTGTTCTGATTTTTCAGTGCATGAACCACAGGACAACTCTACTAATAAGGTATTCAGTCAAAGTGTGTACATTCGCTGACTGACAGACACACGACCCGCTAATGTGTGTGATATTGCATCCGAGTTCCTTGACCTGATTTGAATATGAATTACCTGTGTTAAAACGGGTCACGGGGTGGACAGAATTACAGGAAGCTGTGCGGTGGCTCTCAGGACTTACTAAGTAAGTTGGCGCTCAGATGGTGTATTATTAGCAGGTAGATGGTGGTGCGGAGGGCAGAACTGATCAGTTCCTTTGATGTGATTAGTCATTAACTTTGTATGAAGTGATGTACTATATAGAGTGCACTTGTACTACATGCTATCCTTTCCATCTGTTCTGTAGGTTAAATTGGAGCACTAACATTCTTATACAGAATTTAAGATTCGAACACATTATGAGCATATTAATACGGCATATTAATATTAATACCGCACCGGTGCCATCAAGACAATCTAGGTGCACCGCCATCACCAACAAAATGCTTAAGGGAGAAATCTCAATAGGTCGAAAACCATTTGTGAAAAGGGCTGAGAAGTGATCAGTTGATGAATTAAAGAAAGCGTGATGTGATGCCAAGCAACAAGATAAAAGAGAAGGAGAAAGGGCTGAACTGGAAAAAAATAAAAGACAGATTGTGCAGGCTTATGACCGAAGGCGATGACTGTCAAAAAATAAGACCCTTAACTGGGGGCTGGGAGAACAACCCACAAACGCTCTGACAGGGCGAGTTAAGAGTGAGAGGAAAGCTTTAGTACAAATAGCATTGCTTTACACAACATATGAATCAGATGATAGCAGTTTTATCTCCGGTGCTGGTACACACAAAAAGAAACGGCATTATAGTACACCTATTATTATATCTATATATTGAGTACATTTAACCCGATTGCTTTATCACATTATTTAAGTAAGGAAGCTAATAAAAACACACTTGTTGCTTATTTTAGATAATGTTTAGTCACGGACGGATTATGACATTGATGTGGCATGGGCACAGACGTTTCAAAGGAGCATCACATATTATGCCCAAATACACAGCGGTTTCAACACAGAATGCATCTTTACAGCTAAAAATGCATGTCACAGCACTCAGAAATGGATGGAGAACGCCGAGCACAAATTGCAATGGTCTCATGGCACTCTTTTGATAACAAAAATTTAGATATACCAACTTGCATTGTAAACAACAGCTGTCGACACTTGTCCCGCCTTCCGGGTCTTCTGATTGGTCCACTGCTGTTGAACTGACATCGATGAGCTGTGCTGTGTGTAAAAATAAAAAAAATTAAACTTCAATAGTTCAATAGAAAAATGTATTCTGTGTAAAATGTACAAAATGCACAGAAAACAACACAAATTGGTTTCTTTATATTTCCCAGTATACTCACCACCTGAGAAAAGCTTCTGACCTCTCCAATTCCAATACGTTGGAATAGGCCTAACCTATTCCTTAGATAATTTACATTTCTGCATTTAGAAGATGAGAAATTAACACTCCAGGCATTACAAACTAAGCAATATCAATCACCAAAGGATTTAGCGTTAGCTTAATAAAAAAGTTGGATTTAACTTAGCTGAGAGGTATCTTTTTTGATTTCCCAAGACTTCCACAACATTATCCAAATCCAGCTGTCTCACAAGACTGTATTCAATGGCCATCAAAGACAGCGAACTGATATGTCTTTGACACGTTTTTGTGGTTTCAAAATCATTTTGTTATTTTGCCTTCTACTTACTGTCTTCTACATGTGGCTTCCGCATGGTTATATTACACAGTTTTTTGACGTGCCTCTAGATGTCCCTCTCAACGGCAAGGCATTAGGATTATTTATTTGATTTATTCACTACGGTTAATACTTTACAACCGCAAAATAATCCCTTATTCCACATTATTCAGCGCTTTTTTATTGATCAAATAAAATAAATTTAAAATATACACATATTATATTTGCAAGGACCCCCTGCTGGTCTAGTGCCCTGGGCACGAGCGTTAATCCGTCCCTCTGCACCAATAGTGTCACCAAAGGGATTTCTTTGTCGTGCAAATAAGCAGTCCTGCCTAAAACTCACGCCATTGGTTGAGCAAGTATTCTGTCGGGATGCCAATCAAACACAGCAATGATCCACAGAATAACAGTGTTTACACTTCTAAACATATAGATGTTTTAGTATATAAATGCGGGTATCTTGCAGATCTCTAATGGGATGAAAGATTCACTGAAACACAGACACAACCCTGCCCTTGTTAAGGACCAATGCTCAATCTTGAACTTTAGAATATAGAAAGAAGACACGTAAAACTTACTTTAATATATGTTTTGAAAAACATGCATTTCATTCAAATCTACCAGTGAAAACATAAGACGGTAAAGACATTTTGCCTGGGTGAGGAGAGGCATGTCTCTCTGCAAAAATATTTGTCTTTAAAGCCTTGGAGGGTTATATAAGCACCAAAAAATATCAAAACCCAGTCTACAAATCCTGAGTTCTGTAGAAAACGGTAAGACACCGCTGGTTTATAAAAAAAAATGTCACATTGCTGCAGATTGTAAAACATTACAGTCGTGGCCAAAAGTATTGGGAGTGACATAAATAGGCCTACTGTGTTTTGCAAAGTTTGTGTTGTGGTGTTCATTCACATTGTTTAAACATTATCATGCAGAGTGATCCGATGCATTTAAAATGAATAACTCCCCAGATGTCAATCCCAAATAGAGAACCGTTGGTCAATCCTCAAAAAGTGAGTGGACAAGCGGATCACCATCACCGAATTGCAGAGGTTGCGAAAAACAAGGTTCAACACTGTAAATATTGACTCTTTGCATGTGTAATGTTTTTGCCAATAAACGCCTTCAAACTTATGATATGCTAACGTAAGATATCCAGTATACCATTGAAACTAAAAACATACAAATACAAAAATATCTACACTTACAGAAGCAGCAAACTTTGCAAAACATATATATATAAGTTAATATACAAACCTAAATAAATATCAACCTTAGAGAGTATCACTACTAACACAACATAATGGTTATGCACCTGTAAAACCATAACTAATGTAAACAGGGTCATATCTGAATTTTTCTTTTTGTTTTGTTAAAAGTCTCCACGAATGAAGACAGGCCAAACAACCTGAGAGTCAACAACAAAAGATAAAAAAGCATTTTCTCAATGAATTTATAAACTGACAAGCCTATCTTTCATTCTTACTATGCATGAAAACAGTTTTGTATTATTTGCATTTAGCAACGTTTATTCCCTGCTGTCCGCAGACTTATCAGAACAACTACATTCCACTGTAACAGCCCTGCAGTTAAGAACCACTGTTTCACTGCCCAGAAAATGTTTTCCACGATCCAATAAACGTGGTAATGTCAGAAAGAAAGTATTGTGAGATTGTTGGACCGTGTCTACAAACCTGAACATTTTGCTAGGCTCACCTGGATCTCAGACACAAAGTGCCGAAACCATTTTCTCAGGACAGGCTGAAAATAACGATAATGATCCGCAAACAGTTTCTGTTTCAGAGTACAAAATAAAAGCCCTGGCAATGTTTGATAAGGTTCTATAATAACAATGACAACAGTTTTGGGGAGCTCATTAACTGAGAATCTCAAAGTAATTGCTTTACATCCTGGGGGCTGACGCCGTCGTTAATGTGGAGAGATGTCAAACTGACAAACAGCAAGTTGCCGAATATGGATTTTTTGTGTGTTTTTGTGTTAATAACCATTATCAGAGTGTTGCCGTGGGAGACTGTCAAGATGGCACCCGTGATAAAACGCAACATGCGATCGAAACACCTGCCTGGGAGAAGAACTTCTTTTATTTGGGACCGAACCGCTACGAGTTTCACAAGTTTCTGTTCGGCTCACCCTGAAGGAGAAGAATATTGATTGAGTACAAAATATTTTTTTTAAACACTTACTGTTTATTCCCCTTTATTTGGACTTTTTAAGATGTTTTTATCACCTTAGATTGAACTATTTCTATCCACATACTCCGATTGTGCCCTAAACGGACAAACAGCTCAACAGACTAGGTTTCGTAAATATGATATCTTCTTCGCCAAAGAAACAATAACGTGATGAAATCTTAGTCCAGTTTCAGACACTATAGTGCTTCGAAAAGGGAGGGATGGGGTGAGCTGTTGGCTGCAATTCCCGACCTGACCGCTAGATGCCGCTAAATCTCATACACTGGAACTTTAACCTAGAAAGCTTTTAAAACTGTTTTGAAGGAATTTCTATTTATGCCGGACTCTTATTGGCTTGACTCATTTAAAAAACGAAATAGAATTTTAGTTTTCTAATGAAAGAAATTAACTTGTTTGGCATCCTTTTTGTCAACAAAAGTAATTTTAATTTCGAAATATACATCTTTTTTAAGAGGCAGTTTTTTGACTGGTATAATGTACACAATCTAAACAATTCTTCCTAATTATATCATGTTTTTATCCAAAAATGATGATATCAAAATACAAAGTTTTTATCCTCGTATATGTCAGCTTCAATGCCTCACTAAGCTTCATTTTAACTTAAGCTTTCCATTTTCATCCTGTTGAGTTCCATTCTGTTACACATCTTGTTCATTTCTTGTCACTCTCAAGCTAATATTAATAAAGCTTAAAAGAGCACCTGAGCTTAACCACAACATATTTCTTAACGTCTGGTATACTCATTTAAACAAACACCTCCTTACTTCCTTAACGTTATTTTAAAAAAGTTTTCAAAGTTTATAAGGTACTACACAACAATTATACCAACCCTCAAGGACATGCAGCATAAAAGCATTACGTTTACCTTTCTTCAGTTTTCTACCGATTTCAAACAAAACCACACACCATTTGCCCTTGTCTATCGGATCTCACATTAAAACAAAGCACTCAGTCAAAACTAAAGCAACCAAACAATTCCACTGTCAACCAAACATCCCAACACCATTATACTCGCAGACGTGCATTGCGCCGCACGCTCGAACCCCAGACACCAGGTGTTGTCGAGACAATCCAGAGAATGCAAATAGACCCGACGAATGCGCCGGGTGCGAGCGTTCTCCATTTGTCACAGAATATGTTCATTACCTGCCGCTCTGGACCTAAAATTAGTGTCAGAACAAGACACCCTCACTGGGTGATGAATTTATTTGCCGCACGTGCATTTTGGATACCTCCTTTGCCCAACCCCACCTCTTCCTATCCGCCTTCTACGTGTCCTTCACATCTCTACGCCTCTGCTCTATATTTTTCTTCCTAGAAATATTAGTCAACGAGCCCGACAGCAAAGCCCCAACCATCCAGCAAAGGACACCACCCACCAGATGGTGCGCTTATTTTGCTCTCTGTATCAAGGTGTTTCATCTCATAATCCAAGGAGGAATATCCAGCTCGGGGTACCGACCCGTTCTGTGTCTCCTCTTCTCTCTACCAAAGTCTAGTAAACACAAAATAAAAAAGCTCATTTTGAGATCGTAGAGATTGATGTGGAAGATCCTGATGCACTTGGAGACCTCAGTAAATATTTGACAAACTTTAGAACAGAAAAAAGAACACGCAAGGAAATCTACTAGAAATGATAGATCTTTAATAACTCAATAATAAATCAAAATAAAAGCATAAAAAAGTGTTTTCTTGTTTTCTTATAAGCTGTAATAAGTGGTATTTATGGTCATTGGTCGATTACATCAAGACACCATTCGAATGATTAAAATAAAAAAATATATCAATATCACACTCATACGTACTTTTTCTGACATTTCAGTCTCCGGGCATCGCAAACATTAGACCTTTACAGTGATTCTGTCTGCTAGTTTGAGGGGACAAAAGATCAGATCAGGCCAAAGGTCAGACCTGCATCATAAAATCAGAAACAAGCCCAAATAGACTCCGACAAACAGACACCACTTCATTTAAACATGTCCTTGTATACAATCTGTGACAGCCTTTCATAAATTGTCCCCCAGCAAATGTCTCCATTAAATTCAGTCACGGCATTTCATGAAGGCAGACGCCACACCTCCCTACTCTGGGCACAATGTCTAATATCCTTAACGTCATCATATACCCAGCAGCTACACTAATCACACTATCCCAGCATGGATCTGGGCCATGCCCACTGAGACATACAGAAGAACGCTGGCTTGGAGAAATAAGCAGTAATGGCAAAAAAATATTGTACACAAAAGAAAACATAAATCATTCACAGTTGGTCAGAAATGTGTAAGATCAACTTCAATTAAGATACTTGTGTATTTCGAAGAGTATAACAAAACACTGAAGGAGAATATAAGCGTAGCGGCTTGTTCTTTTAAGGTGCAAATTGTTCTAGAAAAGTAGGACTGACAGTAGAATTGGAGGTGTTTAAGTATACAAATCACACTTTTTTGTAAACAGATGTGCACAGATGAACTAATTATTACAAAACTAGCATTGTGCGCTATAAGTGAATAGAGTATATTTTGATTTTATGAGGACTTTAAAGGAACAGTTCAACAAAAATTCTATCTTCATCCACTCACCCTCACGTTGTTCTAATCTGTATACATTTCTTGTAAAACAGTTCTTGGCCATCACTGACCAACAAAGGGAACATGCTTTGTTCATTTCTTTGTTCTGTTGAACACAAAAGAAGATAGTTTGAAGAATGTAGGAAAGAAAACGGTTCTGGGGCACTTTTGACTAACATTGTTGTTTATCCTACAACGGATGTCAATGGTGGAAATTTACACAGATTTGTAGCAAATGACAGAATTTTCATTTTTGGGTGAACTGTTCCTTTAAGAAAGTTAGTTGAGTCCTTTATGATTTTATGTTTCTAGGATATTAAAACATGGCAACAAAGCATTAACAAATAGGATTATCTCTGTACTTAAACCACAGCTTTGAGCAGTCATTTCTGGAACGGAATAAGTGCTGTTTTCACTTCAGCACCTGAACATTTCCGAAACGTTAACTCTATCTTTTATAGTATATCTGAAATAATAAAATAGTAGATCTGTTTTTTCTTAGGTTTTCAGATGTGGTTTCTATTCCGCATGATGATTTTTGTTTTACTCCTTTCACCCCATTCCTGTCGCGTCATTAATGATTAAAAGACCATTACTCGTGTCAGGCACCGGACAACCACACAAACTCTGTCTCGCTTTCCACGGCTCCCTTTGCACACTTCTTCGTCCGTCTCAGATGTTTTTAATTCCTGCCGTGTCCTGAGAATGGACTCACACATGCTAAAATCATTATCTTAGCTGCTCTGGGCTTATCTGAGAGAAGTTCTTCTATGAAGAATCAATAGATATTTATTGCCATGCTGGCCGCGGTAATAGTTTTCACCTTCAGTAAGTTCACGAGGACGTGCCTTTCTTGTAACAGCAGCGGTACAAGTTCTTACATGTGTTTAATCTCCAAGACTTCCCAGAATCCCCTGGGGAGTCCGCAGCGTGCCAAAATTGGCCCAAGAAAAGTGTCTGTAGGCTTGATTATCTTGTAATTAAGTCATTTAATCACTAAGCCTGCTTCTATGATTTAATAAAATGAGCATAGCATGCTATTAAAAACCCGAGCCGGTCTTTGTGGGAGAGAACAATAAACTGAGTCGGCCGGTTTGTACGGGGTCATGACTTTTTCGACAACCGTCGGACCATTAAGTAAAGTCTATCTCAATGCTCACTGGAGCATCTAAACAAATAAATCTACATTCGGCTCAGCCGTACCTTCAAAAGAATTTCAGCACAGCTCTGTGTTGTTGCGGAGGAATTGCACAGCATTGTAATTTTACATGAAGCGATGACACTCGCACACACAGATCGAGCCACAGAGAAAGCAGTTGTTGTTGTCTTCCCTTCCAATGACACGTCGGAGCCCCGTACTATCATTCTGGCTGAAGACCCTTATCCCTCCATTCAACTGCGGGAGATGCTTCTCAATGGCTTCTTACACACCTTTCACCCTCTTGTCACCGTGTGAATGCCAGTCGGGCTCTGCCATTTCCACAGACCTTTATCTGGATGGCACAAAGTCCACGGCGTGGCCGTCTTTTGTCCTCCGCCTGTGAGTGGAGTGAATGGCTCTTTTTGATTCGCCCTTACAATCTCTGGCATAAGAGATGGCTTTTCTGCACCAGTTGCACTGTCCAGCGCCCTCACAACACCTATAATCAAAGGTTCCCGGAGCTCAAATGTCCTAAAGGCCGAACTGTAAATGAAAATCACAGCATTCGTAGAGACTTCCCGAGAAAATTCCAAAGACCAACCACATTCACTGCACTGAAAAAAAGGTTGGACATCAAAACTAAATTTTGTTGCATCTCAATTACATCAGATATGTATTTTGGATTTGAATGTTTTATATTGAATGTTATCACTTGTTGCATTACTTGACTTTAGTTAGAGCTTTGAGGTCAGATTTTTTTACAGTGTTTGAATTTTTTATAAAGGACATTTTTTTGGATTAGTTTATACAAACATGCAAAAGTGTATGAGGCTCTTTGGTCAGTAGAACAAACCCAAAAATGTTACGAAAAATACCCAGAGCTCTTTGAAAGCACATAGGGACAAAACAAACAGAATATAACGCGTTCTCATATTTATTTAAACAAAGCTATAATATGGCTTTAGAAGATGAAATACAGACTTCAAATCACGTGAGCTTTATGTGTATATTTCAAGCTTTTATTTATTTTTCAAGCTCCTGTTCGGTCACAGTTTGTCTTTATTGTATGTGGAAAAAACACTATGAACATTCTGCATCTCCTGTTGTGTTTCGTGAAAAGAAAAAGTCTTTAGAAAGTGGAACGACATTACAGCAGGTTAAACTAAAAAGGTGACGGAAGTTTTATTTTTAGGTGAACCGCTCCACTAAAAAAATCTGGGATCTCCTGCCAAGCTTCTTCGAAAAAGATTCTAATCCCAGACTTTTATCTCAACATTACCCTCTGCATTTCCATATGAAACCTCTTATGATGCAGAGACAGACGTACAGTAACACGGTCCATTCCCTGATCTTCGTTGAGCGGCACTTAAAATTCACAAGCAATCTTACTATGTCCATGGGGCTGTTTTACCACTTGCTTTCTGTTCTAAACACAAACGCTTACGTGACAGGGTACATTAGGATCTACATCTCCGGCCTTCTGAAGCGATTCCGGCTCATGTTATTCCGTCTTCCAATCCCACCGTTGAACTCAAACATAACACGGCTTTAATTCCAGTTGACTCGCCGTTATTCCTAACCCAATTTTAGGGGGCGACGGTTCGGAGGTTACATGTCTGACATTACCACCTCCGCGCTTACAGGAAAAGAGGATTTCTAAAGAGGACCAGACAGTAATCTTCTTCGTCCCCGACGAGCAGTAGAGGACAGGATCAGACTTTATATAGATTGTAATTGTTTCTCCACCTTCCATCACTCTTTTTATCTTTTTGGGCTGGATTCAACAGCGCAAGGTCACTGCTCTTAGGCAGCTCAGAATCTGCTTTATTGTTTCCCCGGGTCACAGGGACTGACATGTATCACACCTATTATTCCTTTCTAACAAATGGCTGTCTGCCGCTTTGATGTACGACTCCCATTTTGAGCCGATTCCATAATACCCCTGACAGATTTTTCTTCTTTTTTTACGACGATCCGTCTTCTTTTCTTTCCGTTCGCTTCCCTTTAAATCTGGGAATTTCATAATGGCATTATGATGGATAATTGTCGTTTTGATAAAGAGTCAGTTTCGGATAGCGGGCGAAATGCGCATCGATCTTGCGCTTGGAGAATTCAACACATCTTGTTAAATGTTTCGTTGCCATTAATATGCGCTGAGAATGGTTTTGGGGTTTAATACCGATCAAACGGTCATTAACAGTACGGTCGGCGATGTAGAAACATGTTGGCATGGTATTGAAGCCTGACAACTTGGCAACAGAAGGCTAGCGAGTAAAAGGGTTTAACGCCGGGTAAAATGTTTCATTCATTAAAGAGCCGTTTCACCTCTGGCTAGGATTTCAGACCAGACCAAATTGCCACCATAAGGGGTATTGTACGGCAGGGTCTTTAATGAGCTCCTGGTGGTGAGGTTGGAAACACAGTTGTCGGACCCTTGCCGCTGTTGAACCGAGTCGGATTTTTACATAAGAATTAGGGCTTTATCGGCAGTTGCGCTGCAGGTAACCGACTTTCGCATGGCTTACACGATGGGACAAACATTTGCAATCCCGGACCATCCGTGCCAAGGCTGGTCCTCTTTGATGAAGCGCTCGGGCGAGTTTGTTTAGATCCCCGCGGCTAGCTTTCAGCTCATTATAGAAAGCCCAAAACCATACCTCTGTCTGTGAATTATTTATGCGGGCTGTTGCATGGACGTGCTTCGCTGTGTATGTGTTGGTTTTAATTAAACGGAGCCAGTCACCCTTAGACAGGCTACTAGAACGGGCAGGCATACAGGGGCGAGGTACTCAAATGCTACACACATATTCGGGACACAGCTGACAACAGAGAAATACCGCTGGTTCAGGGCGTGCGTGGCATCCCAGACAAGCTTGAGTGAGGATAGTGTACAGCATGTGGGTGTTTTGATGTAAATGCAATAGTACAGGAGTTCTCAAACTTTTCAGGACATGTAGCACCTCTGATCGAATTTAAAACACCTTCATACATACGTTCAGTATGGAGTATATTGAAAGAACTCTGAGCTCAATCTTAAGAACGGTGGGCGATATCCACAAAGATATTTTGACTTTGACCAATTCCTGGTAATATTCTTGACTGGCTCTTTTGTAGATCTGTAGAACAACAGCATCTAAAATTCAAAAACGCAGTTATATTACGAAGTTTTGCAATCTAATCAAAAAACATTTTCAACTGAAAACAAAAACATTCAAAACTCAAACACAGTTGCTGAAGCCAATCTTAAAACTTCTCCTGTCAGCCCAAATATGCGTGTGGAACAGCGCTGTCTGTTTACATTATTGAATTTTCAAGTCACAGTGCAGCACAGTTGCATTTCTGTCGGAAACTTTCAAAAGTCTAAAGCAAAGCATTCTTTAAACTTACAGTCATTGGGGGTCAACTGGTATAAGAGTATAAAAAGGTGAGATATTACTTTTTGACTCATTTTAACTAGTGTGACAGTGCATTTGTATTAGAGATGCATAAATAGAATATTATTATGATCCTTTTTAGGCGTCAAGTTGTGTAAAGCTAGTGGCACTCCACTGCCACCTTAACCAGTCAATGTTCTATCCTAATCCTCCAAATATATTCCTACAGATCCCATCAAGTATCATCATGTAAATTGGGGCCGAGCTAAATATTTAAATACCTAAATGCAAGTTATCCATTTGTTAGGCGTCTTAATAATTGCCAATGAGTAGTCACTTCATTCAAAACAGAGCATTCTGTCATTAGAAGCAAAAGAACAACCGATGGGTGGATATAACTATATGAATGAATGTAAAAGCAGCAACCAATGATTCAATATTTATTCTTACGGTAATTGGCAAACATCCATGATGCTCAGCCTTAAAGAAGCGGGAAGACTTGTTTTACATCCCTACACTGTCTTAAATCCATGCATTAGCTTTACAAATAAGTACTTCTAGAAATTAAGTAAGAACAAATGTTCTCAGCCTAGAGGCAGTGTGTGTTTAAGTCTATCTGTACGGGCTGAAAATGTTATGATGTAACACAGGGCTATTCAAATACATTTGCAGGGGGGCCAAACTAGGAAATTCCAAAATTTGTGAGGGCCGGCCGGACGGATCAGCTAAAGGAAATTAGAATATACTATATACTAAGGTACATAATATATGAAATAAAATAAGGTATTATTCTTTTTGGCTTCCTTTATTATTTCAACATATTCAACTTGTATTGATTTGCATTGAAAGTGCAAAACTGCAAATACTGAGACATAGGCTATACACAGCTTTTACCCTTAAAACAAGTAATTACAGTTATTACAGCTATTACAGTAAGTAATAGCTTATTAATCAAACAATCAAAATAAAGATGTCATAAGTGCAAAACTGCAACTGCAGTTTCAAGTATCAAATCTTATTTGGGAAAATAATAACAGTCAAATATCCCTGAAGTAGTATATCTTTCAGACAGTGAGTCCAAATTATAAAACTAGAAAAAACATTTCAAGTGTACAGTAAGTACAAATCTGCTAACTAAACATACTTAATTAAGAGGCAATAGAGAGGCAATGAAAGCTCTCTCTTGTTCTTTACAAAACCCGCCAATTGAACGCTGACTTAGATCAAAAGAAGTTACCAGTCTGTCTATTCTACGTTGTCTCTCCTCTGAGCCCTCTTGGTATTGCGCAGAAAAAGACGAATGTTTTGTGGTAAAATGTCTCTTCTTTTGCCACACACACTGATTCGTTGCACAGTAAACACACTGGTCTATCAGTCCCTCGGCTTGCTTGCCGTAGTTGGCACAGTAAATAAGTGCTTCTCCGTCCATTCACTCTGAAACTTACAATTTTCTCTGTCAACTTTGGGGTTTGGCTTGGACAACGCCATGTTAGATGGCGCATGTTAGTAGGCAGCGTGAGAACATCGAATCAGCACGAATGAGAGTTTTTCACCATAAAGACGACCTCTAGAATCTTTGCCTGTACTACTGTCTGTGTGCCGCGGCAGATAAAATTTTTAAATTTCCTGCGGGCCAGAATAAATTTCAATGGGGCAAAATTTGCCCCCAGGCCGCTATTTGAATAGGCCTGGTGTAATAGAAATATTAACTTCATCACGCAATATTTGTATTTTAAAGGTCCCTTCAACACTCATGTCAATTGAAGAGCACAGAGGCTGTTGACAAAGACCATATATGTCCAACAGTTGTGCAATCTGAACGTGCCATAACAGTGTGCAAAGAACAAAACGAGGAATGCTATTCAATTCCAATTAAATTGCTGAATCTAAATTGAGGTAGCAAACAGAAAATACACTTTTTTAATAAATTAACTTTTACTATAGCGGTTTTCGACTCAAAATTAAAATTTCTGTCATCATTTATGTCATCATGTCACTGAAAAACTGTATATGACTCTCATCTCTGTTTAACACAAAAAATATATTTTGAGGAAGCTTTCAGTGGTTTTGTGTTCATTCAATGAAAGCCAATGGGGACCAATGTTGTTTGGTCGCCAACATTCTTCAAAATATCTTCTTTTGTGTTCTGCAGAAGAAAGAAAAGCTGAGAAGGAGGATAATAAAAAGATTTTCATTTTTGGGGTGAACTATCTCCTAGCAAAACAATTTACTTTCCAGCACGCTAACACATCCATTGATCTACTGTATATTGAGATGAAATCCTATCATTACAATTCAAACGAATTCAGCCCTTTGCCAAAACCAGTGTCAAGAAGTGAGCATCTGCAAGAACACTCAACCAAGGTTAACGCTCGCTCCTGCAATTCCACGCCCGTGAAGGAGGGTAAATGAAGATCAGGAGTCAAACGCTCACAAGCGTGCTAAATTATCTGCGGAAATCAACGCGGTCCTCATTAATTACACAATAGGCCGTTCGTCATATCCCAGTCCCCCTCCGCCGCCTCCCCCGCCACACGCCGTGATGAAGAGGCCCTGCGGATTACAGGAGGATGCGTCTTTCAAACCAAACAACCCCCGATAACTCAGCCAACGACTCCTGTTAACCTTCAGCGTCTCAGACCTGGATGACGGGAGGTGACGTACACTCGGCATCACCTTGCTCTCGATAATTTCAATAACTTTTAACAGCTAAGGGAAAACGATCTTTATTGTCTTGCGAGCACCTATCCATGCCCTTTTAGTTACCCACGCGCACTGTGACATTCCCATTCACTGTGTTTTATGCCCGTGTGAAGATGACACTTCATCTATCTCGTCGGACAGCTCTTCGGTAGACGTTCCTGCTCGCTCGAGAGAGAGGTGCACCGGAAGGAAGTATGCAAATGCTAAGGAAGATTTATAGTGTAATCTCTGACTCTAAAGATTGATCTAACATTACTGCCGAAGCAATATAAAGTTGGCTTTTGTCTCATTCTCCAGTGGAATACACTGAAATAAGCCTGGAGACTATCCATTATTTCCCAGTAGAGTCAGATTACTCCTGGCTTGCCTCTGTTTGACATTTACAATATGCATTTTATTATTGGAACTGATCTGTGAATTAACGCTGGTATTGCAAGCCCGGCGCAAACCTTCACAATCTAGCCGAGCATCCACCCTCTCCGCATCTCCTCTGACCTTTCTGAGCTGCATTATTTAACACACACGAAACAGGCACACCGGCGCACGACGCTGGCAAATGGAATTGACAGTGACATATGGCGGCGTTTGGCCACCGTACATAATTGAGAACCTCAAAAAAGGGAGGCAGAAGCAGCTCTCGGCCTGTGGCATCACGGACCAAACCCCCAACTCAAATTTTTGCGTACTTAAGGTTTTGTTGCCATTCTTTGTCCTAAAGGACCTTAAAAGGACAATGCATTTTGAAGATCAGTTGTTATCAAATTAGGATGCTGAGATGGTTCCATTCAACAGAAGTACAGAGATGAGGAAAGATATTTAAAAGACCCCTGGGGTCTGTAGCAGGACAGTTTTGGGGATATAAAATGACCGAAAAATGTGAAACAGATCTAAGCTGTCTTATATTTGATGAAAAGGCGCACTTCTTTAGTGCTAGACAGAGTTATAGGAGGAATATGATTCAAGGCAGGCAGTTCTGATGTTCAAAATGCAAAGTCCTTGAAAGTTCTGCCACATTTCAACTAAACTATTTCAATTTTTTTGTTATTAAAAAATACAGTTTTACATACATGTATATATTATATGTGCCCTACATGCGCTTGAAAATTGGCCTAGGATGCTGGAATACAAAAATATTTAAATACATAAAACAACACACAGCTTAAGATCTAACCTTCTCATTAAAATAAATAAAACATTTCCGAATGCAAATCTCCACCTCACTTAAAAAGAACAAATTGAGAGTGTTAAACCCCAGCACACAAATATAATTGTTTATCTAATACGCATTAAAACAAATCCAGACTGCTGGCTGATGCAACAGAAGGAAAACGCTGTGACTCAAAACTGCCTCCTCACGCTCAGTAATTCCAGAGCTTTCCTTAGAAACTTCTGCCTCCCAACAGCCACGTGAGCTCACTGAGATAACCGGCTAGATCACAGTCCGGCCGGCTCCTCACTGTGAAACTCACGCTAAAACAAGTGGCTGATGTCATCGCCAGCAACCGCGTCCGGAAGCTGAATGCACAAACGTTCCCATTGATTGTAGCGTGTCGATTTTGGGGTTTGATACAAGAAAACTTTATTTCTCAGCATGCTGTTGAAAAGGCGAGTGCTGTAATATCATAGTGGGGTTGTGAAAAATAGATATACGTGACCGGTAGCAAGACTTTTCATAATCCCCTTTGCTGGTTGTGGTCTGGCTGAAATGAAGAAAGATATAAGGAAAGTTATTAGGTATACTGTATTGTACAAAGGACTAAAGGTCAGTGGTTTTTAACAGTGGTTGTTCATGGGGGGCACCAGCTGACTTCCAATGGGGGCTCAAGATGACTAGTAATTTAAAATTAGACAAAATAGGCATTGAAATACATAGAAAAACTAAAAATTAAGATATTTCAAATTGTCTGTTTATATTATGGAAAAACACTTTCCACTTTAAGTCAAGCTCGGAAATAGTATATTGGCCATTGGGTCATTTTTGCCTGTCCATTGGGCAGGTTTTGTAACAAAAATCTGGCAACCCTGATCGCTAGTGGGGTTAAAGGTGGTGACAATTCTAGGGACCCACACTGCTCAGGGGCCTCAAAAAATCCAACAATTATGCCATAAAGTCACCTGTTTTGTATATCATTTTAATACATGAATTGCATACAGGAGATTTTTTGAAATCCACGTTATATCTATAAAGACGTAAAGATATGAACATCTCCGAGCTGCTCTCAGAGTTCAATTCAAACGCATTTCACTGTTTCCTTTGAGAAAAGCTACTCGCCCTGAGACTCAAAGGTCTTTGCAGCGGCCTGCTAAAATAAAAGTCCCGTTAATTTGAAAAAATTATGACCCACACGTAAAAAAACACAGTTGGACACTTGTAGCATAATCTTTATAAATTACTATTAGTATATTATAGTATGTCATGGTGAGGGTTTAGTATTGTATAAGAACAACTATATACAATCGTATTCTAGAAAACATCTAGAAGAATTAAAATAGAAAAAAATAGACTTTTAGATAAATAAATTAATTTAAACAGGGCTCTGCACTATTTAATTTTGTGGGGATTTGTATAGATACATTTATTGTCTTTATTCAATTATATGTTATGCAATACCATATTTTCATAAAACATTAACAAGACTTTAGTAACGTTTAAGTGGTCTATTTATTTATTTACATGACGTATTCTTCTCAATTTTTTAATGTTGACTTCAGTTATTTGATAACATACTGTTTGAAAAGACTTTTATACAGTAATGCTGGTCATTGTTACATCTATTTTATTTATTATTATTTAACAATATATTCTCTTTTATTATTATTTTATTAGTTTGTCAAAAGTCTTGCATTTATTTAAGACAAACCCTTCCCATAACATTTTTAAACATTTAACTTTTAAAATAGGGTTTACAACAACAATATCTGTTAGTTGTAAATACTATGTCAAAATGATATGATATAAAACTTGACATGGGTTGTGGGGGCTCACATCAATATTTTTTCAGGGGGCCCAGAATTCTCCAGCTACGGCACTACTTCTCGCACCACCTGTCATAGAGACAGACTCATAGAAACAACAACGCAACCTCTCAAGCTCCAGCTTGGCTACAGACTTTATTTAAACTTTAAAGAAACCTTCTTGTCACTTTTGTTTACAATTCTATCCGACTTTGAACACAATACGTAAATCTGGTTAAACTCAAGCTTTGCGTTCCCCATTTAATTAAAGAATTAATTTTTTATTAATTTCCTCTATTGAAATTTAAAGACATTTAGATATAAAAACAACGTCAATATGATCGACAGAACGAATTAATGGACGTCATTTACATCAGGATTTTCTCGCTCCTCGGCTTTAATTTCAGTCGTGTTCAGTGCAATATAGAGATCAATGCACTGCTTGGTATTCACAGCCCTGAGGACCACGGCTCCACGTCCTCGCCCGTGAAACCCCTCTGATGGTTATCCGCGAAGTGTCACGGAGGACAAAAAAAGACGACATTTAATAATTAACAAGCGTATACAAGAACAGCAAAGAAAATAAATGATAGCCGTGAAAAAGAGGACAATGAGTCGACATTAACAATCAGGTCTGCGGGTGACTAACGAGCGAGCCCCACAACGTTTTAATTAGCAGCCTACTGGACGGCGGAGTGATTAATGAACACAATTTTACTTAAGCTTTGCTCTGAATTAATACCAAATTGACATTTAATGAAAATTACTTACCACCATCAGAATTAAATCTGTTTTCAGCCTTGAAAACAATAGCCTGCGAGCTAAATGATCTCGCCGCTATTAAACCGGGTAAAGAAATATACTAATGCGCGTTAACCATGACAAACGTTTCAGGCTGGTTCTTATTCATTTTACATACTTTTTAATGTTAGTGGTGATTTTCTTTCCCTTTCCCGGCTAATGCATATTCATGACTTTCTTTGCCTATGTAAATGCATCGTAAATGCCCTGAATGAAGAAAAAAAATCTGCATAACTTTAATTGACATTGCGCGCACTCTGTAGCGTGCGGTTCATGGAGTAATCGCATGGTGGAATATAAGTGCGGGGAAAACAGGAACGGAGTGCAGATATTCAAACGCCATCACCAATTCCGGCTTCTTTATCTGCTGTTTATGATTCATTCTGGAGACTGTTTGAAGATAAAACACTTGATTCGTCTTGGTGGGGGATGTTGGCTTCCTGTAGAGCCTGCGGGGCTGAGCTTTACCCCGAAACACCTGGCCAACTGTTGCATGCACCGCGGTGACATCGTCTTTCGTTTGCTTTTCTGAAGACCCATGTAGTGATGGTAGAGTAGTCTAACTGAGGGATTACTGGCAGTGCTATTCATGAATCAAATCCATGATTACAGACGCTCATTAAAATTTGTGGCCTTTTCTAACCCATATTCAGAACCTGAGTAAAAACTGAGAGGATTTTTTTTAAAGTATTTCATCTCCACTGTGTTGTTCCAAATTCATGGGACGTCTGTAAAACACAAAAGCAGAATTTGTTTCCAGTTGTGTTCTACATACAAAAACTTGCAGTGACATACAGAAGCTGTCAAGCTATAAAAAAAGGTAATCAAATCTATTCCAGTGTAATGACTTTTCAGTGAAATGGACAATTCGATGCATATGTCAATCTTACCATGAACGTTTTTATATAAGGTTTTTAGCATATATGTCAACATTTGGTGGTTATACACATGTGAAGTCTCAAAGTTTAAAAACATTTTTTAGTGAATGGTTTTCCATAGACAGGTACGTGCCACTGGATTGGCACATGAAATTATGTGGGCACAAAGTATGTCACCTCTCAAAAACCGTGTCCTTTGTTACATCCTTAACACTTGTTTATTTCCCCTTTTAAAATATAAAAGTCATGCACAGACTGATATTTGTAGGATATTCAAACTCTATCAACAAAGGTTTAGTGAAAAATAAACCGCATATGGTTCATTATATTGGTTACAAATACATTCTCTGAGCATTTATATGTCACATCCATAACGTAAAATGTCACATCCATAACAATGGAATTGCCCAAATATGATTCTCAAGAATGTATTTGTTACCAATATAAAGTATTCAGATATCTGTTTATGTTTTACTAAACACACGATGACAGACTCCGGACATCATAAAAGTTTAAGTCTGAGCACAAGTTTTCTATTTTAAAAGAGAAAAAATGTATGCGCTATAGATTTGACAAAAAAATGACAAGCCAGAGACAACACACTTTGTAGAACTAAAATGTACCAACCTGGAGTAATAATACACAACAAATGGAAAGGGATGGATCCTTAGAATACGTAAACATTTGAAACAGGTAAAACATCTGACCTATCAGTATGGTGAACACCTTTGTGTGGTGATTGACATTTGCATGAAGTTGCTCAACAACTATTAAAGTAGCGCTACTGTTTTCCGGGGATGTGAATATTCAATTCCAAGAGCTCAATCGTGAATGTGAATACTCAATACTGTATTTAACGATATTAAAATCTCTCTTTACGATAATACCTCTGTATTACATTCACAGTACAACATTTATTGCAATAAATGACAAATGATGACTTGGAACCATGCCATCAGTATTCTCTTGTCTTTGTCCTCTTATCATAACTGTTGACGGACCTTGCCAAAGGTAAAATCCATTATTTTTTCGAACGATCTCTATGTTAGGCCCGGAAAACCATTTAATACAGTCATGTGACCACGGTAACATTGAGATCATTTTTACTTGCGCGATACCACGATATAGATAATATTGTAACTTCCCTACAATATTCTAAAGCTATCTTACGGCACACAATAGTTCGACAAGACACAAACCTAACAAACCTTGCTGTTATTAGCCGAAAAAACCTTCCCCTCTCCCACAGCTCTAAAATCTCATTTGTGCATGTGTAAAACCAAGCACGCTACATCACAATGAGTTACAAAACAAACAGAGAAACATTCTCATTCGATGTTATTGACCAAGCGTGACTCAAAAGCAAAAACTACAACTGAGCACAAAAGCCAGAGCACTGCAACTGCCAAATGAAGCAATTTTAAGGGTTCACAGCCATCTTGTAAAATGTGTTTCTTTCCGACTGTCCAGCCGCTGGTGCATTTAACAAAGAGTGAATACTTTAGCGTGGCTCCCTGTTTAGTAGCGCGTTACACCCATTACAGGCTGATGACAACACCAGGAACAGCACTTTAGCTCTCACACAGCGTTTACTGCTCCTCTCTCTGTAATCAATAGAGATGTGCGGGGCCGAGAGGAGGGAGGCTGAGGGCATCAAGAGACGGAGGCAACAAATCAGGAGTGTTTATTCAGTTGCTGTCGTGTGCGCGCGTGTAATAAAGCCCCTCGAAATGGCTGTTGATGATGTGACCACCGGGTCATCCGCACACTTAGCTGAAGGATGGGGGGATTGTAAATGCTCTTCATATTTGCTTTGGCAAACTCTATTTGTGAGACTGACTGACAATATTGGGACACCGAGCTCTGGGAAGCTCATTATTTAGTCACATCTACGAAAGACAAAAACATAGTTGGAGATTAATATGGAGAGACAACTTAGTTAAATATAAACAATGCGGTGGCGCTATCAAAATATCGC
The DNA here is from genome assembly GCA_008369825.1 of Triplophysa tibetana. Classification (NCBI taxonomy): domain Eukaryota; kingdom Metazoa; phylum Chordata; class Actinopteri; order Cypriniformes; family Nemacheilidae; genus Triplophysa; species Triplophysa tibetana. The sequence goes on from CM017898.1 coordinate 5,223,621, forward strand.
TGTGTTTGTTTGAGCTTTCGGAGAGTGCTAGCGTTAGCATTCGGTGTAATCTCAAAGGCAATTGCTTGTTTGGCACATAGAACTACACGACCTTGGCTTTTTTTGCTTCATGGGCAGTTTATTAACCTCAGTCATAACTACAATCTTACACGATATAGATGAAGTCCATTAATACTTTAAGAGCCCTCTGGAAAAACTGGAGTACTTATTAGTACATGCTTTCTAAGGGGGTCTATGAAAATAAAAAATCCATTCCTATTGATGTCAAATAGCATTTGCTGAGAATGTGCTTGTAATTTTTACAATCATTTTAAGTTTAATTTAAGGAGATTAACAAACTGTCACACCAGGGGGAAATCACTGCCAAACATCTTTCGGGGTGCTTAGAAAACAAAACGTCTAACCAAAGTGAAGTCAAACGTGGAAATGTCTAACATTACAGAACGTTCCAGTCAGGTAGCTTCAATGAACCCGTTCAGGCTTACGGCGAAACTTTTTTATTCCTTAATAAAACAAAACACAAAGGCTTTAATTAATTCCTGGTGAGACAAAAAATAAACAGGACATCTGGGAGGCTACCTGCTCTCGTAAAATACTCCGAGACGTGACTGCGCCATCTCAGCATGTTGAATGCAGCTCTGTTACTGCTTGTCAAACCAGACCGCCTTCTTTGCGACCAGAAATCTGTTTTTATTAATCACGGGTCTCTTTATAACCGTCGCTTCTTACACTGTCATTTGTGATAAAGCCACATTGCAAAAAAAAGACTCATTTTCACGCAAGTTAGCCAATGGATGGTAAATTGGGTTTCCGTTTGCAAAAGCGACACCATCAGCAGTGGCCCTGGGGAGAGATGTTCTGTGAAATAACAAATTAGCCATTGAAAAAAGACAACTCAATAATACCACAGACTAATTGCATACGCCAGGCAATGGCCATTAATTCCCCCACTGTAGAATCTTTAGCTTCATTGATCATCTTCTTCATTTGTTTAAATAAACGTGAATGGAAGCACGGAAGCGATGGCGGCTAGGCATCGGCCCATCGCTGGCCACTAACCTGAGGGTATCGGCGCATACAAATCAGCAGAAATGAGATGAATTACCATGTAAAACCCCATGTTAAATCCGTGTTTTTCCAATGAGAAACAACTGAATTATGCAAGCCGTGCCCGATCAATACAGGCAGTGTTTACAAGCGTTAATCGTAATTCTCGTATGTGTGCATCCATAAAATTGGATCCTTAATTAGAATCTGTGCCACTAAGAGAGCAAGAAAAAATAAGGACAAATGCAGATACCTTTGAGAGAATTGCTGTTTTCGTAAATGTTGTGTTGCCCCACCCACACTAAAATCTGCTCCACGTAACTGTACATTTAATATCTTCTTATTGGCTGCGATTGTATCAGGTCGTGCAGCAGTTTCACATTCAGTGTCACTGAAAACATGTCGTATCACGCCTGCTTAGGACACGGTGCGTTTTGTGTACATGAGCGAGAAAAAGAGAGACGGGGGAGAGCAACACCTCTGACAGTAATTTATTTGGAGCGAGATCTGCCAGCGGCAGTAACGCCCCCTTCTCATGCCTGGCATCTGTGCTGCCACCCAAAATGTCAGCAGACAGAATCGGGGACTCACGGGTCATTAGGGAAAGCTGTCAAAGCCCACTGTCACCCTGTCTCTGCTTAGAGAAGGAGAGACAGCAGCACCTGTTAGACACCTTCACCTCATCTACTCTTAATGGAAACAAACTGAGTACCAACACAGACCTGCCATGAAACAGGCAAACTGTTGCAAGGTTTACTTCACCTACCCAGATCAAAACAGATAATGTATACATTGACACTGAGGTAAGGCTGACTGGGAGTCTTGTGCAGAGGTGAAGAAAAACAGTAGATGTAGAGTTTGCGTCATGTGGGGTCTCTGCTAGACAAACACAAATTCTTTTCAGTGCTGTCCAAGCACGATTTTGAATTTTAGAAGCTGTTCCCATTGAATTCATTGAAATTGGACTAGCCACGCCCACAGGAAGTTGAACTGGAAATAGGTTTTAAATGAATTTCAATTGAATGTGAAGGACCATCAGCCTGTGTTTCTCACATTCCATTAGTCCAACAAAAGTTTAAAGGAATAGTTCACTCACTTAATAACCAAACATAACATCATTCATTTTACATGTTATTTTAAATATTTTTATTTCGATACTGACAAAACGCTACCAATAAACGTATCTTTTTTATTTCAAAATAAATCACCCACAAACATATAAAGAAACACTGACATCTAAATTTGAAAGTCACCCTAAAGTTAGCTTATTTAATCAAATAAAAAATGTAATCATTTTTTTAACAGTTTTCAATATCTTTAACCGTTTCTGAAAATACACATTTGTTTGTCTATAGGACACGCACCTGGCCCAAAGTTTTCTTTGTATTTAATTTGTATGAATAATAATTAATATTCATATTTTCTTGTATATTGACTGTATTGAATTGACTTAAATCTTATAGATTATTTGCGCCGGTCTCCGTTTGTGTATGTTGTTGCTGCTGAAACAGTCTATAGGTTTGAGGGTAAATCATATTCAAAAACATTATCTCCTGTTTCCTAATTCAAATGACAATTCAGCTAAATCCAAATTCACCAATTAAACTGAAAAATAAATTTGCAACCTTGCGTGTATGTGCTCAGATGAAGATATACATTACCTGCAGAATAGTTCGAGAGAACATCTGCAGCCAGAGAGAGAGAGAAAGAGTGAGCGAGAACACTATGGTGCCTGGTTTGTGACATGCGTGCTGACGGCCGATTTGTCGCTTCAAACGCGGAGGGCTGACCTGGGGGCGGAGACACACACAGAGCACAGTGAGATGGCGACCGAGTCTGAAAAGCTGTGACACTTCAAAGAGAAGCTCACATACGCACACCCACCCACAAACAAGCTGTCATAGCCCGAGAAAAGATACACACTACGCTAACCTGTTTACCATGTGTAGAGAGGAAGGCAAGAAACACACAGATGCTATACTAAGCTGCAAAATCTAGAAAACGACAAAGATGAAGACGTGTATTTGTCTGCACCCTGGAAGCAATCTTTAAATCATCTGGAGATTGAAAAAATCTTGCTGTTACCATTTCCTCTGATCAATACTATCCACGCACTCAGCCAAACATAGATCCAACGTAAATATTTCATCATATGAAGTGTTTTATCAATGAGTATATTGGAGCAATAATATTTTACAAAATTGAATCAGTTCTCCCGTGTGCTGGGATTTAATGGCACCGTGTGTAACATCTGGACATGCTTGTTTGCATGCGACCCTACTCGATGCGTGTGTGTATGTGCACGAGCGTTTGGTCAGTCTTCTGGTCCACTAACGTCTCTATTCCCCGAGGGCTTACCCGTGACTCACTCGACCGCTGTAATCATCACGCTTGCCGCCTGCGAAACTTGATTTCCAGTCTCTGTATGTGTGTGTGTTTGTGTACGTGCGTGTTTCCTGGACTAATGTCATTTGATTGATGGAGTTTGTTTGGGTTTAATTACACTGTAGGTGACTGACTATACCTGAACACTCCACTGAAGCAGAAAACTCAACTTGGTTAGGCCAGAAATTGGATTTCCGAAAAAGTAACAACATGGAATGGGAGGTTCTTTGGGCGATATCAATGTCTCTTTCCTCCAACGGCCTCTCTCTGCTAGCGCTGCCGTAATGTAATTACTGTAATATAATGATCAATTCTTACCGTAGAACAAAAGATGTGCAAGACTGAAAAGACAGAATCTATAATGTTGAGACAATAATTGTGATGTGTTCGTCTTCCACATGATAAGAGAAAGATGATAACGAGTTATCCAGCTTTCCTCTATAGATTTAGATATCGATGGCAGGCAGAATGAGGCAACAAAGCATGGAAACGCATCACAGCTTCAATACGCCCCGTCGGCAGGTGTCAATCATTTATCTGCGCAAAATGACAAAAGAAAGGACATTAAATAGAATTTTAAGAACACTTAACATCCTGAAACAGCTCCAGAAGAAGGAATATAGCATATATCTGATGGTCAGTTTTGGAGAGAGGTTTAATAATACAGGGCGAATTCTTCTGGGAACAAACGTTCAATTTCAGCCCGGCGCTGCAGAGTTCTCTAATCTGTCAGCTTTGCTAAATCAATTTAATTTCTTTGCCTATTTCCACAGGGGGGAAATTGCTCTGCTTAACGTCCACAGTGTCCACAACATAAAGAATTTTCGAACACCACCCTTTTCACGGCAGGTTTGTTTGCATATATATCAATAGAGGTAGACGATGTAATGGTTCAGCGACTAAACCTGAAAATATGTGTCTGTGTGAATTTTTAAATGTGCGGTGTTGAATAACTTTGTGTTCAAGAATATATTTTGGTATAGTTTTTGTAGTTTTTGAACTTTGCCGTTGTGCAGGGTACAAGTCAATAACGCAGTAGTTGTGATTTACTTTGAAAATAAAAATTCTGTCATCATTTATTCCCTCGCGAGTTGTTTCAAATCTCTATACATTTCTTGGTTCTGATGAACACAAGGAAAGATATTTGGTAGAATGCTTGTATCAAACAGTTCTTTGCCACCATTGACAACCATTGTACGAAAAAATACAATTGTAGTCAAACGTGCCCGAGAACTGTTTGCTTTCCTACATTCTTCAAAATATTTAACACAAGAAATTTATAAAGGTATTTGTGCTACTATTGTAATCAATGGTGGCCACAAAAAGATTGGTTACAAGCATTTTTATAAATCTTTCTGTGTTTCCATCCTTACAAAGAAATTGTTGTACATTATTTGTAATCTGTCACAATTTAGTCCGATTCAGATTTGTTTACCCCCCACCTTAACATCTCTTTTTACATGAGCTCTTGTGCTTGGGGTGATCTTTTGTTCTGCAGTTGTGTCTCCAAGGCAAGGCTGGATTTAATGGAGGGCTGTGCAGTGCCAGTCCCCTGGCGTGGTGCGGTCGGATGCGGGGGTGGCGAGGAGCTCTGCGTAAAGAGACTTTTCCAGATGGCGGGTTTGTGATGACCAGCTCAACTGGCACAGACCGGGTCCAACGAGAGCATTAGTTCACTCCGGCACCCTGTCATTACCTTATCTCAGTCATAATGGCCAAACCAATGCCTCTCAACTCATGTTTCTCTTTTTTCTTGACTGCCTCTCATTCCATCTTCGTTCACCCTCTTTTCCTCACTCCTCTACCATTGCTGACCGCTTCGAGAGCTGAAATGAATTTGTAATTCAGCTGTCTCTCGCCACCACTAATGACGTTGATCACTCGACAAATAATCACAAGCCACACAATTCATGGCAAGATCATCTTTCATTATAATGAGACGACGGCAACTGCTTAAGAAATGCAGATGTTTTCTCTGTGTTAGAATCATCCCTGCGGTGAGCGGCGGGGACAAAATTCATCCGTGATCGCCACATGGTGGTCTCCAACATAATGTTATTCTGAAGATCATCTTTGTATTATTCTTAAGGGCAAGGAATAAGGGGACGGTGGAGTGGCAAAAAGGTGTGAAATGTAAATGTCCCCTTAGTCAGAAAAAGTCTGCGACAAAATACCTTGTGGAATTACTCGCCATGGCAACAAGAAGGTAATACTATGGTAGCCTGGTCTCTTCTCTTTCTCTCCTTTCATCTTATTTATTTAGATGTACATTACAGTCAATGAGTGATTAAATCAAGGAACCATCTTTGGTAATCTCTCTGTCCAAGTACACATCAATCCTCACCTAACTTGCTTTACTGTGCAGTAGGGGGTGCCAAAAAGGGAGGGGGGCTGCCTATACAAGTGACAGTCCTTAATACTCGGCCTAACCGTTGTGCTTTATTATGTCGTAGCCCCTAAATCCAGCATTTTCCACTTCAGCCCCTCCGCGTTCAGACACGTCCCGCCACTGATGCATTTACCTCATTCGCCGGCTTTTACCTTGAGCGAAGACAGTCAGGCCGGATTTCGCCAGCTTCTATCAAAGCCACATTTCTTTGTCAGCTCTCGCCTCTCAGCCTGTGGCGTGTTTGGCAAGGTAAACTACTTGATGAAATTTAAAAGTATAAATGTGGATGTGAATTATCACACCTCTGCCGGGCCCGGGCTGCCGTCTCTTTGTCCCGGGGTGGAAGTGAACAACGGGGGTCCATTATTGATGACATCCATCAGGTTGAAGGGGCATTTGGAGGAGGGGCGGCAGAGATGTTTGCCACGTGACCGCACTGCGTCTGAAGCGCTACTTCGTGGAGTGTGGAAGGATACCGCCTGCGATTTGATTGAATAAGAACAGATATGATAATTGACAAAAAGCAACAACGCTGAACAAATATACTCATTAATCAGCGGATAACAATGAATTAATTGTCGTAACAATTTGTCATGAAGTTTTTCTGATGTCTCAATTTAATAGCAATGCTCACGGTTATACGCGTGTGTAATTGTTCGGTTCAACTTCTTAGCTAGGGAACGTTCAGCTCATTTAGCTTCATTAGATAATAATAGAAGTCTAGTTATTTTCAATCAAACAGATAAAAACAAAACAGGTTAAATGAATTGATAATAGGAAAGTAATATGCATAGTTTGTTTCCTGTTAAAAACTGTAGGTAATTGGTTTGAGGTAGTTTACGTTTTCTTTGTGGTGTTAGGAGGACAAAAACGTTTTTTTAATGTTGAAATGATATAAAACCAGATCAGACTGGTAGACGCTTTATCCAAAGCAATTTTGTTCATTCAAAGCTATGCTTTTTGTATCTGTGCGTTTCCTTTAGGAATCAAACACAGTAACCAAACCAAGTTGAAGGACCCTTGCTATAAAGCAAATGCAAAGTCACCATACGAAGAACGTAACATAAGCCAGTAACCTGCTATGCTGGCCTATTTAGCAGGGAATGCTGGGACTCACATTTAGGATGGAATTTTACACCTAAAACACTTTCTGTAATCATATTTAGTATACGTTCACTAACGTCACATTTCTGTGCACAAAAGTATCTTTTACACAGATGTTAAGGTTAGCAGAGATTAATCACTGTCTTTCAAATTGTGAGTGATCAATGCTTGACATTTGTGATCACTTTTCCTCAGTCCCTCCAGCGTCTTTTGGGAACGGCGCTGAGTAAACAACACACTCTCTCAACGATGTTTGATTTATCTTCATTTACACCACTGACAGCTGCTCATCCCTTTCAATTGTTACGCGCGCACAGGCGCGGACGCGCACGTCATGCATGTCACAGCATGAGCGGAGACATAGCAGCATGGTGCATGCACGCACACAAACAAACAAACACACGGTGACTGACAACACAGGAATAATAGTGTCTAATTTTTATTAGCGAGTTGACGATCAACCGTGGCATTGTTTTCACATTTAAAGGCAGGAGTTAGGTGGCGAGGGATATTCTCACTGTCTCCAGGGTGATCGAGAAGAAAGATTAAGAGGAAACGAAGGAGAGAGAGTAAGGGAGAGAGGCTGAAGTGGTAGGGGTGTTGGGAAATCAATGGCAGCGCACTGAAAGATGCGAGCTGGAGGGTAATTATTGGTCATTCTGTATCTTCGGCAGGGGACGGCAGAAATTGTGACAGATAATTAGGAGGTGGTGATTTTAGAGTAAGAGAAGCACGCGCTTGCTGCTGGCTACACGTTCAATGGACAGGATAAATTAATCAATGACATAAACAAAGCAGACATGCATGGAGGGCATATGTGACACAACAATGCGGCCCACACGGAATTGCGGGCGTGCTGAAAGCGTCGGCTTTCACAATTTAACTAGTAAAAATACTTGAAAACCAGACAAATGTTGACCGTGCCAAAGAGGTTGGTGTGGTCTGGATGCCAAGTTTAGAATCCAAATTGACTATTTTAAAGTGATAGTTCACCCAAAATGGAAATTCTGTCATTATTTACTCACCCTGATCTCATTTCAAATGTGTATGACTTTCTTTCTTCTGCAGAACACAAAAGAAGATATTTCATAGAATATTGGTTACCAAACAATTGCGGTACCCATTCACTTCTATTTAATAGACACTAAACCAATGCGAGTCAATGGGTACCGCCGTTCACTTTTGGGTGAACTGTCCCTTTAAAATAAACTCCTATTGGGTCTGCTTGCCAAACTGGAAAGGAGCTGGTTAAAAATGACCGTAAAAAGCTGAGAGTGATTGATAGAGAGAGAGGAAGGAGCAAGTGTTTTGAATACTTCTTATCTCTATTGGACACTGAAGTTTTGTTAACAATGTAACTATTCAGGCCCGCGGATCTGACGCTGTGGTTGATCTACACCTTAGTCAGCTTAGCTTCACTCTCGAGACCAGCGTAGCCTTGCAGCCTTGGACAGATTTACATAGTAATTTACACATCGCGCAGCTCACTTCCCCAACACGTCTGTAAATTTGGAATCGTGTGGAGGAGGACACGGCAGTAGATCTTACGGAGGTCACACCGCATTTCCCAACACGCCATGTCTGAGCTGGTTCCATCAGAATTTTTCAACAATATTTTTACACAAGAGAACCGAATGTGACCTGGGGCGTATTTTCCTTTAATAATGTAGTTTGCATGGTTATTGTGCTGGGAATTGCGCGTAGCGGTCGCTCGTTCGTACGGAGCGGCTCCTCTCTCATATTAACACGTGCCTCGGCTCTTCCAGGTGATTAAGCCAGAACGAGCTGAGAGAGAGAAATTGATTCAGAGTGGCCTCCGAGTCAATAAAAGATGGATGCCGGGTGCCTGGCTAACCACACCCCCTTCATACCCCGAGATGAAGAAAAGAGATTACTGGATATAGAGACGAGTGTTAGCATGATGGAGCGGGAGAGGTTAGCGGCTAGCCGGGCAGGCGGCACGAGACAGGTGCCTGAGTGGCTTTAGATAAAGATTTGTGTTATATTTTAAAGTCCATATAGCCGCTCACTCACACACCTATTAGAGAGAGAAGCTATTACAGCAGCCCGCTGACGGACCCCCAGGAGAGAACCACACACTGTTCGCTGGTAATTCCAGGCAAATAGAAAAAGCCAACAGCAAAATTATTTAATGCTGGTGTGGTGGGAGGGAGCAAGGGGGAGTTAGAAAGAGAGATAGACCTACGTGTTGACGCATAAAAATAACATCTCACTTATTTTATAAAAAGGTATCAAAGGTGTGAAAAACATGAGGGTGGGGATATAAGATATGGTGATAAGGAGCCTTGAATCTTAGGTTAGAAAAGAATAAAAGGTATTAACAGTATAGGATAAACGTCCAACTTGTAGCTACTGCAAAACTGTTTTGAATAAGCTTACAATGTGCTTCATGTGGCCACATCTAAATAAACTTTCTCTATGCATGTAAAAAAAGATTTTAATAAAATCAACCAAAGTAATTCAGATGCGACCGATATAACTCCTTTATGGAACAACAGGACATTTTCATTTCTACAGTGCCTCAGCAAAAGAACATTAAATATGAAAATGCTCTTCTAAAATAATAATATTTAATTAATAAATAAAAATCTAACAAGTGCAGTCTTTGTGATAAACACTTTTGCTGTTGTTATGAAACTCTTTCAGTGCTAACCATTGGATCTCCAGTAATATAGAAGAGCTATTATCACTGTCCAAAAAATATATTTCTTGATATTACTTAAGATTATTCGCCAATAATGATATTATTGGCGAAATGCAATTGTATGCAATATACAAAAAGTTCTTGAACATTTGTATAAACAATCGCTTGATTGTGACCATTTCCATCAAGCAAACCTTTTTGATTGACATGATGCAACACAAAGTTAATGCTTAAAGGGGATAGTTCACCTAAAAATGAAATTCTGTTATCATTTACTCACCATCTTGTCACTTGAAACCAGTATGACTTTCTTTCTTCTGTAAAATTTGGTTTTAGAGAATGTAAGCAAACGAAGAACTGCGGTACCCTTTGACGTGCAAAGTCTTGTGTCCACACCATTGAAGTGAATGGTTTGTTGTTTGGTTACCAACATACTTTAAAACATCTTCTTTGTGTTCTGCAGGAAGATAGAAAGGTCATACTGGTTTGAAATAACAAGATGGTGGGTAAATGATGACAGTATTTTCGTTTTGGGGTGATCCCTTAAAATGACACACAGGTAACAGCACTATCAAATATTGTTTTTATAAAAGAGCCAGCTTTGAGAACTAAGATGTTCCAATGGAAAAACACTATAAAAAACTGAGAAATGTCATTTAGGCCTACTACTAAATGATACTCAGCAATTCGAGCAGAACAAAACTTTGTAAACAGAGACAATGGTCAAACACAGTCGATTGGATCATCAACAACAATAAAGCATGCTAGTCACTGGCTTTGCATGAAGAAAAACGTGCAATAATACCATGTATGTTATATACTGTCTTTAATTTTCCCTTTTTGAATTATAAAGTATGTACAGTGAAGCTGCCTTGCAACAATGAAAATGGTGAAAATCGCAATAAAAATCAAATCATATTGAACCGTGAGAATGAAAGTAAAAACTTTGTCTTGTAAGGGACGTGAGAAGGTCTGTCGCAGCATCTTCACGGCATATTAATGGGTGATTATTCCCGCCTCCAAATCACAGCAACACAATTGGGCACAATGCAATCAGCCTTCCTTCTGATGACATTTGAGACAAGCCCAACCTTTTCGCCGCCAGTTTTTACCCTGAATGCGCAAATCATCTTGACTTGTTTGGACTGCCATTTCATGGAAGATATCAAATTAGCCCGGTGGAATTTGACTTGGAAATGAAAGGCAAAGAAATAAATAACAACAGGAGTGATATTTCTTACACGCTTTTTCTGATTGCTCCAATTTGCATCGCGGAAAGTGAAATGCGTGCCGGCTAACTCGTCAGCTTTCTATTCATGTTTGAAAAGCGCTCCGTCTCATCTTCCCATTAGCAAGAGTTTTGGGGGGGGGGGTTGAGTCCTTCATTTTAACTTTGAAGATAATTAAACACATAATGGATATCACTGTCACCAACAAACTTCATAGCTCGTTTATTGGCAGCAGTCTTTTGTAGGCTAGCCAAATTAAAAGGCTAGAGATCTGCTTGTTACTAATTCATTCGGCCATTTAAAGAATGGGGAGTAATGCATTGGAGTGGGTGAGCCAATCTGTTAGACAGAAAGTGCTGCTTTTCCTCGTTGATTTATGAGCCCTTCTCTCTTCTCTTTTGTGAATGGGCAGGCCAAGCTCTCGCTGCGATTTGACTTGACGAAACGAGTCGTGGGCGTGCGTCTCTTTCATTCGCTCCGTCTCTTTTTTCTTAGGTTATATAATTCGATAGTCAGTAGAGCTTCAGAGCCAAAGAGAATGTCTGAACAAGAGTGCAATGTTCAGAGCGTCGTTTTAAGTGACATCGGAGGCGTGATGGCACATCATGTGCCGGATTGTAGATTGTGAAATTTATAGTGATTTTTTTATTCTTCTGTGACTGGGATCCCTCAAAACAATGTGATCATAATTCACATCAATAATAAACGGTGCTGTGCATTTTCACAGCTTTTACAGCAAGGGCATTAGCCTGTACTTCATGGGATGCATTAGGATGCCCCGTTTTTATTTACATGTCACACGGCTTCGCTGATTTGTTAACTGTGCTGTTGAACTTGACAGGACGGGCCTCCAACACGGTAATGATCTCCATCATGGACTAGTAAAACTTTACTATCCCCATAACATGCCTTTCAGCGAGGGTAGGATTGCGTTCGGCACAGTGGTCTTAATGATAGTGTAAAAGCTTCAGGTTTGTCTGTTGATGTATGGCTAGCCACCAACTCCCTTTTACTAGCACAAACTAAAACAATCTTACGATTGGTAAATAAAAACATTTCAGACTTCCACAACACTTGATACATTTACATTTACATTTAGTCATTTAGCAGACGCTTTTATCCAAAGCGACTTACAAGTGGGGTAGGTAATGGAAGCAATTAGGACAGCATAAGTACAACAAGAGCATAAGTGCAATCAAAAAGAAGAGGTTTCATATAGCCTAACACAGTATACAGAAACATTCATTCATACATTTTATTTTTTTTTATTTTTTTTTATTTATTTTTTATTTATTTTTTGAGTAGAGAAGAAACGAGTAGAGAAGAAAAGAGTAGAGAAGAAACTTGAGTCAGAACAGAACAGTAAGATGTTGGCGGAAGAGATGGGTTTTCAGGCGATTCTTAAAGATGGCTACAGAATCTGCAGATCTTGTAGCAGCAGGCAGATCATTCCACATAGGTGGAACAGATCCGGAGAAGGTGCGCGAGAGAGATTCAGCAGTTCCAAGAAATAGATGGACTGCGGGTGTGTCCTGAAAGCTATTCAACGGCTAAATGTTAAATTTGCACGTATTTCTATATTCGGTTATTGCTTCTTCTTTCTTGGAACTGCTGAATCGAATCTCTGGAGAGGAGGTGCCACACCATCAACCACGAAGTGGTCATTACGTTGTCACATGCCACTGCATTACGCAGTTAGAGCGATGATGTTCTTGTCATTGCATATCTACCCGAACAATGTCTAGCACGACTAATGTCAGTTACCTCCACTTGCCAATTACATGGTATGGTGATTCACATGTTTGTGTAATATAGACGTGCACTTCCCCGAGTTCTTCTCAGAAGGTTCAGAACGTCCCCGAAGGTGGCGCTTTACACCCATAGCTCTGTTTTTAGAAAACCCTGTGCAGGTGTATATATAACCGGCATTCTGCTTCGCCTGCAATTATTCATAATTATTGTGACAAATAATTATGCAGGCATTCGCACAGGACAGACTCCCTTTCCTCATTGTCCTCTAAACTGCACATTGTCATTTACCCGTGACTTCTTCCATGAAGCGTGTGATGGGTTGACGATCCCGTTCCATATTAGATCGGTATAAATTCATCCGATCTGCAAAAAAAAAAAAATGAGACGAGCCCTACAAATAATTTATTCAGAGATTATTCGTATGTTAGGAAATTATAGCATACGTGTGCTTGTACCTTCCCCCATTACCTTTCCATGCTATTAACTATGAGGATTTACAGAGACATTTAATAGTGTTATCGGGAGATGACATGCCAATAACGTCTCTATGATAGCCCTGTAAATGAGCGCTTAAGACACAGACTTAGTCTATGTCCTCTGCACGACGGGCTTAGCATTTGTAATGGTGAAAAGCTTAACATATCTAATTAATCAGTGTCTCAGCGTCTTGTCTCACAGAAACAGATCCTACGTGGCCTTTTAGGCAAAAGGAGCGACATAATGGCAATGTAATCACATCAATCAACTCATTTCATCACGTTTCGCTCCTGTTTTAATGAGATTTGAACCCCTTACATTTCAATGTGTTTCATCTCTGATGACCTTTCCATCATTTGAACTTTCCAGAGGTATTTTAGAAAGCAGTATGGTTTTTCATTGAAAGTGTTTTGAGCGGCATACTAGGAAAACCAGGGTTCAAAATCAACAGTTTCCCCAAAATAAAGAGTTACGTCAACGTACACCTTTGGTATCAGAAACTGCAACATTACACTATTTGTCAAATCATGTTATGGGGATTGAAATTTGAACACGAAGAGCATCGTCTCATAACTTTTACCTCTTTACAATTTTGTGACAGGTGCAATTTCACAAAAAGATGGGGAATGGCTCATGTCAAATACTGTACTGTACATTGCTGAACCTTGTCGCAAATCTGCAAGAAAAAATCAAAATAACAGCAGTGAAATTGCAACATAACTATTTGTTTAAAACAAAAACGCAGAATACAGTTTTATGTCCAGACACAAATATTTACGACAGCGCTATTCAAATATACAAATATTTTTACTATCCAAAATATTTCTAAGCATGTAGACTACTCCGGTCCATTGCTTAAACTTCCCGTTTCATTGGTTTTAACACAAAACAAATATTCGAACAACCTTCAACTAGAGCATTTATAACCAAATCAAAATTTTTAATGAAAATGTTTAAGATTTAACTATATATCTAAGATTAAAAAATAACAACATTTTAAGAAGTGGTCTATATCAGGCATTTTACCTTCCCATCATTGTACATTATTCAATTCGTATATGCCTATTAGCTGTTTATATTTGTGACCTGCGAGTTGGTTTCACTTGTATCCGTTTGGTTTGAACCCTGCGGGCGAAAGGGGCGCCAGACCACTGATCCGTCTGCCAGGTCACAGAGCGGCAAACCAAAAGGTAAATATTGTTCCAGTTGCACTGATTTAATGTGGAAGAACTTCTTAATTATGTTCCAACAAAGCCTTCCTTCTTTCCTCTGCCTGGTCATCTCTCTCCCTCTCTCTCTCTCTCTCTCTCTCTTCTCTGCCCCTCCACGCCTGGAGGAGCAGTGAGATGCGAGCTTCAACGTGTCTGACTGATTACTGTAATTCATACACTTTAATTAGCTGCACAAACCATTAGCTACAATTAGACTATTACAGAATGCTTTGTGGCAGGAGCAAGCCTGAGGAGTACGTTTATCTGCTGGAGGGGGGAATGGAGAGAGATACAGAGGCAGAGGAAGATTAGCTTTCAGTGAAAAAATTCACTCAAACGTGAAAAATATTACGCCGAACGCTGAAGTAGGGGTGCTGGCGAATTCAAAACAGCTAATGATTTCAACACGGTCTACATCGCAAACATTAGACTGATAGGACAGCCAATCAATTTGTTTGTTGTTTGAAAAGTCAGGTTTGCTGGTAAAAATGCGGCTCTGTCCAAAAACCACGTTGCCCTGATGTTTTTATGTGCACAAGCAGCTGTCTTCTAAGGGAGCACACTAAATGAAATGGAAGACCATAGGTGATCGATTTGGAATGCCCTACATAGGCAACGATTCATATGTGCATCATACAAACAGAGTGTCTTACGTGTATAATGTACTGTGGTTGCGGCAAAGGCCAACTCATGATCAAACACGACACAAGTATCACAACTGGGATTATTTCAAGCTACTGCAAAGACTGAAACATGTTCGAAATGCCTAATTTTCAATCCTTCCACAAGGAATTTGGTGATATATGTCACTAAAAGTGGTTCTTTGCTCGTAATCATAGGGGAACCACTTTTAGTGATATAAAGCACCATATTTTGGTGCTTCAGTGGTTCTTGAGAGGTTCTTTGGGGTGACCAAGGTGCTATTTATTACCGTTTCCATATAAAGAACCTGTTAAGCCCCTGTATGGTTCTTCAGTGGTTCTATATACTGTAGCTGCTCAGTCATCCCAAAGAACCACCAAACTATGGTACTATATAGCAATAAAAGTGTTTCCCCTATGATTATGAGCCAAGGACCATATATAGCACTAATTTTTGCATTAAGAGTGTAGGCTTATTTTCTATATTAGTTCTATATTAGTAATATGTGAACCACCATACTTCGAATCATTGGATAATTTACCAGAATAATTGTCAATTTTGTTTGTACTTCTCCATTAATTCTGAAAAAAAGTTATGTAGCAAAATGAATATGCAATAATAAATGTCACTCTCTCAGCATCTCTCGCTCTCAATACAGTTGTGTCTATACTAAAATGATTTTATATTTCATGTCCAATTTACGGTTTTGAACTCATCTGTGAGGGATTGTTTGCAGTAGAGATAGTGTTAGACCACAAGGGATTTATACTCGGGTACGCAGGGGTCGAACCAGTGGGCATTACACCAGTGTCACTAATAAGCTTTACCAAGCGAAAGAGGGGAACATTGAGAAGGCACGGTGTAGCAGCCAAAAATCTGAAACTGAGGCACATGCCCCAGTGCACTTATAAATTTTAAAAACCGATCAAGACCTTTAAAGGGCAGGGCTTGGCCTGCTATGGAGAGAAGCTTTTTCTCTGTTTCAGGCTTGTCAGAGCTAGTGAACTCAGTCATCAAATGTACCGTGATGCATCACCTCGCTGCGAAACTATGAGTTTGCCGTGTCCCAGCGGTCTTTGCAGGTAAAAGAGTTTGGTGACCTTACTGCGAGGAGAAAAGTCCAGGTAAGGTTACGCTCAATCACAGAGGCTGTCAAATACAACCGAACATCATGCGGATAAATACGCTCGTCGCTCTTTCCAGAGCCTAATCCTGTTCTGTGAGTTCAGCCATTTATAGCTGTGACGAACACATTACATAACCAAATTCACTGCCAAAAAATATCAGTCTCTACACTGCATCAATTTTAAAGGAAAAGTTCCTCCAGAAATGTTATAAAAAATAAACACTTTACCCACCCTCGTGCAATCCCAATGGTTGACTTCTTTTCTTCAGCTAAAACATAATGAAATAATAGTATTTTGAAATGTTACTGTATCTTCTTATATGGATTCAAAATGTTGAAGCCAAAAAAATGACATTTATCATAAAGCACTATTGAAGACAGGTGAGTGTGAGAAAATACATTGTATTAAAGTTTCCTACAAATTAAGTTAACTTATTGAAACTGAAACCAAAACAAACACATATGAGCGTTAAATTCAAACATGGCATCATGGCAATAACTTCAGATCTCATTGGTGTTCAGCTGAAAAAAGAAACATATAGAAATTTTATATTTTGGGTCAATTTCAGTATTGACACATTATTTTATATTAAAAAACTGTCTGTTCTGGTCCTCGATTCTTATTAGGTGAGGCGAGTTTTAAGCTGTTATAAAATACCCCAGTAACCAATTTCTTCTTGGGGCTTATTGCTTTCCTGTACCTGACAACCAAATAAGCAACAATATATTAATAATTATAATAATAAATTACAGATGATGATAACGAAGATTATTATTATAAATGTGTAAAACATAAACAATATAATATGTTTTATTTATAGTGCACATATCTTAAGCTCATAGTCACTTTACATACAAAGTAGGATAGATTCAAAGCAAAATAAATAAATCCCACCAGTCTGGAGCCAATGTAAACATGGCATTTAAAGCAAGACAGTTCTGTACAGACATCACAATTTTTAGAGCGAGTCCTACAGTTAATTCCATAAATACACTGAAAAATAATAAGGAGGATTCACATAATTATTTATTAACTATTGTGTACATGATCTACATCATTAACTACCGGTTGTCAGCACTGAGGTTAAATCATCACACCACAACACTCGCTACTGCACAGCTGAACTGAAATACCATTCAGAATTCTTTGAAACTCTGGTCCAGTTCACTGTGTTTAATCTTTCATAATACACCCCGTGTGATGCCTACAAGACAAACCTGAAACTCAACACAAACTTCAAGGTATGAAGGGGGTTTAATATTTCAGAGAGACAGTTTAGTCCCGGGACTGAGCGATGGTTTTGGTTGGTTATTACAGACAGTACAATCTGTTGGTTGATGGTGTCTGTCGCTATTAGCATCAGAACAGGCCAGACGTTCTGAAGCTCGATGGTTTGTGTGCCGTAGCTACCAAGCAATGCAGTTCTGCCGCTAGTCGTCTTGGCAGTTTTAGGGATGTGCTGACCCAGCAAGGGCTCCGGGAGATGCATCACGCGCACAGGTCTGTGTCAGCTAACCTTTTGGCCCTCGAACATCTAGCGCTATCTGAAATGGTGGGTGGTCTGACTCTTCAGCTCTCGATCAAACCGGCGGTGCACTTCATTTTCTCTAGCCTGAAGGACTCGGGTTTAATAAAACACCTGAGGGCTTGAAGCCACTACACAGTGGCCCAGATTACAGTACACGAACTTAAAGATGCTGACAGACCAAAGAGCTCAGGAGATAAGTAACCTTATCTATACGTAAAGACAAGATGACAGGGGAATTAAAAAACGCTTCTTGAGCACTTTTCTAATCTGGGAGAAACAGGAGTAAAACACCAGAGCGGCCTGCAGTGAGTCAACTGGTGCCAGTATGCAGTGTTCCATAATGGTAATTATTTTATTATTTACTCATCCTCATGTGTTTCCGAAACTGTGTGAATTTCTTTCTTTTGCGGAAAACAAAAAAGTTATTTTGAAGAATGTTGGTCATTTAACAACATTGTCACCATTGATTTCCATTGCAAAACCACTGAGACATTTCTCAAAATTTCCACCAAAGAAGAAAATGCATGTTTTCAACAACATGAGGGTGAATAAATGATGACATAATTTGTATTTTTATAATTTACATTAAATGATATAAAAACAAGTGTGTCCATAACATTGAAATAAAAGAACAAGATTAAAAACATTATAAAAAATGTACATACATTTACAGACTGTATATGGATATGAAGGGGAGGATCTGAGGTAGCGTATTCTTACAGTGGCTCTACAATGATCATTTGCACTTTGATGTGCACAGCCATTTCCACCATAAGATGGTTATTTTAACCCTGCCTCCCATCCCTTTCCGACCTTGAGTGGGTTTATGCTGTAATGTAAAGTTGTTTCTTTCTGACTGGCTGGCTGTTAGAGATCTTCCACACTCCAAGCCGAGGCATCTGCCCCGATGCTTTCTGGAACAACTTCAGTGGCTGAACGTGACTCCATCTTGCCCTGTTCTCACATGGCTACATTGCAATTGTCTGGTTCACTAGAGCCTGTCGCTGTGCGGGAAAGGTCTGAACTTTGATGGACAGACACTCTGTGCATCTGGCTGATCTCCCCCTTCTGAAACCGGTAGATCCAGCCCTCAGTTTATCTAAACTTATAAAACCATCCACAGCTCCCGGGCCAAGCCTGGGCCTAATGCTTTAATCTGTGCCTTCTGGCTCGCTTTTACTGATGCCAGGGAAAGAAATTGACTAAATTTGTGTGAATTAATTTAGATGCAGCACGGGTTTCAAGACTGGAGTTCTGAGGCTGGCAGCGAAGTCAACAAATGTGGCAGAAAAAAATGGCAGCTTTCAGAAAGGCAGGCTTTTCAAAAGTGAAATGAAGTCTCTGAGCTCAAAGTTCTATTAGACTTTTTTACAAAATGCTTAGTATTTTGTCATTTTAAAACACATACATAAGAAACCTGCTTGTGATAAATGTCTGATTTCAAACTTTTTTACGGTCATTTTTTTTTCATCCAGACCTCAAACACTTTTTTGTAAAAATGCAATTTGGAATGAAAATGTGCAATGCAAATTTATGCATTAGTGATCTCAGAATACGGACACGGTACATACACAGCTTCCAAATAAGTCAATTTTTGGGAGAAAAGGATGTGTGTTTAGTTCACCAATTGTTTGCGAGCCATAATTCGCTGTTTAGACTCTTTACTCATTCGCCAAACCAGCATCCCTTGCCCCGGGGTTTGAGAACAAAGTCGGAAATTTCATGAATTAAATTTTCGCCCTGGGCACTTTCTCCAAACGCTCTGAGCAAAACTGGTTACCCTAACGGAGAAGCAGAGTGCCACCTGCCAGGTTTAAAATTTAGCTCAAAGACCTTGATGGGTAGCGAGAGCCTGGGAGGAGCGGCAGCTTCCTGCTCGCCGAGTGCGGCCCACAGGTGGCCCCAGGCAAGGACAGGCCACACATCCTCTCCGACCCCCTCTGGAGGTGACCTTGTAACATGACTCGCTGCGTAAAAAAAGGTTTATAGGATGCCAAGGCGATGTGTATCGGGGCTTCAAAAAGCCGCCCGGGAGGAGAATCGTTTTGAGAAAAGCCCGGGTTTAGAGGGCTCTTTGAAACACAGCGGTGCTGGAAAGGGTGTGCATTTTGCCTCACAGCTAACAAGCCACCGCAGATTTAATGCTGCTATCACCTTAAGGAAAGTCAGCATTAAAGTAAAAAGCTCTCAATGGGACTTCAGACTTCAGGAGGGAAACAAAAAGCAAAGACTTGAAAAAACAAGACTTAAAAAAACAAAACAATACATAAAAGTGATGTCGCCTCTGCATGGCTATTGCTTCCTATAGAAGTGACCATCCTTTTTTCCTAGACTGCGGCTCGACGGTCACTGAGAAGGGCAGATGCTACTGAGGGGAGGATAATTGGTCATGAGCTGTCTGAAATGTGTAATTAGACAAGATGAGACACTCCCTGGTTTTTTATCTCTCTCTTTCTCTCTCTTTTATCACCCTCCTTTTTCCAGTTGGCAGTCTGAGCGCCTTAGTGTCGCCTTTGATCTCAGTTAAGGTTCTCTGAGCCCTTTCAGATAGGATCAATTTGCTGTAACACACATCACTCTTGGCTCTCTCTCTCTCCCCTGGTTACCAGCTTGTTTGTGAAAGCCGCACGCGCATACAAATAATTGCGGATCCCGGCTTAGCCGGATAAAAATAAGATGCACAGATGTGAACTGCACCCCCCTTTATACAATACAGAGTGATATTTTACTCTATTCAATGGTGATGTACAGTAGTCACAGATGGACTTCACGTTTTGGCAAACTAGACCAAGAATGCCAAAGCACAATTCGAATGTATACACCAACCACTATGAACTGTAAAAGTAAATACATATGCATAATTGGTCTGATGATATTGGCTTACAGTACTTTTCCAGTTGACACGCTTTCATCAGCACGAGTTACGCTTGTAGCTGGTGGAACCAAGCGGTCAAGGTTCGGCTGGCTACCATGGCCCTGTGAGCCCCTGCTGATACTTGTCATAATGACACCATCTGGTTCAACAGAGAAGCATCCTTCACTATTGATGGCCATTTGAAATAAACCGTGTATCCTGCAAGTAACAAACATTACAGCCATTACAGTCAACCAACAATTCTGTGATCTCATAAGGCCAAATAACGGACACTGGGATGAATATAAATGCTAACCGATCGATTTAGAGGATATTTTACAGTTTCATTAGAAAATTGTGCTGGTGTGGATGCCATTAGACTGCACTGGTTGATGTTGGTTTTACTGCTGAAGCTGATCCACCAGTACCGTCAACCGTCATCCAAACCAGCATCGTACGCCGCCAATCCAAACACAACATTTAGTACCAAAAACTTCCGAAATGTGTTGGGAGAATGTGTACAAGGGAAGACAGCATTTGTGCCAAAGGCTCTCTGGAGGGCTGCTTGTAGGCTCAATGACAGGTCTTTAATGCATGACTTTTGTGTTTTCCAGAGTGCTCGTAAACACTCTGCAAGGTTTTGTTGCAAAAATGCGGTTTTAAAATGCTCTTTAAAGTCTAATAGTGATGGAACTCCAGCTTCTTCTGTGTTTAACAAGCTTCTAGCCGCCTCGTGAATGTCTGAGAGAGAATTGCACCCAATAATGCGGTCTATGCATGATTGGTGCCAAATGATGTTAAATGTTATGTAGCTTTGAAGAGTGCGACCCTCAAGCTCTAGTTCATAGCGAACACGTTTACAGACATCCCAATGCAGACTTCTCTCACTCGTTTTCCTCTCTCTATCTCTCTCTCTCCCTGTATCTCTATCTCTCTCTCCCCCCGAGGCTTCTATCTCTACCTCTTCTCTCCCTCCATCTGTTTCATGCTCAGCACAGTCAGGCTATGAGCTGGAACAAGTCTATCTACAAAACCAGACTTGGATGTGGGTCTTATGGCCAGAGAGGCTCTTTTCCTGGTCCAGATCATTCCACTTTTTCCCTGCCCCGCTACAGAATAATACCCTTTTGTCACGCCAGACGACAATCCAAGCTTTGACGCGTCAGCCTTTATTTATAACAGGCATATTTTGGCTGGTAAAACAATAAACCATCTGAGAAAATGGCCCAGAGAATTTTCGCTGTTTCATTACGCCAAACGAAGCGCATTTGCCACTATTGCAGGATAGGTTTGACGGCGATATTAAAATGCATTCTCATTAGCAGAAACATCGGAAGAAAAGCGAGGTGAGGGGTCGGATGGTTACAAGTCTTTGTGGTGCCAGGCAGTGAACTCAACAAGGAGCCAGCTGTCAATCAGGATTGTTTGCCATGGATTCTGGTCAGTTCATCATCTGCAGCCTTGACCTTATGCAAATCCGCAAGATGAAATCTATTTATGATGATGTGGAACAACTTATTGAGATGCAGAAGGCAAATGCTGCCAACCTAAAGACATGCCGTTATGCAGCTTTGTACTAGCATGTATCCAAAACATGGACAGAGATTACGCCAGAGATCATAGTTTTTCCATTAAAGCTGCAATCTGTAACTTTTCGGTAAAAAATTAAAATGAGCTATTAAGCAGATATGTAACGGTAAGGTTATAATAAATGATTTATAATTTGAGCTGTCATGAAGGATTTCATCTGTAACGTCTAACACACATTAAAGTCCCAAACACCTTGGAGCGCGCAGCATTTCTCGATGTGTGGACGCAATAACAACTTTAAAATGCAGAGAGCGCAAGCAAAGTCCATTTCAGGAAGTTGTGCTTGTTTACATGTTTACAACGCCCCTGGGCAGTTAATAGCACGTCCAAAGTCCTATATACTTGAATGGGGGAAGATAGGGATTTTTTTAATCGCTGGCAAAAATAAATAGCATAAGTCCTACCAAGAATTAAACTTGACATGAACTGTACCTTAACTTGGGTTTGCTAAGCTTAAAATGCGCTAAAAATCAACTTTTTCGAGATTGCCTCATCTACAACGCACGCACACTGGCTGGCAAGCGCGTCACGAGAGCCCCGACCCAGAGAATCGTCAGTCAATGCTGATTGTCGATTGGCTCGTTTCCCTGGAAGGCGGGACTTCCTTCGCTAGAGCGGACATATTGAGTATTGCATTCCTCCCCATTCGTTGTAATGGAAGTGTTGCATCTTGTTATATTAATATATTTGACGCAAGACTTATCGAGTGAACCTGCTCCCTTTTAAAATTACAAATAGCGTTTTGTTTATGGTTCAGTCATCCTGGCAAAGCTGTATTCAACAGCGTAATAGCCAAAGTGGTGTAAAAGAATAAGAAAATCAGAGACGCTGCGATCTGTTCTATTCCATATAGCCTTAAAATTAAATATTCTGTGTAGACTTGAAACGAGTCAGATACGTTTAGTTTTCTCAGCGGATTTGCGCATTTGATCGATGCATTTGATCAGCTCTGTACTATCATGTCTGGAGGACACTCACGTGCAACCGTTCGTGTGACACTAGATTTCTTGATTTTTTCGAGCGTACGTGCCAGTCAGACTGTCAGTTTTGAGTGGTTACATCTTCTAAATGGGAATTTTGACAGCAGGTAGGAGCATATCAGTTTATTAATGTCCTTAAGGCCAATTTAGTTTTAATAAAAGGAAAAAACGTTCATATTTATTTCGCTCTGGCTTTATAAAGTGACAAATTGCAGCTTTAATAAATGCCTTATCGTATTCTATTTAATTTACTTGACATTGTTTTTAAAGAAAAAATTAAAATTTTTCATTCGAGTAAAGTAACTTTCTCTCCATAATTATTATTTATCCAATGGCTGGCCTTGCAAGATTTGCAGTGGAAACTGTGGATGGGCCCTTGAAGTAAAAAAGGATGACTGTTTTACAGGCCTGGCAGAACTTACACAGCATATTGTGAATAATGTGCAACTCTCATCTAGCAGAATGGGTTATTGGATGATGTGAGAGTATAACTGCCTAATTTTGGCAAAATGCTGACAGTGCAGACCTGTAAAGTTGTTAACAGGGTTTACAGTGTATATACTACAACCCAATTCAATTCAATCAAATCACTTCACAATAAAATCTTTAGACCAAGTTACTTGGTCAACGGGGAGCTAGAAAATCTAAAGAAAAAGGGCGCCTGCTATACCGGTGTCCTCATAACTTGCAGTGACAATGTATTTCAACAGAATAAAAGGCAATTTTAACCAGAATGGTTAAATCTTGTTCTTGTTTGGGGTTGTTTGAAGACCTATTCTAAACTATTCAACTTGAGGAAAGCATCATTGAAATGTTGACCGTAACCACCAAATAATTTGGTTAATTTTTAGTTTGTATTTGTGCAAAAACCACCAGAATGAGACAAGAATGACATTAGCTATCATTTATAAAGCTCTGCTTACATGCAACTGACTTAAAAAACGACAACCAAGAAAATTAGTCCCACTTATAAAGTACGGTTTATACCACAAATAAAAGAAGCTTTAAAAAAAGTCAACACAACCACAATCCTTTAAGTTAGTAAACTACACAACTTAAAATTGTACAGCAAATGCTGCATAAAAAACTGATTAAATTATGCTGCACTGGCCCATATCAGCGAATTATGAGAATACGAAATATGAAAATGAATGAAACATACATTTGATATGATTTTACTATTTGGCAAAGCGTACACAACACTAGACACACATTTTTAATTAAATCTTACAGATGTTCATTCAACATTTTGTTCAGTTTTAAACATTATTGTGATTGTATTTAGTCCTAACCTTTTTGTAGTGTTTAACTGAAACACGTGTTTCTGGATCAATGTTTTTTCAGTTTTGCAAAATGGTCTATATTCTAAATATTAGACCAGGCATTAAACAAGCCTGTGTAAACACACCAAAATATCACTTCAAATGCAACTTCGGTGCCATGTCTGCAGTGTACATAGTGCTTCAGGGGTGAAATAAATAACCTGATAACTGTTTTTCAACATTCACAACTGATTACTCTGAGGATCTGAGGACTATCTGTACAACAGTGTCTATTTTAGCAATGCCTCGAGGTGTGGAGGTTGGGAGAGACTAAACTTTGGCTGGCAGTCAGTAAAGATATTGGGTCTGTTCTACTTGACCTGCCATCCGTGATGTAACACAGAGTGACTGATTGCCCCCTGATGCTGTGCCAACCGAATCAGACCTTTCAGATTTTCTGCTTTTACCGGTAAATCAGTTGGGGGAAAGCAAAGCTCAGAGGAAAGACAAAGCCACTGATGAACTGATTGACATTTCCTAATGTGATGCTTGAGTCCAGCCACACATATGTGGGCTTTCAGAGGGATGTGCAACTGCACTGGCCGCGCATCTCAAACGCTGGAGGTTAGGAAACAGAGCTGCACCTTGGGGCAGATGGGAAAGCATGTGTGTTATCAACGAAAGATGCAAGGAATGGAAAAGAAACATGAAAAAAAACATGGGCAACTGGTTCTCTCTCACCAATGCTTTCCTGCTCCATTGTCGTATCTTGTCTCCCCGATGGGCGTACATCTCTCCGTTTGCTTTCCACTCTGTTTTCCATTCACAGCGTCATGGGCTGGCACTCTTCACCTCCTGATTCGAATGAAAACACAAGATGCAAACACGCTGTTGAAATCGGCTAGATTGCTGTATGCTTTCCCTTACACATGGTAAACACTCCTGTGTGTCCACGGAAATTAGCATACCTACGAAAGGGCACAGCAATCTGGTTCTTTAAACCCGGGAATGCCTTTCGACATCTGACGTACAGAGCATGCATACGAAATCATTGAAAGCTCACCGGCGAGCATGAAACAAGGAGTACCGGCCAAACAATATTTACAAGGTTTCACTTCCAATCATGTTTTGGCCTTTTAAAGTGCCTTTTAAATCAATTCTCGCCTTCAAACCAAAGAGCATATTTTAAATGATTCATGTAAGATCAAGTAGAGATTTCAGAAAGGAAATGGTCAAAGCCCGATGTGCAAAGGGGAAAAATACATCAGGATTTTTAAGAACAGACTAAGTTTGACCGCAAAGTAGGCCATTATCACAAAACAAAATTCTTTTTTTTGGTAGATTTTCACACTGAATTTCATTCAGCGTAATATTTTTTTCGAAGATTGCTTCCAGAAAATGTCACAGACATGTCTGTTTTATGGAAAGTCTATAGGTGATTTGGTGAAATGTGGGGGAGCTCTCAATGACTGTAAGAAAGAAAAAATTCAGACTGTGAGCAAAGTAAACATAGCATCTAAAATCAGTTAAAATCAGGTGTCACCACGTCATACAACACAATGAGCTTTTCTTTACCAAACTTGGAAAGACGGGGAAAATATTCTAACTACAAATGCGAAACACTAAAATCCTGAGATCGACAAGGTTACAATGATACCCAAAACGTCCCAGATTGAATCAATTTGGATGAGGAAAAAAAACAACAACAAAAAAGCAGGGCACCAGATTGGAATTTGAGGAGACAAATAGCATCTGAACGATGCCATGCATTATTGTGTCATCTCCATAGTCATCTAATGGCTGTATCGCATTAATAAAGTGGAGAATTTTATACTGTAACAGATGGTGAGACTACATCAGCGGCTCAGGAGCTATTTATTAAATGCGTTATTAATTATTTTCAACATGATGAGCTTCACGACTCCTTCTGGTCCGGGTGAGAGCAGGGATGTGCCATTTGCTTTTATTCAACTTATAAAATCTGCCTGCCCACCTCTGGATTGATCTGAATTTAAATATTGCTTGCAATATAATGTATTAAACATGAGCATGTTGTGATAGAGTGCTAATATATAGAGAGAGTGGCTGGATATCCATATTCACTCCAAAGATACATTGAAGATAAATGATCTGCTTTTTATTGATCTTCACTGATGATGTCCACTATTAAGACTATTGAGTTCAACATCACCTGGTGCTTATTTCTGAATTTTCCAACAAAAACCACCTTCGTAAAAATTCCCCATTCACATAGACAGCAGCTGTGCTTGATTGACAGGGACAGAGATGCCCGAGGGTGTGGCCGCAGAGTGAAACAACTTCAAGGGATTCACTCCCTTCCAAGCACCAAATATGCAACTATGGAATATAGTTCTCAATCGTTCTCAACCCACAGGAAAAATATGGTACAATATTTTAAAGAATAACTAAGAATTCAACTTTATTTAAACCCTTTAAATAAAAGCGAGGAAGCTATGAATATGTTTCTGTGATTTATTACGCTGTTTGATAATCCTGACACCTCGCTTCGCAGTAAAGCTAACAATCTGTGATGGAACTCCTGCTTTCCAGCTGAGCCTTTTGCTGTGGGTCTCAAGGCAATCAACCCTCATCCCATCCCAGCGGGACGCAGATGCTAGCCTGTGGAGGAGGACGAAGTGCGCGGCCGCACCTTTCGCCCGAGCATCGTCTTCCACCTCCCACTCCCTCCATCCCGTCTCCCCGCAGGGCCTCTCTGGGCCTGGGATGCCAGCTGGAGGTGACAGTTTCCTCACCTGCCACAGGCGGCCCACCACCTGCCAACACTCGCCCCGTTCCCCCACACAGGTGGCGGGGGACAGCGGAGTCACGACTCCATGCCGCCCAGCCTGTCTCCCCTCCCCCCTTAACCCCCACCCGTCTGGGTTCATGCTCCAGCGCCCACACTCCAAACTCTATCTCCCGCAAACACCTTGCACACTATCGCCAGTCTCATTTGGTGATTTATAGCGAGCTTTTTGCCTTTCAGCTGCTGCCGCCACCTAGGCGTGGCACGTGTTGGCCCTAGGACAAATGAACACAGTCTCCATTTGTTATTCGGTCAAAATGAGAGGGAGAAATGCGCTTCTTGATTTAACACAGCAGTGGAACGTCCATTATCTGCTTGTGAAGGTGGGCGCTGAGTTCCAGAAACAAATGAGCGGGAAATGGATCCAGAGCCACCATGCTAATAGCTCTGAAGGTAGTGCAGCATGGCCTTAAAGATGCAGAGCACAATGTTTATTTTCACATGGTTTAAGAAGGTGAACACACCTAAAGAAAAATAAATAAAATAAATTAGATGCAAGTTATGTCCGGTTTCATCAGACACATGTGCCTGGCCCGAAGTTTTCTTCAAATTAGTTATAGTTATACTATAAATATTAATTTCTAGGAGCTGTGTGTAATTTTTTTGGAGGATCTATTGAAAGAATTGCAATATAATATACATAACTATGTCTTCATAGGTGTCTAAGACCTTACATAATGAAGGTTTTATAAATCTAAGAAACCATTATTTACAGAGCGCAAAACGTAAATATGTTATGTCCTTTGGCAAAGATGCGAAAACGTGACGTCATCTAAGCCTTGTTTCAGTGCAATTCACAATCTTACTGCTAGATGCCGCTAAATTTCATACACTTGACCTTTAATTTACATTAATATTATTTGAATACTTTGATTTGTTCTAATTGTATCAAATCAAATGAAAACTACTAAACAGTTATTGATTCTTTGCGGCGGTCTAACAGTAGCTAGTATGGGCTTCATAACGTTTGTTTATGTTGTTGGCGCGATAAGACCTCTGCTTGTCAGATTTGTCGCCTGTCTGAAAAACAAACCACTTTAATATCCTTCAAGATCCAATCTTTCCTAGACTTTATGGTAATGTCTCAGATTTGCAAAGTGTGCAAACGAAAGTCAGAAATTTCAATATGAACAGCTCTCATAAAATTCTACCAACACCATATTATTAAACTTAACAATTCACATTATAGCTCTATATAAACTCTATGTTAACAGTTGTCTAATTTGTGGTTAAAGAATTTTAAGAGAAACATCTAGGACAAATCTGATTTGAAACATAACTAAGAACTTTAAAAAATCACCAGAATAAAGTTTGCTGCCCATATGTGAATGCTATACCACATCATGTAAATAACAAATTGAGTCCAAATTGTGCTGCCACGCAACTTTCAAGAAATTATCCTCCCATATGAAGACATAAATACAAAGGTCTACCAGGATGAATGGCTGAATGAATAAATAAATGGCTGCACAATGCCCTTATAAATGGTGCGCTGGCACCATCCCGTCAACAGCGGTGGGATTTATTAATGGATTTATTGTGGAGGGATTGCCGGCTTTTCATACATTACTGTGTTTGACGGAAATGTCTAAAACAAGTTGACAGAAGCTAAAATCAAAGCAGGTGGAAAGAACGTCGGTGGCTACGTGCGTATCCCTGAAGCTGTATGGTATCTTTATACGGTTCAAACCTAAAAGGCTTTCATTTCATGCTTTGAGACATCTAAGTAGATTCAATAACACACCGGTTGAAATAGTATTTAAAACGCTTCCTTTGATTTCCTATTAAACCCAACTGTACTATTTGAATAAACTGCTTATCTGTCACCTGTGTAGACGCTCGCACCGATCTGAGTTTGTTGTACAAGATCAAAGCTTTCCGTAATGTTCTAGTAAATCAAAAGTCGTAAAGAGATGACAAAATGTTCAAAGTAGCTGCTTAGGCTTCTGCAGTCCTATATTCCTAAGCAGGATTTGTGTTCTTTTTCTCATTGTGCGATTGGGTCTGAACTGTGTTTGAACCCGTCCTGTGGGTAGGCCACGGCCCAATAGATCGTTAGCACTCTGACCCACCCAGGGTGCACCATGGGGTGAGAAAGAAGAACGGAATACAAAAAAAATAAGAGTCTGATAAAGAGCGCCATATATTCAGTAAAGGAACTCAGAACATCAGATTTAATTCAAAGCCTCAGGTCTTCTTACACACACTATCACTCTTTGATAGTATAGACATGCACCACTGAGACATACAGTATATTCAGTGTGTTGAACGTAAGAATGTATTTTCTCTTTTGAGATTCATCACTAAAATGTTCCCTGCTAACACCAGCCCACCAATCACGGTTACACAGCAGATCTGGGGCCTGATTCACAAAACATTTTTAAGAAGACAATTATTTAAAAAGTTGGGAATGTTATGTAGGCCTATTCCCCAAAGAACCTCTTAAGACATTTCTTTAAAAATAATCAAGATTGATCTTAGGAAAAAATTAAGAAGAATCCAAATCCTTGAAACAAAAGCTGTCATACATATCAACTTAAAATGAAGAAAGCCTCATGATTGTCATTGTACATTATTCTGGGACAAAGTGTCTCGAAACGGAGAGGGTCACAAGTATAATGCAGTACTAAGTAACACACAAAAAGTACTTTAATAATATATTTTCTTAACTCTTGCTAATATATTAGCTAACACGCAATCGTAAATGCCGATTAACACATCACATGCTAATATACATATAGGCTATATAAGAAAGCAATGTGTTTGTTACACACAAAGTTTATTGTATAGATAGACATAAACACTTACCACACGAGCAAGCGAATGTTATCATATTATTTTATTCTTACGACAAAAATTAAAATGTTCTTAAGAAAATATTTGAGAATGTTTTAAGAAATTTTTGAGATTCGCACTTAAGAACATTCTTACAAACTTCCTATAATTTATCTTAAAGCCGTGATTTTCTTCTAGTTTTACACATGTGTAATATAAATCATAGGGGTCCACATAATGTATCTGTGAAATTTCAGCTCAAATAACATCACAGATCTTATAATATAACATGCGCTACATGCCCACTTTTGCATGCGCGAAGAAACGCGCTGTTTTGGTGTGTATCTCTTTAAGTGCAGGTGAGCTGCTAGTCTCCGCCCCCTTTTCAGCAGAAAACTGAGCCAGCGCTGTGATCCTGTGCTTCCAGCCACAAAACAATAAAGCGAACGAGAAACAAGGTCTCGTCTTTGAACACCAAACACATTGTTTTCGATGAGCACAACAGTCAACCCCTGGGCCATTCGCGAACCCACTCCGATCCCTGATGGTCCGGTCACGACCGCATTCGGGAGAGAGAACCGCGTTGCATGTTTACAACCCATTCACACAGTTTTCTGAACTGAAGATACTCAAGACAAACACATCGCTATTTCAAACTAACGTCACACAGGGCAATCCCATCGCATGTTTACAAGCCACATTGCTTTCTAATAGTGAATGGACAAACTTGTCACAGTGACATTTTTTCAAGTTTTAAGCTGCTACAGGTCCATGGGGTCTTACTTAAAACATACGAGTACTAACAATTATAGCAGCTTTGCTTCATTCAGTGTGAATGATTTCCATTGAAAACTAAATAAACGCCCTCTTGTCTCTTGTGAGGCTGGGAACATTGTTCTGTGTTGGTCTGTGCAGCCAACAACAGAACAATTCGTAAGCTTTGTTAATTTTGCCATGGTGTTTGAACTTCACAGATGCGAAAACAACAATGACGGCGGCGCAATGGGTGGACACGTTCAGAACAAGGGGCAGAAATATTAAAATAAGAACGGCTGCTTACGTCAGTAAGAGAGCAATTTCTGAAGCTCTCGTTTTCTCATAGGCTTGTAGAGATAGGCTCTCATAAAAAAGTTAATGATTTTTTGTTTTCTGAGTTGGCAGATGCACAAGAGACTTGATTTTAGCATTTAAACATGGAAAAAGTCTGTTTTTCTTGAAATCACCCCTTTAAGAAAAAAATATATTTAATCTTAAGAACATTGAATTAGGCCCCATGGAGGTTCTTTGATGTGATTGGACTAGACTTCTGATATTTGGTATAAAAGCATTGAAATCATTTACAGTTTGCGTAACATGCTATTTTGGTTTAAGGTGTCAGAACATAAAAATAAATTTGTCGAAACATAAATGCTTTTTTTATCTAAGAAATATCTGACAAGCAAAACTTGACTTGAAACGTTAACATGGCATTCTATAAACAGCAAAACAGCCAAAAGCCACATTAGTATGCAATGTGTACATAGATCAAATAGATCTGAATAGATCAAAATATATAAAAACTAACTAGATTGTATGTTGACTCCTAGAACTGCCACAACAATGCAATGGTTTACTTGATATACATTTAATTGTTCACATTCATGAGTAAGGAATAAATATAATGCATCATATTATATAATACAGTATATTTATCCCTTAGTTTGTCTCTTACATGTGAACAATGTAATGAATAAAGATCAAAATCTAATCTATTAACAGCCACAGTTTATACACACATAATGTATCACTGTAAAAACTTGTTTTGCAAACATATTAGCAATGCACTGTATTTGTGCCGGGCTGTAACCATCAGAGCAGAGCAAAGTACCTCGGACTAACACGCTTAATAGATACAGATGACTTTGGCATACCCTTCCTTTTCGGTACCATAAAAATATCATCATTTCTTCTGTTTGCTTCTCCACTCTGAAGAATTTTTGCAGTTGTGCTCTGTCAAGTAAACAGTGGCCTTGAAATATTCATGAATTGCTAACAGATGTCTCTTGGCCTGGTTTACTGAGCGCACTATGCTAAATAAGTAAATACAATTAGCTGTTTTACTTCGAGAGTTTCAAATCAACGCAGTAGATCTAATTTGGTAGGCTAGTTCTGCTTCGAGCGCACCTCTTAGGGCTATCAGGAAACTTTTTCAGTTTTTTTCCCCTACACAGAACTAATGTTAGCCTCCAGCCTGCTAATGTGCTGCAAGGGAGCGGCGAAGCGCTTCCAAGCTCTCGACTATTCATGCCGCGCAACCATGCTTATCAAAACCTGGCCTCCCAAATCAGCCAAGATTTCTGGTGTTCTGAATGCCTCCGGGCCTTCAGTCATTTGCTTTGTGCATAAAATTTAGCATCTGTTTATGTATGCATCACGTGGCTCTTGAATTTAACACCAATGGAACCTCTTTTTTATTCCAATTTATTTCTCTGTTTTATCGATTGAACACATCTGAAAGCTTTATGAAGACTAGGCGAAAAGCATTTTCATAATGTTTTGTTCCATTAACAGAAATAAAAAACTAATATAATGGTAAGATCATATAAAAAAAGAGTGTGAGGTCTACAATGTTAAAATCATTGGTATGATTTCCAGGGAACACACAAACTGTATACCCAGAATGCATTGTAAGTTGCCTTGATAAAAGCTTAATCCAAATGTGGAAATGTAAATTAAATAACTCCGAAACTAACTACAAATGATTTCCACTTTCTGATGCACAGTATAACAATATCTAAAACATACACAAGACATTAAATCTGTGAATTAAATAAACATGAAAAGGTCACCAGATGACATCAGACAGCCAGGAAAATTGAACAGCATTGGACATATTTGTAACGAATGGCTCTCAACCGAAAGTTCCTCAGACTTGACGGACAGCTCGTCCCCTTGTGAGGACAGACCTACTGCTGCTATTGCACTTCCACTACCAGGAGAGTCACACTGCACACATGAATGAAGACATGAAAACCATTTTACAGCAGAGCGATGCCAAACATGTGCGCTGTGGCCCACAGGCGGCCATGTTGTTTCTGAAGTCCAAAGGTAAGCCGAGCATGCAAGCACGCCAAGTCAGCAGTAACAGATGCCCACGATCTCAGAGAAACACATCCACTACTCTTGGCTACCAAAAACATCTGTATACATAAACTTTTTTTTAATAAAAACATTTATTTGAATATTGCATTAGTCTAATTACTGTGACTTGTTTTGTGGCGGACAAGAATTAATGCATTATTTATTGAATAGTTTTTAAGCAATAAATGTGATTTTTAAACTTGAATACGGTGTTTTTAAAGATGGAATATACACAGGAAACACACTATTATTGTATCATGCATCCAAATAACTCATCTTAGTAGCTTTTCATGACAATGTTTATGGCCAGATAAGAAACTACTGTGGTTCTGAGACAACATCCAAATTCTCTTATTTTGGCTGGTGCATGTACATCTGGATTTATTTGAATTTGCCAAAAACGTTATCCTAAAGTTTGTTAGACACATACCACAAATCAGTCTCCAGTTACACTTATTAACTGTACAGAATAACATTTGGTATGAGGACACATCAAACCCTTCATTTACAGCGTTTCTACAGAAAAGTGGATACGAGAAGCCAGCTGTCATCTTGATGTAAAACTTTCTAGTGACCTTTGTGCCCCGAGCAAAGAAGAAAAGGACAGATGAGAGGAGAAAAAAAACACAGGTGAAAGAATAAAAAGGTGAGAGACAGAGTCTGACTGAAAATTAAGCTTCACAGTAAGAATGACACAGGTGGTTGAGGGTGAGAGAGAGAGAGCGAAAGAGAGGTAGGCACAAAAGGCCAGAAAAGTAGAAGCAGGAGACATAGAAATAAAATGAAAGGAAGATGGACAGAGAGGCCGCGTGAAGGACAGCGAGCGCCAAAGGCAAAGAGAAAGTCAGACAAAAAGAGCGAGAGAGGATGTGAGGAAGAGAGAGAGGGAGAAGGAGACCAGGAAGAACCGAAGGGTCTTGAGGGGAAGAGCTCCCTGTCAACCCCCCACATTCAGTCTTCTGCTTCACAGGTAATTAAATGGATTTCCTGTCTTGTACTTGGCGAGAGAACATGACCCAGCACTCTGCAAGAGCGTGTCGAAAGGCACTCCAGGGCCGCTCTTTGCGCCATCTGCATCCTTGTGTCCGAGCAAGGCCCTAAGCAAACAAGAGCTGTGCTGGGACTACGAGGGCAGGAGTGGATGCCTTAATGTGCTATAGTTGAACAGGGAAGGAGCCCATGAGCTCCGGCCTTCTTGGGATGGTGATCTGACTCTTACTAGAACTTGAGCAACGTTCTTCAGGTGAATCTGCGCCTGTTCTTGCTAACCAAAGAAGAAGGAATTCAAACCAGTGGACACTTCACTTAGAGGGGCAATCTTGACAATGTCACCTGAAAACGAAAACGACTGTTCCAAAGGTTCTTTGTAGCAAACAATACATAGTAAAGAGGGTCCATTTTGATTTGATATTTACCGCCACGTGACAATCAAACTCAAAAACGCTTTCCATCACGGCGCCCTCGAAAATTTGCATTCGCAAACTTCGCAAGTAGTTCTAATCTGCTCTCATGCCCTCTTTGTATTCTCGCCATGTTCAGAACATAACAGACCCGTCAAGCAACTGCCGCGATTACAATGCTAGAGGTGGTGCTTGCAATTTCACAGCCCTAACAAGCTTACCATCAAGTAGCAATCTCAATCACTGCTCAGGTTCCTGTATTCATTAAGCGGCAGTTCCAAATGAGAGCCACTATATCGAAGGAAACGCAGAGCTCTGGCTGATTGGCCCGTGCCTAGGGAGGGGCCGTGCCTCCAGATTGTGGGTAAATAGACATGGGAGGCGACCGCCACACACACTTGGAATTTCTATGGGGGAACAAAACGTATGCAAATGAGGACCTTGACCCGAATCAAATCCCCGACCTGTTCGTTAATTGCAAATTACAGACTGCGGCACCCCAATCAGTGGCCTTTTAGCGCAAGATTCTCGACTCATTCTTCGCACACATTAGAAAATAAAAGAGACGAACGTTCTGCCATCAAGCATTGGATTTGTTATTCACGATGGTGGTGATTAGAAAGTGTTTGGCCCGGCCAGCGGTCTGAAATGTTAACGGAGGGGTGGCGGAGACTTCTTAATCCGGCACCAACTGGAGACTAAAGCGAAACTGGAGCGTTACAATGGCGTCAAGCCTCCGGATAGGCTGTGAGGCGAGGATTTGGGTTGCAGCTGGGGCAGGGAGAAACATCATAGATCGACGTCAATCTTCCACCAGCCGCCTGATGTCATATTATAGCATTAAAACTACGAGAACACCACAATCTAGCCGGCCATAAATATTACATGACAGGCTGTGAAGCACCAGTTTGTAAAATGCAAATCGCCTTGACATTGCTTGTGTATCCATCACTGTTTTATCATGTGCCTGTAGGCCTTAACAAGGCAAATGAGCTCGCATTTTGATATTTTTTCCTTTCATTCTGCAGCTGTTAACTCTTTTATGCATGTTCTAAACATTGTCTTTTTTAACACATCTCTCTCGCTCTGTCTCTTTCTCTTTTTTATATCTAACAGGATGTTTCTTAGATGATTTTTTTTTGAGCCTTCATAGAAGAGAATGCACCCTGTGCACATGTTTCCACAGCTACTAAGAATTTTTTAAGCAGTGCACAAATATAGGCCTATATGTATGCCAATAAAACAGTGTGGAAAAGTGAGATCTCTTTAATATCTCGATGGTATATCTCATGGGATCATGGGAATAAATGAGGGGCGAGACTTTTGCTTAACGTTTCTTCTTAAAAAAGCTCTCTAGACTTTCAAAAGAAAATCAATCCCTCAAAATGTGCTGATGCAGCGAATGATACAAAAGTCGGTGATCCAAATCCAGAAATTTCAAAAGAACTCGGATTTGTCCAAAACCAAATATCCCTCGCCATTCATTTCAAAACTCTATATTCTTGTCTCAGTTCACTCAGACTATATTTCTAATTTTAGGAGAAACTCAGACAAGTTAATACTTTATTAAACACAACCCAAATTACATAAAGTTTTCTAAGTTTTGAAAGAGCAACCTCTGAGCAATACACATTTCTTACACACGAAAAAGCTGTGCTTCCACCCAGGACCCATACATGAAATATCACACACACACTCTTGAGATGGCAGAGCTGTGAATTAAGCGATATTGTAACCTTAACCTATACAGCACTTCCCCTCTGTGAGTTCAACCAATGAATTATCCTCTCAAGTAAATCCTGTTTAGAGGATAATCCTTTTCCCATCATATGGACAGACACTTTCCGTAATGAAATGCCCTGAGGGTCCCTGTCAGACGCCTCTTCGGCCCACTCTGTGGCATCCCCCAACAGAGGAAGGTAGAGATCTCCCCACACTTTAACACGTATTTCTATTTCAGCACTGCACAGCCTCAGTCATATGATAGACACCATAGCCCACAGCTTTCAATATTATGAGAACACCATCCACATCCTCTGGTTCACAACGTACTTACTCCAACTAAATCAAACACTTTTTAAAAGTTAACATTACGTTTCTGTCCTGTTATTTTGACAGTTTTTATATTCTATTGTGCATTCCAATGTTTCCTTTATAATCGTTTTTCATTGATAGCATACCTTCATACTCAAACTTAATAATAACTTTTTGTTGGCTGTCATATGGGCATTGTTTATCTTGCCAGTAGTTCAAGCAGTATAAATGAATGATGGCTAATACATCTACATTAAAAACAGAGAATAAGTCCTTAACAATCAATAACATTTAGGTCTGACTGCTTTGTGCTGTAAAAAGTAATTTTTCACAATTCAATCAATTCCTAATGGACAAAAATAAGTCCTGGTTTATGAGTTTGGGAATAGTTCACCGCGTCAGCATTTAATCACCCTTATATTGCTCCAAACCCTATGATTTTTCTCAGTGGAGTAAAAAAAGGTAGTAATATTTTTTCTTAGACAGTCATACAGATCTGAATCGATATGAGGTTGTGCAAATGGGTGAACATTACTTCAGTGTGGTGCATTACAATGCAATGTGAAATATACTGTATTACATAAAATTAGACACTGCAGTCTGCACTGCGACTGAGTTACAAAAGACAGTGTATCGCAACACTACATGGCCTAGTTTTCCATCTGCACTAAAGCCCAATATGAAGGTCTCTTGTGACAGTGTATCCAGGAAATGTGTTCTCGAAAGGAGGGAGTAAATATTTCTCCAAATGTCTTGGCACAGTGAAACATGCTGCATTGTGACAATGGCAGGGTGACATTATTAGAGTTGCTGCGGGGCAAGAGTGCTGAGCGGAGCCCTATCCGTGTCTGGATGTGGACCATGATGGCCATAGGGTGTCAGATCTGAGATTTGATGGCGTGATAAAAAGCTCAGGGTGAAGGTTCTTGCCACTTCAATCTGCCATAACATCATCTGGCCAGTCACTTTCCCACTACACTGAAAGCTTGGAAAAGCTTAACACAGACTCAAATTTTTATTGATAGAGATTCTAAAGTATACACACTCAGACAGACATTGCACATATATACTCATGTGTCAATAAGAGCACTGATTCATAACAAACACAACATCCTAGGTCGACAACAACAGCCATCTAGTATCAAAGGTGACATTCGACATTTTGGCAAACGAAGTCTAACAGGAAAAAAGACCAATAAAATTAAGTGTTCAAACCAGCTAATAATACAAATGTAAGCGAAAGACAATTAGAAACCTCACAATATTGCTGTAACAATGTAAAAAGAAGTGTATAAAAAGCCAGTGGCGGTGGCGTGAAACATTTGTGCAACAGAAGTGAAACATTAAAGGAGTATTTTCTAATGGCTACATATTCCTATAAAGTAGCCTTTGATACTTTTGTTGGGAAAATAGTTTATTAGCTTTGCTTGACAATGGTGCCTCGACGCGATTCTTAAAGGGAAAATCGAAATATTAATCGATCGTCGCTTCTCTACCTACGATTAGTACGTATGTGCACATGAAGTATGAATACAACATCCGCCATGTTTTCATCGTATTTACATGAACTCAACCACAAAATCCTATTCATAAACGAAGCCCTCGGGATTTTAATTAAGGACAGTCGCCAAAACAAATAGCGCAACGTTATGTTCAATTCCGAAGTTCTCATCCCTATGCCCTACTTCCTTCGAAGAGTAGATGTGTTCATTTTGGAGGGAATTAACGCAATTGTGTCTCTTAATGGTTAAAATTTATTTGACGAAAGAAGCAATAAAAACATATTTCTACATTTCTATATTTGGAGCGACGTTTTGTGTGGTGTCCCCTTCCCGAAGTTCGGAACGCACCGCCTGTGCCAGGTCCAGCTACAGTGCCAGGTGAGGAAGCCAGGATGACACCGCGGGCACAAATTAAACAATGTGATTGGCTATGAACCATTCAATCAACTTAAACTCTTACATGTAACGTTAGAGGTAAAACGTCTGATACACTTTTACACAAACAGAGTGGAAAGTAATTAAAATGCAGGTTAACAAAGGACAATATTTATGTGTTTATTTAAATGTATTATGCCAGAAGAGAGAACACGCGTTTTAAAGGTCTTATGCGTTTTAAACCGTGGCATTGACAATACAGCATCTACTTTAAGCAAAACATTTGTTATAAGCAAAGTTTCAAATGACTTTGCAGCAGATATATACAATAAAGGCAAAAAGTGATATGCAGGTCACAACTGTTTTTTACGTTTAGGAAAGGGAAGTCAGTTCGGAGGGTAAAGCATTATTTTAATGCATATTACTGTTTATGTATGTACATTGTGTAATTCATCTATGTTATATTTATATATATATATATATATATACAGTTTGCCTCTGAAACTGTTATGCTACTATGTTCAGATTCAGCAGTAACACTCTACGACGATAGCAACAATTTCAGTCCGACTCGAGGGAAATATCAGCTGAGGACTTGCCTCCATGAGACAGTGACTGGTCAGGTAGCTCTTTTGTGTCTCCTAACCTTTGTCTCCACCGCAGATCAAACTCATCTCCCTTCCCTGTGCTCTTCACTGCCATCATTTCACAGAAAAATTATTGTGTGCGGGCAAGTCATCCGATGATGCTCATGAATAGAGGTAGGTTGCCTATAACACAATCTGAAAGAACAAACAACGCCTGAAATTCATCTGTACTTTATCTGTTGCCACATCGGTTCTGAAGAAGGATGAAATATCGGGTTAATTTGAATGATAGGTAGCATTCCCTTTGTAAGTAACGTGCTGCTATCTAATTTGAAACATTACTGTTCTTCCCTAGGCTGAGGATTCATTTTATCATTAGAACTACATAAATATCAAGTCGTATGCTTATACGGTTTACTGTATATATGAAGAGCTCTTTTCCCAAACTTATTAAGTGCCAAATTTGATGAATGAGTTTGTCATGACATTTTGCTGTGTACTAAACCTATTCACTGCTCCATCAATGTTTCATGCCAAATCGCTATATTTCCTTGTTTAAAATGTACTCTTTCCAAAACGCGACCAATCAGAATTCACTCGTTAGTGGTTATTGTATGTGTTATTTCTAAATTATTTGAAAATATTGAAACATGAAATTGAAAATATTTATTCTATTTTACTATTTTGTTTGTTACTTTTTATTTTATTTGGCTGTTATTTATTTCATGCATTTGCATTTATTTGATTTGTATTAATATATGGTATGAGTCCCTGATGTCATATGTTTCATGTTCTCTTGTTTGTTTGTTTTTAAAAAGAAATAAACCTAAACAATTTTGAAAAAAAGGATAGATTAGTAGCGTTTTGAAAAAAAAATTGAATTTGTTATCAACAATATTGTTGTTTCATTTAACAATCATTGTTTAACATGTTCAGACTGAGCCAACAGACCATTTTAACAGGATAAATTGAATATTACCAAAATGTAAGGGTCTAGGTAAAAAAATGTCATTTTCATGAAAACTATTAAAATGGATTTATAGCGCTTTGGAAAAGAGCTCTTCATATGTTTATGTCACATACTCAAACTCTCAATGTAACAATGCAATACTATTATATGCATAATATAAATCAAACACAAAACTATTGGACACAATAGTAATATGTAAACACTTATAAAGTGCTTTTCTTTGACCTTGCTGTTCATTCCTACTATCTATTGCGGCAGTTTACTAGGTTTTGTAACAGCGCGAGAGAGCCTCTTCAAAAAAGAAAGCCAGCAGAAGGAACAAGAACGGGCGTGCAAAACGACAAACCTTGAGAAAGGAAGAAAATTAGAGAGCGGGACAGAAACAGACAGAAAAAGTGTCTGTTAGACCCTCGGGCTGTTCCATGCTTTCCTATAGTCTTCCCCTGGATTAGATGACTTTCATTCGTTGAGGTCCCCAGTGCCTTGAGTTTGGCAGCCGGTACTGTCTCACCTGTCATCTCGACTAGTCACTGCTCAGATCTCTCCCGATCAGCTAATGTCAGTCCAATAACCACGAAATTCTCGCTCTTGCCGTATGCTAATATCATACAGACTAAAACGAGTGCTACTCAGTCAGGTCATGATTCACATGTCAGCGAGTGCAGCTATATCAACTATGTGCAGGGCTGCTGCTTAAAGGGATATTTCAACATCGTTTTATTTCAGCCCTGTATGGCTTTCCTTTCTCACTGGAACGGATAAATGAGTCACATGCTTTGTAAATAATGATGAAAATGTCATTTTGGGTAAAATATTCCTTAAGTTCGAGGGTCCTGTGACAAAATGATGATGCCCTCGCATAATGAAATCTATTTGTTATTTTAATTATTTTGTTGTATTCATTATCTTATTTTCTCTGACTTCAGTTCCCATAGTACACATAGATTTGCTTTACGATTACAAAGGAAAAAATGACGGCTGAGAAAACGAATGCACGTAATAGCTGAAGTCAGTGAACAGCAGTAAAATCTGTAGTGACTCAATTATGGAAGACATGACATTTTCTATTTGTGTTAGGGAATCCAGTCTCAGCTTAGCAAGGTTCATACGTTCTGGATGGCAGGCTTTCATTGATGCTGGTGGTAGAGAAAGTGTTTGTACTGGATGAAATCAAGCAAAATCCTAAATAAAATGTTCAGTATTCCCTGATAAAATTGAGCTCTGCTTTGTCTCTGGTACAAACCAATAACTTTTCTAGTTAATAAGTGGTGATTTTAAACAGATTTACATATTGTTGTGTTCACTTGCACCAATCCAAATTTTAGAGAAGAATTGCATAAAATTGCTCAATTTCCCCAGAGTGAGCTGGTGCCCCCTAGTGGAGGAACATTTGCTGTATCTAACACTGCTGAAACAATTTAACATCATGCACCCATAGCATCTACCCAGTAAACAGCTCACACATGAACTAACCACTTATATCCCAAACCCCCGGCAAATCATCGTGTCCTTTTTTTTGGTAGCATGATGACCTCAAAGTGGCTTGCTGTGCGCAGTGCTGATGGCTGTTAAATGCTTGCCATTGAACTTGGGTTGTCCCCAGGCCAGGCCCTGGGCAGCGTTGATGACATTCTGCTGGGTAATTGCAAATGCGACCATCAGAAGGATGTTTCTTCAGCCCTGATGATTATAGCAGCCACACTGATGATGTCCTGAGTACTCCCCTCAACCAGTGGGAAGTAGGTCGCTATGGCAATCTTCGAACATTTGGTCTCTATGGCAATGTTAGAACTCCAGGGAGTTGTGCTAGTGTCTGGTAAGACTTAGTTGTTAATGGGCATGCAAGGATATAGAGTGGCTAACACATTTAAAGGGAAAGTTCACTCTTGAATGAACATTTTGTCATCGTTTACTCACTCTTGAGATGTTCCAAATCTGTATACATTATTTTTGTTCCGATGAACAAACATAAATATATTTGAAGGAATGCCTGTAACCAAAAAGTTCCTGGCCACCTTTGACTACCGTAGAAGTAAAAAATATAACTCAATAGTGCCCCTGAACTGTTTGCTTTCTTACAATCTTCAAAATATCTTCTTTTGTGTTCGACAGAACAAAGACATTTCAAAAGCAACATTTCCTACTATGGTAGTCCAGAGTTGGCACCAGACGACTAACAGGAGGGCAAGTGGCTCCTAGTGGGGGGCAAACAAACAGACTCATTAATACAAAAAAATCAAAACTAACACGTCTGTGCAAGGGCACACTCGTGCAGGATGCTATTTTGCCGTACAGGGGAACAAGAATAACACGAATTAAACAATATTACCACACACAGATACAACAAAAACAACAGGTTGACAATTATGACCTATACTGTGACATAATGCTCATTTGCACCGAGGCTTGCTAAAAGTAATCGAAACACACGTACCTTTTAAAAATGCTGAAGACACCGCGTGTGGATATTAAAAGTGTCCTTCCATTAGGTTGTAAATATTCCAAAGCTGAACCAACTGAGCCTTCCGTTTGTGAAGCATCGAGCGTCTGTAACTTTGCTAATTGCTAGCGGCTTCTCTCCACAGGTACACAAACGTTAATACGCCGCGTAAAGACGCATCATCACAACAACCGGACTGGATTCAACTTTTATACAAAGTCACATAGGTTACCATTTTCACTTCCACTTTGTTTAAAATTCTTCAAACGTTAAAACTTTTTATTAATTATTTTCAGAATGTATTAATAAATTTAAAACTATTTCATGTGGGGGGGCACAACAACTCTGTGGGGGCCCGCGAGTGCCACCCCTTGGCGCCGCCCCCGTGGTAGTCAATGGTGGCCAAGAACTGTTCCTTTAATCCTGGTGAGAGCTACTGAACAGTGGAAAGAGACAGACTTGACGAATGTGTAAATGAGTCAAGAAGTACCTTTTCTTTGTGATTTGTTTGCTCTGTGAAGGTATATACTGATATAATGTAAATTCGCTTGACGCTACAAATATTTTGGAATTCGGTCGTAGAATACGGTTGACGCTCCCGTAAATGATCAAGGTCTGTGTGTACAGAACAGGATTAAGCACTCAGAGTGACAACCGTATTTATTTGCACTGTGTAGATTCACCACGGCTACACGTTTGCGTCAGGAAGAACATTAGAGGCGTTTGATCACAGCGAGCTATTATGCATTCGGCTATATTATATAGTCCCCTCAGTAGGCTACTTAACCTGTGAATGTATCTGCTCTTAATTAGCATGTGGCATTCCTAATGACAGCGGGCGTCTGTTTGCGCTTTGATACAACAGGAAGGATGACACCAAAGTCTGGACCCCCTTCCTTCCCCGCAGAATGCTAATCCTTCAGATTTGCTGTATTTTCTTTTAATTGGCATCATTAGTAAAATAGTTGACCCGGCTCGTAGACGCAAATACGAATGGCACAGCCCAAAACACAGGAGAGAAGACAGGAGAGAACACCCAGACCTTTAATTAGCTAAACGGAAATTCAGGCCTAAAGAAAATCAAAGCTGGTCAGCGTCTCTCCCGATCCCTAGCCTCAAATTACAACACGGTTATTAACCCTTGTGGCCAATTGCAGTCAGACGATATCACTTGGTTAAAGGTCCAACAAAGGGCTTTGTTTAATAATAAAACGCAGAGTGAAAATGCCCGAATTACAGGGCCTTTTTCGTAAACCTTGCATTTCAAGGTTGATCTGATTTTTCGGATAAAATTTGATATGGCAGGGACGTTTTTTATTTGTGCTGTCATGTCGGTTACCAAGGGACCTGAATGATCAAAAAAACAGCCCGTGTGCTTATCTGTGGCGAAGATGACTGTAGTGATTTATATGGGGCTAATAACCTTCTTTTCAGCGGAGCATACGCTCGGATCTATCTGATATATGGAGCTCCAGCGCGGAGGAGACACGCAGGACCGCAGCGTCAAACCGATGCACACAATTAGGGTCAGACGTCAGCATTCTGTTTCAACATCGAACCAGTTTAACCCCTTAAATAACAGCGTAACCTCCTAAATAACAGCGTCTGTCAACCGCCACACGGTTGCACGTGATGACTCGACAATTTGCACTGCGCTTTTTCATATCACTTTGACTGATGTTCTATGTAGTTTGTCAGTGTGCTTGGCTTATCGTAAAGCTGGGTCATACAGCAAATGAATTCTTGATATTTTCAGTCTTTTGATGAAATATCTAATGTACAGCTGCGGAAAAAGTAACAGACCATTTCAAAATGATTTCAAGTTTTTCTGAATTTATTATTTTAATTTCTCCCAAATTTCATAAATAAAAATACAGTTTCTATTTGTATTTGCAGAAGGGATGTTCTGAACTTTCATTTCACTTTCAAGCAATACAACAATAATATTTGTAGGCCACGCATGCTGTCAGTCTTTCACATTGCTGTTGGATGACTTGATCTCACTCATGAGGTTTGATTTTGTTGAAATTCAACAGACACTCGACTGGTATGGCCACAATACATCTAGAAATGCTGATTACCCAAAAATTTGTAATGGTCTCTTTATTTAATTTCCGTGACTGTATATCATAACTTTTATGTCCATGACAGTT
The DNA here is from genome assembly GCA_008369825.1 of Triplophysa tibetana. Taxonomy (NCBI): domain Eukaryota; kingdom Metazoa; phylum Chordata; class Actinopteri; order Cypriniformes; family Nemacheilidae; genus Triplophysa; species Triplophysa tibetana. Next base: position 5,268,046 of record CM017898.1, read on the forward strand.
TGCCAAGCTTAATGGTGATTAAGAACGTGGCAAGGTTTTTCATTAAAAGAAAGAGAAGCACTGCAAAGCCACTTCTCAGCGTCAAAACTGGTCCTGAAAGAATAAAGGATTATTGAAGGGTCCAGAGCAGCCTAGGGCAGGGTCACTGTCCTTATGGTGGGCGTCTTGGATTCAAGACGTCACCGCCAGTCTCTGATTCCCATTCTGAGGCTCATTAATACTAAATGCCTGTCAGGCCCTTCTGGCAAGGTTAGTAAAAGGCGAGGGTTATAAAATCTATCCCCCCGTTCTTTTACATCTAAGGTTTAGGAAGTTGCCGAGTCAATAACCTGGGGATTTAGCGAAAGAAGTTGAGAAGGTAGCGTTTTAAAAGGTCAATGGAGTAGTATTTAATGATTTTCTTATTAGTGTTTTTGTGAGTTTCTCGCTTGGTATGCTGGATATGTTAGCTACAATATAACATATGACTCTGACAGTGAATGTCAAGCATAACTATTAGCTGCGCTGGCTGTTTTATATACAGTACAGAAGTGTTTTATGGGGTTTAGACGTTTTGAACAAGATCTCAAGCTTTTAACAGCAGAGTTTTCTCTCCTTTGAGGATTACAGTTATTTCATTTTCCTTGTGAGAAAGGGTTCTGCTTACATAAGGAGCTTCATATTAACATTGACAGGATGCTAAGAGAAAAAAAAAGACTAATCCATCTTATCTGAAAGTGGAAAGTCTTACATGGCATATGACCAATTGCCTCGATGGATGGATGGATCCTCTCAGCACTGCTTCTTATGAAACAGTGAACTTACTAATTATGTCAGCAAGGCTTAAAACACTTTCTAAAAAAAGTATATAAATTCCTATGGTTATATTCCTATTTGACTTTTTCTTTTGTGGAACACAAAAGAAGATATTTTGAGAAATGTCTCAGTGGTTTTGTGTCCATACAATGGAAGTCGATGGCGCAATTGATCTTTGTTTGCCAAAGTTTTTCAAAAATATGGTCATACAGGTTTGGAATCACTCAATGGGGGCTAATAAAAGATAAAATTAATATTCTTTTATCCCACATTTCTCGAGAACTATGAAAGAACATCCTCAAGAAATAAAAGATTTTTGAACAAAGTTTTTAAAATACAAAATTGATACACATGGAGTTAATAGCAGGTTCTCCTTTAAGCTCATGCTGTTCCTAACGTAACCTCCCCATTGATTCCGATCTACCTCAATGATTTAACTAATTAATTTTATCTGTTAATAGATTATGATTCATTTATGAAATGTCAAAACCGAATGTTTGAACATTTTGACAGCTACTTTTTGCAGACCATAAGCAGAGTTTGGAACTTTGCCGTATTTGAGTTTTTTAATTAACCGTTTTTTTAAGAACCTCCTAGCGGTACTGCAGATTTGGCGCTTTGACAAATTTCTGTCTTTTCGCTTCTCTGGTACTGCATTTACTTTGCTGTTGCAACACAGTCCTTAAAAATGACTGCAGATGTTGAACGCGTTTAATAAAACATTTATCTTCCAGGATTTGTGATGTATGGAATCTTGGATAGCTCAGACTCGTAATGGATCTGCACCTTGGGATGTTTGGATTGTCATTCTCTTGCGCTCTGGATGCAGTATGCAGACCGGAAAATATATGCTTTCTGTCTTTGGAGAAAAGATGGCCTTTGCTCAAAAAGCTCAGCATTTAAGATGACACACCAGAGGTATTCATATTTCACGATACGACCCCTGACCCATGTTCAGTACTGCCTGCCAAAACCATTTCTTTTCTTCTGACGGAAGGACAAGTAAAACGGATTGCTCGGTTTTTTTTAAAGTAAGAGAACTTTCAGAGAAGTAATGAGTTCTTTTACAGTCTCAACTTATATCTCATCTCAAGTTTTGCGCAAATATGATGATGCGCTACAAAAATAATTGGGTTGCTTTAGAGCACAGACCTATGAAAGCATTTGTGTGGGACCCGTCCTTCCACGCTCATTAAAGAGTTGACCTGACCCCACAAAGTCAGAGGGAAAGAAATAACTCACCAAATCATTAACTATCATGATGGTGGCATTAGCAAAACACTGTGTGTACGTGCGTGTGTGGGTTCCGGGTCATTTTTTCCAGCTGAGATGGTAGATACGAGGTCCTTCAGACTGTCTCACAGGACAGTATGTCTAAAAAAAACATTTTCACATAATTCACTGAAAATAAAAAATTACTTCATTATTAACTCACCCGCATGTCATCGTTTTACTGCAAAACACAAAACGAAGATATTGTGAAGAATGACGGTAACCAAACAACATCAGCTCACATTATCTTCCATTTCAGGACCAAAAAAATGCTGAAACATTTCTCAAAATATCTTCTTTAGTGTTTCACTGAAGAAAAAGACTCAATGATGACAGGATTTTTTTTGGTTAACGGTTCCTTTAAAAATGTTAAGAATGTCATTGCAAAAATTTGATCATTGTAACAAATTACAAAATAAGCAAAATATGTTACATAATGGTAGGTTTTTAAAAATAATAGACAATGATGAAGTTGAAACACTATCTGTACCATTAATCTCTCTTATTCTCTGTTACAACACCTGTGTAAGGACTTTGTCATTTGTTTGTAAATGCCACTTTAATATTTAATTTAAACGAACATATAAGCGTGACGATATTTTTCTGGTCTCTCTATGTATCATGTGTCCATGGGATTTTACTGAAAAAAAAACCAGCCTAGTGACAGACAACCGTATAGCATCGTCTGAAGCGTTCTTTAATCACCAGTCTGTCTGAGTGATAATGCCTGATTAAACATGATGTATATACACTATTTTCTTTTGAGCGACGTTCTGCCGCATGAACGTTCACGCCTACCCGGGAAAAAGCCATGGGTGGTGGCGGCATATCGAAGAGCACGGACGTACACACAAAGTTTCCGTAAGGGGGTCTGACAGTGAGGAAGAGTTTAGTCATTTATAGTAAGGCGACCGCATTTGCCTCCTCCACCGCCAAACAGCACTAGCCCGCTGTAGCCTTGAGGGAGCGCACAGACAAGGACAGAACTGCTGCTGTCGCTGATGCATTAGTGGGGGATATACATCTTGTTGCGCAGCATGGTAAATGACAAAATGATATCTCATCAGAGAGACAACCCGTGTGTGACTGTGTATGTGTGCGTGTGTGTGTTTGTGCGAGCATGAGAAAACGGGGAACAGAAAGTCAGTTTGTTGATGAGAATCCAGTCTCATTATACTTTCGTCATGTTTCGCAGAATCGCAGCTGGATGTTTTTCTCAGATTGAAAAGCGTGTCTTTTGTATTTTTTTGTTTTTTTGTACATTGCGGTCATAAGCCCAAGTCTCATTCATCAGAAAGTATGATAATGCAGTTTGGAGGGGAAGGCCATGCTCTGAAACATGCTGTCAAAATGTTGCGTGTACTCTCAGTAAGATCTTGGGCATTTTTTGTGAATGTAAGATCACTATAAAAAACTAAAATATACCTGTACTGGAATAACTTAAATGTCTGAGTTGAATATTCTGTTTTGCTCTTGAATTTGTCGAATAAAATTGTGATGTTAATGTTGACTTTAAAGGCACATAAGAGCTTGAAGCCTTTCAGGCTTGAGGTCTCAGCTGGAAAGAATGACATTCTGTTTTTTGACAGCATGAGATTATGACGGCCATCAACCGAGCACTCGAGGGCATAGAGAAACTTTAAAAGAACGCTGATATGAAAAGTCTGAAGAGGCTTGAGAAGTGAATGTTAATTTTCAACTAGTTGGCTGTGTAGACAAGATGCTACTTGAGCTGTGTGTACCTGACAGATGTAACTGGTTCAAAAGCCTTCATTCAGTTTTGAAAGATTTTTGAATAGCACTAAATGTTTTACACCTAATGCGGTGAATAGATAAAAAGGTCCTTGAAGTTTAAATATTTGGACAAAATAAACATGATGCTTACAGGAAATACATGGACTGATACAATACTTAAAAAAAATGATGGGCTATTTTCAAAACATGTTTTGGGTCAAAAAAGGGTGTAGTGACTGGATCAGTGTGAGAAAAGCCATTCAACCTCTCATTCCCTTTTGTGTCGGTCTCAAGATAACATGTTCAAAGAACAAAGCAAACCTGGCTCCATAGGGTCTGGTTTTGCATTTTGAACTCGCACCGATAGTGTGATAACCATTTGGTTCCTCTGTAGGACATTTACGACTCCTTAGCTTCAAAGCCTTGGTGATGATTATCTGTATCATCTCTAAGGCAACATCTGAGGCTAACCAGAGAAACTTCTCTGACAATAGGAACATATGTGCTTAAACTGTCCTTTTTGTATAAATGTAACTAAATGTCTGGTTATATGTTGGCAATCATGCCATCTTAAATAGTCTGTAACTCTTAGATATTCAACTTTAATTCAGGCGTGGTTTGTATTAATACATCCGAAAGAATCATAACTTGATACGCTTCAAACCTGTCCATTTTTGATATCCAAATGTTTCTCTTTACAATTCCTCATTGTTGATACATATTGTGTGACCATAGAACACATTACAATCATTATGTTATAATTTGGATTTGTATCTTGTAAAGTTACCTACAGGTCATAAGATGGAAATTAGCTGTTGAGTGAACAAAGAATCTCTTTCCCCACTCAATTTTGATTGGCCGACTCAAACTCTGAGGGCATGCCCTTCATGAAGTTAAATGTCGACCAGGACACAGTTTCTTCTCCTTGGGTCTTCTCCTTGGCTCTTCCTGAATCGTTGGACCTTCCCTCTCACCTCCCCCTTCCGGGGGGGTGAGGTAATTCTTCCCTAACTGGAGAAGGAACAATGGACTCTGCTGCCACGCACACCTCGACGAGCCATGCGGCCGGTCATGAGGGCCGAGGCCCGCAACTTTCAACAAGGACGCAACTTCCAGAGGCCCGCAACTTTCAACGAGGCCCGCAACTTTCAGCAGGACCGCATTCTGAAATCATCTGAACATTTCCATCACTCCAAGCGCATACGAGTACATCCAGCACAGAGCTTTGCAAGTATTCCGTTTCTATAGAATAGCTGCGTTAAGTCTGTGCCTCTTTGTTAAAGATGATTTTAATGATGTTCAGAAATCGTTGCTGTGCTCTCTCTCTCTCTCTCTCTCTCTCATTCTCTGCGCTTCCTAGCGCAATTGTGTTTTATGTTTTTGTTTGTTCTCATTTTTGTTTACCATGTAGAGTAGAGTTTAATAAAAACCCATAAAGGCATTTGTGATGGGTTCTCTTTGTTCACGCTCACAAACTTGGTCACTTAAACTGTGTTTCGATCTATGCTACCTCTGCTCTTAATTCTGTTTGGTAAAGTCACGTTACTTATAGTCATGAGATAACGTTAGTGTATAAAATCATTGATGTATTTGCTGGACTAATACATATGGGATTTGTATCACTATACTGCTAATCAGAATTGTAAATATGTATGTATAATGACGATTATTATACATATTTGCCTTTGAGCTAAACTAATTCCTTGACTGAAATTGATGTTATAAATAACTCATTTCATATATGTTTGATCTTGATAGATCTGGTGGAGAATCATTTGGTGAGTTAAACTCATCCTTATTTTAACATGCAGCTAAAATCGCTACATAAATTGGTGGAGGGAATGCGGGCACAGTTTTAAACCTTGTTTTGTGAGCAGAACTCAGTGACTATTCATGTGTGTTTTTACGTGTGTTTATTGAAACCGAATACTCTTTTAAATGGCACTTTGATATGTATGAATGAAGGTGTGGACCTATCCTTGGAAGACTCTTGAGCTTCTCACAGAGAAAACCTCAGCGTCTGTCAAAGATTTAGTGACAATATAAAGACGAAGAAATCTCTTTATAACGCACTATATTATTAATTTACCGCCTACATTGAGCGAAGAAATCCTCTTTTAGCGCGAAGAAGACAGAGCGAGCGATGTTCCTCCCTCGTCTTATCTAAAGGCCTTATTGTTAATGCATAGCTAGGTGTAACTGATGTGTATTCCAGTGCAAATTAACTAAGCTATTGCGCTCCCTGGGGTGAACAATCAGTGTAGCTGACTGATAATGTTTCTCCCATTCGCTTAACCCAGCGGATTTTATTAGTAAATAACTCCGGGTCAGTTTTACTATTTAAAGGGGGGTTTAACGAAAATCTTGATCAAGTTGTGTTTTTGTTTTATGTTACGGTCGGCGAAGAAATCCCGACCAAGTACACAAATAACTTTCAGGACGGCGAAGAAATCCCGTTAGTCAGTTATAGTGTAGTTTTGTGTGTTTATTGTTTGTGTAGGTTGGAAAGATACGTGAAACTGAGAAAACTGACACATTAGACACGCGATGAAATTACACTCGTCGCCACAGAAATTGCGCGTAAACGTAAGTTTAATTCCACACAGAATTGTGGAACCGGAAGTTCGGCAGAAGACATATAACCTTCTACTAACACTAGAGGTCAGTTTGTCTTAAAGTGTCTTAACACTTCTCCTGTCTCATCTCTGCACGACTTTCCCATTTTGTTTGGGCAACGCTTTGTGTGCAGTCTCAGCCAGTCTCTTCTTGTGTTTTATTTTACCGTTTACTGTATGAGAATGTTTATTATTTGTTATTATATACAAACTATAATGATAATTAATATTATTCCATTATTGTTTTGATGGTTTGATTTTTCTTTATTTGAATCAGGGTTTCTTACATTCTGTGCCTGGCAGTTAGAATTGTATTTGATAATACTTAAATTTTAATTAAACCAACTTAATTTAATTTAAACTTTGATCAAAATAATCAGATTGCAATCTTTAAGGTGTTAGGATTAACTCCCAATTGCCTTATTTTCTTTATTTCAGTTATTCACTTAATGATTTTACTGACTTTTCTAGGACTCCATAGCGCCCTCTACCTATGGGCCCTATCGTAGACCTTAGTGTGGAGCCAGTTCACCCCCGCACGAAGAAACCCTCCTTCTCTATCCTAACCTCTCTTTCTCTTGACTCATCTGACTTTTATTCTTCTTATCACCAGAGACTGAACCTGTCTGAACATCAGTAAAATTTTTGGTAAATATGTTGATGAATCGAATAGCCTAAGTCATAGAATGACCTCATAGGTAACACTCTTCAGCAACATTATTCATTATTTTCCTGTGTTTCACCCACACAATTATCCACCCCCGCCTTCACGGCTAGGATAATAAGCGTTTAGTTTGCGTCACTAACTGACAAACTCAGTTAAGCATTCAACACATAGCCCACATTTTTATCTCAGTAGATTTGTACGGACTTGCATCTTGCTGTTGTGCCTTTCTCTCTCCCCTGTGTCTCAATGTGTCCAGAAGATCCAATCCTGTCACCTGCCAGTCTAGCTAGAGACCAGGCAAAGCGCTGCAATGGACTCCTGCCTGGGACCAGCATCGGCACATGGCAACTGCGCTGAGAGCAGTTGGTCGGACGACCTAATCCGGCGAAGGGACCACGATCTGAACCAGAGCTACAACTACAGAGAGCCAACAAACTCATCTGAAGTGCACAGCCAGGATCATCGGTGACCACGCCCACGACCAGATCGTCCTACTAGAGCCAGAACGAAGGAAGCCGGGAGGAGCCAGAAGCACGTGCAGAACCGCCTAGACCAGCTGGACCTGCATACGACAGTGGATGAAGAGGACCAGGAGCTACAGGAGGAGATGAAAAGCTACATGAGTCCTTTGCAACACAGACTGAGCAAAGAGAGCTATTGGAGCAGATGCCAGAGAGGAGCTGGTAGGAAAACTCCAACAAGCAAAAGCTCTCTATAATGGCCCCGGCAGACAGCAACACAATGCCACGGCCAAGGCCTATAAAGGCCCTCTGCAAGCAGTCCTTGCTGAAGTCCAAGCCATGACTCAGCAATGGAATCTAAATGAACTGAACTTCACTTGCAGACTACGATGTGAACAGACCGGAGAATGCAACAGATTCTCTCCTGTCGAGTCCCCCAGCTAAAAGCCCAAAGCTGCGAAAGGGGGAAGGGTGAAACCCCACTGTTCACACCTTTCTAGCCAGAAACATGACAGCTGTCACCATTAAATGCTGTCACCCTGAACACTGCAGGAGGCCACAACAAATGCCTTCCTGCAAAACATTGACTGTCAGGCATTAACACTGCCCATTGTGACCACAAGAGACAGATCACCTGCTTAGGATCACCTCCAGCCAAGAGGACCACAGCATCCTATGCCAGCAGTCAGATACTGTCAAAGCGGATTCCAGCAGCTACAACACATCTGCTACAGCCAGCATCCGAGCCTACATCAGACAACAGAACAGGCCGAAAGGGAAGAAGACTTCAAAGCAAAACTCTTCTCCCTCAGAAATCCGCATCACACTTTGAGTCATAACTTAAGCGCTACAGCCTTCTTCCGCCACGATCACCTGATATCTGCGGAACTACAGAGAACATAGCGCCGCCTCCATAAAGACTGTGTAAATCCTGCCTATCTCTGCACATCACAAAGAACTGACTATGTAGGGTGCACCACAGTAGCAGATCTTCAGCAGAGACTCAGCAGATGTTACAGCCTGCCGGGAACAGCCAAGCACCAGACAGGATTCCCTGAGACAACACAGTGTCACCACTTTCGTCGAACTTGAAAGACGGCGCCCCGTGGAAACCCAGCTGGCAACCTAGGAGCCACTGACCCGTTCCGGCCCAACAGTCATCGAGGAATTCATCCCAACGCCATGGATGACACCTCTCCAGAGAGAAAAAGAACAGTGCAACTACGTCTGAGACAGCAGAGATCCTGAGGACATCTGAGGAGCTGATTTCACAGGAAAGGAGGATTTAAAGTCCAAATCAGACTCTTTTTGACCACGAGTAGTATGTGAAACAAACAACCCTCTTGAATGCCCTCCGTCTGAGAAAAATGTCCAGATCTCTGTAACCTGCTGGTCGACCACAGAGACAGTCACCTTACAGGAACCATGGGCAGATATCTCAGACATCAACTTTACACTGTTCACACGCTCTCCACAACAACACCAGCTTCAGACATTTCCTCTTCTGTCAAGTGCGCGCAGTTTCCATTGGACTCATGCCTGTCAACCACAGCAACGGCCCAGGACACCTGTGCCTTGAACTTGAAAGGGAATAACCAATACTGAACCTGCTACATCCTGGTTCTTGCAGATCTCACAGCCCCATGGGGGGCCCTCTCAAGTGTGAGAACATTCTACGATCTACTAGAACAGCTCAGAGCTTTGCACTCTGGTGAATAAATGAGACTGTTGTAACTGCATTCACCAAAAGGGGTCACTGTTCAGCTCAACACACAGTGTGACCAAGCCTTCAACCACACATATTCAATGGAATACGTGGAGCATGGCCCACTCTGGAAGCCACACCCCCTTTTTACCGAATAAGTCATCTTTTTGCAGCGTGCATACTGTACAAGTGAGTACACTTTCCAAAGATTTTGAACAATGTCTTTATGAAGAGCATGACAGCGGATTACCACTCCAAGGAGATGGACCACGCCCTGCCATCAACTGCCAGTGCTAGAGCTGCTCGTCACAAAAGACAATGATGCAGAACTAATGTCAACTATGTGGCCCCCATCACAGAACCACATGACATTACATCCCAAGCTAGCTGCATCCTGGGCTACACAGGACACCACCTACAAGGTTCGTGAAATGTTAAAAGAACTGCCCACTCATGTAAATGAGCGCTCAAGACGGTGCCATGTACACACCAAATGGCACCTGCGCTTCACCACATGCCTGATTGACCCTTGCTGAACGGAGTTCCATCTGAATGTTGGACTTGCCAAACACTGCCTTAACACTGGTCTACACTGACAGCGTGACCAGAACGATAGGGGGGGTAAGCCAAGCACCAGCAAAACATGGCTCTTACCACAGCCTGAGTTCAGACAGCACCACCACAACATCGCCAGGGCCAGCAATGAGACCCCAACCTTGTCCTACACCGCTCACCAGTACTTCAATGAAAGACCCCGGAGTGTGACACCAGCCTTTGCCCAGCAATCACTGCAGAACACCTGAAGGCCAGAGAGCATGCTGCACCCGGCAAGATTCACATAGGAAAGTGATGTGAGTAACAAGATTTGGTATCATAACTTTGCCCAGCTACGTGAGACGTGGGGGGGGTAGTTAGACAACACCCCTCCTCATGACACAGGACTACAGGCATTTGCATGGAAGCCAATCATGCCATCCCACCTGCTGTTTCATCAAGGACTGCTGCTGTGCATCTCCGTGGAGACAGGAAACACCCTAACCAACCTGTTGCAAGAACCAGCAAACAGGTGCAGGGGTGCTCTCCCTTGATGTCTAAGCAGGATCGAAAAGATGAAAGGTACCCAATTAAAGACAATGCCTGACCACTCGGGAGCATTCTCTGCCTGTATGTCGAGATCCTGTGGACCAATAGGAACCTCCAGTGATCCCGCCATCATGATCCAACTATCCATCGTCAGCTGAAGTTTACATTCGCACTTCGTCTTCCGAAAGGGGGGATATGTAGTGACTGGATCAGTGTGAGAAAAGCCATTCAACCTCTCATTCCCTTTTGTGTCGGTCTCAAGATAACATGTTCAAAGAACAAAGCAAACCTGGCTCCATAGGGTCTGGTTTTGCATTTTGAACTCGCACCGATAGTGTGATAACCATTTGGTTCCTCTGTAGGACATTTACGACTCCTTAGCTTCAAAGCCTTGGTGATGATTATCTGTATCATCTCTAAGGCAACATCTGAGGCTAACCAGAGAAACTTCTCTGACAATAGGAACATATGTGCTTAAACTGTCCTTTTTGTATAAATGTAACTAAATGTCTGGTTATATGTTGGCAATCATGCCATCTTAAATAGTCTGTAACTCTTAGATATTCAACTTTAATTCAGGCGTGGTTTGTATTAATACATCCGAAAGAATCATAACTTGATACGCTTCAAACCTGTCCATTTTTGATATCCAAATGTTTCTCTTTACAATTCCTCATTGTTGATACATATTGTGTGACCATAGAACACATTACAATCATTATGTTATAATTTGGATTTGTATCTTGTAAAGTTACCTACAGGTCATAAGATGGAAATTAGCTGTTGAGTGAACAAAGAATCTCTTTCCCCACTCAATTTTGATTGGCCGACTCAAACTCTGAGGGCATGCCCTTCATGAAGTTAAATGTCGACCAGGACACAGTTTCTTCTCCTTGGGTCTTCTCCTTGGCTCTTCCTGAATCGTTGGACCTTCCCTCTCACCTCCCCCTTCCGGGGGGGTGAGGTAATTCTTCCCTAACTGGAGAAGGAACAATGGACTCTGCTGCCACGCACACCTCGACGAGCCATGCGGCCGGTCATGAGGGCCGAGGCCCGCAACTTTCAACAAGGACGCAACTTCCAGAGGCCCGCAACTTTCAACGAGGCCCGCAACTTTCAGCAGGACCGCATTCTGAAATCATCTGAACATTTCCATCACTCCAAGCGCATACGAGTACATCCAGCACAGAGCTTTGCAAGTATTCCGTTTCTATAGAATAGCTGCGTTAAGTCTGTGCCTCTTTGTTAAAGATGATTTTAATGATGTTCAGAAATCGTTGCTGTGCTCTCTCTCTCTCTCTCTCTCTCTCTCATTCTCTGCGCTTCCTAGCGCAATTGTGTTTTATGTTTTTGTTTGTTCTCATTTTTGTTTACCATGTAGAGTAGAGTTTAATAAAAACCCATAAAGGCATTTGTGATGGGTTCTCTTTGTTCACGCTCACAAACTTGGTCACTTAAACTGTGTTTCGATCTATGCTACCTCTGCTCTTAATTCTGTTTGGTAAAGTCACGTTACTTATAGTCATGAGATAACGTTAGTGTATAAAATCATTGATGTATTTGCTGGACTAATACATATGGGATTTGTATCACTATACTGCTAATCAGAATTGTAAATATGTATGTATAATGACGATTATTATACATATTTGCCTTTGAGCTAAACTAATTCCTTGACTGAAATTGATGTTATAAATAACTCATTTCATATATGTTTGATCTTGATAGATCTGGTGGAGAATCATTTGGTGAGTTAAACTCATCCTTATTTTAACATGCAGCTAAAATCGCTACAAGGGACAAACCCTACCGTTGGGATAAATAAAAGCAACAAAATGTGTACATTTTACCCAACAATGGGTTCAACCAGCCCAACGTAGATTCATTTACAACCCAGTGCTGTGTTTTGATCCAACGGGTTGAAAATAGTGATTTTTTTTAGTAAATGTATACCCAAATGCATCGTATGACACTTTTAGTAAAAGTGTCTGCCATATGTAAATGTAATATACTGTTAAAAAAGATAGTATTGTGAAAATGCCTCTAAAATCGATAAGCCCCTTTTATTGCAACTACATCTGATTTGTCTTTGGTTTAATACATTGAATTTGGATCAATACGTGATTGAATACCACACTGAATACCACTTCTGCAGTAGAAGCCAATACTCATCACGAGCCACATTGAAATGCAAGTGAGATTGAGGCCGGAGCATCACCTCTGCACCTCCCGGCTGAGTCAAAAGGTGAAGTCAGGGCGCACGCAGACACCCAGCCACCGGCGCAGAGGAACAATGGCAATTCAGAGCCAACAAAGTCCAAATAAAGCTTTTAATACGTTCCCTATTGATTCCGTGCTGAAATAAACTCAGTGTATTGGCAGGGCTGGAATCCTACTTTGAAGGGACTCCATAATGCAGCTAGTCAATGGTAAGCTGTCTGCAATCAATCCCAAATAACAGTTAATTACAGCTCACGTCCATTTCAAGAAAGGAAGAAAATAAGAAGTGGAAATAAGTATGAGGGAGACCGAGGATGAAAATAGAGACAAACAGAAGTTGATGGGGGGATAGCTTTGTAAACCATCTTTCATTAACGCCGGAGAACAAAACACCATAGTTTGGAGATAAATAATTTTTTTTCTAGCAACCAAAGGGTCAAGATTTGTCTGGTGAGCTTTGGCTATTAGTTATAATGCACCCCTGTGTATTGCAGTAAAAACACTATTTTGCTGGCAAAAAAGCTGTTTCTCTGTTGGCAGCCATTCAAAAGTAGATGTGCATTCTGAGAAGAAGAAAAATTGCAGGTAACATTCAGTTTTAAAGCATGTTTTACAAGTGGACCCTTTTCTGAAGCCTCTTACAAGTATTTAATTGGCCATTTTTCCCAGTATGCTGCTATCGATGCCACAAGGATAATTTCTTGTTTAGGAAAGGTTTTTTGGGACTGAATATTGTATATCAAAACACTTTGGAGGCTGAGTGAAATGAGATCTTTACTAAAGGCGGGCGTATACACTGTGCCCTTTTTGAAGTCGTATGAGCTTGCAGGTGATTTTTTTCTAATCTTGAGGATATCTTTGATGTTCGTATGGTCTAGCTCGTATCTTGTGCGAGGAATTAGACTTAAGTCCACTTTCCGACCTCCCGATAGTTTTTAAAGATGTCGAAAAAGTTGGGAGCTATCGGATGGAAACCGTAACATGTATGCAGTTGAACGAGCCGATTTGTTGATCTATCTTAAATCCACCAATCAGGAGTTACTATTGGCACACACTTTGCGTGATATGCTATGATTGATAAGATATCTTCCGTGACCACATCAAAACATGCACGAACAGGCAAGTTATTATCAGAAGTTGTTTTTGGAAACCAGAAAGTCCATGCTGTTCTGTTCTCTTCAACCAAATTCTTTGGCATGTTCTTTTTTACATATTCTTTCGCAAGCCATTGCTGCCACAAAGAAATTAATCTCCTCTTCTGACATGTTTTTTTCACGGAAATTTGTGCGATTGCTTGGAAAATCCTCAGGTCGTGTCATCTATAACTGCCTTCGTACACTTCTCAGTTTTTACCTACTCGTGACGTGTGCTTGCACATACGGTCTTCCGACCATCAGAATTCGCACCCTGATCGCCCGGCTAAATAGGTCACGTGACATTTATGGCTCATAAGATTGGCTAAAACCAAACGACCAATAATGGCAGCATCAGGATGAAATTAAAAGTTTAAAAATAGATGTATTCAGGCATTACAAACCTTGCTAGCAACTCTATGGTAAAAAAAAACCAAGACATCCAAACAATGGGAGACTTTCTGCTTGGTGAATCTTCAGCCAGGCTAAGGGAAATGTAGCGTGATAAATATTCAAAGTCTTTTGGTAACAAAAGAGGTAATACTCCGAAATGGCTGGGCATCAACTTAATAGCGTGTCAGATGTTTAAATGTTATCATCTGGACATGATATATAAGCTTTCGGCTCGAGGCCACAGAGCAAACTGCCCGTTTCATAGCACAAGCATTTCAGCCTCCCACACTGATGGGAGCCTAATAGCGTTTATGTTACCAGAAAGTGCAAAGCTCGTCTTTTTTGGTTACATATCATTAATTTAAACAGTTTATACAGCTGCATATTTACTGAGGCAAGTAGCGGTAAGTGCCCCATTTAAGGTTCTGCCGTATCCTGCTGTGCGGCCGGCGGAAGAGAGTGAATGCGACCTGAAGCGCTCTTGTCTGGTCCGGCATCGCTCTCTCCACCTACAGTGGAAGTCAAAGCTCGAACCTGCAGGAGATGCAACCGTTGCCTCCGTGCATCAAGTGGGCTGACTTAAGACTAATGGATGAAGTAGGACCGCAGCTTTCTTTGTGTCTTTCGCTCTCTCCTGCGATGCCACACTAATAGATTTGGTAAAGATTGCACGGGCATTTATAACCACATGTAATTGAACGTGATGATTATTGTTGTTGTGTAATGTGATTTTAATGTGGCGTGATGGTTATGTATAAGCCCTAATGACTTGCCTCCGAGGGTTACAGCGGGCGTGAAAAAGGGACGGAAAGAGAAAAAGAATTTGATTTAGATTTCCCCCCGTTTTCACTTGACATATAAATAAAGGGGTTTAATTAAAGCTTTCCTTCGGCAGCTTGCTTTCGCAAATAATCGTCCATTTTATGAGTTTCCTTTTGGAGATGAGAGACGTGATTGATAGAAGCACCGCGCGTTTGTGCATCGGGCGTTTTCGCGATCGTCTGATGGCAGTGCTTATTTGTGAAATATGAGTTATAGCCGAGCAGGTCTGCGCCGAATCGTTGCCTGAATTGCTTTATTTAAATCAGTATCTATGTTGTCTGTTGTACGCAGAGGCCGCCCGGGTACAAGGCCAGAATACTTGTTTTCTCTTCATCGCCTTTTGAAAGCACAGACTCCTGCATATATTGCTCGACAAATGCCTTGCTTAACATAAACTTGTCTATTAGGGCCACATTTCTCAAGCAGACTCTTTCGAAATGGGACCAAATTGGCTTCGCTGGGACTATCACCTGTTATTACAGTTCAGTGTTATCGACCTTTTTCATTTTAGTATGCAGTAAGCCACAGAGAAAGAGGCCAAGCTTCTTCTAAGTGGCCCGATGAATGGCAGTTCTCCGTTGAAGCCTATTATGGAGCAGCTGAGGACTATAGCCGACAGACCATACAAGCTTTCTGAACATCAAAAATACATACATTGAGCTGAGAATGCATGCATAACCAATGCACACACATTCTCTGCTCTCTCTCACCTAGACACACACACGGTAAGTAAAGAGACAGCAGAGAGAGATTTCAGAGCTTTGCTTGACATTATTAGTTTTGCATTCGGCCCGGTGCCCAGAGTAACGGTATGGATTTTCGTCTTACTTTCCTATAATTGGATGAGTTAAATTTCTCCATTCATTACACGAGCACGTGACCCTTTGACCTCTGCTGCTCTGCAGTTTTATTAGCACTCTCATCCCCTATTAATACGGACCCCCGGCCCCCTAAGACCCTGCTCAACAACTCAGTTTCCTGTTATTCCTTCCTTCCATTATTCTTCTTTTTCTTCATCTTGATGTTAATTAAAGACAGTTTTTTAGCTTGTCATTCCAAATGCCATTAACTTTAAAATACTTATACTTAATATAAAATAAGCCAAACATTATACGGTAAGTAAAGTTTAAAAAGCACAATTTGACTAATGGGATCACTAACTTATTTTTGTACTTTGTCACTTTTTCTCAGAATCCAGCACACAGCTTTGAAGGCCTTGACCCTCTCCACATGTCTGCAGTATTACAAGAAATCCTGGTCTTAAAATGAAGCCGCTTGATTCATCGGTTTTAATACTTCAATCTGGATCTCTCCCTCTGTGCTTTGTGTTCAACTGGTCCATGAACACAGTAATCTAACATGGGCTGCTGGGACACAGCTGGTGGACAGAGAAGCAATAAGAGACATCAGACCTGGATCATGGCAATCTGTTGATTTTTCATAAAATATGCACACACGCCTTGCACAACAATATCTCCGGAGTGTTCTATATGTGGCAAGTAACCCATGATGAGTATTATACGCAACATTTGAAAGGTAAATAAAATGCTCTTTGTTTCTTTTCGTACATTAGTTATAATCTTATTTTGTTTTCCAAATAATGAATCAAATTATATATCAAAGAATAGACGGGTCCAGCTAAATTAAGCATTTTATAATGAAATATTTTAGGAAGTGAATAGAGGTCACTATAAGTAAAATTGTAGATTTGTTTTCTTTTTAAGATCTGGCAACACTGGAATACGCCTGAGCCAGACCTGAATACTGTAGCGACAACCCACACAACTACAATGAACAAAAACATTCAGAACATCTTCGCAACTGCATAGCATAGCCTTGGAAAACACCCTATCGTAGCATACAATATACAAGAAATGCAATATAGTTACGATTTCCTTTTGTTGGTTTATTATTTATCCACTTTCTGCACAAGGGGATGAGTTTTTATGCAAAGAGATTAAAGTACACAGACACATCTGGTTTAATTTGCTTTATGATTGTGATAAATCTTTATTAAGGCTTTAGAGCTGAATTACAGTCACTCTATTGAGGCTTTAGAAGTAATTCACAGATCAGATTTGTATGGTACCTTAAACAAACAAATGTCAATGTTGCAGTTGTTTATTAATACCCAAACCCCAGACTGCTGGATTATCGTACAACTTCGACAGAATACTTTGTGAGGACACAGTCGCTTATGTCGCAGCTGATCGGTTAGTGTTTTGTAGCAGTGGTGTATCAAACAGCCAAAACAACAGACGGCCTAATAGCGTTCATTTAGAATGACTGATGAATTGCTGCAAAGATGGAGATTTTGAGACTCTAGGCCTAAATTAACCATGAACGGTTTTGGGATGAGGATAAATAGAGGAAATCAACACGCCAAAAATAACATCACGACATATTGCAAAAGCAGCCATCTCAAACTAATATCTTTATAATTAAACAGGAAACAATGAACGTTGTGTCATGTTTACGTCATTGCAAAAATATGTGTTGAAATTACTTCACTAATGGATCTGGCTTATTAAATACCATTTATATGGCATATAAGGCACCTCAGAGGGAATAAATGTTATAGCTTATAAGATTCATTGGAGATCTCTGCTGTGTTTCACAAATGTATCATTATCATCAAAAATGCTTTGGAGAAATAAAGATAAACTCAGAAAAAAGATACAATGCTTTTTCAACTCAGCGTTGGGTCAAAAATAGACGAACCCAACCGTCGGGTTATAAATTTACCATGCAGGGTTGTTTAAATCCCAAATATTGGCTTGTTATAACTCTTGTTTGCCAAAATACGTTTTTTTTCTTGGTTAATTTAACCCACCATTTGGGTTTGTCCATTTTTGACCGTAAGACCGTATGGAACGGTAGAATTGTATGTGTAAAATAATCTTGGGTGTAATTGATGAGAAATGTGTGAGTTCATATTGAAATCTTCAACAGTTATGACTTTTGATTGCAGACTTTGACAAAATCACCTCAGATTTGGGACATTTTTGAAAACCTCTTGTGAACTTCTAATGGGTCATGGGGGACACAAGAGACTCACTTTAATCTCATTGATGACTATAGTAGAAATAACCAAGATCTCATTTGTCATTTCTGAAAACAAACAAATCATGTTTTTAGGTGAGTACTGATGAAAACTCATCATTTATATTAAGCGTAAGTTTCCACTAACGTGAACTAAAAAAAGCTTTGATTTCTGTGAAAAATAGCAGTCCTTACTGTTTGAAAGACGACAGCCAGCAAGCAAACAGCCACCACAACAGATCTAATGATCCCCATCTAAATTTCAGTCCAAAAACATCCATCCTACTCATTGCCATCAAGCCACAAACAAAAGACTCGGCTGTCGTGATGATATCAGCCGAGTGGGCTTGGAGGAAATTGATCATTATCTTGGCACACCCAGAGAGCCTGTCTTTTACTCAAGAGTATCGTTTTACCCATTTCTAGCGCTATTTTCCTCTCCCTCTCCAAAGGAATCTTCCTTTCTCTCGCCATATTTACATACGGGTTCTAAAAGGGCCACTTGACAAGATAATTCTACCTCTACAGCGGCATCAGCTTCTGTCAGGATGTGTGGATAGATTACTGTGATTTCCTTAAGCAGGATGCACTTTGCTTTACACAGACGCACAGCTGTTTTTTTGACATCCTGATGGAAAACAAAAGCCGGTAGCTGCGTCGAGTGGCCGTTTGCGCTCTGGCGTGACGGGAGCATTGAATCTCCAACGACTCGGCTCGCACAGTTCGCCACGTTGTGAAGCCCGTGCGCCTCATAGCTCCAACCCCACACCCCGCTTCTCTAATCCACCCCCACAACCACGACTCGTGATGTCAGCCCAAATGCATCATTACAGTCAATAAATCAAGACGCCTCCACCACATAAACTACAGGATGCCATTTGGGAAAGAAGCGCCAGCTGTTTTTCTGCCCTTTGTTGTAGGCTATATGCAATCAGTAGAGGCAGGGCTGACTGCTCAGTACAGTCGGTTGTGCTGTTTTGTTTTGGTTTTTGTCCCTTCTGGCGTGAACACAGAAGCCCTTTTCATAGTCTTTTACACTAAAATTAGGTGTTTTAAGATGAAAAAGAACAGTTTCTTGACTTCATAGGCTATTTGAATTTATACAATTGAATGTTCAATGTTGGGAACACTAACAATGAACTAACAATGAGCAATGTAGTTTTTCATTTATTAAAAAAAGAGTTTATCCAAAGATGACAAGTCATCATACCCTTTTGTCGTTTCAAACCAAGAAAGTACTTTCTTTATTCTGCAGAAAATTTTAAAGCAACAACGAGCCATTTTTCGACCTCAAAGCAGGCGTAACACACAGGGTTTCTGCAAATGTCATATGAATCTTGAGTACCTATAGAGTAGTATTGTATAATCCGTATCTTCGAAAAGTATTTTGTTTGATCACATTTATAAAGGATAGATACAGCTTTACGATTGTTTCCGAAAACATACGGCGCGTGCGGGGTGGAGGGGTAGGCTGAACTAAAGCACGTGCACACCCATTGTCAACAAAACACAGACATCAGTTTCACTCACTCAAGAAAAGTTGTTACGAAACAGTTTTATATGTTGGAAAAAAAACTTTCCGAAACCTGTAAGATCGAGCACAGAAGTGTATCAAGCACAGAAATACTACGTAATACGCCCAACTGGTTTTTTGACAAGTTGACCATGTTAAGCATGAGAAGACAGCATGTTGAACATTGTAAAGAAGTCGGAATGCATGACACATCGTTGCAGGGCCGCTTTAAATTAATCTCTCTACAATTATTTTAGTGGTAGGACAACTCTTAACTGGACCAATTTTACTGCCGCTTTTACCAAAGCAGCCCTCTATCGGCTGAAATCACGATTGTAACTTTGGTTGCAAGTGCAACCAAACACCTGCTTTACGGCATGCATCACCTTTTACTCTTAGCCTGGGTGAAGTTAGCCAACATCTAACAATAATACGAGACCATTTAGTTTGACGCAAGTCTCCAACAAGTCTCTTATTTGTGACTAGGATGTGTTCAGGTTGTTCATTGGTGCACCACCGGTTCACAATTTATAACCGTAAGATAACTGAGGGGTTATATTTTGTTGCCCCGATGTCGCTAGCTAGCATGTTGTTTCTTGTCACGAATATGTGTAATGCATGTAAATGAAAACTACCAAACCAAAATTTTGGTTTTGGCTCATTGTTGCTTTGAGCTTTGTTCATGTTTGTTAACAAAAGCACAATTGCCCTTTAGCCTGTAGTTTGATTGACAGGTGATCTGACCAATCATAACGCCGATATATGCGCCCCCTGTTGCTATTCGCCATTTTGTCCGAAATCAAACCTTGACCGGTTCCACAATATGCAGTTTAAAAATTCCTTTGCTTATGTTGCTGGACATCACACTGTAGCTCAAAGTCATGTCTTACTCATAATGTACTTCATTAAAAACAACAAGACTTGTCCGGAGTTTTACTTCATGGACTGTCATATGATCCATGCTAAATAAGTGCATCTTATCAACACTGCCAGAATTGTATCTGAGGTAACATTGGATCTTTATGGTCAATCACAGTTTCACCCACTGACTAAACATGTCAGAAACCAATGGCGCAATCCAGATGTTATGTCCTTACAGCAAGTACAGTACGTTAGGCTAGATCTTCAACTTTTATTTTGTTTACTTTATTCCAAGTCACTTTCACATCATGAATATATACTTCAAAAGCCTATTGGAGACTTTCTTATTGCTTTGGGCTGAAAGTAGATGTCATTTTTGCAGAAATGATTATATCACGATAAATGTTCTTCAGTGCAATGGGAGCTCTTTGGCTGATGTCGGACATCGCAAAAAGGGAGCAGGCCTTGCAAAGGGTCAGATTGCTCATGTTAGTTCACTGTACATAAATATATAATAAGGTATAGCTTTTGATAAATGTGTTAGAAGATGCTGAAAATATGAACTTAGATTAATAAATGCTGTAAAAATGTTCATGTTCACTGTAAGCATTTCTAACTGTTTCAAATACAACCTTTTCGTAAAGTGTTACTGCAACGTCATGAACATTGCAAATACTTGCTTTTATTTACATGGTTTCGAATTCAGGGTTGTGGACTCGATTAAATGGATTTTAAGTCAACTCGTCATCATTTTGAATGTGCATCAAACTTTCTCATGTAACCTTCTTGTATATTGTTATGCCACAGATTTTTTAAAGCAACTCACACCATACCACATCCATGAATTGAGTTTTAAAAACAACTATCAGCACAAATTAAGTACAGTATGATTCATTTTTAAAACATAATGAACACAATTCATTAGAATTCTTTAATAAGATTGTTCCTGCAATTCCCTTCATCTAGTAAAGCAGTCTCATTGAAACCACAGTCTCCAATTGTAGCGACTGGACAAAACCAATATTCTAGTTTTTACAATGTATGATTATTATAAAGAAAATAGGCATTTTCTGTTAGTGGGAACAATTGAAATCCATTGAATTTGTCTGGCTAGTATCTATTGACATTTAGTAGCTTGCTAAACACACAACCAAACACATCAAAAATGACACAGAAAACTGACGTCCGAATTCAAATTTGTATGAAAAATGACTGTACGATAATATATTTTTACATTTCCTTATCATTATAATTTCAGCATAATTTCCCAGATCCAAAACTGATTTTTATTTTATAGCTTAGCAATGAAGTTGCAAATCCATCATGAGTTAATCTACCCCTCCCACACCCGCATAATTATCCACACTACAAGTATCTATCAGTCTAGCAGAAGATTGCTTTCATTGTTGATAGAACTACGTACAATCCCTCAAAAACAGTTTACACGGTGAAATGCACGTCCTTGATGGAAAGCACAGCTCTGTAAATTGCACGGGCATTCAGGTCCACGGCACAAAAAATCGAAAGTTTGAATTGCGACACAAGGTCATCTCCATCATGGTCATCTTCATCTCACAGTTTTTTTTTGTTTGTCATGCGGCATGCGTGCTGATGACAGGCCATCGATTCATCCATATCTAAATATATATTTCTGAAGGGGAGGACAGTAGTGGCAGACCGCCACACATTATCAGGCCCGACACTTGCCGTGTGACAGCAGGAGGTTGCCCATCTGGCCTTGGATCGCACTCTCTCATGCACTTAGCGACTTAGCAATGCAGCAGTTTCCTTTAAAGGCTAAGTGACAATGTATTGATCTCTCCAGGCCAGGAACTTCAGGCTAGCTCGCAGGTTCATTCAATTACCTGTTTGTTGATGCTGCTTTGGGGGCCGGCGTGCTCACGTTCTCTCCGTCCCTGGCGTGAAATCGTAGTGGGCGGAACGCCGTGGTTGGCACCGGGTGACAGAAGGTTTCTGACAGCTGCGAGAACTCGCTAATGACCGCTTTCTGTCGATGCGGCCAACGTTTCATGCTAATCATCATTTGCAATGGATGTGCTCCTGTTTAAAACAATAATTTATGCAAACATGAAATTCATTTATTTAAAACTGAGTCCCACAAGGAAGGTTTTCAAGTTGCATAGTCTGTCACGTCCGAAATTATGCAGCGGCTCCTAATGCATTTTATACAAGTCATAATCTTAGTGTTCAACATTAATTAGGGAAGGTTTCCAGGCTGCATATTTTTTTCTTCATTATTTGTTTTCACCATTCTTTCTCTTCACAGCTCTCTTGGGTCACGTGCACTGTGCGCGACTGCTTTTCCCACTTATCACCAAATGTTTACCTCTGGAAAAAATCCATGAGAGGAACGTCAGTACTGACCAAATGTAAAGTTAATCTCAATTAATTCTAAGGGAAATTATTTGTCTTTAAATTAATTTAAAGTTAGACCTTGTATTAGTGTATTTGTTAGGCTGCTTATTATCTCTCTAAGCACCGAGTGTGGCCTATTAACTCAAATTACTGAGACTCTGATGACTCTAGGCCAGAATCATGTATTAAAGCAATTAATGTTCACGCGTGCATTTTCAGACTGAACTTCCCAGGAGAGCTGGCACATTACTGAGCTCCTCAGGTAACCAGTGAAAGCCAACAGCCTTCCAGGTCTCACCTGGTGTAACGTGTTCATCATCGGCAATCCATATTACAGACAGTACAAAAATGTATTTGATGTGTTTTAGTTTTATGTTAAAGCTGCAATCTTTGACTTTTGCTAAATGATTTCATCGGAGGCATGTGCCCTAGCACGAAGTAAACTTCCTACCTGTGATTTGTTATAATATAAAAAGATATTTTATATAACAATTACATTCATATTAATATGTGTGTATTTACATGTTATTGTATGTTAACTGTACATTACCCGATTACAGGTTCCCTTGCATAGATGTTTTTACACAGGTTGAATTCATTTACATTTACATTTAGGCATACGCTTTTATCCAAAGCGACATTGCTTTATCCTATACATTTTACATAGGTATTTGGAATCCCCTGGGATCGAACCCACAACCTTGCGTTGTTAACGCAATGCTCTTACCACTGAGCTACAGGAAAACTGTAGCTCAGCGGTGAATTCAACTGATCTTAAACTGATCTTTACTGCGAAATCGTACCTAATATTTCAAATAAATAAAAAGCTTGGCATTGCAAATGTAGATTTTTAGTAGGCCTGTGTACTTGCTCAATAACTGATTTACGTCCATTTTAACAACAAAAATCTACGTTAATAACTATAAAAAATTAAAATTATAGAATTATTTGGTTGTTGATGGTTCCAAGCAGGGGCGGAGCTACGGTTGGGCCTGACAGCTGGCCCACCCGGTCAGAGCCAGAAAATAATTTAGAATTTTATTTGAAATATTATGAATTAATAAATAACCTTCATTCTTAATTTGAATTGCATTAATAAATAAAAACAGTTGAATTGTTTTTTTATTAATGATAATATCAAAATATCATTATGAATGTGCTCAAGTGACCTCAGTGCACCAATATCGCTGTCTGTAGAATACCATTCAATGATCATGTAAATATGGCCAAACAGCTATCCACGTCTAGACAATGTCGCACACACACACTGGGGCACCTGGAAATGAAGGTGACAGCAACATCCAATGAGTCGAGTGCTTATGACACCATTTGTGCTTCAGCCTCCACTGATATTTTCACTCAGCCGGCTTCCGAAATAATAAATCAAAATTGTCCACCTTCAGATCTGTCCGCGGTAGAAGAACAGAAAATATCTGATTACGGTAATTGATGGAAAGCCACGGCACTTCAGTTCTTATTGGTATGAACAGTTTGAATGGATTGAATATAGCAATACAAAAGATGCCATATTTGGTAAAGCATCCAGACATTTTCCTGAGGTACACTCCGAGTAAACTTTCACAAGAGAGGGTTATAAAAATTGGAAACGCCTCTGACAGGCCTTGAAACAAAAAAATGAGGCTAGTAAACCACACGCCATTGCGCTGACTTTTGACACATACAGAGAAAGCCATGCACTGCAAAGGCTTGGGACCGTGTTAAATCAACTCCACGGTGATGCTGTTTCATTTGTAGAACGAAGTGAATTGCATTTGACGCCATGGGACAGATCATCGGTCCATCAATTTTCCATAAAAAATATCCAGTTGAAAGGATGATGCAAATTATTCCGGCCCACCCACAATTTTACAGGCCCCCATCATCTACTTTCTGTATCCGCCTCTGGTTCCAAGTGCAAGATAATACCTTCATTTCCAATCTAGCCATTGTGTATACATGAAACGAGACTTGAACCGAAATATACATTAAAATTAAAGAAGCTTTTTTATTTTACCTTTCCTTTGGTGTGTAATATAGATGTTTGTAAATGTAAACAATCTGCACAAACACAATTTTTTACTCAATCATCTTGTTTGTAGTCCTGCCATTATTCCATGCCATTCAGTAGCTTGGTTGTGCATCAAAGTAATATGAGAAAACATAGTGTTTATCTAAATTATGCAAAATGTATTCTAGCAGACCTCAAAAACTAAATAAAATTTAAGCATAATATGGGCTCTTTGAAAAATGTGTGCACCCATCATCACTGATTCTAATGCAGGTTACGGTTTCTTTTTATGCATAGGTGCTGTCGGTGCCTTAAGAACCACCAAAGCAATTGCTAATGGCTAAAATTGTGAACTCAACTTTACATCGTTAGTATTCTACCACAGAAAGTGAGGGTCCTATTTCTAATTCTTGCTCCCAAAACAGTTATAACGTCTTTGTGGGACGTCGGTACGTAGCAAGTCCTTGAAACATCATGGTTATGAAAATAAATCCCAGCTGGGTCCAATTAGGAGACGGCCAGGAGCGCTGTTTGTGTTGGCTGTCTCTCACCAGGCGGTTGGGACTCATCAGCTTTTCATTTGTCTCATTTGTGAAGGCACACAATAGTACAGTGTTATCCACAGCGGTCTCATTTGAGCGTTCATGATCCCATCACACCGGCTTCATCAACACTGCCCCTCCTAATGCGACACGGCCCCGCATTCCACAACAATGCCTGCTCGATGCATTCCTCTATGGAGGATTGCTTGCAGTTGAGCGTGTTTGGTATTCTTAGTAAGTCTACAGGTCATTCAGATATTTGTCTGTATACTAAGAAACTGAGTCATTTAAGAATTGTATGCCGCTGCAGAAGCGTAACTCTGACATGCTAACATGACACATTTGCTGATGTGCCTAAAGTTAAAACACATCCAGGTTTACCAAGCCGAGTCCTGTGGATGGTTGAACGTTTTTGTGAAGAATTGGGAACAGTGGGGAACATCGGTGGGGAGTCTGATGGAGCTCCATTGCTAAAATTGAATCCAACCACCAGCTGTTTCCAAAGTTCTTCATGTTTTAAAGGCCTGAACCAACAAGAAGAAAGTAAATATATTCTTCTTCCTGTCATGGGAGTTTGTGCATGTTTGTTGCTTGTACACATTTGACTTAAATTGTTTTCATGATATTCAAAAGTCCTTTGATTTCTTTTCTTTATCATTTATTTTTAAATAAATTGATGATTTGGACTACATGAAAACACCACGATGCTGTTTAAAAACTACTTTGTTCATAGAATGTGTTGCTGACTTCTGTCATTCTACAATCTGTCACATATTAATAGTAAAGAATAAGGGGGCGTGGCCTAATTCAAAGCATATTTTAACATCCAGTTAATATACAGTACATGCTGCTCATTTCCCTGCTATTAATTGTGTCTCACACGTTATAGTGTCCTTGCATTACACAGCAGAATAAATGGATGAAACTTTAATGGCTCATATCAAACCAGTGTTAAGCACACAGATAAATAACCGCATACGTTTGCTCATGGGGCGTATTTGTCACATCTATAATTGAATGCGACCACATGCACCATGCGTCTTGAATAATGCATGGTCTGTCTAAGACATTTTACAAATGCTGAAATATTCATGAAATTTCTATAAATTGGAAAGCACCTGTCCCATATGTTTCAAACATACACACATGAACAACGTGCTCATAGAAATTCAGTGCCGCAATAAAAATGACCAAATTGAATCAATTAGTGGCGCTTATTGGTCATAAACCGGCCATTATTAAGATCAATGTCTCGCAATCACTATAACAGTCTGAGCTGTAAAGGCCAGAAATTGATGCTAAAAATTAATTTGCTTTCAGCTGCAGAAAAAAACATCCACTGGCTTCAAAATGTGGCCATTTGTCTATGAATTAGGGCTGTAATTGAAAATACATAATACGATGATTAATATAGGAAATTGATCACATATATCCTCTAAAAGCCAATATTGAGGATAATTTAAAGAAATCGATGTACATTGTTAGATAAGTAAATCTTTGAATTGTCATCGATTTGCAATTTTTTGTTTAAATATGTGCAGACGGACGCCTTTGGCCATTGCGTCACACCTCAAACCATTTGCATACAGGTCAGGGGGTTTATTTATTGTGACCCTGGACCACAAAACCAGTCATAAATAACAAAGATAGGTTTATATTTTGGAGCAATGGCCTATTATACATTATATGGGTCAAAATTACAGATTTTTCTTTAATGCCAAAAATCATTAGGATATTAAAATAAAGATCATGTTCCATGAAATTATTTTGTAAATGTCCTCCTGCAAATATAGATACTTTGTTTTCGTCCGTGGGTGCAGCAAAATCAAGCGCTGCTTGCCGTTGCCCGCTCTTTGGGAATTACCCATTGTGTTTTGTTATCAATGTAAAGCTTAGTATTTCCACTTTTGGGTTTATCTTCTCCCCACAACATCATTTCAGCGGTAAGCCAACAAAAAGCTTTAAAACAAACCTGTTTCTTATTTGCAAAGGCCTTCTACAGATCCTCTAGGACGTCTTTAAAAACGAATTTCTCAATATTAAGATTTTTTGCACCCTCAGTTTCCAGATTTTCAAATAGTTGTATCTCAACCAAATAGTGTGGTTTTGTGGTTCAAGCTCACCATTGCAAAATTGTTAGTGTGTCTTTTAAAAAACAAATCTCATATAGGCTTTTCAATGACTGCCCCCCTATGAGTTGAACATTTCTATGACATTCCCGGCATGTGACGCTTTGGTGCTCTCCAGCTAAAAGCACACCTCTTCATCGTCTCCGCATGATTCAAGGCTCTCAAATTGCAATATAGCGAATGTTCCATCCATCTCTCCAGCTGAATAAGGTCAAACACCACCTCACATACATGAATGCAAACAAGCCGAAGGCCTTTGATTTATAGAGGCTAGATACAAACACCCTTCACTTAGAATAGACACTCAGCTGTAATATATACACAGGCAAATGTCTATTGGTCGATATGGAATTTTAAGGGCCCCTTTGAAGCGCAAACCATTTAGATTTGAATTTCAAAATACAAGCCTGCTAAAAAGAAGCTAAAGAAATGCAGAGAAAAGAAAAAATACAAACGTGGGAGAACCATTTCATCTCCATCCAAATCTCTGTCTCTTATTCTCCTCCCTCACTACCCTCTCCCTTTCCATCTCTATATATTCCTCTTTGCAGTAAGCTTGTTGTATTTAATACGTTTTTATTCTGCCTATATGTCTGTGGTCCAAGAGAAGGGCTGTAGTTTTGGCTCACTTCTTTATTCAAACACAGCCGAAGGGGTCAAAAAGGCGGTCCTGCCATCTCCAATGTATCAAACTGCAAAAGAGAGCATCGTCTACAATATATGAACTGCGGATAAAAGAAGATGAAAAACCCCGGGTGGAAACTTAACCCCTCGCCTGCTGGGAGCAATCTTGACTCTAGATGGGTCCCGTGAAGGTATTGTACAGAGCAAATGAAAAGTGTAATCATTGTGTCTTCTCTCTCGCATTTCTGTCCCGGGACAGTGCTAACATGACATTAATTGGTCATTTTGGATGGCCCTAATGGGTGGATGAGGCCTCGTCTGGCATTGCGGGAGATCTCACATTGTGAAGTATGCGGGAGGCACCGTTGACCCGTTGTGGCAGTGTTGAATAACCTATTGTCTCCTCAATCGATCAGAACACAATGTGGGACAATGTCGGCCCAATGATTTGTGAATGCGGTTGAAGGTCAGCTCTCCACCCAAACCAGCACCCCCCACATGTACACTTGTACCAACCCTTAATCTTCTTTAAACAGTACAGTTGCCCACAACTACTCACTATTTCTCCCTGCTCTGTGGCCAGTGACATAAAACTACTTTTGAACATATGAGACCGACAGCAAAAACTAGTCTTATGGGTCAATCTTTTGAAATTGAGTTTTTACATAATTTGATAGCTGAATAAATAAGACGTCTATTGATGTAGGAGTTGTTCGAATCGGACAATATCTGGCTGATATACAACCGTTTAAAACTCAGGAAATTGAAAGTGCAAAAAAAAAATATTGAGAAGATTTCCTATAAAGTTGATAATCAGGGCACTGTAGCAGGCCATCCACACACACAAATATAAAGTTTTTATATATTTAAGGTAGGAAATTCACTAAATATCTTCATGGAACATGATCTTTACTTAAAATCCTAATCATTTTTGGCATAAAGATTTTTTTTTATCATTTTGACCAATATAATGTATTTTTGTCTTTTATGTTCCTATGCTACTTATGACTGGTTTTGTGATCCAGGGTCACATATGTGCTGTACATACTAGTAAAATAGTATATGGGAAAGTAAATGAATCCGAAATAGAAAATTCACCCTTGTGTCATTCCAAACCTGTATGAACCCAAAATAATTTTTTTTAAAGAGCATTGGTAACCAAACAACATTGGCCCCCATTGACTTCCATTGCAGAATGCAAAACCACTGAGACATGTCTGAAAATATCTTCTTTCATGTTCCGCAGAAGAAAAAGTTTAAAAAGTATTTAACCAAAAATGGAAAAAAAAAATCTTTTGATGAACTATCGCTTTATGGTTTTGAACAATAACAATACATTGGTGACGGGTATGAAATTTGTCCTGCATTGTGGTGTCCTACGCATCCAAAGTGGATTGTGTGTGAAAAAATACCCCAGGGGTGGGGGCAGGAAGCTCCTCTCGCATGCATAAAACAAGAACTCCAGAGGGAGATTAATAACCTGTAGATCCACAGACAGATACTCCAGACAGCCCAATGTGACTTTAAAACCCAAATGAATAGTGAATGGGCTGGGTCAAGGGCAGGGAGGCACAGGTTAAAGAGTATTTTATCAATCAGCCAGCGTGGGGAATCTGTTTGGACAAGCAGCCGGCTCCCTGTGGGACCGTGGGCCGTGCGTACGGCGGAGGCTTCACGTGAGGAATGAAGAATGGGCGATGGCATACGGGAGCGCGATGAAAAAAGGAAATGGAAAATAAATGCACTTGGGCATTCGATCTTGTTTTCCTCCATTCGTTCTTTCTAATTCCAGGAGCTTTCTTTCAGTATTAGACACAGCACTAGACGTTCATTCACGGCGGGATTTTGTTCGGCGTATAAAGCAAAATCGATGACGTGTTGCAACAAATGGCAGGCCCTTCGTGCGCGCTCTTATCCAACGTTCCAATCGCACACCATCAAGAGTGTTTTAAATCCCTGATTGCGTTTAACCCTGATGAGCCCCGAGCCGGATCAATGGCTAGCCCACCACAAACACACACACCGACACACAAAAGACAGCCACGCACACCCAACGGTCCCTGGCAATATTGGTGTGGAGATTAAAGCCATATAAAGGAAGAGAGACAAAGGTGAAGCCACCTTCTTTCAAATGGCAGGAGCGCGGCTTGACAAAATGAGCGGGCGAGCCTCAAAAGAACAAAAGGATGGAGCCGGGAAGCGTGCGGTGGAAGCAAAGCTCGGGGCAGCGCGGGTGAGGAGCAGGCCCTTTAATTAAAAGGATTATATGAAGGCGCACAGCACAAGGGAGAAGCTGTCCGTGCCCAAGATAGAGTACAGTAATGAAACCCATCACAGCCGGCTGAGGGAGAGGGAGACAGAGAGAAAAAAGAGAAAAAAGAGAGCTAAAGACCAGAGATGAAAAAAGGGAATGGATTTAAGATTGAATATGGGGGAAAGAAAGCAAGTTTGAATTAATGAGACAATGAAACAATAGAGCGATACGAAGAGCTTAAAACCTGATGAGGAGCCGTGGTGTGGAATATGTTCCGACATCTGTGGTGCGGGAGCCGTTTTACTTCCTTTCGTGTCCTCACTGGAGGGAAAGAATCAGCGCTGACATAACAAAATTAGGAGAGCGGTACAGCACGAGCGGTAAATGACGTGACGCTCATTTATTCATACAGATCTTTTACGACGCTCGAAAATACATTGAAATCTATTTCATACAATGACTTGAATACACATCTTCTCTGAGTAAAACGTTTGAAGTTCTAAAAAGGAAAAGCGGCTTAGAAATTCAAAAATGAATCAAGAACATTCTCAGCAAAAGGATGAAGGTAGTGAACAAACACAAAAAAGGTTTAAAAAATACAACATACATATATGCATTTGGCAGACGCTTTAATCCAAACTGACTTCCATTGCATTACATTTATTTCTGACTATGTGCCATACCCTGGGATCGAACCCATGACCTTGGCATTGCTAGTGCCACAGGAAAGTGATAATAAAACCATTCAAATTAAAGCACAGAAATAAATGTATGTACTATAGTGTATAAACAGCACCATTCTGATGTTAATGTAAAATAAACAGTCAGCGCAGTGTGTGTCATATGTAACACATTTACAAATAAATTAATTCGGTTAACATTTGTGATTTTTGCAAATGATAAGTCTTGCCAGACGTTTCCAATGCATCAGAAAAAATCCACTCACAACAGCAGAGCGCTGTAGATTCAGGACGTGTCATCACACTTTCTCCATGCCTCTGTCAATCCCACAATGCATCTTGAGGTCATCGAGAATATTTTCAGTTTTTAACTAACTGTAACTATAACTGACTTTTTTTAAATATATTTTGTGAAGTAACCTTATTAATTTTAGGGTGTCGTACAAAAGGGGTCTATACTTACCATATATTTTAGTCTTCGCCTTGGATGTCCAAAGAACGAGAGGGGAAACACAGAAAGTTGTTTACAGCTTAAAATGCTCTGTGATTGTAAAACAGTGTAAAATTTTGGATATCAAATTGAAGACTGTTCATCACCTCAATTTATTTTACAAAAAAATGACTTTAGATCAATATAATGTAGCTGTTGGTGAGGGTGTACTTTGACCACAAATTGTCCCAGACAGTTAAAAGAATAAGAACCACATGGCAGTGAAAATACTGAGTAATATTAAAAAGTATTAAAGCAATGATATTATTACTTTGGCCCCCAACAATGCCCCCCAACCACTGCTACCATAATGAGCTCGACTGCAATGCTGTGACTTGTATTAAATCTGATATTATGATCTAGTCTTTCTCATTATAAGTCTATTAATGCTACAATTACTTGTGGCATATATGAATGTTTCCTATACCAAAAGATGACAGGTAGATTATTAGTCTGTACGTTATAAAGTTACAGTTGTTGCAATTGGCCCCAGTCTACCAACTGTGTGAACGCTAGATATTACCACGTTTTAGAATTCCACAGCCGATTTCGCCCCGCGACAAAAGAAATCTTTCTCAAGCCTGAAATTTCTCATCAAAACTGTTTCCAAAATATGTGAGACCAGCTTTAATAGCCTCTAGCCCAGGGGTCTTCCAACAGTTTTGTAATTGATGATCAGTCTCTCTGGGTACTCCTAAAGGGTGCAATGCAGTGTTTATGTCAAGTCTAATCAATTAACAAGCGCAAGTCTGGTTCATCCTCCGATCCTGCTTTCAATACAGACTGACACCAAAAACATCATGCATGTGCAAACCACATCACA
Source organism: Triplophysa tibetana (assembly GCA_008369825.1). NCBI lineage: Eukaryota > Metazoa > Chordata > Actinopteri > Cypriniformes > Nemacheilidae > Triplophysa > Triplophysa tibetana. Next base: position 5,300,288 of record CM017898.1, read on the forward strand.
AACCTGCACACAGTAATGGCTCATAAGCGATAAGTTTCTTATTTTCAGGCCTGTCCAACCCGGTCTACTGTTATCTCCTAGGATGGAAGATTCAGCTCTGCTTCGGGCTCATGTTGCTCACTTTGCTTGTCCTAGATTAACACTTATCTCCTCCTGCCACCGAGTGCCAGAGCTGCTAAATGAATCAGACGGAAAGGAAGTCATCTAGACGGTTCATGCCATACCAAACGTGTCCATACTGCACCTGTTTGTGTTCCGTAGGAGTCACAATTCAGCTGGAGCTGTGCACCATCGCCTCACAGTTAAAGAGATGGGAGAAACTTTAAAAGTGCCTGAAAGAGAAAGGTGACACTTTTAGTTCAACTGACTTGAGACATTGTGACATGGGCACACGGGGTGGAAAAATTACACCTAATAATACCATAGATAAATGATTGATTAGGAGTATAGGTAGAATTCTAATGTTTAGGACCTTTGGGCACTGCAGGGTGCCGGTCTAAAGAAAGCTGACACATGCTGTATAATTTATCAGAGGGAGTTTGTCCTCTCTCTCTTTCTCTCGCTCTCTCTCTCTCTGTGTCCAGGTGAGGGGTTGACTCTTAATGTGCCGGATGGCGACGGACCACATCTGTTGGAAATGCAGTGTGAAAAAGAGAGAGAGGAATACAAATAGAAATACATACGTGAAGAAGTCTAAGTACATTAACAAATACAAATGTACATCCAAGTATATATAGTAAATAAAGAACATAATTTTGTGATAAATTACTATCTGGATTATGTTTATTACCAAAAAAATGTTATATTGTCAATTTCAACTTTTCATGTCTTTCTAACTGTTATGTAACCTGTGGTCATGATTTAGGAAAGATTTTTTTTCCATTCGGCTGCGATATTTTTCCATGGTTTTCCATTATGTAAAATTTTAAACTATTACACGTAGCACAGCAATCAGAAGACCCCGAAGGCGGGGTAAGCGTTGTGAGCTTGTGTTTATAGTGGTAAGTTGTCATGGCAATCTATCAAGATGCATGTCTTGAGTACCCCACGTTCTGTGCGTTTTAAAACTGTCCCTGAGTGATGAGTTTTGTGCTTTTATACGCAAAGACCACGGCCCCCTAAGATGATTCAAATTGCTTATTATATTAGTTGCTGTGCAGTGCTGTAGGCAGTTTCTTCATCCACATTTTCTGTTCCATCATTTCCTGTTAAATTTCTCACTGTGCTTATAAATGAAAAATAACAGTGCTGCTAATAGTGCAAAGTATTGACCCCCTTCACCTTGTTCCTACTTGAACATCTCATGTAAGTCTTTCTGGTGTTTGACAAAGTAAGAATTACAGTTTTTAAAAAAGTTTTTAAAAGAAACTTTTATCCGTAGCTATTAAAAGGAATCTCCAAAGTCTGGGTAATTTTCAGGACATTTCATGGTTCAGCAAAAATCTCAATCTCTAAGCATTTGAGAAAACATCCATGATTCCAGAAAATTGCCTGAAACTCATGAATCTCATAATTGGAGGAACGGCTCCCAGCCCGCATACAGAGAGCTAGCCCTTCATGTTGCTGGGCTCTCTCTAGAAGGGAGCGGTTTCGGCTGCCGAAGACCCGGTCAGAAAAACTCCGTCAAAGGTTCCAGTCAGTCATTGGAGGAGAAGCTTTAGAGAGAGTTTCTGCGATTGAGGGCAAGTGTGCTTGAGGAGCTATGAAATGAATTTCAGTCCTTCTTCTCATTTGCTCACAGTTTCCGAGCGGAGCTCGCAGGCTCAAGATTCGTGTCCCACTATAACAGGGTTAATCCATCCATGACAGCTTTCAATTTCCTTCAGCAAATTTTTGCAGCCCCTCAGACGAGGTGCGGTCCTGTCTTGATTAGAAATCTCTTGAAGTTTCCAGATGCCCCACCCCCTTAAATAAACTTTATTTAGCTTTGGTAAATGCATCATAGCCATTTAGGTGCCGAATTAGATTTTTCTTTTGCCCAAGATATTGCAATGTATTTTATCTTAATAAATTACAAGATGGACAGTAAGTAAACATGAAGTTTGCCTAAATGCTGTGGCAGAAATCACACGAATAAAGTTGCAAATTCTATTCATCATCCAATTTTTACGATGCTCCAAACATACATCCTTCTTGTATCAGCTGCCAAAAAGAATCACTCAAATGAAATAGGTGCATGACCCATGTGGTCTATAATGTGTTCTTCAGGAGAATATGGTTGTTAAAATTGAGATAAAACCGTGATGGAAGTGCGCTGAATCAATTTAGGTTCCAAATGCGGTAATGGCCTGGAAATCCAGTCTACCACCACATACCATCACATCACGGTAAAACACAAAAAACGAATCAGGTCTTAAATGAAATGTCTCTATAATGCATGCAGCATCATGTTTTATGGAGACATGCACAATAATGTGCATCTCTATAACAGCTAAGCAAATCTGAAGTCGTGCTAGATCTTAGTGTGCATGTCTCGAAACCATTTGACACGGACATGTTGATGCAATTTTGCGCGCTGTACCTACGGTATATATCAGTACATATGAAAACTTCACTATGTATAAAACCGTGTGTACTTGAATAACGACATTACCCATCAAAACACACAACAGCCAGTGACACATAGCCATTATTTCATTGCAATCACAATAACACTATTACAACTGGGAAGATAAGCTGTCATTCCACCGCAGCAAAACACCACTACACAAACTCAGCATGTAGACAAAATGCCTGGGTATGCAACCCTTGAATGCTAAAGGTAATGAGAATCTGCTATGACTGTCATAATACTTAAAATACCCTGTTAGACCCTTAAACTATCTTTTTCTTCCATTGGTAAATCATGTGTATATTTGTTGACCGTTTCATCTGCTTTTTAAAGAGGAGGCAAGTTTGCATGGAGGTGACAACATAATGTAAAATAAAGACGTAATAGTATTGCGTCTCTTGGTGTAAGTGCTCTGATGTGTGTTCGGAAAAGCAATATCAGATGGCACAGAGTATCATATTAAGACTATTATATTCAGTTAATTGGAAAAAAAGGGCATTTAATGACAATGATAACTAAGCCCGAACGCAATGCTCTTACCACAGAGCTACAGGAAAGCATAGATAGAACTAGCCAAGTTATTATAAAACATAAATTGAAAACATGACGCTTCGTCTTTATACAACTCTGAAGACATATTTGTGTTTGTTATATTGTTTTTTGTCCATAGATACTTTTTTTTAAATTACATAAAGCACCTATGAAGAATTTCGAAACAACAGCATCAAACGTAATTTTAGACTCACACCATTGGTCGAGCCAATGTGGGTGTCGGACAAATAAATCTAACAAATAAAGCAATGTTTTGAAAGCACAATAGAGCCACAAGGTTTACACATTTTAGGGAAATTAGGCTACAAATTACACATTAAAATAGTTATTTTAAATAGTATAGAAGAAAGTACCATAAAAAATAAAATATTACATCAGCTATAAGATTTCAATGCAGAAAGAAATTCATTTGGCGTGTCTTCTATTTATTTCTTTATTCGGCAATATCTCCTCGGTAAGGCCTCGTCTTAATCATATTCAGCAGAAACAAAACACACTCTCCATTTAGTGTGAATTAAAGGAGATGTTAATTAACCATCTGGACACGATCAGATCCACTTTGGTATCTACATGTTAGTTTTCATCTCTAACAGGGGGGAATAATTACATCCAATTCTTCACTGAACTCGTGAATTGTCTCATTTACGCTGTACTTTTGCCACTGTTGGCAAACCAAATATTATTATACACATTAGAAAACACACTAAATTATTATGTGATGCCATTTTGTGGAGCCACAAACGATTGAAATATCTACTTTGCTTCTTATAAATTGACAATTTAGTCGACGTTCTATGTGAAGGCCACAAACATCAGCAAGAAGGAAAATCCCCCAATGCTTAGAATGAACATCCCAACTACATAAATTCCTTTTATTGGTGCTTCCTCAACATTAATGGAGAGCGGCCATTGAGAATATATTCTTGATTTAAAGGGCTCTTGAGGATAGCTTCACCACAAAGTAAACTGTTTAAATAATAATACATTTTAAGTAGCTTTAATAGTTGATAATATGGTCAACTAATGCCTCTGACATTTGCTGAGGAAAATCTCGTTTGCTCACGAGAAGATAACAAATGCACAATACTAATTCCCAAAATGTAGAGGAAAGCTGATAATGTCAGATATTATATTATTATACTGTCAAACATGCACCAAACGGCGGCATGAAATTTGTCCCAGAAAGGTGATAACCCTTCGCTATGACAATACTTTACATAACAATTGAAAACCCCCATGCCTGGATAGACTTAAGTATAGGAAGTTCCAGCAAAGTACTTTCTAAGAAAAATGGTGGGTAGGTTCAACCCATGCTTGGGTCAAATATGGACATTTTTTTAATTTATACCAACCCAATATCAGTCTATCCATATTTTACCCAACTGTAGACTGAAGCAACCCAGCATTTTTGGGAGTCTAGACAAATAAACCAATAGAACAAAGAAGTCCATTGAGACTAAGTACCCAAGTTCTAGGCTAATGTCTTTCCGTTTTTTGTTTCCACTCCTCACTTTGAATTACTTCCAATGCCAAAAAAACGTATAGTATATATGTGTATCACCGTACTTTACACATAAAACAACCCCTGTATGTAGTTTCAACACAGTATTGGCATTGCGATCATTTAGCAATCAGGTCCAACAGGCTTCATTTATTACCATCTATTGATTTTGTCATTGCTGTTGTCACCATGAGATAAAAAGGGCACATCGCACGTCGATCTTCACAGCGATGTGCGCTTACAAGGCAGTCATATGTGTGCGAATCTAAACTGTGAGTGTCAAGTAAACATTTGAAATCGGACACATTATAACAGCGCCGACTTTCTCCAGCCGATGCATGAATTGATCCCACTGTACAGTTTACAACCTTCTAAAGTGGATCCGAAATCTATAAATAAGAAAGTTAAACAAGTCAGTCTGGATTCGGAAGCATGCTTACAAAATAATATAAAAGCAGGTAAGCTATAATAAATAAATGCTTTGTAAATATATTGCACAGTGGTTTTTAATATATACTGTATGTATATAAAATTATGAATGAAATAATGTGTCTTATCTGCACACAGGAAGTTAAGCTGCGAATGATAATATATAAGATTGGTGTGTATGACTGTCCTAGTATCCTTCTCATGCTCAAGGTCAGGCCCAAATCAGCTTTAGATTTCTTCATATCACTATCATTGAATTTTTAAGCAATAGCTCTTTCTATCTTATCAAAAAGGTCGGAAGATTTATTATTCTACCCTTCCTTGGTGACCAAATGGCGATTATCCATTGAAACCTGTTTTTGTCCCTGGAATGCTCTTTGTTACGGTTTTCAAAAGGTATTCAAGGTTTGGCCCACTTGTCTTTTATTGGAATGGGATGTTCAAAAATGGAGCCGTCCACAGGCCCATCAAGAGGAAGAGTCCTAAATATAAATGATGGAGACTTCTAGACTGCTATGAGCAGGATTAAAATCTCACCTGCCATCCTCACATTTCCAATAATAATAGACAAATGTATTTTTATATTAGCAAATTCAATACACAGTTACACCTCTACATGCTTTTCAGCAGAAAAACCTAAAGAAATGTAATCACTAACAACGCACAATGCAGTTATTGAAGATTTAAAGACCCATCGACACAATATCTACTGAAACTAAAAGTTAGAATGCGACATATTGAGTGTCTGCTCCACACTTTTATACTAGCCAAATACATTTAGTTTACCTCAACTTAAAATCAGATGAGAAGCTGAAGTTCAGAATGATCTCATAGAAATCAATGATCTATATTAGCAGAAAGTGAGAGACGGAAATGTAGAACGATTATATCGTCTAAATTCAATTTATGTTTTGAATGAAATATCCTTGGTGATAATACACCAAAAGACGAAAAAAACGTTTGTGCAATTCTATTAGTAAACCAGGTTATAAAACAATGCACTCAGAACATGCAATTAAACAACGGTATTAGTCGATTCCTTTTTTTACTGAATGAATTTCCCCCTTCCGAATTGTTTGATTCAGATGCTATTGCCCAGGGTGATCACATTCCACACCATCTGATGCTCCAAATCACTTGAACACAAATGACAGAAGGTTGACCATGATTACCACTATTCCTGTCAATTAACAGGACTAGACCAAACTGCATGCATCATAATTAAAATCAATTGACTGAGCTGAATTAAAACGAATTCATTTGTCACACCGAAACGACCAGATGCCGCAGAATCTGAGGTTCGTTTGACGCAGCGAGAGTTTCATTACAGTTATTTTTCTCAGAGTCTTTTGCATCACCCAGAGGAGCAGAGGCGGCGGAGGACAGGCACGCATGTTTGGCGCGCTGTAAACAGTGCCATATCAATTCTCGCGTTTTCTCGAGAAAAGTCGATGCGGCGGTGCCTCGGGAAGAGTCGCTGGCTCATTACTCCATTGATATTCTTTGACCACGGTCTCATGCTGAATGCTTCACTCAGACAGGAACAACATTAAAGAGCCTCGAGTTTCTCTCTAGTTGCCCAGGCAGAAGACGCCCGGTACGGTAAGACTGACTCACTGTTAGTTGGTGTTTTGAGAGCTTGTGAGCCACCCCATTAATGCTCTGCTCGACAGACACTTTAAAGACAGAACTATTCTAGAATGTAAGCACAATGTTGGAGTTTGGGGGTCAGTATGTTTAAGGCGACGAAAAGCTAACCCTTTATTGATAAATAAAGTTCCTTTTTAGCCAAAAATGCCATTATTTACTCACCCAAGTTGGTCCAAAATCATAGGACTTTCTTCCATCTTGCACAGAATGAGCTGTTCATGTCCAGGCCATGACATATTATAGTTGCTGAGTTCCAACAAAGACAAAAAAACAACAGTCCATATGATGACACGTTATTACGTATATTCAATTTTAAAATATGTGTAAAATGTAACTTTCATAGTTATGTGTCCTCCCAAAGCTTAGAGCTGGTCATTGTCAACCCAGTGTTGGGTCAAAAAGAGACAAACCCAACTGTAAACTAACCCATGCCGGTTATTTCAACCCAGGGTCAAAAATAAAGACGCTTTGTCCCTATTTGACTAGATGCTGTTTTGAAAATTTAAAAGAGTTGTAGTTTTTGTTTAATTTTTGTCATCTTTATTTACTGTCAAAAGGGTCATCTTCTTTTTGTTAAGAAACATTTCCATGTAAGCTGGAAGGTCAAGTCTGGCTTAAAATGACACCTGTCATTAAATATACTAATTGACTAAATGTTCAAAAGCTCAAATTTTTTTTTATATAATTGTATTACTAATAACAGAAAGATGCGCAACAATACAGTGTATTTCATAGTTTGTGTATGGCTTTTTACATATATATGTAAATGTTGCCAGATACTTGATGATGCTTGCTGATTTTAAAATACTATTTATAGATATATGTTTAGGTAAAATGATCACCTTTTTTGTATTATAGCGTCAACTAACACTGTTTTCCCCAAATTTCAAATAAAATATTGTTTCTTTTAGCATTAATTTTGCAAAAAGTGAAGACTGGAGAAACAGGTGAAAATTACTCCTCAAAATAAGACCTCAAATACTGCAAGGAAAACAACTTAATTTAACTTTTAAAAAACGTAACAGTAATATCTGTACATGTATTTAGGAAAAGTTAAACAATGTGATAACCTGGATTTGTATCATAGTTTTTGTGTGTCTCGTCATGCTGTCAGTCTTTCACATTTCTGTTGGATAACTTTATATCACTCCTGAGGTTTAATACAGTTAAAATTCAACAAACATTGGACTGGAATAGCCACAATACATCTAGAAATGCTGATTTACAATGAAAAGATAGAATGGTCTCTTTCCGCAGCTGTATTTAATAATTTTCCAATTTTGTTCCTTTCATGTAAAGCTGCTTTGACACAACGCAATATTTTAAAAAAGCACTATATTGGTTGAATGTGGTTTCCAGAAATCCCCGAAAAACTTAATAAACACCTTGTTTTCATTTACAAAAAAACATAGTTTTCTACACATTTAAAAGTTCTTGATAAAGATGGTTTATTGCTGAACCTTGGGCGCTGCAAAAGAACCATAGGAGAACCTTTATTTGTGAACTTTGGAGTGCAGTGTTAAAATGGGAAAGGAGGTGGTTTGGTATTTCTGTCCTCCTGGCGCACAGTAAGTGCCAGCTGACTGTTATAAATACAGCATTCTAATGGTAACTTTATGATGTTGCCTGTGTGAGCCTACGACCCTCCAGGGGCCACTTGCCTCCAGCCTTTCTCGTCCTTACCCTTCTTACCACTTTCTCTCTCCGGCTGTGGATTTACTGCCCGGCTGCAGAAAGAAGGCGGCGGTAAATTTTCCTCTTGCGTTGAATAATTCATAGCGAGGCCTATAATGCATAAATAACAGATGAGGACTCTGGTTTAGGAGATAAAAGCTGGAAAAGTGTCGGGCTAATTGTCCATGATGGCCATGTGATAGTGAAATATTTGATTGCGGATTTCTTGGAGAGTGAAACATACCCGCATATCTTTTCATGTCCATGAAAGGCCAAGTGTGCGATTCACTTATATTCTTCAATTCGAGAAATGTGGTGGTTTTAGGTCCATACAATGGAACTCAATGGGGACCAATGTTGTTTGGTTACTGAAATTCTACAAAATGTGTTCTTGTGTGTCCTGCAGAAGAAAAGAAGTCCTGCACCCTCACATGAGGGTGAATAAATGATGACAGAAATGTGTGAACGTGTATGTATCCATACCGACCTGAAGCATCATAGATTCTCTTCCATCCATTTCACCTCTGGCACGCTCTGAGGGAGAGGGAGCGAGCATTTGGCCCAAAGCCAGGGTCCCCTGTGAGGGCTAGAAGGGCAGGACATGTGGAGAGAGAGATCTGCAGCAACAATAGATCCTTATCTGCCTCTCACCATTACCCCGAACACACTCCAAGCAACATGTCCACCAAGATAAATAAAGGAGAAAAGGCCACGCACTGGGCCGCGGAATCGATCCCAGATTCTGGAGCCCTGCTCTAACCTTTCTCACTGATAAGGCGACCGTGAAGGTCAGGCGTGGCCGTGATGAGGGATGGCCCTCCCGGCTCGGCCCACAAACCGCTGTGGGGACGATCTACAGACCGGCAGAAACAGAGCCGCCCACTTGATGAAATGACGCATATCAGGTTGACCTTTCTGTGCAATGCATCATGGGTCGAAAGTCTGAATATTATCCATCCTCGGCGGGTACATCTCTCGACATCAGCATCTCGTTTCTGTTGTGGAGCAGAGGCGTCTAAAGAGCAAAACTGAAAATCTATTTACTTTACTGTGCCTCTATTTAATGTAAACAAAATATTCTCATCTCTGCTACCCAAGCATACTCTTGCAAATATATATATACTGTATATTTATACCGGTGTTGTTTGCATAAGAAGATATCCAATGTGATTTTTTGAAAGATTGCAAGAGAGAGATGGATGAAAAACCCAGCATCCCTGACCCACCTCTGCACAGTAACCTTGAAGGGGAAGATAGCTACGTATATAAATAAATAAACAAGTGCATTTTTTCAGTAAGCTAGATTAGACCTTATCTTGAGTAAAGTGTTCCTATGTGTCAGCTCAGGAGCAGCTGATCAAGATAATAAGCTTTTTCTCTTTCTTTTTTTCCGCCTTTGCCTTCTGAGACTTGGGAGGGGGTTTAGAAAAGTCTCATCTGTTTTCACCTCTGTGGCCTGGCCTCTTCCCTTGAGAGCAGATGTCCTCTTGGTCTATCTGTGGCATCACAATCTTTATTTAGCAGATAAAAGGCAGCCATGTCTCGTGGATATATATGGTGCTCAACCAGGACCTATGGAACTTAAAACATTGTACTGAAATGGAAAGCTATACTGTGACATATAAACGATATATATATCGTATGTACAGTATATGTGTATGTACATATAAGAATATGGAAAGCACTGTGAAAAGCACTATAAAAGTACATTTGAATTGGATCGGGTTGAAAACATTATTTCAGAACTTGAAAAAATTAAATAAGAAATGATTTAAGAAATTAATTTTGAAATGCAATTTGAAAATAAATAAGTAGCAATGTTTAAAGGTTCAGGTTTTTTTGAAATCCTTAACCCTAAACATTTAACATTCTTACATCATATATATCATATAAACACATACAGCCTAATCAATGAAAAATATAAAAGCCAAATACAACAGAATATTAAATATAATTTATAGTCACAAAATGTGTTCATGGGCACGAACTTCCTATTTTTCCATGTAACTCAGCACAACTTTCAAAATATATATTGAAAGCCCGCTCCAAACCCTCAAGTCACACATTATATTAAAATGTACAAATAAGATCGTACAAATTCAATAGAATTAGCCACCTTGTAAAATATGTACAAAGTCCTGTGAGGTATATATACATGTGTAACAGAGGCAAGCAAGTGTAGAGCTGTGCAGTGTGTAAACCTCACTCCTCGGCATCAAGGACTCTCTAGCGACAGATGCTAGAGACTGTGGTCTTTAGCCTCCTCGCTAGTGCGCCCAACTCCCATGCCGGACTGACTTGGTTCAAAGCCCTCCTGGTTCAGGTGTGGTTCGTTCCGGTTACACATGCACACATGGTTTACTGTTGTGCATTGAGTTTGTTAAACACAAACAAAACTAAACAAAAAAGAATTTTTTGGTACAGTGTTGGAGTTTGAGATGCACGTGATTATGTTTAACATTTTAGAAGCGCTTACAACTCATGTTTAATAGAGCAAAAACAAACATTTCTTTGCGCACGGGCATCGGCGCAAGGATCTCCGTCATGTCCCGTTCTCTGCGGACGAGCGTGAGGACACCGACAAACAGAAGTTGGAGAGTAATTGGAAAAGACACCAGGTGGATATAAAGACGGATCGGGCGCTATCTGGGGCTCCTCCCTCGAGCTTTAGTCTATTAACACTGGCACTCTTATCATCTGTGCCGCACCTGACAGGCCTTAATCACACTCTAATGGATTTAATTACTTTACACAGGTATCCTGCATACAAGCAAGCCTGCTGTCTACATAGCCATAGAGACACAGACCGGAAGACTGATACGGCTACCTGATAGAAGCCATGATACGCCCTAACTGATCTCATGCTTAAAGGTCACAGACTGAGATTATGGGGTCATTGACAATGAACATTCCATGCACAAAGACATACAGACAATAAAGGAAAGATTGTCGTTGTATATGGTGTATACATACCTTCATTTCAGTTTTGCACAAGGATTTACTATAAAAAGAAAAAAATTGTATCATTTATAGAGACAGATTATATTTTAGTACTTATTTTCTTCAGATTGTTGATGGTCTTTCATCAGCCAATTTAGACATTTGACACATATTAAATAGTTTCTGTGACACTTCCGGCAAAAGAAACACGAAGACACTGTAAATATTTATATTAAAATGTCTGAATTTTAATGCTTCTCATATTCAGACAAAAGCTGTTGTCATATATCATTACCAGCGTATAGCTGAAGCAACAACAGTTAGTGTAGATTTTATGGACTGGCTGATTTATTTTGCTTGAAAAAGAAGAGTGTCTTCTAAATAACACAAGCACAGATCTGATTGGCTTATTTAAGATCATTTCTGGAAGGCGAAGTGTGTGGTTTTTAATGGTCTGGTAGAAAACTTATTTAACATTAAGTTTAAGAGGTACTTCTGAGAACAATTTTATCAAGACTATACCGTATTTAAAAAGAGAAAAATCGAATTTCTAAGTATTTTGATTTGTTTTCATTTAAAGGTTTCAAATCAAAGGTTGGGTTTTATCCGTATTTTACCATACAATGGTGTTGAAACAGATTCTATTTTCTTAGAAATCTGAAATCAAGATAAATTATTAAGATGACACATATTCAATATATTACCTCATAATTTCTGAAAAGTCGGCTAACAAGCAAAAATATCTGCCCGTGGATTTACTTAATGAATAATATGGACACTTAAATTAGGTTTATTTTTCTTTCCCCATTGGTAGACATTTTTGTTTTTTAATCATAAACTGATCATTTTTTCAAAAAACAAGACTTAATTTCTTACAGTATGTCATTCTGCTCTCAAATAAATGTATCTTTTATTTGAGATCTTTTATTTATTCTTAGATCTTGATCTAAGAAAGCTTTGACATTTGTATGGAAAACAACAATACAAACAATAACAAAAAGTTTGAAAATAATTTTGCAGTAGGATTTTTTATACTTTAGGTTTGGTATGGACAAACCTATACCCACTCAAATGTACTAGGTTAAATACTAGGTTGTCCAAGCAGGTAGTTGGGTCAACACAGCATTTCTGTCTTCTTTTTTTGTGTATCATTTAAATAATAATCTCAACTCTCAAACAAATGTGCTTCAAAAGGTTCTGTGATGCCATTTAAGAACCTTTTGGTTCCATAAAGAACCTTTAGTATTTCACAAAAGGGTTCTTTGTGGCAAAAAAAGGTTCTTTAGATTATAAAAAGTAAGAAAGATGGTTCTTTGAAAACCCTTTGACTGAATGGTTCCCTGTCGAACCAAAAATGCTTCTTATGGCATCGCTTTGAAGAACCTTTATTTTAAGTCTAGACTATTTTGGTGTTTGCATAAATTTAATCACTCTACATAAATTAAGCAAACAAGGAAGGAAACTGGTTGATCATAACTTTTCTACATGACTTATTATGCAGTTCCTGGTCAGAACTAGACAACACTGTATACAATTGTAATACTAACCTCTTGCACTGTTCACATTCCTAGGACAAATGTTAAGATGCCTGTTGTTGTTCACATGTGAAATACATTATGCTGCAGGCACAAGTCAGTTTGCCCTGGGGAAAACAGACAGAAAAACAACGACCTATTCACAAAGAGCTGTATAGCTCCTGAAGAGAAGAGTGGCCAGAGGTTAGTGGTGGGTCAGGGTTTCAAAATACCAAAACCTCATCAAATTCATCATTCTCAGCTGCTTCAGGGTTGAGTCACTGCTGATATCCCCTTGAGCATCACCACACAAGCAATGCCACAGCCTCCAGAGCTCCCAACGGCTTTCACCAAGTTAATAAAATACTGTTGCAGAACCCTTATGTACTGTGCTAAAGGATGCTAACATCAGAAAACAGCTAAATTACCCATGACGCCAAGGAATCAAGATAAATGGGACCAATGTGGAAATTGAATCAGATTCTACATTAAGACATTTGGCAGACGCATTTATTTAAAGTACAGCACATTCACGATATACATATTCTCTGCATTTGAGAATCAAACCCATGACCTTCACCAAATGTTTCACACTGCAAATCTCAGCTATTCTGGGTTAGCACTGTAGAAAGATCCACAGTAATCCAACACTGTATCAAAACGAAACGTCCAATACAATTTTAAAACACAACTTTATTTTTTTTTGGTATGATTGAAACATCACAGGCTAAATCAAACGAAGCTTTGAGAAGAAATCCACTGCAACATAAATCCAACATTGATGAGTCCTGTGTAGAAACATACATTTGAGCAGAGACACACAATGAGTGTTTTCCTTTTGTTTGCGAGCAGCACTGGTGAATGTACCAAGTGGGGTGTGACGTTGATGGAGAGGGTGATTTCAGGCCTTGCCGTTAGGAGGAGGAGATAGAATATCTTCTTAAGGCCCAAGGATAGCACTTTTTATGAGATGTTCATTGCAGAAGCTACATCAACCTGTCTAGGGCTACTTCAAGCCCACCGTTGCCTCCTCTCACTCTCATCACTTCCTTTTTCTTTACATCCTCTCACACGCTTTCTTTTGCTTTACATCCTCTCTTTCTCATCGTGTTCTTCTCATTTATTTTTTGTAGTCTTCGCTCTGATCACACCCGTCTTCACTCTTACCTCACCTTACTTGCTTATATACTCCCACTTCCATTTGCTTTACCTCCTTTGCTACCCTTCACTTTACTTTATGTTAATTTCTTTTATTACATTTTCTATATTCCTCGTGCCTCATAAAATGTTGTATCATCATGGTTTCAGCAATGTGAGAGGTTTTTTTTAGTTACTTGAACGACTAAATTACATATAAATAACAAATATATGAATATATGTATACCGTATAATACTGATGTAGGTCAATCATTTACTTGGAAGATAAATTTGATTTAAAACATTGCAATGGTGTCCGTAGGCAGTGATCATGCTGTTTGACTTTGGAATGCTGTGAGATTCAAACTGTACATATTGGTCTGTCAAACATTGCTTTGATACGTATGAGTTGTTGTTTATTAACCCACTTTCAGTTAAAAATAGATATATTTAAAGGTCCAGTGTGTACTATTTTGAAGGATCTTTTGACAGAAATGCAATGTCTTTAGAGGTTTATAAAGACCTTACATAAAACAGCGTTATGTTTCTATTACCTTAGAATAAGCTATTTCCATCTACGTACACCGTAGGTCGTTACGTGGAATTGGCCATGTTGTTTCTACAGTAGCCCTAAATAGACAAACTGCTCTAGCGTGTATCGTAAATAAGTTATCTCCTTCGGCAGAGAAGCCAAAAGCTGATGACATCTTTGTTCTGTTTCAGCCACCGTAGTGCTTTGAAATGAAGGGGTGGAGCGAGCTGTTGGTTGTAATTCGCAACTTCACCGCTAGATGTCGCTAAATTTAATACACTGGGCCTTTAATTGCTTTAAACACGTTCAAATTCTGCCAAAGTGAGTCTCTAAAACTTAAAACAGCAAAGCTTCCAACAAAAAGTTTGTATTACCTATCAGGCAACGTTCTCTAAACCAAGTGGGGGTCACAAGGCCAGGAGGGTGGGGTCGCAAGATGATTTCAAGAAGAATGTTTGTTATTATTAGAAATAGCATATGTAATCAACTAGTTCAACAAAATATAAAAATATTAGTTAAGTAAAAGTAAAACCAGGCAAATAAGAGGTGATTACATCACATTAACGACATTAGCGACCACATTAAGTTATGTGCTGCAAGTCAATGTACAGCACCACGTCAAACAGTCCCATGTGCTTGAAGATTATTTTTCAGTCTTTAAGTTTAGGATATTATTTGTCGAAATGAAACATTGATTAATATCGATCTAAGACAACGAAGGGAGGGCAGCGGAGGAGGGCGGAGAAGCGTTGCAGTCTGAGGTGCCATGGTCCTCAGGTATGAAAAGAGGCATTGATGAAATTCATCCATCTGTAGTAATAGTTCATAGTTTATGTACAACAAGTAAAGTAATGACTAAATAACTATAAAATAATATTATTTTAGACTGTGATCTTTTGTGTTGTCATTATGCGCGTTTGGGTAGAAAATGTGCATGTGCGCATTTGCACGCAACAGTTACAATAACTAACTTAAACCACCTCCGAGGATAGTGGAGGCATTGTTATGTTTTGGGGACGCTGGCCGAAAAGTTTGGAAACCCCTGCTCTACACAACAGGCAGTTGTGTAGAGCAGGCCCCCTTTAAAAGGGAAAGACACGGTAATCTAAAAGTAAGAAGTGTGTGTGCTAGAGAGAAATAGAGATGGGATGGCAGGTGGCTGTCGACACAGTGAAAACACAGCCCTGCGGAATAGTTGTGCCTCACTGAGCAATCCCCCCCACACCCCCTCCCAACGCACAAACATCCTTCATCACCACCATCCTCTTCTCCTCCTCTCCTAGCCTTCATCAGAGAGGAGCCGTCAGCATTTACATTTCCCATCAGCCCCGGGAGACTCGCCATCATCACACGCAGCTTGGCTCAGTGACCCCCAGCTCCTATCTGCCATGTTTCTCCTCCATATGAGCACAAACACACACACACACACAGATCGGGATGGCACAGATGATGGTTGCTCTGGGGGTGGGGCGGCACAGGGTATAGCAACTGTAAAGCTAAATTATTGCCAATCAGATTTTGTTCACAGCTCAACTGTTAGACAAATTGCAGCTTGTGCTATTTGCCATGGGTCAGAGAGCTAAGTAATTTCATTTTAATAAGTCATATTTGATGGGGAGATGACACTACGATTACATGTCCTCTGTAAACACACAATACACAATACAGAATTCTCTGACTAGGCGTGACGCTGCCAAAAAACGTAGTCGTCTTTCAAAGCATCAGGAATGGTCGTTTTATTCATTTCACTGAAAATATGGATTCGCTATGCAATTGATCTGCAATCTTGTCCTTTCAGAAATGTTTGCAAGAAAGCATAGGGCTCCAGCGGACAGATAATAAGCATCTAAATAAAGCGCACATTTTTGAAGCTTTTGTTGCATTTGCCATAGATTATCTAGTTTTCACCGTCCTTGAAAGGTCTTTATAAAGCCAACAATGCAATCAACCTGATCTCCACCTTGGACGTAAACGCCACTTTTGAATTTAAACAGCTCGACTGTCTCCTCTCTCTGGTTTAATTTCATGGAAAGACGTAGTCTCTCCGTCCAGCCGATCTGGATTCTGCGCGGGCTGGAAATTGATTAGATTAATATATATCTGAGCGAATAAACAACTTCTAGCTTCGGGGCTTTTGCACGGCATTCCTTTAGAACTCCTTGGGAATCAAAGTGTTTGATATTCACAGCTGCCAAAATGGCATAAAAATCAACTTTGGTATAAACACATCAGACTTTCCAGGCATAAGCGGCAGAGATGTAGGCTATAGTAGGAGGAAATCTCAGATAATAAAAAAATTATATCGAAACAGACAGTAAATTTTGGAATTGGGCTCAAAGGATTCCCGTCGTGTTGTGTAGAGGCGTCTTTGAAGTCTCTCGTCAGTGGCTACGGCAGAACGCACTTCTGAGGCTGGCTTCCCTTTCAAGTGGTCATCAAGTGTCCACGCGCCCGTACATCTGCTCTGAAGCAGATAACTGGTCTGCCGTCACGGAATTCTATTAAATCCAACAAAAATATGCTTAAACCATATTCATTTCCCTTTGCCTGCTACAGTCAACCTGTAGGGCTGGCGATTATTTCACAATCATTTTGGTGGAGATATAAAATGAAGCAACATTGTTTATATTGCATGGTTTTAATACAATGGTTGACGGGCCATTAAGTGTCCTATAGGCCGTGTCATTGGACCAAAAGCAACATTGGTATGTTTGATTCAATTGCATGTATCAGTAAACACTGCCCAGTTCAATAAATCGATTTGTTTAATGATCCGATTTTATTGAGTCGGCACTTAAAAATGTTCATGTCATTTATTTATATGTAGGCTACACACGGTATTGACTTGAATTATTCAATTGGTGCATATAAATAAGAATTATTCAGATCATCCGTCCTTATGGAGAAACAATCTAGATGAATTATAAACATGACTTCATCTGATTTTACAAGTTGAACTCGACAATGGGATAATATAAAGAAATCATATAGTATAAATACTCTTTTTAATACAACAGAGCTTCAGTTTGCCTAACATTTATTCCCTGATTTCCTTTAAGTTCAACCCGAGCCGGGTCAAGGAAGCAATTTTAACACTAAAGGCATACAGTCATAATGATGTAGATTTTAGCACTCGACGCCGCAATGATGGACACTAGAGGCAGACCGCGAAAAGCCGCCCCCCGCTCTCCTGATTGATAGCCCAGGTGGCGAGTCAAGGGGCTAAACACCACTAAAAATGCATAGGCACTGCACCCCACGCCCACTTCTCAGCAGTCATTCACGGAGGCATATATCAACTTAATGAAAATGAGATGCTAATGCACTAATTAAAGAGGGAAGTGAGAGAAGATGGCGTTTGGAGGGGTTTCACCAGCATCCCTTTGCCATCGTGCCTCTGTTCTGCTGTAAATTTTGTTAGGGCGCGTCCGCAAGGACTGGAGAGAAATTCATCCTCTGATTCAACGAAAGAGACATACAGTAGCCTACTGTATAATGAGAGGTGAGTTTTTATGGGCCGCTAAGTGGCTGACAAAACAAGTGGTCTAAAATATGATTTATAAAAAAAATTGGTATACAAGATTTTAAAGTAAAATAAATATTTTGCCTATGAAACCCAAGGAATATGAACCGTTTTGGTTTTGTGTATTTCCATTTGTTTTAGGAATTTATTGTAATGTATATCATTTTTGTATTTTAAAAATTTGACTAGAGAAATGGAAAGAAAGTGTTTACGTATATAACTGTAAAATTGCGGGGAAAATGCGCTTTCTGTCATGAAATAGCAACAAAAAGAAGTTGTTAATGCAAAACATATTTTGATTGATTTTGCACGTCTAATTTTCAAGTTTAACCTGAATCAACACATATCTCTCAGATTGTACTGTACATGAATACTAAACATATCAAATATTATGTGCACTTTAATGTCATACTTTGATTCAACCTGAGGCCCCAAAGCAATAGTACTAAAGTTCATATTCGTTTTCTTACAAGTAACCGGATGTGAGATTTTTACACGTCAGACCTTTTGGGAGTCTCAAAGGTTTGTCTGAGAATTGGAATATAAATTGTCTGTCTTCTCATTCTAAAGTCTCACATGGCCTGTTATCTGGAGAGAACCACGGAAGTTCTTCTCCGGATCATAATCAGGTTCTGTGATGGGTTTACCCTCGGCTAAACATTACTGCTCTACCTCTGCGCAGAAGGTCAATGGTGTGCGAATAAGTACATGGGTCTTGCTAATGAATCTGCTCTTGGATTGAAAGGCAAAAGTAAAGAGAGGCTCGGTGACACACACTGTGACAGCTCTGCCAAAAGCGGGACCAGAGTTACAATGAAGAACCTTTGGTGCAGAATTATAATTTGAACATTTAGTACAGAAAAAGTTACCAGCTGAGGATTCGGAAGTTCCCTGGCGATTTAATAGCACGAGGCACATTTATATTTAAATGTATTTACATGTGTTCATTTTTCGAAAGCAGCTTACGAGTGAGAGCGATGAGACGTATACCCAACGTCTAGAATTCTGTTACGGTTCACTTTCTCAACATATGCGATATACGTTAATGATGCGGGGTGTTTATTTCTAGGCTTTTCTTTTCCTGTCACTAAAAAAGCTCAGTTTAATGAGCAGACAACTGTAATTTAGTTAGTCGATTTTCAACCAAAAGTACAAATCAGGTTACAGCGCATTTCAAGGGACAGATTAGCCCAAAATTTAAGAATACTTTACACATGAACACATGAAAACTGACTAATACACATGAAAACTGTGATACAACTCAAGTTTAACACATAAAAAATATTTTTTTCAAATTACTCATTTGCGAAAGTTTTTATTTTTTAAACATATTTGATACATACCTAGTTGAGAACTCAGTCTACTTAGCGAAAAGATGGCTCCAAGCAATACAGTTGTCCTCTATGGAGGCTTAAATATATATTTTTTAGTGAAGTTAAGCTCGTTAATTATTGTACTGGTACAACAAAATATTATTTTGTTATACTTTACTGGTGTTTTGTTAAAGTGTATGTTCATGCATTAAATTTAAAGAGGACTAATGATAAAGATGACAAATAAAATAAGTATAAAAAAGCAATAAGAAGTATAGTATATAAAGGTTTTAAATTATTAGCAAACATGCAAAGATATAGACACATGAAGGGATAACAAATGATAATAAACAAACAAGAAGATGCAATGTGCCTGAAATATCACAATGGTAAATGTATTGAAAATCTGAAAAAATATCACGTTTGTGCTTTAGCTAGTCCCCGTGTATGTCGGAGGCAAATATATAAGGCTGTGGAAAAAACAAAAAGCAGAGATAACATCAGTGTAACAGCTTCATTAAATTTACAAATTGAATTGCACTCACTGCGGTCCAATTCAACACATTCGGCGTGTGCTTAAATGAGATTGCAGGTGTTTTGCAAAAAAGATGCAGGGTTTTGTGATAAAATACAGCATGCAGTAGTTGCAACTGTTTAGTGCATCGGCCCACTGTTTCACCCAGCAGGCTTTGTCTTCTCCCCCCAGCATGCCCCACATGACAGCCGGAGGAAAAAGACACCACTGGCTGTTCCTCGTGGACTAGACTTTGCTCAGACTAGGACCCCCAACGACATATTCATATCTGTGTGTGTGAAAGAGAGACAGTTTCACTGTAGAAAGCCTCCACTTCAGTGATCAAGTGAGAAAGAAGGAAACAAAGAGAGACAGATACGAACGGTGAGGGTGAGAAACAAGTAGAGGGAGCGAAACTCAGAGAGAGAGAGAGAGAGAGCAGCCATCCAATTCATCACAGAGCACTCAACATGACTGCCGGGCCGTGAGATTGGGAATAAAGACCCTCGCCAGTCTGCATCCAACACAGACGACAGCACTTCAAAAGCATTCGGCTTCGGCATTCCAAACACACAACACCAAATATTTCCCAACAGGAGAAAAAGGCACACTCAAGCAAACACTGAAACTGGAGAGACAGACATTGCAACACAGACACATGCAGGAAACTTGCTGTGAGTTTGGCCCCGCCGTAGACGACTTTTTAAACATCCCTGATTTGACATTGCTTTGTCTTTTTCAATAAAACGTGCAAAATCCCCCTTTGCTAATTAGATTTCTTGAAATAATTATAGTGGGTAATGAAAATGACCCGCAGGACCTTGGTCATACGAGATGGAGGTGACTGCATTCATCCACACCATTAATTGCAGTCAGATTTGCTGATGCGTCCGGGCGTGATTTAATTTCTCACTCTCCACTTACTTTTACAGATTTTCACCTCGGTTCTGAATGATCAGAGGCTGATCTCTCTGTTTTGCATTCGGTCTGATTTGCATGCTAATTGAGGAGCGTGCACGGATCAATCCCGTGTCTGATTATTTAGCTGAATCAATAGGTACGTATAGACCAGGGGGGTTAAAATGGGGCCAGACATGCCAGACTGATACTTCTTTACCAAAACAAGTGGATTTGATATTTAGACACACCTGCGTAAAAATACAAAAGTTACTCAACTAGGACTGCACCACAGACATTTCATCTTCCTCAAGGTCAAAGACCTGGAAGATGAGGTTAAGCTGAGACAATTTAGCATTTTCAAAGGTTTATTGCTCTTCAACACACAATGCTCATAATATTCAAATGGAATTGCGGACCATGGAAGGTGAATAGGCGACAAAACATTAACAACACTGGCCCAGAAGCACTTCCTGTTTCAGTTTGTGTTTTTCAATCAAAAAGATATTATGAAAAAGATTAGTAAACCATAGGTCGCCATTTAATGGTTTTGTGTCCATATAATAGAAGCCAATGGGGACCAACAGGTTTTGGTTTTTAACTTTCTTCAAAATATCTTTTGTATTTTGCAGTTTGAAATGAACTATTTCTTTAACACTACACTTTAAAAAATCTTTATTAAATGTGGGAAAATGAATAAAACACTAATAAACAACTCTAATTAACATTAATAAAATAAAAACTGAAACAGGAGATGCGGAAGTGCATTGTTTACGTCTGGTATATCTTCTATACTACATAGGAACCATACACACACTTTTTGTCAGGTATTATAAAACATTTCTGATATAACTTTACAGGTTTGTCTGAATCTCTAGCGAATAGTTTCACCAATAGACAGATGAAAATGACCCGCTTTGGACACTTACCCAACCACAAATGCTTTAAATATGTATTATTGCTTAAATGTTTTAAATATGATTATGATTTGTATACATTATGCATTAAATAAAAATGTATCTTAAATAAAATGTTCCACCTAATAGTGAGGAGTGAGAACACACCTGTGTGTTGTTTTACGTGTTTTCAGCGTGTTTTCATTGCACTAAACATTTATCATGAACGATTTAATGCTCAGCATGGATTCTCACGATGAGGAGGGTTTAAAAAGATGAATACCAGACATGGAAAAGTCAATAAATAAGAGAAAATAAAAACCAATAAATAAATAAAAGTACACAACATAATGTCATATATATATACTATACCAAATATAATCAATTCTTAACCCATGCCGGATTCCAACTATTTCCTCATCTAGAAATCTTTTTGTAACTGCTTCAATAATCATAAATGACTGGAGAAGTCATGAAAAGATGTGTAAACAACATTTTCATTTTTCTGTTTGAAGAACATCGTAATTGAAAACAGACACACAAGTATCAAGCACACAGCCCTCACCCTGGTTCAAAGATTTTCTCTCTTTCACACACACTTACAGATCTCGACGCCCTTGCAGAGGTCAACGGTGAGAGAGCTGCTCCTCAGGAAAGGGCCAGCAGGTTGGGTTTTAGTGGTCTGATCTGTGCTTATTTAGAGCCTGTGAATAATGCATGAGACGTCAGTGCGCGCGGCTCTGCGGGGATAAAGTGGCTCTCAGCCCGATATCCCAGCATTCCCGGGCCCTCCCGGTCCGCACCGCAGGTGAGCTTCAGCCCGAGCTCCGGAGGTAACTTTCATGCTCTGCTGGGCAAACATTTTCCAGGTCACATTTTCAATTACTCTGAGAGCCGCTCCGACTCGCATCCCTCAGGCTCCCTATCGCACGCGCGCACACACGCGCGGCCGACGCCCACTCTAAACAAGCTTTGCTTGAAGAGGAAATGAGAAGCGCCAGAGGACAGGAACGCGGGGCTCTCGTCGTGTGACACCTCTGACAAACAACAGGTCTGTTCCGAGTGTCTGCCAGCTTTCCGTCAGTGCCAATCCCGCAGAGATTAAAAAAACAATTGCGTCAGTGAAATCTCTCAGAAACATCAGCACTGACAGAGCAAATGAACAAACTGTTATGCTGAGTTCTGTGACCTTTTCAAAGATGTATAGACTTTCCCACGGGTCTTAAAGTGATGGTTCACCGAAAAAAGAAAATTAATGACTCAAACCTGTATGACTTACTTTTTTCCATAGAGTCCCAAGAAATATATTTTGCAGAATGTTGTTAACCGAACAGCGACGCCATCGATTCAATTGGTTTTGTGTATATATAACAGAAGTCAATGGGTGCCAGCGCTTTTCGGTTACTAACTTTCTTCAAAATCTTCTTTTGTGTTCTGCAAAAGAAAGAAAGCCATACCCGTTTAACACGATAAGAGGAAGAGCAAATGATAAGAGAATATAAATGAACAGTTGACACAAAATATCAGTACTGTCATCATTTATTGATAATGTTGTTCCAAGCTATGTTATGTTCTTTGTTTGTTTAATGACTGCTTTTATTTCTTTTAAAACTCATGTTTTTATTATGTTATCATGTTTAAATTGTGTTTTATTGTGTTTGTTAGCTGTAATATTTGAGTTATTATGACTTTAATCAAAACAAACAAACTGCTGTTTGATTTATATTAATTGGAATGCACAATAAAAAAAATATCTTATCTCATTTTGGAACCAAACTCTACATTCGTAGTATAAAATACAATGGAAAAGACTGGAGAGACTGGAAAAATCAAGGTTAAACATAGCAAATAAACCAGAACAGTGGAGGCCCACGCAACACGTCTGCGGTCACCTGTTAGTTCTCTCAAAGAAAAAGTAGTTTTATTTTTTGGTGACCAGTTCCTTTAAGTTGTACGACCTGCGACTTGCTTCCAGTTTACTGCCTGTTCCCCATTTTTGCCTTTGTTACTCTCTCTCCCACTTTCTGGATGAACATGGTGTGTGCTCCTGCTTTAGTCTGTTCTTTCTGACAGGCTGGTGTCACAGAGGGGGATGTTGAATGTCAGCACACGGACAGACTTACACTCCTCAGCCGGAGCACAGTCTTTCATTAAAGCCAGCACACCTCTACTGCACCATCATCTCACCTTCACACCCACACTCTCTGCCTCTCTCTCTCTGGTTGCTTCTCGTTCCTTCTCACTTCCTTTTTCCCTCTCTATCTTTGTCTCCACTTTCCTCGCGTTCTCTCCTGCTGAAAAGACCGGCAATTTTCAGTCGGGCACAGCTCGGTCTGGTCGTGGCAGAGTCATTGACTGGGAATGTGGGGCACATGCTCCGGGACCATGGATTCTCTGGAACCCAAAGAAATACAAAACAAGAGTGAAGAGTGAAGTAAAATAACTCATCAGCTTTCACTGGACTTGACAGTATATTACAGGTGATAAACATTGGGACAACAGCATGCCGTGCTGGACACCGGAATCCATAGCATGATATACAATGCTACAAATACAGTTTATATGGTATATATAACAAAATGCAAAACAAAACATTTTTCAAGCAAAACACAGAAATAAAGAGGTTTATAAGGTTGTTCAAATAGTAAAATGACATAATCATGACTAAGACTTTTATTATAATGAAAAAGATGTAAAATTAAAATGAATGCTGTAATATAATAGTTAAAATATAATATTATTGGGCTGTTAAATGATTATTCCAAAATACGATTCTCTGACTAATCATGTGCAAAATAAAAGTTTTTGTTTACATACTGTATATGTTTGAATATGTATAATAATTATATATAATTATTATACACAGTTCACACTCATATAAATAATATACTGTATATTTACACATTCACATAAATGTATATGTTTATTTTTTCTTAAATATATATGCGATATTATGATACACAGCACACACACATATGTTATGTAAAAAAGCTTTCGTTTTACATACGATTAGTCGTGAATAATTGTTTGAGAGCGCTATAATATTTATAAAATGATATTATATTTTAATATATATATTTTATTTTAATTAATTGGACACTTATACTTGAACTTCGATGAACAACACCTTTGGGCATGCAAGTTTAAATCCGTAATTTTTAAAACCCTCATTTTTATTTTGCTATATCAAATCATTTTGTCGACATTTGAGATATCTATAAAAATGGCTAAATATGTAATTCATCACAAGCCAAAATAAGAAACTTGACACTCAATTTTTCCTCCTTGAATGTTTAAGCTGTGTTTTATCTGCCTAAAATGAGACTTGTGTCGAGTGAGGAGAAGAGAGAGAGAGACAGCGCAGTGTTTCAGCGATGAGCCTAATGCTGCTTGTGTAGCTAATAGTCCAGAAAAGGCGGCGTCGCATGCCCGAGCTGGCACTTTAAATTATTCATTCTGTGCTGTGGCACGGGCGCGGCAGAAAGCAGCGGCGCTCAGCTGATACACTGTCGCTCATAATCTCTTGCTGTCCACGGGAGCAGAGACGACAACTGGATTTGAGCGGCTACAGTGACTCCCAGCAGGAAGACGAACTGAAAAGCTGGAAACGCGGGAGGTGGTGGAGAAGTGTGAATGCAATAACTCAATTTGTGAGATGGGGAAGGGGCCATTTCAGTGGGGACAGTGGAAATCACAGCTCTGTATCTACAGGGTGTAGACCTTTTGAGTGCAATGGATTGTGGGTAGACATGCGAGATAAAGGGTAGTGTAAAGCAAGGACAGGGTTTACAAAAGGGAAAGGGAATACAATCTATACATTGTAGAGAAAATATAAAAAACATGCGTTTAAAAAAGACATAAAAAATGAAAAGTTGTTGATCAAATACGTTTTTTAAGGTCATTTTGAGGTAATTTGTATTCCAACATAATCTCATGGCAACGCACTAACAATGACAATGTCAGGGGTTTGAGACAGAAATACAAATATAGAGATATTGTCGCACCTCCATAAACACAGCATTGGGATAAAACTCAGTTTTCTATGGCCCAACGAGCCACTAAACTTTGCTTTAGCTGGAAAGCCCTCCATTTTTTTATCTTTCGTTTTTTGGGTCCAGAAATGAGCTTGAGCACATGAGGCCTCTCCGAAAAACGAAAGGATCCAAGATATTCTCTGCGCCACAGGGCATCACACACGTTGCCAGGTCCTCAAAAGTCTTTGAAAGACCAGGTTGTGTTGGCAGTGGCCATAAATGTTAAAATGGCTTAAAAAAGGCAGAAATGGGCAATAATACAAGAAGTGAAAGAAACTCATGAATAAAACAGAAATGTTGCAATGTGCCCAAAACCACCAACACCCCCCAAGGCTTTCTGCAAAGCAGGAAATGGTAGAAGTGTGATGCATTCGTCTCCTGTTCTTCCTCACCTCCTGCGCTCAGTATTTCTGTTTATCGCTCCTGTTCAGACACGGTAAACAACACCAAAGAGCAAACAACGAAAAACAAAGAGTTGCTTTCATGTGGTCCAGCAAACACCTCCGCTACCCTAAGACATTTACGGCTAACTTTCTTTCTCAGCCTTGCGTCTTTGAGAAACGTAGGAAACTTAACAAGAATTGTATAGATCCAAGTGTGATGACCGGCTTCCAGCCACCCACACAGATTCTCTCGTATATACACACTTACGGGCTGACAGCAGTTCTGGGAACAGTGGGACAGGTGTCTGGGCCCCTGGGAGCCAGTCTCACACAGGTGTTAATTAGACAGACAAAAGTGTGTGCAGAGGGCGCCGGGTTCGACGCAGCACTCTGAGGTCTACCATTGCCAAGGTATAACGCAGAGAGCCGATGTGTGCCAGAACTTTCATCTCTCGATCAGGGACAGGCAGACAGAGAACCTGCAGATATGAGAAAAGTTAAATGTGATGGAAGAGCTTTAAAATGAAGATTTTAAAGACAACATTTTACTGAAGGGATTGTACAATGTGAAGTGTTCAAACACAGAATATATAAAGACATTAATAAATAAACAATACATTTCTACATAACCTTATAAATCGACTAGTCTAGTTTAATGGACAACAAGTATACAAAATACACAAGAAGGGATAACAGGAAAATAGGCAAATGGAAAAATCTGCAAAAATCTCAAGCGTCTCAGATTATTCTTCTGATGAAAGTTCTCCATTAGAGTTTCGAAAGAGATGTCTGAAACTGAGCTCAGATTTATCTTTAGTAAAAAAGTCAATATTATTGAATACTTCATTATGAACAAAAAAATTTTACCTATTCAATCTACATTCATTTTACAACTCCAAACTCTTCATACATTTTAACAAATGTCTCATTTGTTTGTATTTCCTACTGTAGTAGAGTAGGCGGGGCGAGACCGCGGTTCGAGGCCGGTAAGTAATTGTTAATTAGCGCCAGTGGTGCGCGCACCAGCCTCGCATCACGTAGGAGATTGGGAGCATATAAAGAAACAATGCCGACCGGACCGTCGAAGAGAGAGGACCGGGCCCGAACATGTTTGTATTTATGTTTTGTGATTTGTTGTGTTTGCCGGCGGTCGGCCGTGAGGGGCCGCCTGCTGTTATTATTTGATTATATGTTTTAAATGTTTGCCGGTTCCCGACTTCTTCCTTCCCTACTTGAATCTTGTTACACCTACGTTGATACTTAAAGGACCCAGTCTTTGGCTGTTTTAGAGGCTTTGATTATGTTTTTGGGGTTTTAACAGTGGCTGTTCATGTTTCTAATTTTAACGCTTTATATTTCACATATTTCAAGTGTATTGTTCATCGCTGTCCCACTTCTAACAAAACGACTGGATTTCTTACGGTCTACATGAAGTCACTCCTTCCGAAACGCTTCTGATTGTAAAGCTGACCAGGTCTTTCGTGATGGGCCTCCACTTCTCAAGCAATTGTGATCGGACGGTGCTCCTCTCACGTGTATTAATAAACTTTGGCTTTTAGCAATAAACAGTAGCAATGCCGTCAACTTCACATTATCAGTTAAAAACATGCGGATCGATTGAAGTGTAACGGAGGTCTACCAGTGCATGAGCTAACGTACATATTTGTTAGATATCGCATTTTTTTCCCTACTTTGGCAAGGGGGATTGACAACGGACCGAATGGCGTCAGACCGGTTATATTAAATAACACTAATAAGAGAACTGTAAGTTTTGCCTCTTTATATTAGACCAGAGTTGGATAACAAAACGAGCAGATTGACCAAGAGACATTTGAAAGCAGGACTTCAATGGATGTTTCATAGAAGTGTTTTAGAGGTAAGCGCACAAGCATACAATATCAGTGTATTACACAGAACAGCTTTCACAGCCGATGTTAAAGTCATGGAAGCTGTTATTTGAACGTAGTATTACCAGCTGTAGGACTGTGATGAAAGTGAATCTAGTTTAGCGTGTAGCTCAGTCAAATGTTTACGATCTCTGATAACCGAGCACTACTCCAGCGGCTCATCCACTTCTGTAAAGAAGACCTCGCCCCTTTTTTGGCATATTCCTGTGGGCGGAGGTTATTATAATCACTCGGAATGGTGACATCATGTTGCCTACCCAGGAAGTAGAGGGCTGTAGTCCAATCCACCCGTTCTCTAGTCCTATAAAAGCGGACTAAGCGGGGAACGTGCTCTTTAATGAAGAACTGTTGATCATAATCAAATCTGTCAAGCTTTGAAATAGCAATGCCTGAGCAATAACATCAGCAAGCTTACATTTCAATAACAAAATGCTTAAAATAGATCAAATGCTGAAAGCTTTTTTAAGGCCACACACACTTAGCATCAGCTTACTGTAGCTCTTGAGCTAGAAGTTAGCAGCAACAAAACTTAACTGTAATTCTTGTACTCATCGTTTACTGGAAGAGACAAAACAGAAACCAAGAATCTATTTAATCCTCACAAATTCATTTAAGAGGGCTTAAATGCATTCCCTAAATGACGATAATGGTAAATAAGTGCGTTGAAAATTTCTCCAGCAGCCGCGGCGCTAGTTTCCTCCAGTACGGCCCCAGAGAGGGAATTCACCAGAGAGTAACTGGAGCATGAATTCGCTCATTTACTTTGACTTAACGAAGCAAGGCCATGTACAGCAGCTCAGTGCCGGTCCTCTGATAATAAATAATGACCTGTCAATTATTCACAAGACTTTCACAGAGATCTGCAGTGTATTACCATGACTCCGTCTCCTGCAGAGATACACACACAAACACACACAGACACGCTTTGTTCCAACTCTCACTTACATATGCACACGTAGACGAGACTTTATCAGTCCGTATCACTTTCTTTCTTGCTAACCCACACGCAAACTAAATATAGTTTCCCCTTTGACAACGGCACATCCTAAAAATCCACATCAGTGTGTACAGATGGAGCCGTGCCTCCTAATTGAAGGTGCTAAGTGGACAGCTTCTAGCTGGAGGACACGTTTAATTAGACAGCGGATGCCAAGGGGAAAATGAAGGCAGACTGAGACGGTAAAACGCAGAAGCAGAGGGACACTTAAACGTCGCCTGTGTCTCGCTCGCCGACCGGACGTGGGCTGTTCGCTCTCGTATCACAATTATCTCACCGCTCTGTTGACGGAACAATCATTCCACAATCCGCCGTTCCGTGATTAAGCACCAAATCCTGTTGTTCACGCTCCCGTGCCCGGGCACGCTTAGATTGATGCCCCCCCAGTGCACGAGGCCGGCTTTATTAGATGCCGCCACACTGATAAAGTGGACAGAGGGAGATGGTGAGAGGCCCAAGCGGAGCCCGTATACCTCCGGTGTGTGTGTTCAAATCAGGATGAGTCACAGAGTTCTCTGGAGACCTGGCAGGGTGCCATGACAGAACTAGGGTTATTATTGTTAACAGAAGCTATTTAAAAAATACAAAAACTAGCAGGGGACATTTTTTGTTTGAAATAAAAATAAAGGAGGAGTTTGCACAAAACAACAAAAACTACAATAGCTGCACTGTAAAACTTGTTTGCTGCTTCTTTCTATATACAATCAAAACAACTCATTTCAACGTACAAATTCAAATGTGGCCAGTGGATGGTTTGCTGTGACATGAAAATAATATTAACTTACCGACTGCTTAAAACAAAACTGTAGAAGGTATGCATTGACGTCACTTTCCACGTGAAAACATCGGGACGCACCCCCTCAAGTGCAAGGTTATGAGGTTCCCACTCATGCGGGAAAGTGACGTCACGTGCAAAACCTTTTCAGGTACAATAGTCACTGGGGTGGAAGCTTTAAGGGTTCCTTTGTTGTACCTTTTTGAGTACATAAGAGTACGTTGGGTACAAAACTGTATCTTCACAGCATCTTTTTATAATAGTTTTCATAGTAATGTAAAAACAGGAAAAATATCGACGTCTAGAGAGTTGAAATTTGAAGACTTGATAAGCCTTGCAAGTAATTTATACTTAAGTATTTAGGGCCAAAAATATTGTGTGTATTTAAATCAAAACCAAGTTAAATTACCAAAAAATATGTAGTTTAATATTTAATTTAATGATCTTTTGTTTAAAAAGGACACATGCACAAGAACTAACCTCAGTTCACGATTAGTACCTGACATAGGTTGAAGGTAAATCCAACAAAACCTCACAGTAAATTGTAACTATGATATGAGGCTGTTAATTCATATTCGTTCAATCTTCTTGATACATTTTAGAATGATTTGCTTTAGCGCCAGTGATGTTAGGTTTAGAGGCGAGGTTAGGGGAGGGGCTTCAGTGGGCTTTTTTTTCTAACAATCAAACAATTTGGACGATTCGGATGAGACAAATACATACAAATTAACCTGATATCGATAAACAAGATGCAAAGAGGTTACAAAAAATAATGTCACAGCCATTTTTGTGAAAAAGACATAAAATTCCAATGAAAAGTCTCAGTTTATGCCAAGAATGATGCAAACGCTGGTAAATCCAATTACTAATTGTTCTCTATAGCATCCTTCAGTTTATTACATTGATTAATCATTAATGTCCCAAACAGTAAACAGTGATACCACTTACAAAACTTGGAAAATACTATTTCCAGTATTGTGTCGTTTCAGATGTCTCATAACAGGGTGAAACTATTTGTAGTTTAAGGAACCTATTGTCACAGGTTCGTGTAAGAAAGAGCGTAGTCCAACGCATAAATCAAATTAAGGGAACTTTAGTATAAGAACAAAAAGGGGAAACATGGAACTGGGAACACAACACACCATAGCTTAAACAATAGCAGACAAGGAATACACTTTAGGGAAGAACTTAAATACAATATATAAAGAGGGATCAACAGGTGCTGGGGATAAACTAATAATAAGACACGGGTGAAAACTAATTAACTAATAATGATAGGAAAAAAACAAACAAAACATACACCAACTGTGACACCTATGGCATTAGAAAACTTTTTTTGTATCACGAAAAGTAACTAAACCTGACTCAAAAACAACCAAATTAATGAAATAGAAAAAAGTAAAACGTCAAATACTAATCCAGAATAGGAACTTCACAATTGGTATTTTCTTTTGTTATCTGACAGATAAAACCGAGACAAGATTAAAGACAAAAGAAAAATGGAAAAAAATTGGTTCCCCTGTGAGAAGAGGTGCAAATTCTCCGGCTCTTTTTGTGATGATAATCCTCTATCGCGGAGCTAATGTGTGAGATGTACTGCAGTGAAAGCTATTATTTTTCCCCAAACGTTATCTTGCTTTGAGTGTTACAGCGGCCCTGGCAAGTCCCTGTTTTTTGCCTCCAAAGACGATTGGAATCAGAGATGGGGAGACAGCTGTTGGCTCCGATCTGTCGGCCACTGGGATAAATTCTCACATTGCTCTTAACCATAAAATTGAAGCTATCAAGACTTCATTGGCCTCCCATTACACCCCAACCTAACCGTTTTTATCATATCTCAGCATCGCTGCCCCTCATCACTGTCTTCTCCTCTCTTTTCCCATCTGCTCTTGTCTGCTCTTCATCTAACATTCCTCTCCACGTCTGAACGTCTTGATTTTTGCGGGTGGAATCTTATCTTTGACAGGATCCCAACTAGTTTGACTGAAATCAGAAATGTAAATATTTGAACTTGAAACGCATGTTTCAACTGTGAATTTCCGAGGCCTTTGTGGCCCTGATAAGCTCTTAATGAAGACACTTGGTTTGGGTCTCCAAACCAATCAATCAAGAATTCAATCAAGTAAATCGGACTGACTTGAAAGTGCAAAATTATGCAGCGTACCTATCTGACCTTTGGTGAAGTTTCAAAGATTTCTAATCTATTTTTTTCACATTCAAGTCTGAGGAACTTCTAGATAAGCATAAACCTATGGAGAAAGATCTAAAGATGATAAAATTGATTGTATTATCCAAAGAACAAAAGAAGAACAAAAATCTATATCCACTGCTTGATGTTTTAATGCAGAATGAACTCCACAAGCTGCTTTGTCCAAGATTTAGCACTGATCTCTCTCTTTTTTAGAATTTACAAGTTCTAGGTTTGTGTTATGGTCATTTTTAACGTTTAAATGAACGTTTCTCCCAAATTCAAATTGAATAAATGTTTTACGTATTTGCAGAAAATGGAAACGGCATAAACTGGTCGAAACAACAAAGAAGATGCATTGTTTGCAGACCTTGAATACTGCAAAGAAAACATGATTTTATTCGTAGTATATAATGCATGATGAATTTATATTTATGCTTTTTATATATTTTAGGAAAATAAATATACGATGTAATAAGCCTGTATTTTCACAACTTCCATGCATCTTTGCATTCTTTCAAAGTCTTTCATCTTGACATTGGGTTCCTGAGATGGTTTCTGCTGAAATTCAACAGACACTGGATTGATATTTACACGATTCAGGCAGAGATGCTTCTTAAAGGCAAAACTGGAGGGTTTTCTAAATTTCACATGGCTTTATATGTTAACCAATTTATTCAGATACTACATTTCCAAAACAGAAAGCATTGAGTGCAATGAGTACTGTTGTTCCACCCTAGGCTTTAATACAAAGTTAAGGATTCTAGTCAGTTAACCTCTTGTTTTCTTGCTTGCTAAGTTTTTTTAAACCGTAACCGTGTCACATAAATTAACATCTCATCAACTAATGGGAACACCTTCAGTAACCAAAGAACCTTCTCACATGACGAGTATATTTACATTTAACATCCTTTCTACCATTACGTCACCAAACATCCATGCTCTATGCATTAACTAGTTTATTTGTGAAAGCCACATTTTGAAACTCAGCGTGTATTTCACAACTGTAAAACAAGGAAAATATACAATATTAACATCTTTTCTTTCTTCAAAGAATGTTCAGAGCGATCTCTATTTATAGTGGCTTTGATGCTATAATCCCCGCACATCTCGCATGTAATCACGTTACAGTAAAACACATCTCCATAGATTAAAACCCTATAATGTTTCACCATAAATCTTAAAGCCTTTCATGGTAAACGTGATATAACCGCTTCTATGCAGTAGCCACTACTGATCATCCTATGACATGGTGCCTGTGTTTCCTCTAGCTTAGTGGGAAATTGCATCCAAAAATCCTCTTTGCTGATGGCAAAATAGAGAATCTCGCAAAACATGCGCTCGCTCTACCGCCTTGTTGCTAAAAGGGCAGTTTAAAAGGCCCGTTTTTTTCTCCCGAGGCTTCGTTTCAGTCTCTCATTTCTGTCTGCTTCCCCACCCTCCCGTAACCTTCTCTTTTTCCACCCTCCATTTGAAAGACTGCCAAGCTCTGTTTGCCTTGATAATTAGGACCCAAAGCGTGCAATCGCAAGTCCATTATAAAAACAGCCAACGCCTGGGTGGTTTATTGATAAGGCATTATGTGTGTGGAGTTGTGGAAATGTACACAGGCCTGGTGGCACATCAGATAGATTCTGCCT
Source organism: Triplophysa tibetana (assembly GCA_008369825.1). NCBI lineage: Eukaryota > Metazoa > Chordata > Actinopteri > Cypriniformes > Nemacheilidae > Triplophysa > Triplophysa tibetana. The sequence goes on from CM017898.1 coordinate 5,333,835, forward strand.
TGCTTTAAAAAGAGGCCTTTATCCAGATAAAACATTCCAACAATGTAATTCCAGAGCTTGGATGACAAGAAGGCAAAAATATATATATGTCACTCGGACGCCAGCACAGCTGTTTGATACAGGAGAGTTTCTGAAGGGTTCATCCCGCCTCATAAGTGGACGTACTTCATTATAGCGCATCCCATTGTCAACTGTGGATTTTCTAGCTTGGCTTTTTTATTAATATTATGTTAACGTTGAAGGGATAGTTTACCTGAAAATAAGTATTTGCTCAGCATTTATTCACCCTCATCTCATTCAAAACCTGTATGAATCTTTTTTCAAAAGGATATTTTGTGTCAATGGAAGTCAATGGGAGCTTTTGTTGTTTGGTTACCAAGGTTCTTCAAAATTTCTTCCTATGTGTTCCACAGAATAAAGAAAGTCATACAGGTTTGGAGAGACATGAGTAAATGATGAAAAAAATTGGATATTTGGGTGTTTTATTCCTTTACCTGGACATTATGCACTTTTAAAATGTAAATTATATGAACTGTTTTCAGCAGATGTTCTGTTATTTCAAATATCTCTCAATATTATCCTGTTTGTGAACTTATCTTACAAATAGAAATGTTGTTTGAACAAGTACAAACAGAAAATCTACCACCAAAACAACAGTGAGAGAATGAGCGAGCAAGAAGAGTGTGAATGATATACAGTGAAAAGGAGAGAGAGAGAATAATTGTTTGGAGACAGGGGGCTGTAGCAGGATTTTAATACGCTCTCTGTCTCCTGGTTCCAATTGGGCCCCTCAGGACATCGTGATATTTAAAAGTGACATGGCTGACCCTGCACATTTGCAATGTGTCATCATGCATCAAGCGCAGAGGTGTGGATTAAAGCTCTCCCTAATGTTGTGTGCATTGGGATTTATATTTCCAATTAAGTCTGCAAATTATATGATCATCCAGAGCTATGTGCAAGGGCCATTTTGAAAATGGGTGGCGATAGTGATGTTTTTTTATCCGCCGCTAATGGTAATGTTGGAAACGCGATCCGCATTGTGGCTGGAATATTAATCCACTCTCTTCCGCAGCCGTCCAATTACACTGCACATTGTGATTCCAAGAGAATTGTCCAGCAAAAAACATAACTCAGCCATAGTGTGTGTGGTTCATTACGTTGATCATAAAACGCAGCGCGGGGTGACGAAGTTGCATTTCTTTCTGCAGGAAGAAGTGCTGGAAAAGGACTTTAGTTCAAAGATCAAGCAAGGCCATCTCTGTGAATCCTGTGAATGCTGTGAAACCTCTAATAATCCTAAAATGAAGACAAACAAAACACCTGTAACATCAACAAACATTACTCAACAAAACCATAACTGAGACTAATACTCAAGGTGCAATTCCTCCAGAAAAAAAATGTTTGCTTTTGTTTTTCTACTGTAACTTTTCCTTTCTTAAAGGTTCAAATTTGTATTTTTTTTGGAATTCCTATCGACAGAAATGTAATATGACATACATAACAATGCCTTCAGAGGTGTATAAGGACCTTACATAATGAAGTGTTATATTTGTATTACCTAAGAATGAGCTATTTCTATCTACATACAACGCGGGTCCCCTTGCATGGAATTCACCATGTTGCTTCTACAGTGGCCCTTAATGGACAAACTGCAGAGAGCGTTTCTTAAATAAATCGTCTCCTTCGGTAAAGACTGGAAAATGTAACAACATCTTAGTCCTGTGTCAGCCACTTTAGTGCTTGGAAAGGGAGGGGGAGGGGTGAATAAAGACGTTGGTCGCAATTCACAACCTCACCACTAGATACCACTAAATCTTATACACTGGACATTTAACTTACTCATTCACTTACATTTTGTGGGAAAATTGTGCAATTACAGTACATTTGCTGTCAATACCTGACATTCTGACTTTTGTGTTCCACAGGGTAAAGAAAGTCATATATCTCATGGAACAACATGAGTGTGAGTAAATAATGAAAAATTATTTTGGATGAAATTTCCTTTTAAGAGTAATACTACCGCTGAGACTAATACAGAAACTAAGACTAAAGTTTTGTTTGGATGCATCACTTTTAATATAGACATTTGATTTAGGCCTACATATATTTGCATGGAATGTCTCTATGATTTTGTCTGTGGTTTTTTTCCCCAAATGGTGTCTTGTGAGTCATTTTCATTTCTGGGTGGACTACCCCTTTAACTTAGTAAGAATGAGATTATGATTAATTAAAATGTCTGGTCTTGCAAAATTATGTGTTGGACATTAAATATTTAGTTGGCCCGACAAGATTCTTTTGGGCCGAATGAGATGTTTTGCCCTTTACGGTTTGATCAAACTGAGTCTGACTAAATAATGTAGAACTGGGGATTGCTGTAATTATAAAGAAAGTCAAAATCAAAACTTCTAAAACATAATGTTGACTTACTGTGTAATCTCTTTCACTTTCTCAATTCCTTGTTTACAGAACATGCATATGATTAAGATCTTAAACTGCTTCTGCAACGGCCACTTTGAACAACAGACATTGATTTATTTTTATTTTTAAGCTTGACGAAATGCCAACAAAGTTGGCATAAAGGTCTAATACCATTATAAAAGTTCACCAGGTGGTGCAAAGGTAGCTTTAGTTGAAATATTTAACAAAGATGAAAATAAATGAATCCGTGAAAAATGGAAAATATCACAGACATTAATGTCCATATGGCACAAGGTTTCTCACAGGGCTTTAGAGCTAACAGAAATCAGACTAAATTGGTTGTGTGAGGTTAAAATCATATTTTTAAGTACATCTGGTGAACACACATTTTTACCTGACCTCCTCAGGGGTCCGTCTGAACAGACTAATATTAAGATTAATATAAAAAAACTAAGACTATTAAAATATAATAATGCTGCGGTCTTGCTCAATCATTCTTGAGCAAACGTTATCTCTCTTTTTCAATCAAGCATGCAAATAGGAACATGCCAAGGCACACACCAATGAAATGAATTTGGGTGTGTGTGGGGTGGGGGTGGTGTTTTGACAATTTCCTGTTTAATGAGACAGAGTCCATATCAGTTCTTATCTGTGCAGATCTTGCATGCCAAGCGGTGTTAATTGCTTAAGGAATTGATAATAGATCCGACGCCGGTCAGCAGGTCTACCTGATAAACCCCATATGTCTATCTGTCAAACCTGTCTTCTCATATTCTCAACGGTGTAAATTATTGATTTTAACATGACAGCTTTTGGACATGTTGTATGAAGGCAGGCTGTAAGAAAAGGGGGATATTTTTCTATGGTGGAATCTGACTGCAATGAAGGCTTTCATTAGAACTTGTGAGTTCTATATAGAGTACTGAATACAATTGTGTTAATAAACAGTTGATTTATTGTAGACAGCGACAATTGCTTTCTACAACCAAACCAAAGTGATTTTTTTATTTGACAAAATAACGACAGGTTCCCAAATACTTCATCACTCCCTCACATTTCACATACTTTATATTACGTATGTCATATCAATGTATTTGTAGTATATACTACTACTATAATATTATTTCAATAATTGACCCGCTTTTAGTTTATAATTATAATTCTAAGTATACTTTGAGAACACAGTAAGTTTCAAAACAACATTTTTTTTATTAGTTAACAAGATTACAAGAATCCTTACTTCTGAGAAGTAGATTAAGTATATTTCTGGAGATGTACTTGAAAAGTAGATTAGTTTAAAAGAACTATACTTATAGCACACTTGAATAAACTTTTTTTTGATTGCCGCCATTGGTTGTACAAAGAAACAGTCCCACCATTGTAGCTATGATACGAACAGAGCAATGCAACAGTCACACCCGTTTGTAAATGTGGCAGTGAATTCCAAATACTGTGTGAACATAGCCAACGAGAGAAAATAAAAGATGAGGTGTTAGGCAGAGTCAAGATAAAAGAGGAAATGGAGAAAGCATATGAGAAAGAGAGAGAGAGATTGCAAGGGTGATGAATAGAGAGGTTCACAGCCCTAGGAGAGAGAGACAGAGCAAAAGTGAGAATTGAAATCTGACGGCATGTGTCTCCCAAGGGAACATTTTGATCTAAACATATTTGAATGTAAATATAAGAGTGTCTGCTTTTATTGAGTGCTGTCCGTGTGGCACAGCTGATGACCACTGGCGCTGTCTGACACTCCGGCGAGATCCATCAGAGAGGATACTCTCTGAAAAATTCATCTGTATGATGTGCCTGCACTTCCTTTCCTACAATTATAGATAATGCATACACCTCCTGTTTACAGCCATCTGTTTAAAATGTATAGGTTTTGTTCTCTTTATACTCTAGAAATCTCTGGGGTCTGTACTTCTAAAGGCTTCTCTGGGCTTCTGAAGTCTTTATAGAGTGGGATCTTTTAAAAAAACACCCATCCTCCTGGTGATGGTCTGCCTTGGTGCTGATTTGTAAGTGAAAGGCATCAGGCTTAAAACTGAAATAATGAGAAGAGATCAATAGTTTGAAGACAATTACTATCAGTTACACTCTGTGATAATATTTCTTGTCCCTCAATAGGATATCATAACTCAAACTAATAAAGACGGCAGAATTACAGCATTGATGAAGGACAACAGTGAGAACACAATAAAATATTTCAGGTGGATCTTCTCACACACATTATTGAACACATTTAAAGGGATAGTTCATCCAAATATGAATATTCTTGCATCCTTTAGTAAGCCTCATGTCACGCCAAACCTCTATATGCAAAACTCTATTTGACTCTTTCTTCAGTGAGAGGCAAAAGAAGATATTTGGAGAAATGTCTCAGTGGTTTAATGTCTATATAAAGGAAGTCAGTGGGGTCCAATTATGTTTGGTTACCAACTTTCATCAACATTTGTTCATGTTTAAAATACGAGAGCATTTTGGGGTAAACTAGCCGATTTTAAAGGAATCATTAAAAATAGAAACGCATAATTCATGTTAACCTGATCTTATAGAAAATGTTATTTTTACAAGTTTTACATGTGATACAAAAATTTATGATTACAAACAAAAACAAGCAAGCAGATCAAACATACATATATTCCAAATTCAGATTGGCCACCCTAAAGTGTTAAATAGTTAAAATTGCCTCAAGAAATGTTGTGTTGAGAAAGTTGTGGTAGTCATGAACTGTTGTTAATGAACTATTCCACAGGGATAAAACAGAATATGGGTAAAAAATAACAGAATCTTTCATTTTTGAGCAAACTCTTCCTTTAAGGAATTCTGTTTTCTTGCCTTTCAAATGGAGATGGATCTCTTCAAAGTCTCTCTATAGCTCATTAGCAGCAGTTCGACATAAAACAAAGTGTAAATGAGAGCGAGAAAAAGCGTGAAGAATTTATTATTATTTTTCCCACCTCGAGATATAACATTCCTCTACTAATATAAAGGATGAAAAGATTTTCAGTCCTGTTATAGCTGGAATTGTCTAAGGAAACACACTATTTAATTTAAGTTTAGCTGTTTTTTCCCCAAAGGCTGTAGAGCTTTTTAATATTTCAAATATTAATTCTCTTTTTATTTTTACAGTTGTGTTCTTTTAATTCACATGCAGAATTGAGTAATGCTGGAAGGCCTGCAGTCATGATACGAATCCTCTGGGAGATGATTTTTTTTTAATGACAGTGTTGTAACCAACATTGACCTTCTCAAACGAACGCCTGTTAGCAAAAGTGTAAAATAACAGTCAGAAAAAGCGAGAGATAAGAACAGATTGTCATCTGTCACAAGATAAACCCTCAGGTTTAACACATGAGCCGCGATCCTTCACAACAGAAGTTAAAATGTAGTTTCTGATGAGTATAGATTACATAACAACATCTGGCAATCCTAAACCCACAGGCACACAAGCATATTTTTTTCCCCAATTAGATTTATTCGTTGCTTTTGTTTGATTCGTCTTTACCTCTGGCTTTTTGAGTTCTAGAGGTAGATGCCATTAAAAAAATCACATTCCTTAGGAATGGATTGAAGACAGTTGATGGGAACACGAAAGATGGTGTTTATTGATCCTTACATGCACCTTCATAGGGTGATGTCATGAACCATCAGCCAGCGCGCAATGATAAACCTAAGATACGTATCTCATATAGGCTGTTAAAAAAGGAGAGCTTTGAATGCCAAGAGTCTTAGACTGAATCTGAATCCCTCTGACATGCTTGATCCTGTGTCCTTCAATCAATTCACTCTCAAAGGAAGACCTGGCATCACTTTAAGTTAGCACTGCAAGCTGCAAACGCGGTTAAACACCATCCGAGTGTGTTTACCTTTGAAGATATGTTCATGCTTAAGCCTGCGGGTCTGGTGTCAGATCATGTTATTTTGTGTTTAGCTCTCACCGGACGACTCGACCTCACACTCCATTCAGAGAGGATGCACACGTGCTTGTGGGGGCACCAAATCATTGCTTGGAAACTGTTTAGGTATCCAAAAAAATAAAGAATCGAAGCTAGCAGTACAAGGAAAGATGTAACATTTCATTTACTTTTGCAGGAGATAGTGCATTTGAAAAAGGGTCAATTTTGTAAAAAAGCAAATATGTTTGGTTTAAAAGATTCTGCTATCTGAAACTTTGGGAAGGGAGTTCGAAATAAGCAAAAATCAATTATGGAGCATGTAGATACAAATCTGATGAAAATTGTCGCCTTTTGTTATCCCTCACACACCTATACTTAGTTTGGGTTTAGTTGCCATCCATAACCTTTGCCTCTCTATCGCCATCTCAGTTTAAAACATAAAATAGCAGGTTACTTTATGTAGAGTAGCTAGTAGCTACCAAGATAGCACAGGTACGTCTGTAAGATGTCTGCTAAAGATGAGGAGATCTGGATATTTACATTTATGCATTTGGCATCACTTTTATCCCAAGCGACTTACATTGCATGACACTATACATCTGTATCTGAGTGTGTGCAATCCCTGGGATCAATCCATGAGCTTGGCGTTGCTAGCGCCATGCTCTAACCATTGAGCTACAGGAAAGCTATGTTAAGCTGTGTTAAAACTTATGGGTAATGTCCAACGTTATGGACGGGTCATTTTGGGATATGGACGTGACATAAAAATGCTCAGAGAATTAATTTGTTACGAATATATTGAGCCATCTATTTATATTTTACTAAATCCTTGTTGATAGAGTCAAAAATAATGAACACATTTTCTATTTAAAAAAGGGAAATAAACACGTGTTATGGATGTGACCTAAAAGATGCGTCTTTCGGCAGACGACAAACTTTGTATGATTTCTGTGAAATATCATCCACCGTCCTGAAGCAATAATACCCAATTAATAGAGAGGGGATGCCTCTTTATAAAACATAAAATAGTTACTTTATTTTAATTTTTATGTGTCCATTTATGAGAAGTATGTAGCGTTATTAATGTGACGATCCTGAAAATGGCACTTACCTGACTTATGAAAAATCATGCAATAAAGATAAAACAAATGTTTTACAAATTTGAAGAGAGATCTCATATGGGTATTTGAACCAGCAAATGTTAATATCTGTGCCGTTAACATAGTAAAAAACTTTGTAAAAACTTAATTTTTTCGTGGTAAGGTTGACATTTTTATGGAATTGCCCTTCTGATAAACCTCCTCGAAAAGGCAGTTACGTACATTCTAAATAATGAGCGTCTTACAGACATCTTCTGGATGTCTTTGACAGATCAGGAAACGTCGTAGACGTGTATTGAAGATAAGCTAATTCAGATGAAAATGCAGACATCAAATAGACGTCTCCTAGATGTATGTGTGCTTTGAGGGTACTTATCAACATAGGTTGATGTAAAATGATACCATACTTTTCCCCATTAAATTCAATTCAACAGCTCATAAAAAATTTTTTATTAACAATTTTTTTTTGTTATTTTAAACTCAGCAATGGGTGAAAAAGGCACAAACTCAGTTGTTTCGTTAAATTATCTAGTAATTGTCTATATATTTTATGCAATAATGTGTTTAAACAACCCAGCATTTTTGGCTGAAAGAAGTAAATTCATAATCCAATAGCCGAGTTTGTCCTTTTTGACCCAACGCTGGCTTGAACATTTTTTAAACAGAGGAGGTGATAGAGAAGCAAAAGATACTAAACCTTGTCAAATCAGAATATTCGTTTCTTTAAGCCATATCTGTTCATTTTGACATGATTTATATCCTCTATTTTCTAATTTCATGTATGCCATTAACTTTTTAATCTGATCTCCAAAGTGCATGGAAGATTTGCATGTTCAAGTGTAAAACGTATCTAGCAACCGAAGTTACACATATACTGTGTATTTAAATGAGCCTTGAAAATCCATTCTTCTCTTGCTTAATGGGACTCCACAGCAGTCTCTAGTGGTGCATTGTGGGATACCTCAGAGAATGGGTGATTTTAACATGAAATTTTAAAGCCAAATCATTAAATAATACATGGCTCCAGTTAGTCACCCAGAAACTGAGTAGCCTATTTGAGAAAGAGAGAGATAGATGGAGAGAGAGAGAGAGAGAGAGAGAGAAGTGATTTACACAAACAGAAATGACAGAGCCCAGAGTAACCACCCAGAGGACAAACCGTTATATTCTAGACTAGAATTTGGCAAAGGGAAGGAAAGATGGATTTAAAAACAGGCTTCCCTACAAAGCCAGTAGCTATATGAGAGAAATGAAAGACACAGCCTAACAAAGTTTGCCTGACAGGCTGGAAGGAACAGCAGTATGCTCAATTTCTAAGAAATAAAAGGCCCGCCGTGTGAAATAGTGTTGACTTTATCCGGATCCAGTGTGTGTCGCACATTTAGGACCACAAGTGCTTAGACAACTACTACTCAAGCCAAACACAGTCAAAAATAAACGACAGCAGATCTTTATTTGGAGTACTTATTTGGAATGTCACGGATGTGACAACATGCACAATGGTACAAATACGCTAAGCAGTCACAATAGAAAGTGTTCTTATTTGCTTGCTCTGTGCTGTGCGATGAGGGACGTGGGTGGACGGGCCTCTGTAATAGAAACTTAATGGGAACCGTGTGAACGTATGGCCCGGGCAGCGTCCACGTCTCCAGCCGTGTGACAGAAGGCGCTGAAAGTGACACACTGCAGCGGGGAGCGACGGGTCGACAGGGAGCGAGGCGCTTAAAAATACGAAGGGAAAAAAGTCGACATGACACCTTTGACAGTGACCACAGAGCCCGGCCTAATCGTGACGCATTTTGTTTGTTTTGTGTAAGCCGAAGCAGGCAGAGCAGACTGCACCCCCACCGCACCCTTCATTTCTCTCCGCCTCACCACAGCGAAGATCTGAGGGCGTGCGTCACCGCTCTGTGTGTGCGCCCGTGTTTCTTCTCCAGCGCTTTCAGATGGGGTGGAGGTAGATAAAGGGAGAGAGAGACGAGAGCGAAAACACAAGGAACTCTGGGAGAAAAAACACGGAAAGCTCACACCTCCATTAATTAAGAAACCGAGAGACTCGCCCGATGAAAAGATCCAAGACAACAACTTGCCAGCCATTGGGTGACAAACATCTGAGGAGCTATTTTAAGGACGGATCAGAGTGGTGTTCCCTCTGAGCTGAGCGAGTAAGGGCCCACGACTCATGCAATTAAAGTTTCCTCAGAAAAAAGAGAAACTTTCGTGATCTTTGTGAGAGGCGCTCTATTATGTGAGGAAGAGAGGACCCTTTTATTTTATTCGCCTTTTATCCCCATATCTTCCAGTTGCTAATGGGGGACCAAAAGAGCACTAAAATGTTTAAAATGTATCTTGATAAGGCTCAATTATAGCGATGGGCGTTGCGGAAGGTTGCGGCGTACAAATGTAGTCAGGCCTAATTATAAGTTTCTTTTTATTTAACATGTTCGCTTTGACATATTTTGAATGTGTGTGCATGCGTACAGTATGTATGAATATATATCCACATTCAGAAACATTAAAGATGTATTAAAGGTACAATGTGTGAAATGTAGCGGCATCTAGCGGCGAGGTTGCAAATTGCATCCAACGGCTCACTCCAACCCTCCCTTTCCAAGAACTATAGTGGGGACTAAGATGTTATCACATTATCGCTTCTTTGCCGAAGCAGATAATGTAAGTACGTAACATGCTCTGTTCAGCAGTTTGTAAGTTTGGCTTCAACAGGGTGAATTCCATATAAGGGGACCTGCGGTGTATGTAGATAATAAATAGGTAATAAAAGCATAAGTCTTCATTATGCAAGGTCTTTATACACCTCTGAACACATAGTTATGTATATTGTATGTCTGTCAATAGATCCCCCAAAAATTACACATTGGACCTTTAAAGGGACAGTTTAACCAAAAATAAATATCCAGTCATCATTTACTCACCCTCATGTTGTTCAAAACCTTGCATGAACCTCTGAAACACAAAAGAAGATATCTTAAGAAAAGTCATAGTTTTATGTCCATACAATGGAAGTCAATGGGGTGCAATGTTGTTTGGTTACCAGCGTTCTCTAAAATATCTTTTATGTTTTGCAGAAAAAAAAAGAAAGTCATATAAGTTAGGGTATCATGAGGATGAAAGATGTATAATGCAATTATCATTTTGGATAAACTATCCCTTTATTTTACCTAGATGTGCCCACCTATACACATGAATGATGAATACACAGTTACACATACACCCCCCTATACGCATATAAGAATGTTGAAAGTGTTCAATTATTCCAACTTCATAAAACATTTTTAAAATGCATGACGATCAATAAAAGCAGCGAGCAACATATTTGGGAAGTCTTCCAATGCTGTTTAAAAAATTGTTTAAAGTGACAAAAAGTACTTGGCTATTTACAAATTCAAGGCAAATGACGAATTCCTTTTAAAATCTGCTGAAATAAAACATTCCAATAGTTCATTTTGTAATACCATAGCTTTGGTACTATTATTCTTCAGTGTGGAAAAAATAATACTAACTGACCCCAAACTTTTAAATGGTTGTCTGCATGATAATTCAAACTTGATTCTTATATCCGTGTGATTTACAGCATACAAGCAGTACCATATGTGCACCTTTTCTCTGGGCCAGTCCCCATTGTATAGAAAAGAGGCAGGGGTATAAGTCTGAAGAGTTATAACAATGTGTCTGCCGAAAGATAAACCTCCTTCAAGCTGTCAACAGAGCATTTACCGTGTGTGCGTTGGTAGAGAATAAAAGGATGAGGTTCGAGTAAATATAGAAGACTAAAAATGATATCAGTGAACGTCTCCAGGGGCCGGCACAATGCCACCATGATCGAGGATGACAGCTTCCTGTTTTTAATTGCCATGGTTGTTGTTGCTTAGGACCTGGGGGGACAGGAATAAGGCTGATATAGATAGTCTCTAATGAGTATTAATCTAATCTTGCTCTGACACAAATACCGCCAGCGCTCGTAATCACGTAAACCCCCAATTTCTGACATTTAGGGGGGGGGTTATTAACGGATCTTAGAAATTACACAGCTAAAAAAATCTCTCTTTAAACACCAGTCAAAAAAGAATGTATTTACCTAATACAGTTCAAAAGTCACCCAGCGATTGCGCTTTCATCCATGTGAGGCAGTAGGTAAATGTTTCGCTGTTGCCGAGCAACAGGGTCATCGAGTAAAAGCAACGGCAGGCTTTTCTAAAAGACAAGAGTTTGTAAACCGAAGCATAATCCAAAACATAAGTCACCAAAATGACAGCCCCAAAACCCCCAGCGCAATATCCAATCAGAGCAGAGGACATATACCATGCTATATTAAAAAATAACAGCAATAGATTTGAGGTATCTGTGGAGGTCTTTGCACGTTTGCAGTTACTCTAGCAGGTGTCTAACAGACTGTAAATATCCTTTCACAGACACAGTGATCTAACACAACAGCGTTCTCCGGCACCGAGCGCAGCAGTGCATGCTAAGGCTTTTTTTTCTTTATAAGTCTCATTTACTCGCGTTGGTTTATTCATAACTTTCACTCGTTGGATTTTTATGAGAGGACAAAAAGCCAAACAACCAGGAGGAATGGCAGCCCAAATACCCAGCATGTGTTATTGAATTGTAAATAAAGCAGGATGAAGCATTCTGAAAAGGACTGGGAATGGAGAATTGGGTTCTGTTTTATGTTAAATACTCGATGGCGCTTAGTTCCGATGATGTTTACGTACTTCTACTTATCTTGGCAAACTATCTTGTTGAAAAACTTTGATAGTGATGTCACACCCGAATCTACAGTAACATGACAAACTGTGTAAATAATATGTGATTAGAAATGTGACGTCATTAGATCCATGTCACAGCTCTTCTCATTTCCCTCCACTGGTTACCAGTAGCAGCCGTATTAAATGATGTCTCTAATGCTAGCTTCAAAACCATCGCCAGCTCCTCGCACGCATACTTTCACTCCCTCCTTCACACGTACTGCCTAACCAGAACCCTGAGATCGGCCAATGAGCGGCGCCTATAGTAGTCCCTTCGCAGAAGGGCACAAGATCAATCTCCCGCTCATTCTCCATCGCTATTCGTGGCTGGTGGAACAATCTTCACAATTCTATCCGATCAGCTCCATCCGTCACATCCTTCAAGAAACAACTAAAAACGTATCTTTTTTAGCGACACTTGACAGGAACAATATACATGGACGGATTTAATTTAATTTGCAAACAAATGGCTCTTATAATATTTTTTATATGAATCTTTAAAAATAGCTCATAATTGAGTCTCAAAATCAATGTTTTCAAAAAGATTCACAGAATCAATTGCAAGGGTTACTAAATTATTGAATTTCAGTCTCTTATTACCTGAACCTCAAGTCATTACTTTGGTTCATGTTGTAGGCTCTTGAGACTTAAATCAGACGGTAATACTGACTGATTCATAACAACGTTTAGTTAAATATAGACATTCAAAAGATAGTTTTGCACTGTTACTGTAAATGATAGCTATTACATTTTTTTTTTATGAAATAGCACAGTGTTTATAGTAAAAAGTTTATCAAAGTGGGTCATTTTACTTTTAAAATTCATGTACCCTCATAATGTTCAGTTAAAATCTGAAAATGCACTTCCGCCCTGAAACGACCATCCATCATGAAACTGCCAGCAGACTGACAGTTGAAGGGGAGGAGTTAAAGGATGCTCCGGCCAACCTGTGTAATTTACGTCATTTGAGATGGATATTCATTTTAGGCCGGAAGTGCATTTTCAAAATTTAACTGAAGATTATGAGGGTACATTAATTTAGTTATTAAGTTATTTACTACAGACGCTGCAATATTTCATTAAAAAATAAGTATTGTCATTTTTCATTTCACTTGGACTTTTAAATAAAATGTACTTTCAATAAAACATGCTACATGGTATAATAAATTGGTGCTTAAAAGTGGCTAAGCAATATACATGGAATCCCCAAAGAATCTGAACTGTGAACTGAGTAGTAAATCCCTTGTGATTTCACAATTATGAAAAGCAGGATAATAAGAGGTTGCATTCCACGCAGCATCTGAATCTTACCAAACGTGAGTTCCATTATCGACCTGTCAGGCACGTTTGGTGTTTTTTTCACACAGTTAATTCATTTACAATGCAGATTGAAAGCCTGGTCATTAAAGATTCTAGCCATACAAGAGTAATGCACCACATCTGTACCTGTTACTATGTCGTGGAACTCTGGAAACAAGCCGTTTAATTATAGCGATTAGTATTTTGGAAGCAGCTGCGGACACAAAATCCGACCTTAACAAATGAAAGCTTGGATTATCCAAACAAATAGGATGTCTGCCTTCTCATTCCCGTTCTGATGCTGTTAGCATCACAATAGTGGTGGGACTCTCCTCTATAACAACAAAGGTTCGTGTGACTATAAAAATCGCTGTGCATTACGGACAAAAGACAATTATTGCAGCAATTGTTAAAATGCCATAAATATTTCACAGATGTGAACGCAACATAATAATGGCATTTGCACTTTGACTAAAGCCAATTGTTATCACAAACGTAAGAGATAAAAATCAAACGATAAAATGTATTTTTGGAAAATGGAAGTATAGCAAAAGGTGGATATATCATGAGGAAGTGCACCTGCTCTTTTTAGAAGAAAAAAAAGAGTTAAATGTAGCATAAAAACATGCTTTAAATTTCATAACTAAAACATCTGGCCTAGTCCGAAAAGACAACAAGCTGCTTTCTAAACATTCTGAAATCCTTGCATTTCTAACATCAAATGCCAGAAATGGTTTTATTATAGTAAAATGCAGTAACCATGTTTCTGGCAGATGGTTACCTTTTGTACTGTCTAACCTTAGTTTTACTACCGATTTATATGTTTTGGTATGGTGGTTACTGTACCAAAGCCATGATTAAGTTGCAAAAAAAAAAAAAGTAAAAGCTAATAAAGTCAAACCATGATATTCATAAGGACCAGGATAAAACCAGTTTAAAATACAGTTTTTACTTGAAACCTTGCACATTGTGCACTAGTTCTATGGACTAGACTCTCTTTCTGGAATTTTTCATTCTTTAACTAAATTACTGTACATTCCTGTACTTCCTAAGCTCTAGACGTACATTCGAACTAACAAGGGCTGTCAACACCTCATCCAAGAGGCGGTTTCACCTTAACAACATAAACAAACGTTACTCCGCATGCACATTGTGATCCCAACTTAACTTCCTGTCGACGTTCACACATAAAAGACTGCCTGTAGGTTATTTCTGATAACAGTCAAAATAAACTGAGAGGAACCATTACTTAATTGGCTAAACTTGTCTCTCCAATATTTAGAATTTAGACTCCGATATCAAGCACAACTGTTACGACCCATTCAACAAATTGTTTCATTAATAAAATGAACATACGACTAATAGTTAATTTAAAACAATTATTATAAAGTCAAATTAATATGAACATAAATTAAATCAAATATAACTAGTTTATTTATTAGACACTTGCCAAACACAAACCGGAAGTTAACTTGGGGTCAGGCATGAGCGAGCCCAAAACAGTCTATACTTGTTTAAATCTCCTTTTGCATTGTTTCCTAATGCGCCATTTACCTCAAGCAGCGTTTAGCGGGAAACACATTGTGCTGTTATGGAATGATAGGTTAAGATACGGTCGTGCAGAGTGGCCATGCAGCTTAGCTAACAGGTTTGGTTCTATTGAATGCGCAACCTCAATTTCCAACCGCAAAAAGAAAGAAGCAATAAATAATTGATTGCAATTTTTAGCGTTTGTCATTCACACGATTATTAAATAGCACTTTAGCCATCCTTTAGGGGGGAAACATCGCTCAGAACGTCCGCTTGGTCCCCGCAATGGCCCCTATGCGATGGGGATTATCTCTCAGATGAGCCTTGTCTATGCGTGTTGTTTCATTTCGTGGTCATTTCTGTGATGTGGACCATCCATTTGCCTCTTTTCATTTCCATAATTGTTTTTGAGCGCGAGGCTGTCGTGCTTTTCGCGGAGGGCTGGGTGGGGACTAATGGACGCTAGATTGGATTTTGCCTTTCTACATGGCAAAATGATTTCTTCCTCATTCTCGACGCCGGATCACGTCTCACTTTTGGACTTATGAATAATGGATCGGTTTAAAGCATCGCCCTGCCCAGGCTCTCTCTTATTGAAATCTGTGCTCAGAGAGGTGCTTATTTACTGAGACTGATCCCACATCATTTGAGTCAGTTCCTATGCCTCTCTCTCTCTCTCTCTCTCTCTCTCTCTGTGTGTGTGATTCTCCATCTAGCTCTTCAAATATGACCCCCTTCATTCCCTGACAGTCTACTCATGGGCTTCTATTGCTCAATATCTCTCTTTATTCTTGGTTCTCTCTCATTCATTAAAGTCTTTCTAACGTGCTTTATTCTTGGTTGTACTATTAGGGTCATTCCTGCACAGATCCTTTTGAATTATGTAACTTTTGAGCAAAACTGAAGGAAATGAGGTCTAAAGAAACTATTTAAATTATATGGTTTAACAAACTTTCAGATATATTGTATGCTCTGATCAATATTTACATTAGAGCATTACTTCAATACTGAAAACAGCACCATCCTCAGCATGTAGGCTTATTTGAAGTCAATTCTAAACATTTGGGGTTCCCGGAAGGTTCCCGCAAACATTAGTTTTTGGTCCCAGAACGTTATTTTTTAAGGTTTGTTTTTGATTATCCGGGAAGGTTTTCTTTACGTAAACATGATGTTAGTTTCTAGTTCACCATGCAAGTTCCTCTATCGATGTAAAATTACAAGGTAAGGTTTCATTAAAATTACCTAAAACAAAGCTTAAATTATTTTCTGGTAACCGGAACTGACGTTCAGGGAACGTCCTGCGTATAGTGGGTTTCTGGATGTTGATGAAACTGGAACTGGCATAGAAAAAAAACTGTAAAATGAATCACCAATTAAACTTATAACAGAGACAGCATTTTCTGAAAACAATAGATTTAAACAATAGATGGACATTAGCACATGGCAACAATGTAAACAGAATACTTCCGAAAATCTGTAAAGAAAAGGCTATTGGCTTAAAAAACAAAGGGACAATATCTGAAGTGTTTGTTTTCAAAAACCGATACATTTATTGTTCATTGTATAAATGGATTGTTTATTGTGAGTTCTTGTGCATTCCAAGTAATATCCATCAAACTGCAGTTTAGTTGTTTTGATTAAGTAATAATAATTGAAATTATGTAGTTTCGTTGATTAAGTAAAAATAAAATAGAGTTAGCTGTACATCTGGTTATGCAAATCGAGTCTTCATCTCCTGCCCCAGCTCACATCAACACCAAACTTTACTCCTTGAGTGATTTCTTGGGGTTTGTAATTGCCATCTTGATCTGTTTCAATTAATATGAAGCATGTCTCTGAAACAGCGATGCAAGTAGAAGTCCCTTTCCAATGAATGTGGTAATTACAATTCCCTTTACCCTTCACTTATTGTTGCTACTACATTACCACATCTAGCTCTTATTTTATGCGACAAACTTTATGTGCATTTATAACAGCTAGTGTTTTAACACTGAAGAGCCTCGAAGCCTTAAATGTCATTTCTAATCATGCGATTGCTTATTTCATGCGCTACAAACGCCTGTATTTACAACACGGACTGAGCCATAAAAGCGGTGACCACACCATAGGAAAGAACAATCACAAATGAAATCTCTTTAATGTCTCAATATCTTCTCACATAGAGCAATGATATTAAACCAGAGTAAAAAGAGACTATTCTTACTAGCTAATGAACATCAAGAGAATAGAGCTAAATGTTATATTATTTGCTATTATTTAATCCTAGAGGAATTTGATGAGAAATATTCATATTCAAATATGTAAATATTAATTTTAAACCATTCTGAGCACATTTTAAGACATGATATCTCAACTGAAACGTCAGCAAAAGTGCTTTGGACTTATTGGATAGAAGAAAATTCAGATATATATTTTTTGTGATTTTTCTCCCCTACTTTATAATACGATGAGTTTTGTCTCTTCCTGGCTAAAGCTTTTATTGTTTTTACTTCTTACTGTCCCTTCTATTTTCCCTGGATATAACAGCTTCGATTTAGTCTGCCCTGCACTTATGCAGAGCCGATCAAACCTAGCTTTAATGAAATGCTACTACCCAGAATCCCTCTCACCGGTGGAATCGGTACCCAGGGCCATTACTTGGCTGTCTTCGAGAAAAAGGCACATCTACATAAGTTATTTCATTATCTCCCCAGGCTGTGAAAGAGGCAGCAGTGAACTCTCTCTCTCTTTCTATCTCTCGCCGTGGATCGCACCATGGGGAGGTCATTGGAAAGCCGGTAGAATTATCTGCAAAATAAGGGGAGGCATTCTTTAATGGCGTCCCAGTCCAAATATTTAAAATGATCACCGAAACTTCCATTCGGCTCTTCCATTTCGGCTGATAGAGCTCAAGTGAGTTTGTCTTCATCTTGCCAGACAGAAATTGGTGCGTGTGTGTGTGTTGCACTGCACATCATACTGCCAGCTAGAAAATAAGGAAAACTCTGCATCGCCTTCCTCATGAGACTCGGCAATAACAATGCAATGGAAATCAGCTAAACAAAGTAAAAAAGTTCTGCTCTCTTTTCATCAGCCTGAAAAACCTACAGGGTGTCACACCTTCCAGATTTTGCACATTTCGCCTGTATTTTTGGTTCCACTTTTGACATTTTGGTTTGTGGTGATGCTTGTTGGGTCCTTTTGATCAGGCCCACATGAAATCTGTGCAACAGAACTTCACAGGAAGTTCAGAATTCCGATGCTTTTTTGGGGGTAACCTATCATTTATTTAAAGAAAAGATGCTCAACCATCAAAAAGAGGAGGTACAACCACAAATCAAAACTACATACTAAATGAAAAAATTGTGCAATGGTATCAAAAAGTGGTATTTAATTTTATCACTTAAAATCACTGAAGTTTTGGCCACTATCGAGGCCTTCATCAGCCCTAGGTTTGGGGTAACCTATCCTGTTTAAAAGCATTCTCCAGAGATTTCACCCAAAATTAAGCGCTGAAGATGAAAAAAACGTCTTCAGATTCCGTCTAGGCGTAATCGATGACATTACATTTTGTGGGTTTGTGTATATTTCCTCAATTATGGTTGCTTTGGATAAACATGTATGCTGCACAAAAGTCAGAAATGTGCAACATAAATTCTTGATAATGCACTACTGTAAATCAATGTTGGGTTGAAATAAAGGGACAAACCCAACAGTTGGGTTATGAATTAACCTATGATGGGTTGTTTCGACCCAAATTTCTGATTTGTTTTAACCCGTTGTTGGGTCAAATATAATCATAATTTAACAAAATCGTTGGGTTTGTCCATATCTGACCCAACGATGGGTTGAAATAACCCAACACTATTTGTGCGGCTTTGTGAGACATAAATTAAAAACAGGGATACGGAACTACATAGTGATCAACACAGTTCTTGATGACCTACGGTAACTCCGAAGCGTAGAATCATAGCTACATCTCCACAGCAGAACTGAACCGAACTCGGTGAGAATCCGGCCGGCACCAGAGAGAAACAGCATGTTTTGCACTATGGAGCGTGGAGGCTGGCTGCACGCTGCAGTTGGCTCCACAGATAAGCGAGAACAGACCCATCAGATACCGACTGCCAAGAGCGAGATCCACCATGAAGCTGGCACTTTCTTCATGTACGCCTGAGGAAAGACATAGAAGGCACAACCTATGCAAATGAGAATTCATTAGTCAGTATTGGGAAGCATTCACGTATGTAGAACAAGCAAAAGTTTGTAGTAACGTACCTGCTCGCAAAAGAGGGTGATCTTTTCCACGGGCGAGCATCCTCCTTCCCCTTTTCCTCTGATCTGTGACCATTCCCTTTGATTTGGGCACAGCGATCCAGCTTAAACAGGAAGCAAACACAGGATTAGGCCCCAGCCTTCCAGATAACAGGCTGATCAAAGTGTCCTCTAAGCCCCTACAGAGGGAGCCAAAATATGTTAAAGAAAGCAGCGTGCTAGACTCAATTCCCATTTTATCTCTACTCAGCCAGGTGGAGATTGCCACCCCCCCTACATTCCAGAACTTTCGTTGCTGGCGGAAAATACTTCCGCAATCAATCTCTTCATGCCAACTCTCTTTGGCGGCTTTGGACGAAACAAAGAAGGTGATTTCTGATGAGCTTATTTTAATGTTGTCTTTGCTTTTCTCACACTTGGTGAAACATTCCCACACACGGAATCGCACGTTTGACTGTTAAACGGCCTGATACGGTACAGTGTTCATGCTGTGTGGTTTATTTTAAGATATGGCGCTAACAGCTTTAACGTGTTTTTTATTTCCACTCGGGGGGTCGTGGAGGCTCTTGGCC
Organism: Triplophysa tibetana; assembly: GCA_008369825.1. Taxonomy (NCBI): domain Eukaryota; kingdom Metazoa; phylum Chordata; class Actinopteri; order Cypriniformes; family Nemacheilidae; genus Triplophysa; species Triplophysa tibetana. Next base: position 5,353,676 of record CM017898.1, read on the forward strand.
CTGACCCAAACTGCATACTTTATTTGGATCTGGGACTCTGGTGCACTATGATCGAATGACAAAGTGATAAATCGTGATATGATGCAACCAGTTGACTGACTGCGCACACAAGTGTTTTTGGGTACCCATTTCCACACATCGGACACTTCTCCACATCGTTGATGGACGTGCCCATCGCTGACACATACCGGTCCTCAATTACACGGGCCGACATCAGTCTAATTAAAATACTTCCCTCAACCCCTTTGTCGATGTGGAGAAGAAGCGGCGCGTGACGCCACGCTCTGCAAGTGCTCATGACGCCTCGACAGGGAGCTCTGAATCCTTCCATGCAATGCTAAGTTTAGCCGAGTTTATATCCCACCGACTTTTATTTCTGAGCTTCTCAGCGCACCGGCAGAGATCAACTCTTATACCGTATATCAACCTCGAGCTAAAGGGCGAGGGTTTACAGACTTTAATGAGAGCGAGTGGTACAACGTACGGTAATGTTGCAATCATTTCTGTAATACAATTGCATAATATAAACAAATCCAAGCAGGACTATTTGAATTGAAATGAAAACATGGCCAGACTGGAGCAGATAACAAGAAAAATTTGACATTTAAACATCTTCGATGAAACGCTTATGATGAGATAATGTAATAAAAGATAATGTAGGCTTCATTAGTACTTTTAATGTAAGGGCTCAAAACAACATTGAAGATCACTTTAGATTATTATCTTATTTCTTTTTATTTGAGCATAAAGGTAGCCACCTACACTCTTCAAAATAAAGGAGCTTCACGATGCCATAGAAGAACCTTTTTATCAAAATAGTTCCATAAAGAACATTTAACATCTGAAGAACCTTTCTGTTCTTTGTGGCAAAAAAGGTACTTCAGATTATGAAAAGGTAAGAAAGAGTTTCTTTAAAGAACCCTTGGTTGAATGGTTCTTTGTGGACCCAAAAAGGATTCTTCTGTGCCATCACTGTGAAGAACTTTTTAAGTGCTTTAATTTTTAAGAGTGGTAATACATTCCACGTACCCGAAAATTAAACATGAATTAATCTCTCTTTTGTCTGATACTGAAACAGATTACATAACACATTTGTTTTACGTTAATTCTCCTATAAAGTATCTGGGATCTTAAAATCCTCCTCCCGGTTAAGGCACTCCTTTAACACCAAATGACCTTACGTCTTAATGTAAAGATTTTCAACTTAACAACATTTCAGTCAACATTTAGTGGCCCGCTGAAGAGCAAGAAACATTTTTGCAAGCTTTCAGGTAGTCAAATCCACAAACACTCTTTATAACCACAATCACCAGGGGAACTGTAGATTTATAACTGTTTTCACTGCTGGTCACATCTTTACCATTCTTTACCATCTTTACCATTTACCAGAACAATTCAATTCGCATTATAACCAATAAGAGACAAAAGCTGAATACAGGGGAGAGAGCGAGTGAGAGAGAGAGAACGAGAGAGAGAGAGATGCTGATATCTTGGGCTGCAGAGCCACTTAGCAGACAAATAGGGAATAGCAGAAGTTGAACCGGCACTGGCAGTTCTTCTAAAAGTGATGTAACACGTCTCTGTTCTTTTATTTGTAGCTATGTTTTATTATAAAGTCACAGTTGGATATAATACTTGATGTTTACTTGATGAGGTACTTATTTGATTATCCTCAAATGAAAACCGACACGCCCAACCATCTGTCACCCCAAAAGAAGGTGCAGACCTCCATGCAGCGAGCAGTTGTTACCTTCGTTTTCTAATATTTCTACACTTTCACCCCACCTTCTCTGTTCTTATGCTGCTGTGTCCAGAATACTAACAACTTGCGCAACTTAATGAAGAAATGTGTGCTATTATGTTTCAAATCCACTGGACATACCATACCGTTCACTTAACACATATTTGGGGATCAGAACACAGAGAGATTTCTTTGATGGCTTGCTCATTTATTCGAAGAACCTATGGTCAAATAAATAAAATGCTTACTGTATCAAAAGTTGAGTCAAGCAATGACTCAAACTGCATGATAGCAGTATTCTTTTTGCGGGATTGGGGATGGAAGAGAGGTTGAGATTGTGGGCAACGTTTGTGTCTTCGTTGATTATTTGTAATCAAAGTTGTCAACAGGTATCACTTGTCCTGAGGGTCTGTACTGCTGGTCAGGTGTGGATGTGACCCTGCGCTTGCCAAATTACAAATCAATAGGATTGCATTGAAAAACAGCTGGACAAATGAGAAACGAAATGAAAAGGTGTTTAGTTATGTTTTCTAGCTAACATAAGGGACCCTGAAGGATTAAGGTCTAAATAAAAGAGGAAATAGGTCTTTTGTTTGTCTGAATGAAAAGATAACAAGGATGAATGGTAAAAAAAACTAACAAAAACTCTCACAAAGCACATTAGCAAGCTTTTAACTGAGGTGAAAGCAAATTGTGCAATGTATGACTTTCTTGTGCTGAACACAAAAGAGACTTTGCATTTTTCACAAAACCCACAAACACATTTCTCAAAATATCTTCTTTTGTGTTCCACGAAAGAAAGAGTCATGTAAGTTTTGGATGACATGAGAGTCAATGAATGATATCAGAAATTAACTTTTAAGTTCATTTTTGAGAGATTTTAGATACTGAAGTACACTGTAAAGTATGAAAACTGGTCATTTGAATACACTAGAAACATCATTCAGTCATCCCGTTTACACTATTTAAACATTATGAGAAAATATGGATCTGTGGTAACCGCAAAGCCCTAAAACAATCCCTATACCGACGGCTTTGAGAGCCATTTACTGCAGCCTTCCCATCCGTAAAGAAGTTAAGGTGGTGCTTTAAATAAAATATGCATCCCATACTTCAACAACTAGTTAAGTAAATTTATACAGAGGACCGAAGGCTGCGCTTATTTGTAATGTGCAGTCTATTTAAGAATGAAATTCACGGTCTCGCTGCGGACACCATTAACAAGATCCCAGGCCATTTGAACAGCAGCTGATGTGTATGTATAGGTGAGACTCCAGCAGATAACTCACGTTTACTGTCCGGCCCACGCTATTACAGAGGCGCGCGGGGAACGCATACGAGCGGGAGGACGAATGTCGAATCAATATATAGGAGAATAATATGTCTAAGGGAGGAGATGAGTACAGAATGGCATTTCATTATGGATCGATGTAAGAGTGCTTTTCATTGCCTTGATGCTACAGCGTCCCACTGAGGTTCATGAGACCATACAGAATACAGTGATGTTACAGAGAGAGTGTTTGTGGACTGCCCATGAGTGACAAAGAAAATTTTATGTTCTAAAAAAGAATTCATGTATATATATAACATTTATATTTACACATTCATGTGATTCAAGCTATACATTTTTTATTAGTATGTGCGATCCCTGGGTGTTGAAAAAGGTTATTATATTTATTTTTTGTAGAACACAAAAGACTATATTTTGAAGAACAGGACAACAGCAGCCATTTACTTGCTTTGGTTTTGTGTTCATAGAACCGAAGTCATTGGGTAATGCTGTTTTTTGGTTACCGACATTCTTCAAAATATCTTCTTCTGTGTCCTGCAGAAGAAATTCATATACAGGCTTGAAATGATAAAGAAGATAAGCAAATGATGACGGAAATTTAATTTTGTATCACTTTGTAATAAAAGTAAAACTAGTATTCAAACAATTCTGTTACTTGAAATCAAATAAAATATTACCCATAATATTATTTGAAAAACAAAAAATTATATATTTTGCCTCAACAATTTTGAGGCATTAAAATTATTAAAAATGACTAAAGCTAAACAAAATTAATTGAATTAAACATAAAAACATAAATATTCATTATGTTATTAAAGTTACGTAAATAAATGTGACTTATACTGGATAACCATCCAAAAGATAAATACAATGACAGAAGCACATTAAAAAGTTAAAAAATAAATTAAAATTAACATGAAAAATATAAAATAAAAGTCTATTTAAAATATAAATAAAACTTCAAAAAAATAAGCCTGGTGTTAAACCAGTGTTCTGGTTCTACAACATTGTACCACACGAGCTTAGGGACCATATCGAAATTCTATAGAAATACTTTAGAAAGTAAAACTGACATCGTTACTGTAGCCACATTGTCAAAATGCAGAAATTTTTATTTTAACTGCATTGGTAATTTCACAACTTTGGTTTCATGGTACTGTATGTTTTTATAAAGTTCCAATAGTCATGTTATCAAGTAGATCTACCACTGACATTTGCTTGCTGATGTCCATAGACTAGATTTATTACATATTGTGCAAAAAACTTGAGCAGTGCTTTGTTTTCGTATATAACTCACCGCCATAAAGCTAGTTCTCCGGGTAGCTGCTAGCTCTTGCTCATATGGCTTGGATTCTTCCTTCAATAAGTTAAAAGACATCGTGACCCCTAAGAACTTAAAAATGAGCAAATCTGATCAACAGGACAGATCTTCACAGTCAAACTTTTCTGTAGTTTGCAGCAGGTTTGCCAGTAACTCACTGTAAATTTAATTCACAATTTTGTTATAAATATAAACTTATTTATATTTTCTTTCATAAAACAAGACTAAATAACTTAGGCCACTTCTCTTGTTATGTAAATGTGTCGATTTTTAAGAAGTTGTAAATATTTGTTTAGAAAACAAAACAAAAATGCTCATTTTTTACAGTGTAATGCCAATAATGAGACCAGTCTCTTCTTGCTTATTTGGAATCTCAAGCACCAAAGTGTTTTATTTTTGATTAAAGTAAAGTTTAACTCAAACTAAAAACAGTACTAATAGAATGATTTTATTAGTAATCAAACAACAGTAAGTTACTGGCAAACCTGCTGTAAAATTACAGCAAAGTTTTACAGTGTAAGCTACATCTGCTGTGTTTGTACTATACAGTAGGAAGTTATTAACGTTCAGCCATCGTTGGCACACACAACATTTTTGTTCCCATGTTGATGTCTACAATATTTATTTTCTCTTCTCTGAAGAAAGCAAAACTTTCTCAGCAGGTTCAATGGGGGTTTCCTTCCTGCCTCGCTTTAATTACACGCTCAAGCCCTCCTGCCACCTCAACCCCCCCAACCTCTCCCCATCACCCTCCAGGCAAAAGAACAGTCCAGAGTTATGAAGCTTCCTACCAGTTCCTCTCATCGCCTTGGCCTGGTACAATGAGAAGCGCAGATAAGAGTTTTCATTATCTGGCCTCTCTCATGGGACTTTCTCTCTCTCTACCAGAATCAAAGACAGACAGTCTGGGTGAAGGCCATGCCATCTTCCGTCTTTTATTTGGATTCCAACCACCTTCATTTTTTCATAACAATCATACAGGGCCTCCAAACACCATCGTTCTCGCTGTTTTCCTTTCTAATTTCCATCCCCTTTTCCCATTTTCAACAAAGTGGCAAACGTGCGTGCGAGTGTGATAACTGTGTGTAAAATGGACAACTCCCCTGTTTATGCTCCTTTGAAATTCACTCCATTGTATGGGCTGCGGAGTGATAAAGCCACAGCAAAGACAGGCCGTCTTATCTCCCGCTCTCAGTGAAAGGGACTTTCCTCCATCGCAGCGTTTGTTCGGCGTGTTTGTTGTACGTGCAGCGCTACGTGAGGATAATAGCCTCAGACAATGTCTCTCTATTCAAAAGACAGTTCGGACGAGGCTCCACGCCTGCCGCTTTCAAACGGCCCGTCTTCGCTCTGAGAGCACGCAGACAATCGAGAGCAGCCAAGCTTGCAACGTGTATTCTGTGTATAATCAAGGTATTAGAATAATAATGGCTCGCTTGTTTCAGGAAAGTTTATGATGTGAGGGTGAAGGAAACATCTAATGCCATGGAATGCATCTTTAAAATTTGCATTAGATAGAAGAAGGCAATTGATTTATTTACAAACTGATTCAGTGCGGAAATATTTTCCAAATCGTTTATATTAAAAAAAACATATGTACAGTATTTATAAATATATTTCAAAAACGAATTTCAAAATACCTACAAAATAGAGCCAAGATGTGATAGACTGTTTACTTTCAATCCTTTATGAGGCAATGAACAAACAGACTTATTCTAATGAAATAATAATATTCGCACATTCAAATTTAGTAAATAAAAAAAGATATATATTAAGGGCATGACCAGACGAACACAGATATTTTCAAAACCGTTTTTTGTTCTATGCAGTTTGGCCTTTCGTCCACACGCAAACGCAGTACTCGGTCACTGAAACCGAACTTTTTTCAAAACTCCTGCCAGGATGAAGATTTTTATAAACTCTGCTTTCAGTGTTGTGTAGATGGTGAATCCGGAGATTTGGCGTATGACGTTGAAAACAGAGAAAGACGGGAGGGTCTGTAATACTTCCAATTGTAAAACCCTTAACGGGTAACAAAAGCCATTGACATCGTCGATTCAAAAAACTAGCATCCGGTCTCCATTCCTAAAGCCAGGCCGTTAGGAAGCTTTTTTGCCTAATGGTTGCAGACTTTCCTACCGTCCGTGCCGCTATTTCCTCTGTTTGACGTCAGATTCCAGGCTTCTGATTGGTCAACACGGCTTTATAGTTAGGGTTTTATCGCCACCTGTTGGTTTGGCATGCATTTGACAGCGATTTTTAGTGTGTTTTTGCCGTTTAGTGTGGATGCGTGTTTTTTTTTTAATATCATCATAAAAGTTTGTTGAAACGTTGCATTAGAAACTGTGAATATAACATATTTTTATTATATAAAAGTTATGTTGTATAAAATTAAACTAGGTGGTCTACGAATCTATGATTACCCCCTTGATGCTTATGGGCGTGAAACTTGTTAGATGGTTACTCGTATCGTTAACAGGCGCCGACAAAAAAGGTTTGATTATGACCAGAATATCTCACGTTCTGAGAAATCCCATTTTAGTATCTGAGGGTCTCTGTTTATTCTGGTACATTGAGTTTAATGGAATATCCACTGATCCCTGAAAGAACATTCCAGAAATCACAACAACAGCAAACACTGAGAGATATCAACTCCGAGACGACATGTGAACTTCAAATGAGCCGAGCGCGGACGCTCACAAGTTCAACCTTCTGCCATGAATCCCATATGCGAGAATTCGAAAAGTCTTTAGTCTCGTCGTTTCATCCGAGTATACAGAGGAGTGTCAGATTTTGTCATTTATTAGCATCTGAGTTGATACCATCAGGCAAATGTTGTATTATGAAATCAGCTCAGACTGATTAGGCCTTCAATCGTTTCCAGAAAGCTGAGGGTGCAAGGTGATTAAGAACAATTAATACAGCAGTGACGGTGCACAGAAGAAGGTACAGGCCCTAGGAGAAACACGCTATAGCGGGTGAGCATGCGCGAGCGAGCCGCGCAGTCTGTTGCGCTAATGAATCTCAATGCTGATAGGTCTGGAGATGGAAGGTGACAGATCATAAATAATCATTTATGCTGTTGTGTCTCTCAACTGCATAGCAGGCCACCGAGCGCCGACACACAGCGACCAACCACACCTGCTCCACTAATGCTATCACACCAGAGAGAGATACGAGAGGAGTAAGACTCAATAAATTCATTCCAACAGCCAGCAGAGCTGCTACAATTCATGCTTCCTTCCACACAGTAAAAAACCTATGCATTTAAAGGATTTTTTTCTTATTTCGACCAATGGAATGACATGGCACCTTAAAAAATGCAATGCTGCAAAGTTGCTGTCCAAAGGAGCAAGAATTGAAAACGTTCAAAGATGGAATAATAAACAAAGCAAGCTCCTGAAGTATCAATTAAAAAGATCTTCAATGGTCATAAATAGGGTTGAGGTCTTTTTGTAGGCCAACCTGGAAGTCAGCGTTACATTGGTTCCATCGACCCAAAGGATGCATGTTTCCATAGACTTTCGGAAGATTGCAAAAAATAAGGTTTATGGGACTTGCATGTGTTTAGTCAATCATCATAACACAATATTATCAATAACATCTCTAGAAGTAAAAAGCATGGCTAAACAGACTACACCATGGTCGCTCAACATCAACGTCACCGCCATACCTCCAAAATCAAAACAAAATGTATAAAAATGTGTTCCCGGATTAGTAACTTCTCTGTAAATGAACCTCCAACGTTTATTTGTTGTAGATTTGTGTCCATGTTACATTATTTGTGAGATTTATATGCGAGATGACATTTAACGCCCCCGACAATGTCTGTAGTTGATTTAGCAACTTGTTAGCAACCCGCCATTTTTAAGACATGGTAAAACTTAAAGAATGTCCGGGGGTCATTACTGGTGTGTTTTTTGAAAAATGGTGTAAACTTGATATAACTCTCTAAATATTTAGAAATGTTTTAACCAGAGACCTTATTTCAGGCATTAAACCAAAAATCCATTACAAAAACCTATTGACTTCGGGGCAATGGAAGCAGAAGTGCAAAAATGATATCTCTCTTCCAGGTTTTGCAAACGAAAACATGCATCAAACTCCCAAATTTGCAACCGCTGGTATAAATGAATTTAACTTTAAAAACCGCATCAGGAGTTGCAGTAAGCTTTAACTATGAGAGGATTCACTATAACCTTGTGTGTTAATATTATAGACTGTTTGAAATATGGACGTAGTGTCTGTGACGTCACCCGTAGGTTTGTGCAGGGTATAGTGAAGCCTAAAGTAGGCGGAGCCGGTCGTCACCGTCTTTGCATCGTGTCACTCCTGGATAATCAAAAATGGGACAAGAGGCAGGACGTGGGTGGAGCTGCCTTGCCTGGTTGCTGGAACAAACCACGCCCGCCGATGTATTGCCTCTTGACATTCAAACGTTTCCAGCAGTTTCCAGCTTACCCTTGAGGTATATTACCTGAAACTACACAAAAAAATTGCATGTGACAGCTAGATGGACACCTGTCACTCAAGTGGCCACGCCCATAATTCTGCAGTATTTTAAGGCTTAATATAATCTAAAAGGATGAGTTATAAAAAATAAACCCCCTCACAGTTGTCATGAAGGGCAAAATTACCTATTTTTACCAAAACAATTTCTTGAACAAGGCTGTAAATTCTTGTACAAAGCTGTTATTTTGCCATTTTAACACGGGGTCCCATGAGCTTCTGCTATGTTTTGGAGCCACCCTCCAGCGGCCAGTCGATGGATTACAGTTTTAGTCACTTCCGTGCTGGTTTCACGAGAGAGACCGGAAAATCCCCCCTTGGTTAATATTCACAAATTAAAAACGAGTGTACCTATAGCTCATAAAGTGGTGCAAAAACGTGTAGATTTGCGCCACAGAACGCATGCTTAGCGACTGTATAGCTTGAATGAATAGTAAGTTGCTTTGGATAAAAGAATCTGCCAAAAAGCCTAAATGTAATCGACATGTCACAGATTCGGTCAATAGAAGTATAAAACAACACATATTATTATATTCTGACGTGATAGGATGAAAACTGTGAATAAGAAAGTCAATACACGGCATTCCAGGGGACCACGAACTTCAAAGATGCCTCCTCTCTTCAAACCGCGAAACATTTTTACAGGTCAAACTGTCAATGGGCCTGAGAGACAACAGAGATTTAGTGAAGATAAACCAGATATAAAAACACAAAGCAGATGAGGATTAAAAAAAGATAATGGCACTATAAAACGCATTGAGAGAAGGGCCGTAATGAGAGGTAAAAGAAAATCAAAGGCTGTTGTAGTGTAATGCAGGTTATTTACACCGGAATCAATATTTGACAGCCCATTAACGTTTAATGTGGAGCGATACAGAGCAGAAATTGAAGATAGCACAGAGGATTGTCCAACGCTTGGTCATTAAGCAGAGAAATGTGCACCTCGATACCACGATTATCATTGAAAGAAGGATTCAAGCCAAACTTTTTGTCTAAAACAAGTCCTTTAATATCCCCATGATTGACATCATTTCCCTTTCGCCTTGGGAATGCATTGTGGGCTTGTTCTGGGTGATACGCCATGCCGCGCGGGTATGATTCATTCTGAAACTGGTTCACTCTACAAAGAGACTTTAAATGAGAAGAGTCACGCAGAATGAAAGAGAATCAGAAAATTAAGTGCAGTCAGGAATCATGAATATATTATGACAAGAGTCGCACAGCCGACATCTGCATTTGGAGTTTTTGCGAGAATCATTCCACCTGTACAATTTTCTCGCATTTATTTTGAAGACTAAGCACCATCCTTTTCCCGCATTAATAAGCTTTCCATTGTTCTCACTCGCTTTCTCCGGTGGAAGGCAAAGAGTTCAGACGAGAGAAAGCGTTCCTCTTTAATTTATAGCTTCCGCCACAGCGGTGGAACCAGCTTGACTACAGCTCTCGCTGGCGTTTATGATGTATAAAATGAAATTACACAAGAACACCGGCACGCACAAAGCCCAACACACCTTCCGCCTGTCTTCACTTCGCTGCCTTTTAAAAGGTGTCTTATTATTGCAGCGTATTATCAAAGTTTTCACTGCACCACCTTATCTCTCTCTTTCTCTCTCACACACAGAAGTGAGAAGTGGGCGGAGCATTGTTGTCATACCTAAAGGGTGTCTTCACTGACAGCAATTAAATGGAGAAAGGTCTGACTGCAGACCTGCAGTACCAGTCACCTGACATAATTGCTTTTGCAATTATAGCGCATTGTGCTCGTATTTTGTACTTGAGCTGAAATGTGCTCTTAGAGGCGGCATAAATGTACTTACATGTTAATCACAGTTGCGAGAAACCATGCATCACGCGCTCAAAAGAGAAATATGCATGCGGGTCGTCATGACAACAGCAAAGTTCACGACCTAGAGAAAGAAAGAAGGGTATTAGTCAATATCACTGGTTATAGCTATACTGTTCTTCCCACAACAACGTCAATAATGAAAATAATATTAATTTTATCTTCTGTTAGATTCAAAGGCTGAAACAAAAGCACGCCCGCAACCCTTGTGGAGGTCACCGGGCCGCCGGTTCTTAACAACACCATATATTATGTCTTACCAACTGTACCAACTTTCAATAGTTGCAGATTTTTATTAACTCTGCTTAACTTTGTCACAACAACACAAACCAAAACTAAAACCAGCTAGAACAAAAATCCCGTCACACCGAGCCTCTACAGGTTTCAATAGCTTTCAGTTTTTCCTGGTCTCTACTATATCAATGAGACCTTCTGGCAGGGAAAATCTCAAAGCGCAATCTAATAAAAACAACAATGATGGATCGTAAATATTTTTGATTGGGTGACTGCAGGACAGGAAAGCCCCACAGCTCTCCGCCGCCGCGTCAAGCAATATAGCAAAGCATTACTTCTGACTCAATTGACAGCTCGTATTGATGAGAATGCCGAAGTTTGCAGATATCAAGCCTGGGGGTGATTAAATCAAGATTGAAAATCAAAATCCCCTCCTCTTCTGAATATAAAGTGTTTTATTGGGGCTGGCAAAATGAACGTTATCGTAAATTTAACATTAAACATTTAATTAAGCATTAGATGTATTTAACACAGTTTACACGTTTACTTAATACTTAATTTACTTGATAAGACACTTTTTTATTCTGTTCTGCGTGATTTACAAAGAGTCTGAATTGTCAGGTGGGTGTTGTTATTGCTTTCAAAACACGCACACGTTGGGTTTCTATGCTTTATGACATAATGGCTTTTATACTGTACAAAACTATATATCCCTTCTAAAACCTTGTATCTCCATACTTTTTGGATTGTAAAAATGCGTTATACATTTCTTTGTTCAGTTAAACACAAACGACAATATTCTGAAGAATTTAGGAAAGCAAACAGTTGTGGGGCACTTTGCATTACATTGTCATTTTTCCTACTATGGTAGTCAATGGTGGCCAAGAACTGTTTGGTTTGTCTTCCTGTAATCTTTCTCTGAATTCATCGGAACTAAGAAATTTAAACAGATTTGGAGCAACTCGAGGATGAGTAAATGATGACCGAAATCTTGATTTTTGGATGAAGTTGCCCTTTAAGAGGGTTTAACAGGACCACATACACACGACAGTCCCGTGGCCCTGTCGTCTATCATCTAAGAGAAAATGATGAGTAAAAGCCTATTCAATCAAATGCTTATTCATAATATTTCATATATTAATATTACATTGGCTTACACATCCCACATATGGCCTACTTACAACTGTCTCTGCATATTAAACTCAGACAGAAGAAAATTACGCACTTTATATCTTTAAAAAGGAAGTGAATGCTGAATGCATCTACAAGAACCGATCATCGAATACACGAAACATTAATCACCATCAATTGTTTCAATTTACTGACATCTCTAATAAGTACACAAACTCCAAATCTCCTTAAAATGGCGACCGCAGGCCTCCGTAGATTTACAAGACGCATGACACTTAGCGTGGATGAATTTTAGATGTGGCTTTGGGCCATGATGCGTAAGGTGTGAAGTAGACAGCCCATGTCATGCACTGCTGCTGTAAAGGCAGGGGACAAGCTCTCATCTGGCAAAACCCTGTCTGATTAACACCCTGTCTTATTCCCTCGCCACCCTCCTTCTCCTCTCCCCCCTCACATACCGCAGGCCACTTCCTGTCACTCCTCCAAAAATCTGCTGAGTAATTCTCCCTCCCCCCGGCTCCCGGTTGGAGAGCACAAGCCAGCGGATGCGTAAGATACAGAGAGTAAAACAGGGCTAGAGAGAAAATGTGAGGAGGGGCGGGGCGGATAAGGAGCGGACGTTACCCTTCTCGCAGGACTTGCCCGTAAATGAACTCATTTTTCATCCTGCCTCTCCCGTTAATGACTGGCACTTTCCTCACGCAGAGTGCCAGCCTCTGAAGAGCGGCCCCGATGACAGAACGCCATTTATCTTCCCACGACGGGAGCACAGGCCACAGGACGCCACGCCACGCATCTGGACGCGGACCTGGCGCGGGGACGGTTGGACAGGCAGAGCACGGGAGAACTGGCTAAGATGCCAACGCTGGCAGCAGACTACAGCTACACCGAAATAAGAGGGTGTGCATCCAGGAGACAGCCACTACTTCCTGTCCCGGAGGCAACCCAGATGTTTGCTGAAATAAAAGTAGCAGAAATTCGAGGCACAATGGAGATCATTTGATGAATTCAGGAATCAAGCACAAAAAAATATTTAAAATTATTAAAAGCTCTATCAAAAGTATAGGAACCAGTCCTAGAGGATCATGGGTGTTTTCTTATGTGTTTCCAATACAGCATTGATGTATATAACTCTGGGAGAAAATCTTCAAGGATTTTCAACTATTTTAAAATCTTCAGGTTCCCCAAAGACTTTTTTTTCATAATCTAAAGAACCCATTACACTACAAAGGAGTAGTTCACCTTCAAAGTGAAAATGCTGTCATTATTTACACGCCCTCTTGTCATTTCAAACCCGCATGACTCTCTTCTGCAGAACACAAAAGAAGATATTTTGAAGAATGTTAGCAACCAAAAAACGTGGGTCCCTATCGACTTGCATTGGTTTTGTGTCCTGTAAGATAGAAGTCAATAGGGACCAAAGCAGTTTTCGGTTACCGACATCTTTCAAAATATCTTCTGTTGTGTTTGGCAGAAGAAAGAAAATCTAATTTAAATGATAACAGGGTGAGTATGATGACAGAATTTTCCTTTTGAAGGTGAACTATCCCTTTAAAGGTTCTTAGCCATTTAGCCAAAAAATTATTCTATGGCATCATGAGACCCCTTAAACCTTCAAGAGTGAAGGTGGTCTTCTGGACAACACATTATACACCACATCTTAAATAAAACAGGCCCTAAATTTAAACAAATTAAATTTGCAGGCTAAGATGAACGGTACGTTTAGCATGTACTGAATGGATTTAAACGTTGTACAGTTAAAGCTCACTTTAGTATTGTTGGCTAAAAAAACACCAGAAATATTAACTTAAGTATTTCAATATTATATTCACCAAGGGCGGAGATTATAGAGATTCACACATTTTCAATGCAGAGCTGGATTATAAAACAGGCAATCGGGGCCACTGCATAAGACTCTGAGGAGTCTTAAAAAGTTAACCACCGGCAGTTTTATACAAATCAAGCTGATCACTACGGCTTACAGATGCTAGTAGATGTGTAAGTCAGATCTAATACTAATAATATCTAATATTCAATTTCTATCTAAATCGGCTACAATAAAGTCAATAAACAAGATACTGCACAAAACAAGTCAAGACTGAACATAATATTAAGAATAGTAGAGGAGTTGTCTGAACACTAAAAATAATATTTTGGACATATTTGCTTTACTTAAAAGCATAAAAAACATTACCGCTTCAACAAAATGACTTACCTTTAAGTTAAATAAGAAGAAGTGGTGGATCCGAGGCATGTTTCCATAAAGCAAAAATGAGAAAAACATGTATAATGAGATAACAGCGATTCATAGCTAATGACAACAGCACACACTCCTGACCAAAATAAAAGTCATCAAACTATAACATCATGTTTTGAGCTTTTGCATCAAAGACACCGGCTTGTTAAAACCCTCTTAGAATAAATATTTCATCCCTCTAACACTTGTAATTACACTTCATCTAAATATCCAACGAATGCTAATCGCAAGGTCAGGCAAAGATCTTTTTTTGGAAGTCATCCTTGGCTTACAAGAGCAAGACGTCTGGGGCCAGAGCTTCAAAGACGCCAGTCAGCGTGGGAGGGAACTTCTATTAAGTATGCAAGTGTGCGATGGAGACAAACATCTCCCACTGTCAAACACAAACTTAATTGTGCCGCCTGTAGGTCTCCAGTATTGTATTACGTTTTGGGCGGGTGATGAATCACCGCCATAAAAACAATGTTATTATAAGATGACAATAGCACAGGTCAGGGTTGAGGTATGACAAGATAAACAGCGTGTAATTCTTTCATTTAGCTGCACTTATCGTGACTTCTCAGTTTTTCATTAGTTTGTGGTTTTCTGTTCACCTCTGATGCGGTTTCAACGTACATTGACGCAGAGCGTTGGTCTCCGCTCCTACATGACAGTTGGCACCAACTGGCAACAACAGCGAGGGCTTGTGAAGTATACTCTGTGCGCTTGTGAAGTATACACTGTGCACTTGTGAAGTATACAAAGTCCTTGCTGCGGACTCACGTCAACATAATGGAACGATGCAATAATGATCTTCTTGTATCAGTTTAATTGCATTTCTGCATACTATTTTCCTTTGCAAAAGAGATCGAAGCAACCTACAAGATCATACATCTTCCGCAGCTCTGTCTGTAATATCGCAATGCACAAATGTAGATCATTCAAAGCTCATTTAGTCTCACCAGCAGAAAGCAAGAGCTTCATGAGAAATTTTGTCTATGAGTTTGATCTTGTGAAAAATGGACCTCGCCTCTCTGTGAATGAGAGAGAGATAAAAAGCAGAAAAACAAAAACCACAGAGAAAGGCGGGAGTTCAACAGAACTTTCAATAGCAGATGGAAGATTCTCAAAATGACACTCGGTGATGAGGCAACACCTGCATCAGAGCTTGTGGACACGGTTGCACCTGTGGCCATCAGCAACGGGTGCTGTCATGCCAGCCGCGCTGGCACCGGGGCCCGGCAGGGCCATGCCAACCTGGAGCGGGTGTGCGCCAGAGCACATGGCAAACAAATCAACACTGAAATGATGTTTGAAATACATTAACAGCTGTGATAGGGGATGTTACACACACGCATACACATACACTGAAAACTGAGGTGTAAAACCGTTCGGAGAGGGTACACGTTACTGATATTTGCTCTTTGAGCACATGTGTGCAATTATGATTAAAGTGGAAAACGCGTGTCACAATGGATTATGGGTACTGGTCACTGTGACACAGCTGTTCAACAATCGGTCACATTATGCCAGAGAGGCATCGCAAAGCATTGGAAATAATGACGGTCTATTAACCGAATACAATACAAAGCGGATATCGGCTGAGATTGTTGTTTTTCAATATTTTTTGCCGAAGTATTTTGAAAATGATGGAACACTGAAATGACTGAAATGCGCTCTCAGTTTATGTATAACTGACTGTTGGAGATACCAAATGGTTACATTGTATGTGCTCTGTGAAAAATGCGATTTATGGATACATTTGCAGAACAAAAAAGTACAAAAAAACACATAGGCTACAGAGAACAATGTTGTCAGAAGGATCTGCGTTCAAACCCATGAAAAAAAAACGACAAAAAAAGCTGTTTAATGTGTGCCAGGCAAGAAGTTGACGTCACGTTGTTAAGCACCGCTACGCCCAAAAGCACAGAAATATGTCACATTGAACAGACAATACCATTATCTGGTCTTTAATAGAGTGGTTTTCCTGAACTCTGTCCTTTCCTTCTTATCTGAGAACAAGATTTCCATTCGCCGTGTGCCCTGTGGAAATTCAAAAGCCAGTGTATGTTTAGGCGTCTGTATCTACACAGAGGACATGTTGCTGACAATCCAGAATATCCACAGTCTGACTAAACAGACCGAGAGCGCCAAATACCCACAAAGGCGTTCCTCTCGGAACAAAAGAGCACATTAACGTGGACAGGAATTGCCATTTGATTTCTTTCAAGTCGCCTTTTTTCTATCGGCGGGTCAGATAGGTCGCTGAATAAACCCAGACAAAGGCAGCTTTTCCTCTATTTTGAAAGGAAGGAACAGGAGAGAAAGGTTACAGGCAATGATAACATGTTTAATAAGACAAGACCACAGAGGCAAGCTGTGTTATCTCACCAAAGACAGCAGAGAGAGAGAGAGAGAGAGAGAGAGAGAGGGAGGGAGGGAGGGAGAGAAGCAGTATGGTGTGTGTTAACCCCTCCCCTCCCCTGCTCTGGTGGCCCAGCTCGTGGTCCAGTCCAAAGCCCGGTCAGTCAGAAGTCATTACACCCACTATTAACTCCTGATCAGCATCATTAAGCATGCAAATTGAAGGGGCACGACGGCTCGGAAAACTTTTTACTGCCGTCTTCCCCCTCCCCGCCGCGCCGTCGGGCCTTCTCACGACGCCCGGCGCTCGGTAGAGTCGCTGTCAGTCTGATATTATCGTTAATTTAACTCCATTCTTTCTCGCTATCTCTCTTCCTCTGCCTCACTGGCTCACGATCTGTGCTTCTATGAGATATGACCTTCCACGATAAGCACAAATCAAGGAGGAGAAGCTTTGGAAGATTACAGCCTTTACAGCGTAAAAATTATTGATTATAAACACACACAGTTGGGCTCTATCTTGTTTGGGTTGACATTTACATTAAAGAATTGAAGATTGTCTGGTGGAAAAAAGGGACCTTTAGCACAGTCCGTAAAACTTTTCTGGTTGGAAGCGTGGCTGCGGGCACCCACGTATCTGTAAATTATGTAATATGACTGGAAAAGCATGTTTAGTGTTTACGCCTATCAGCTAACAGCTAGAGTCAGATTCTTATGAATTGACATCAGATTCATTTTGTGTTAGGTGAGGCATCATATCTTGCTTGTTTGATATTAAAATCATAAAACAAAGGATGGACAAAACTCCCCTTTTTCTGCAGCAATGATTCTTGCTGTCTGTCCATTAAACCTTTTCAACATACTGCATAAATTTGGTTTAGCGAATCTATCATGTACTGTATCTGTCCGCTTCCCATCTGAAAATGTATAAATAAATACATCTCTAAGTTTTAGAATAAAGAAATGATCTTATCGGCCTATTCTGTTTAGAGAGAGACACTGACTTCTCATGGAGAATATCGCCCTCCATTGGTGGCTCGAGGAAGCATAAATATACATTTAAATTATAAATTGTTACAAGAACGAAAAAGAAAGCCGGGTCATAATGAAATCAATGCCTTTTTAGCTTTATAGGTTTATGAATATTGTGTTTTACATTCAGAATAATGGCTAATAATACCATGATGGACTTGTTTATCGTCTTTACCTCACTTAAATGCAATCTTCTTTTCTCCACCATCCACGTAAAAAGTGCTAAATTGTTAATGCCTTCATTAAGGCAAATTACCTTTTATTATTTTTCCTGCAGGTTTAATTTTGATGATAAGCAAGGCAAACAGACCCAAACAGAATTCCTGACAAAAGATAAACAACTTTAAAGGGAACAACATAGATAAGTCTCATTTAATTTACTGACTGCTAGACTTCTTTAAGAGCAAGTCTAGCTTTAGCAGATAGAAGACAATTGATGTTTGCGGCAACACCTCTGATCCTTAGAAGCACTTTAATTGGGTGGTCACCTGTAAATGATTTAAATAGCAAGTCATTCATCTTAAAGTAATCTTCACTTACTTGTTCACTAGCTGTTCATTTTCTTCAAGTATCCCACACCTGCGACGTGTCTTCAACTCCTAAACCAAAGAAGCAGCTCACCTCAAAATTGAAATTCTTGTCTTCAAGACAAAAATGAAAAAAGACTTTTGTGAATCAAAAGTGAGTAATGACTTCTCCTTTGACATTCTAGCATGTATCTAGCATTCAATATAAATCTATCCAGATCAATTGTATTCTCCTTTTCTTTTGAATCCTGAAAACACGCAATACCTGGACTTCACTGGCAAACAACCGTAACTCTGACAAGACCATCTGTTCCTAAAATAAAGAAAAAAAGTGAGCAGTCTTGTTGTCTTGTATCTGTTTGTACCGAGTCAAAAAGCAAGATGCCAAGACTTAGAAAATGTGCAAAAAAGTGTTTTGGCGCTTCTACATGTGTGCCACGTACAACAGGTGTCACATTTGCAACAACGAGGGCCAGCCAGATTATCTGGCTCATTGGTTCATTTTACGGGGTGAAATTAAAGGCCTGGCGCAGGTCCTTTCATTCTTCAGTAATTTGGTTACGGGCCAAAAGAAGCCTAAATGATATTTTGGCATTATGAAGGTTATTATGCATTAGCTGGACAGGTTGCAATATCAGATTAATGCGAGGCGGAATTGAAAAAATAATTACCAAATTCATGTTTACATGAATAGCCACAGTTTGGACTTGAAATGATGTGCTTTTGGTATAAACGTGAGATTTGTTCATTGATGCTTCAATTATATGTCCAGCTATTACAGCATATTCACATACATACAGCACATAGACCATTTAACATAGGCCTGTTGAAAGTAGCAGTACGCATCCAGTGCCCTATGAATATCTCAGATGGACTGACAACTGCCAAATAGAACGCAGCCCACAGATTGGCTTATGTACAGTGACATAAAAACAACAATATTTTGATTTCTAATGCTACTTTT
This sequence comes from Triplophysa tibetana, assembly GCA_008369825.1. Taxonomy (NCBI): domain Eukaryota; kingdom Metazoa; phylum Chordata; class Actinopteri; order Cypriniformes; family Nemacheilidae; genus Triplophysa; species Triplophysa tibetana. The sequence continues at coordinate 5,372,869 of CM017898.1, forward strand.
TGTCAATTCGGCATCAACATTTCTGTTGAAGTGCCACAATAATGCCTTTAAATGACATTCTTTTGTGGGATGGTTTGCAGCAAATATTGATGTATTAATTAATAACCGATCTATACATCTATAATATACCATAATTAATTATTTTTGTAAAATCTCTAATTGACAGACATGGTACATTTCACCATTTTCCTTTCTGTTTTACAGTTTCCTACATTCATTGTGTTTTCATTCTCTCTCTTTTATTTCTGTGCGACTCAGCTAAAAACTGGCTTGTGTTAATTGATGCCGTGTTTGGGATCGGGCGAGGGACAGGGGCCAAGAGTAGGACAGGTGGAGGCGTAATCATGCAGAAAATGAGGCCTTTGGTGGAATGAAGGAGGAAAACGTGGAGGAAGAGGGGAGGCAACAGATGAGGGGGTGACAAACCTGGGACCTGACCAGACAAAACCAACACTGATGGCGCTTCTCACTTCTCGGATGAACCCTGCCCACCAGCATCCAGTGAAGTTCTCCTCCATTCTTTCATTGACCAGACCATCTCACAGAAGGTGATTAAACACATTCCGCTAAACAAAAACAAAATATGCATTTATAAGTGTATTTCCATATGGTGCCTAAAAGGAACTTTTTCCAGCTCAGCCAATCAGAAACCTCATGTGAACCATCTTGTATATTTGGGTTCCTGATGTTGGATTTGGAAAAATTTATGAACGGTTCAAATCACTTTTTAGACAAAATGTCTATTCATTAATTTCCAGCACCTACAAATTTGACTTCGTACAAGTCTGTCACGCAATGCAATCTCTTAGCGGCGTGTTTATAATGTTGAACATGACATCATATTAATCAGAAACGTAAAAAATCACAAGGGCTATGTGTTCTGTTGCCTTAGCTGTGAGAGCGCATTTCCAATGTGCAAAATATTCTCTGGGATGCCATGTGCATTGAGAAAATGTCCTTATTGCTACAGATATGGAAACTGACAGCGGTAAATTGGTAATCAGCTTTCTGGATATTGAAAAATTTCTCATTTATCAGGTGGCGACGGTGGAAATCTTCGCTGCATGTTTGTTAGCGTCTTCCAGCCACGCTCGGCGAGAGAATATTGTATTGTCCTGATAACGCTTCTCCACTGCAATGAATGTGAAACTATTGATTTTTACAATACATAATCTAGCGGGAGATCTTCATCATCAGATCACACAAAAACCCCAAACACAAACGCACAAACTGACACATTAAGACAAATGTAATAACACTCTTTTGTAGTTCATATATATCCGCATGGTTTTATTATGCATGGTGTAAGAAATAAAATCTTATAGGCTGCCAAGATGAAGATAAATTAAACAATAAAAGCCACGAGACACGTGGAGAAAAAAGCAGAGGGAAAACCGAGAGTTATAAAGGACAACAGAAAGGAAATCAACTTCCTCTGCTGTGGCCATATGTTACCAAGGTGATGTTCCATGAAATCGATCCCAGTCTTAATATCTGCCAGCTCTTGGGCTTCCAGAGTCTTGGCCGGATCTTTGCATGCTGATCTGGGAGAGGCTGAAAGAGGGAGAGTAGGTGTTACAGGCTGCAGAGAAATGAAAGTAAGAATCCGTGGTATTTTTTACCCTTATTTCAAGTTGTGCCGGATGTACTGGATATCTCTCTCGAACTCTCTTCTGGAGATCCTTTTTATGTGAACTTTGAACAGATTCTTTGTTCTGGCTTAAAGTTTGTATGCGGTGGTATATAATTTACTTTCTCAGGGTTCAAATAAAGCAACATGCATCATCAACAATTGACAGCATTTTTTTACCCTCACCAAATTCATAGTGAGTATTAGTAAAAAGGTAGTAACCTTGTTTTTTGGCAGATTGCTGACTGTTTTGATACGTTTTACTACAAATACCATGGTTAAACTACGGTTATTATGGTTTAAGTAAACTAAAGTTAATTTTTGTATGGGAAGAACCAAATGAGAATGGGTTTGCAGGGCATTAGGAGTATTTACATACACCAAATTCTTTCAAAATCGCTCTCAGATCCCTGAAACAAACCAATGTAGATCAATAAAAACAGAAAGATGGGTTAAAATGTCCACAAGACGTCATACTCCATTTCTTTATAATGCACCACACCAGAGATATCGTAAACTAAAACTGTTAGGGCATCTCTGTGAAATAATTTAAGATGAACTACACTTTAAAAACAGAATTTTACCGTTTTACTGCACAAAATGTTCAAAATGCGGCAAAAGTATAAAATTACAGAAAGAAACTAAAATAACATGAAAATATGTACTTGACCAATGTTTTACTTTATGCGGGAAAATTACTGTTTTTATGGGTATATTAATAGTGTAAAGGCTTAAATATTATTTAAAAAAATTATTTCATGTTCAGTATTCAGTATTGATTTATTTCAGTGATAATTTAAGTGCCACAATTGTATTGATTTCACTGCATTTCTAGTTTAAAGAGATACTTCGCCAAAAAATCTAAATTCTGTCGTCATTTACTCACCTTCGAGTTGTTCAAAATTTATAATTTTGTGAAATTAAAGTGTATAATTTCTTTGTTCTGATGAACACAGGGAAAGATATTGGTAAGACTGCTTGTAACCAGACGCATTTTGCAAAATATGTTTGGTTATAATCATTTTTACAAATATCTTTCTCTGTGTTCATCAGAACAAAGAAATTTATACAGATTTTGAACAACTCGAAGGTGAGTAAATGATGACAGAATTTTTATTTTTTAGTGAAGTATCTCTTTAAACTAGAAATGCAGTGAAATCAATACAATTGTGGCAATAAAATTATTTATTGAAAAAAAAAAATACTAAAAACTAAACGTGAAATAAAATATAGCTATGATTTAAAAAAGATAACAAATTGAATGACAAACAAAATTGCCTTTTTACAATTAACATGAACCCAAAAAATATATTTAAAAAACATATATACATTGTACTAAAATAAAAATTATAAAACTTTGCACACTACCAATCAAATGCTACAGAACATCTCAACACAAGACAAAAACAAAGAGATTCACAATGTGTGTCTGTTGGAGGGAACCTGAGTTACTTTTGGACAGGGCCATCGACCCCGGTGCCCGGAGACAAGCCATAAGAGCAGGAAACAGCGGGTAAAAAAGGCCTTTTTGTTCCTGTCCCTCTATTAATCTGAAGACTGTAGCAAAACCCCAAAGGGATTAAATGCGTTACTCTAAAGCTTTCTTCTACTTGCCAATCTGACTGCAAATTAAAAGATTGGGAGGGGGACAGCGAGGAGGGAGGGACTGTTAATTGCTCGCCAATCGATAATTCTATAATTACTTTGTGACAAATGGCTGGCTTGGAGCGTTGGAATTGGTGGGGAAAGGGGGGCTTCAGGTGTCGGTGGGGGTGTGTAAAGAGAGTTGGCGATGACCAGGAACGGAAATATTTGCTTTTGTGCCTACAAGCGCTGTCAGTCCGGGCAGTGTGACATGGAACTTGTGTCAGGTTTAAAGTAGAAGCAAAAGTCTACAGGGAACTTCTGTGTTGAGCTTCAGCGACAGGAAAGAAGCAGGAGGCTGCAGGGTATATGAACTGAGGTGGATATAAAACTTGACTTTTCAGAAATTAAGATGTGGTATAAAGAATATGGTTGTGTTTTGATCAAACCAGGATGTGATAATCACCAATGACATCAAATGCATGAAGTTTGAGGTTAAGAATTAGGTTAAAATGAAATGTGAATACATTTTTACTTTTTGTGTTAATCACCATCTGAAACGGAAAGTTTATATTAATTATGTAAAGATTGTCAGTCAGTATATACCTGCTTCCATATACAGGCCTTAAACGGAAATAAACAGAAATACAAGTTCTCTAAAATGCTTAAAAGGTGACGTGTTTAAAAGCTCTATGGATTTTTTAAGTCAGCAAAAAACTGATTAAAAAATTTCAAAGTATGAAAAATGATTCAAAATACTGCAAGTACTTTCAAACATCAGTTAGATTTTAAAGACAATTTGGTAAGACTTGACAACAAGATAGTAAGCTACTTGTTCACATTAGTAAACAAACTAATAATGAACAATAACGTTTCTCAGTATCTTTATTGATGTTAGTATTTGCCAATACAATTAATAATGTAAGAAATATATAAAAAATATATTAGTAATTTTTAAACAATTCTTGTCCAATGTTAACAAAAGCTTTTGTAACTTTACTTTTTGTAAAGTGTTATGGGAAATTCTTTGACTGTCTTACCGGCTGAAACAACTTCTCTGTTCCTAAAATCAACTCCATTTAAATTTCATTGCCTGCCAACTTTTTCGAAAGAGCTCGGAAACAAGAGAGGACGTCAAAAGGAAAATACCAGCGTGGGCCGAATGTTCTTGGGCCTAGTACAGGCTGTTCAGATCCCCCCACCCTTCAGAGTTGTTTTATTTAGCGCTGCTGTCGAGAGTGTGTGTTCGCGCTTAAGTATCACAGAGAACTAATGAAGTACGGTGGGAGGCAGTCACACACTGTGGAATAATAATAAAGCCGGGCGTGGACCACAGATCCCCTGACTACAGGGTACTACAATATTTCAGCACTACTTTTACTGCTCACACGTTCCCAACCATTGCACACACTCTGCCTGAGACATGCAACTGTTTTACAAAATCAATGAAACAACAATGTATCATTACGTTATGAATACAGTATCTTTCAGATTACTGGCTTATCCCAGGAGGTCAGAAGTGACAGGGATCACCTCATACAAAACATTGAAAAATGGGCTACAGTATAAAACAAAAGTGCATGGCTATCTTTCTTACTAGCATTCAAGTGTTGATATGAGGGAAGTAACACTACATGAAGACAGAAAAAGGTTATGTTAGGGCAGATGGTTTGTGTACTCATTCCAGCTATGATCAAAGAGCATCCAACAGTGATTTTAGTGGATGAAACCAGCTCACGATTCAGAGGCTCAGAGCAGAAAGGCCAGTGTTGTAGCTCCTGGCCGGTTCCTGATGGATACTGATTATCTCAAGTGTAAACTCATCCGGCCCCCTGGCACGATGTCTTTGTAACAAACCTTAGACGGAATGATTATCTTCAATTTCTCGCCACTCCTTTGATGCCAAATTGCGCCACCTTGGGTGACTTCTGTCGGATTACTGGGCATTATTGCATCCGGCCTGTCGCGGATCCTTTGAAATATGGCTGTCTGCGTGACATCTTTCCAACTCGACGTAAAGACGATTTTGCTTTTTCTCGAGCGTTTCTGCATGTGTTTGCAAATTTCGTAGTGTCTGTTGTTGCCTTATTCACACGTTTATGCTCACGGCTTTTGGTTGTTAGAGTTCCACATGAATAAATTGGTTCTGGCTTCAGTGAGGGTGCGAATAAAATGGTGTTTTTTTTCAGGTTTGTTTTGTTTCTTGCTGAACAAGTGGCTAAAAAACAATCTTGCAAGCTCCTTGTCTGGCTAAATTAATTACAGCATTTAGATTCAAAGCAAAAAAGTGGCATATAGCATAAGAGTTACAGCCAAACACTTAGAAATCAAGAAGTGGAGGTGTTCGGGGTTTCAAGCTTTCTGCTGCAACTATTCACATTTTAATTACGTTAAAGGGATATTTCACAGGCAAAACTAATTTTCCAAATGTTTTTCTCACTCTCATGGCATCCTAGCTTGTTATAACTTTCTTCTTGAAGAATAATGCAGTCGAAGTTATAATAACACGTATCATTTTACTTCCAAGGGAATGGGAGTGAATGGGTGAAGCTCCAAAAAGTGCATCCATCGATCAAAGAACTCCTCGTTTGTTTAAGAGAAATATCATGGGTCAAAAATGTTGCCTATGAAATATCCCTTTAACACAATACATCTCGGTGGAGCATAGAGCAAAAAATGCAAGGCACTTAAATTGATTCATACGTGTCTGAAACTGATGTTCTGAGCATCAACTTCTGACCTTCGAATCATTGAGGTCATCAGAAAGAGGTCATCGTGGTCGACCTAAATCAGAAGTCAAGACTCCATTCACATTCTACCTGCAACATGTAGTAAAAAGCAAATTATGTTTTAAAATGACATTTGCCTCATTGATGCGTCAAGATGTTCTCAAAGACGTCTAAATCAGCGCTTCCCATCTGAGGGGTCACAGGTCCGTTCTGATCACAGTCAGCAGGGAAAATAACAAATATTGCAGGTAGAATTCAAATTGAAAATAAACGGACTTACCAAATTTTTAAAGAGGACAGAAAATGCTTTGAGCATATCTTGTTGTTGACATCTCACCCAACTCAGGATTTAAATTCTTTTTATTTTAATCAGATTTTAAAAAAATTGCGATTGACATAACTAATATTTAGTTATGCTATCGCTAAGTGCAATGCAGACCCCTCGTGTCGGATGAAAAAGCAGGCCCCTGAAGCAAGACAAGAACTTCTCTCAATAACGCTCCTAGCAGTATATATGCAAACAGACCTAATATTTCTGCCCTCACTAAAATGTGCAATGTACAGATATCATTTTTCTATAAAATTTTAATTGGAGCCCCAAAAGCTTCTCAGTTCACTTCCAAAGTCTATGGTGCAACTAATTACTTTCCCGCACAGTATAATCCCCAAGACAAATTCTCCAGCTTTTCTAAAGACACGTATGACCTTTCCTGAACTCTCAAATCGGAAAGTTTCGTGTCATAATTCCACGGACAGGTGTCACTGACAGTTTGGAATAATGTAAAAAAGTACGTTTTGGAAAAAGGCAATTTGTGAAGTTTACTAAAACACGACCGCGAAACGTCGACGGCAACACGCAGCACCTCTCGACTGAGCAATTGAGTCCTTTGTGCTGCACGATTTCCATTTTCTCATTTATCTCTTGGATATATCTCTCCGACTGACGTGACATTAATGAGCGAAAATTCTCCAAAACTAATTTGAGCCTCAAAGTTATGGGGGGTTTATGCTAGATTTAGATAATGATGGAACACCAGTTTTGAGTGGCACATCAAACTTCCAGCGGCTCATTTGTGCTCAGATCTGCACAGAAACTCTCATTAAATGCCTTGCGTGATGTAGACTGGATTCTTTCGTTGGCACGGGCAGCGAGCAGACAGCCTGGAAAATAACTGCTGGAAAACTCCAAATCTGCCTGTAAGTCATTCTCTTTAACTCTGGGGATGATGTGCTTCGCTTTGACACAAATAATGTGTCTGGATTCATGATGGGAGGAATAAAAAACCCTGTTATTGAGATATAAATTCATTACGTTCAAGTATTTGAAATTTTCATTCGCCTTGGTGTAACATCATATAACGGGCAGTTAACGTGCGTGATGTTGAGATTAGAGCAAATGCACAGCACAGTAACTGATGCAAAGAAGTCATTAACCAGGCAGAGTTAGTCATTCCTGATGATACTGAGCAAAAAAATACTTCTATAAAGACCCATTGATGTCTGAGACCCCTATTGAAATGGTTCTATGTTGAATTGTTATAATTTTATTAGAGATGCACCGAATACTAAATTTCTCAACCGATACCTGATTGGTCAGAGTGATATCCGATTCTGAAGATTAAATGAATATTCATTGTTCATTCATATAATGACTATTAACATTGAACATCAAACTGGTGATGTTTCATAACATTTTCTATATACGGAGCACACATTCTGTTTTGATTGACAGGATATATCGGCACCGATTATCGGTTGTTTTCACACTATTGTCCAATAATGTGAAAGAAAGCTTCTTACCGATTGTTGGCTGATATATCTATGCTTCTCTAAATTTAATATTATTTCTGACACTAATTCAACTATTTTCAGAGCATTGAAAATGTGAATAAACAAAATATACCATAAAATATGATTTTTAGAATTTTACAGAAATGTGCCTTTTATTATTGACCATGAAATGGCAAATAAATGTAACAATTTCTACTATATAAAATGGTTTTTATATTATTTAAATGTTTGATATCCACTTTATTTACAGGTTAAACTGAAAAAAAATCCCTCAGCTTTAATAAGATCTAAAACTTGGAGCCCATATTGTGTGGTTACATACCAGAATGGAGCCGGGGAATCTAAAGAGAGTGGCTGAGTGGTTGGAACAAAGACTTCTTGGTGACATGAGCTGAAAAATATTGTGTTTCAAAGTTATTACATTTTTATGGGGGAAAAAATACAAAGACAAACTTTGTTTTCTTTAGAATAACATGCACTGATGAATCACACACAATAAAACAAGGAGCATTAAAAAAGTAAGCTTTGATTTCACACTCTATAAACCTAACCAGATTTAACCGAAGGCCGCTAAAAGGAGCAATTACTATAACAAGTCAAATAATGGCCTTCGTGGGGACCACATGTGCGTAAGGCTGAAAGAGATCGAGATGGGTTTAGTGCAGAGCAACAATGTGCCACGACTCTGGGAGTAAGCGAGTTTGGTTCCACATGACTGCATATCCACATTTGATACCGTGAGCCACGGTAAACCAAGTCTCGGGGTGCAAGGTGTCATCTCAGAGGGTCTGAAAACAGATGGAGGGGTGGTGAGGGGGGGACTGGCAGACAGACAGGGCTCAGGCTGTCACACATGCAAAGCTAAATGACAGCCACCAGCGTGCAGGACCAATTGCTACAATATGGCATCCTGGCCCAGGCCATCATGGGCAGCCTGGCAAGCTGTTCGTCTCTAAGGAGATGTCCAAGGAGACGGTACTTTTCTTTCCGTTTCTATTTAGCCCTTTAAGCATCCCAAAATCATTGTAAATGCAAACTTGCTAGGTTAATAAACCTTAACTTTCTTAATCAGCTGTACAAAGCAACCTCTTGAGAATCACACCAACTCCCTCATCCAATAAACAGATTTAATTATTTTGAGTGAACACAAAAGGATACTTGAACAGATGTTGCGTTGTGTAGCAGGAGATATGAAGGGGTGGTGAAAACTTAAGCAAAAGAAAACGAAGCAATAAACTTCCAAACAAAAACAGGAACAAAATACATAAAAGTAAAGTTTAAAAGCGGCTTAAAGTCAACAAGTGATCGAAGCGTATGCTATATAGCCTAATGCATGCTCCTTCAGTTCACCAAAAAATGAAAATTCTGTCTTCATTTAATCACATTAAGATGTTCCAAATCTGTTAAAATGTCTGACTAACACAAAAAAAAAATTTGGAAGAATGCATGTATGCAGTTCTTGGCCACCATTGACTCCAGTAGGAAAAAAAACTTTACTTACAATTTCTTTGTTTAAAAGTAGATAATTTGAAGAATGTAGGAAAGCACACAGTTCTTTGGTACTTTTGACTATTATTGTAATTTTTTCTACTACGGTAGTAAATGGAGCCCAAGGACTGTTCAGTCCAAACATCTTTCTCTGTGTTCATCAGAGCAAAGAAATGAATACAGATTTGGAACAACTCCTTTATTAATTCCTGTATCTTGGTGGTTAGAGCATGCGCTAGCAACGCCAACGTTGTGGACATACCTTGCACATACTCAGAAACAAATGTATAGTATAATGCGATTGAAGTCGATTTGGATAAAAGTGTCTGCCAAATGCATAAATGTAAACTCCAGGGTGAGGATGAATTCCCCGCAAAAATGATGGTTTCATCGTAATATATCTCGCACAAAGTAACGTTTTTTATCTGGCTCCGTTTTTCCATCCAGTCAATAAAAATGAAGACAGCAGATGTAAAACCGTCAGATTAAAGATACTTAACAATATCGACACATCTAAATACACTTACAACATGTATATAAAGTACAGTTTGTAATGTATAAACATAGTCTTTCAGCATATGTTTAATGCATTCCGAAGGCCGTGAAAAATCTTCTTATGATTAATGGCAGGCAGGTGGGGTCTCGTTGACGCTGTGCGTTTGCTTGTTTATTCGCCCTCTGCTTACATCCCACCTCTGCCCGTCCTGAACCACATTCGTTAAATTTACAGCAGACAGAGGTCTAGGAATAAATACCGTATGCTAATGAGATCTATCCGCACGCTCGCCGAGGGAAACTCCCACACGGTTCGTCTTCAGTTTTAATCACCCTGACAACCGTCATAGGCTACTATCAGCATGTGACTCCCACCTCGCTGCTTTAACCGAAAATAAACAAGGTATAGAAAGAGAGAGAGGGGTTTGGAGATAGATGGATGACGACGCTTCGCACATTATGAGGTGGGAACCGCAGCCCAACTTACAATAATGAGATTGCAAGCGCGACAGCGATGTTCTGACATAATCAAATTCACACACTGGTAAAGCAGGGAATCCAGTTTTTCAGGTGTATAATGATAATAATGATAAAAACACATGCTAGTTATAAGAAGCACTGAATCATTCATTCAATTCAGAGTGATTCCTGTGGGCTTATCAAATCAGCATGTGCTCACGAGGGCCGAGAGATGGTCATTCGGTATGCAGAGCTTAAGTCATTGCTAAGTCCACAGCTCACCCATCGATCCCTCACGTCACTGAACCTTTGTCTGGGCTGCAATACCAGAGACATAAATTAAGGTCTGGATACAGAAAGTTTCTACACAGGATGTCAAGAAAGAGGGAACCGCATGGAGCTCAAACTATGAGAGAAACAAAGCAACTATGAGTTTAATTTTAATGCAATCAAATGTTCACATTGAAATACAGAATAAGTCACGAAAACTGTCAAGAACATGTTCCTATTTCATTTGACTTGAAAATTAATAAATAAATGATATTTTGTTTATGAGGCCTGTTTTAGGACAGTCAAAGTTCCTGGCATTTGGCATTCTTATTATGACAATGAAGCATATCATTGACAGTTTTAATAAACTGTTTTGCAAAAAAAGCTGAAAATAAATAGATAAAATCTTTCCTCCAATCAAATCTTAATCTTATCTTCATTTTACAAATTATGAAGGAAATTACGAAAAAATGCATTTAATACTTCATTAAGTTTAATAAAAAAATTGGTCAGTTCTCTATAGACAACTAAGATTGAAAAAGAAAAAGTATTGTTTTATGTAACTTCACAAATACACCCTTCACCTTAAATTTATGCAAATTTAATTGAAGAGATATTGTACAGCAACACAGAACTGCATAGACCATTTTGAAAGAAGAAAATTCTGCTGGTCCAAAAGAACTTCCTGTTTTCATTTTTTCACAATATACATATGTTTGAAAAATACTACCAATAGAGCATTTATAATGAAATTTTCCGATTTAATTATATTATCATTATTTATTTATGAAACTGAAAAATGTTCTGCACCCGTCTTTATAGGCCCATTTTATTGTTAGAAGACATTGTGAATCATTTTCGTGGGCGGAGCATAGGTGGAGGCAAAAACGATCCCCCTGGCCGCTTTACTAACGCTAGATAACACGTTTGTCTAGCTTGTTTTTGACGATGACTGATTTAATTTGAATATGCAAGGTCAGTCACAGCCGGGAACTGTGACTGTTGTTGAAAAAGTAAACTTTAATGGAAGGAATCATATTGGCCGACCAGTACACGCTCACTCAATGGATGGACGAATTGTCAGGATTATGTTACCTCCAGTTAAGTGGTCTGACATCCACACATACCACATAGAAAAAGAAGCCAATGCATAGTCAAGACAAACTATGATAGAATAAATCTTTAGTAAAAACAATGGCAAACGTTAGCAAAGGCAGCTTGAACACACACCTGACACATAACATGAGCCTTCTCACTGTTCCCTCTCCCGGCTTTCTACTTATACACTTGCTGTAGAAACGGCGACGACAAACTGTTTTCTTTGTGTTTAATCTCCGGTGGTTGGGCAACTTGTATAAGTTAGCTTGTATATGTGCTAAACAAAGGTCAACGTTACATGAAAAATAACTTAAATTGTACCCCGGATACATGAGAAGTTTTTAGACGCGTACCGAAACTATAATCAATACCAACAAAAGACAATAGTTTATTAAGTGATATAATGGAAATACAACCATCTTTGATTATCCTTTCTGTGAAGTCAGCTAGTTGTATTGCGTTTAACTACAACTGTCGTCGTTTTTTTCAGCTGGCACAAGTTAGAATGTCAGATAAGAGCCTTCACTCTGTCGATTCTGGCAGTCGAAAAACACAGCAGGATCATATTTTAAACTCCTTATGTAGCCGATTCTGTGCTGATTGGTATTGGCCGCCTCCAGTTTTCCCCTTGTTTTGCCTCAAAGTTAATGCCGTGACGTAATCGTGCCGTCGGCTCAAAAGGGGCCTATTTGCAAAAGGGTCTATGAGAAAATAATAATTACAAAAAACACTGAAAATAATGTCTTATACAAAGACATATTTCATTTGAAAATATTTGAGTACGCTTTGCATTTCCTGACGTGTTCTAAATCTTGGATTAGCTGGCATGACCACAAACATGCACAGAGAGACGGACGAGTGCTGTTGGATCACACTTCTCTCGCATTGTTTCACAAGCGACCTAAGGCCTTATCTCCAGGGCGCCATCCGCAACAAGATTCACCATTGCTGAAGCTCCAGGAGCTATAAAATCACCATTATGGCGCAAGTTTAGCTGATAGGAAATTCATTTCAGAAGCACATTAAGTTGGAATGGTATCCCTCCCGCCCAGCCCGCTTCTCTGGTTATCTTCAGCTTTGCTCAGTAGGAAACTCATTAGCTTCTTGTGCTAGGCATGGAAATAAAACTCTGGCACACTTTGTCTCCATTTCTGAGAAAATTAATTAGAGGGAACAGACACCGCGGCCGACGCGCCAGCCTCCATTTTGACAGTTGCTCTTTTTTCAGCCGCGTATCATTATTTCCTGCTGTTGTTGTCGTTTTAGATATGCTCCGCGCGAGTGATTGTGGTATCGATCTGTTCGGCCCCGTTAAAAAAAGTCTGGATTAAATTCGGTTGTCTCTGTGTTTGCTGTTCATGCTTTTAAAAAAAATACTGTTTACTGTGTGAGGGGAGACGGTATTGAATTTTAGCGTTCCTTGGTACTATATTGGCCTATTTACACAATGACCACGCTCCATCTCTATAACACACACAAGGCAGAAAATTACACGCGATATCTTGGATCTTCTGTTTATTTATTTATTTATGGGCGCTAAGCTTGCGGAGCTACACAAATTGCGTTGCAGCTTATCTTTTTGGTCTGTAATATTCCTTACTGGATACTCCAGCTCTATCTGCGGATGCAATACATGTTTCCCCCGTATCGCCGAAGCTGATCGTGTTCTCCCCTTCTCGACACGTGTGCGTGCGCTTTTTACTAAAACCAGACTCCTTCAGTTAAGGACAACAATGTTGGAGCGAGTTCATAAGAGTGGGAGCGAGTTCATGAGAGAAGTAGCCATGTCTGTTTGTTCAAGTCTTAAGTTTAGCTGATCTTGTCTACAAAACCGGCCTGAAAGAAATTCAGGTTCTGGTTCTCAAGTCGCAGCGATTCTCAGTCTAACATCTCACTGGATTGCTTTGCGAATTCTAACTTTAGCTTCGTATTTTTCTCACGCAAAGCTGTCCTGCAACTTAAAGAGTGTGGAATAAACAACAAAGACTTTATATAAGCATACTTTTTACATTTCTGCCTCTGTTTCTCCTTACCGTCGTCCTCTTTTCTCACTTTGATTGAGGCTGGGGTGGGTTATTGAACTCTGTACAGAATACCAGAGGGACCCGGTGCTTTTGTAGGAGTGGTGATTGGAAGGTGTTTTTTTAGCCGGAGTGGCTCGAGAGGAGCTGCATCTTGGTGATATAAAACATTGATCAGCATTGATTTTGTGTGTCTGCGAGCACGCAACCTTCTTTGTCTCTCTCCTCTCACCTCCTTCTTCCCGCGTTTCAGGCTAAGCTATGAGACGATGTTTACTCCTCGCTTTCTTGGTGGGCGGCATTTTATCCGAACAGAAGATGGTGGAAAATCTATACAATAGATAAATAGAAGAAAAAAACGTAACCTTCTCGGGGACTGAGGGAAGACGAGGGATTCAGGGACAAAGGGAGGGGAGAAAATAGAATGGGTCCATTTTCTGCCCTGGGTCATGAGGCGTGCAGGTGTCCACTTAGTGCGGGTGTGTAATTCATCCTGAGGAATATACGAGTTCAACCGCCACCGTCTAAACATGACATTAATCAAAACAGAACTTCAGTTGAATGTCTGAGGATAGACACGAAGAGGTGTTACAAGTATGATGGGGAACATTTTTGTCATTTTCACCCATAACGTTAACGTACAGAAGTACTCGAACAAAACTGAAATAAAAATGTAGCGTTTGTTGGGCGTCAAGCGGTCTAAATGGAACACTGCTTAGAAGAGGACTACCGCAATCTCAGTTTTGAAGATATGTAGTTTCAACCTGATCTCACGGGTAACTATTTTACGAACGCCGTCGTAAATTGTATAAATTATTAAACTGTGAATTGTACAAAAACATGAATATTTGAAAAGCAAAATTGACGGCACAATTTCACAGAAATACGTATTTTATGAGATGGCTAATTCGTATGAAATCTTACAATCTTACAGTTAGCAACGATTTTCTTTTTTGTCGCCAGTGACATTAAGTCTAGGGAAGGGGTTTAAGTATTGCGTTTTCCATAATAATTATACGTTAATCATTATGTAACGAATTCATTTGTATTATCCACCTCGTAAAATAGTTTTGAATTCCTGTGAGATCAAGTTGATATTAAAGCCCATCACTGGCGCAAAAGCAAATCGTACTAAACCTTTAAATGAGATTGAACAAATTCATACAAATTTGTCACCTCAAAAAGTACAAAGTAGTAAGGAATTGCAGTGAGATTGTGTTTAGTACTTTAAAGCTGATGGTATCCAGGTAGTTATTAAAGATATTATTTACCTGAAAACAAAAATGCTGTCAATTTACTCATTACTTCATGTCATCCTAGATGCCTATTATCCCTTCCTTCATTTGAAAGATTTTTTATATATTAATAAGACCATTATGTTTATCTTTGTTACTCAAAAGGGAGAAGAATTGTATATAAAAATTGTGCGTGAGGTTGGCATTAGAGCAAATACATAAAAAGTGAAAGACTAAAACACAATGAAGACTTTTATTTTTTAATAACATGCTTGCACACCAGCAGCATGTAAAGAAAAAGCAAACACGGTCTATTTTGATACTCTGTTGACTTAAAACACTCCTTTCTGTGACTGCAAATTACAGGTTCTAGTCGTGCTTTGGCATTCTACGACTGCAGGAATTGTATTACTCATTCCTGCAGAGCTATTAAACCCTATGCCCTGGATTTTCTCCTGGAGGTTCAGCCAGCAGTGGTGCAGCGTTGTGGGAGCCAGTGACGGCATTAGCGTCTTGCCGCAGAGCTCGGATGTCTGGCTTTAGGTCCCCGACCGCTCACTGGTGAGGCATGGAGGCCACGGTGCTGAAAATCCCATCAAGCCGCAGTTCCAGGTCCTCGCGCAAGAAAGATGAAGCGCGCTAGCTCATCAGGGGACACGGCCAAGCCCCGATGCCTCTTCTCTCCTTTCGTCCCCTCTCCAAAACTCGCTCTTGCTCTCTCTTCCCCTTTTTCTCATTCACTTCCCTTCAGGGAGTGTGTTGCAAGGCCAACAAGCCGGAACCCCGTGCGCTGGCCTTAGGGGCTGTCGCTCGCTTGTTGAATAAAGGAGCTGACTGGCTGATTGATAGACCCGCACCAGTCCATGCCCCTCGCACGTTTCCTGGTTCACCGCCTTAAATAAGAATCCTTTACTGGGCAGCATGGTTTCAGCATTCGTTAAATTTGGTGCTTGATGGATGGCACCAATTTTCTGGCAAACCCAGATGAGCAACCTAAGCATGCCCCCTTCCCTTCTTTTCCGCAGGTAAGTCCCTGGTGCCCGGCGAACAGGAGTATTCTAAAACGGTATCAATCACAACAAAGGCCACTCTGCCGCAGCGCAATGTTTCAATTATACCTTCCCGCTCCCTTACGGCCAGATCGCCCCGTTCTGACACCCCCCTCATGCCCTGCAGCCAAAAGAGGAAAGCTTGCCGTCTCCTCAGCAACAGAAGCGTCTTTATCTCTTTTAATTCATTTCAGGGTTATTTATAAGTAAGTCTATCATCCCCCTAAGGGCTGTACCAACCCCAGAGCTGACAGATGCTGCCAAAGCCAGAGTAAGCTGCTCTCGCCTGCTGGTGCGGCACTCGGTTCGAAAGGTATCGTCTGGAGCCCGCAGAGCCCTGAGCTTTGTCTGTCTGGCCCGACGGGAGGCGGACGGGTGAAAAAAGTTAAGCAGGTGCAAGCCCAGAGTCTCTGGCGTGTCGGGGTCATTTGTTACTCAGCGAGGACAGACAAGTTCCCCTCAGACATGGCTCGGCAGATGGGAGGTCACTCTTGCAACGCCTGAAACCGAGAGCGGTTGTGGCTGCGGCATTTGGACAAGCAGACCTGGAAAACAACAAATGTATCAAATGGTCTAAGGAAGTCCTGTTCAATTAAGCTGGTTTTGATCACAGAATGTATTTCTTGAGCATTCGTGCGTACAAATACGACTGCAGTGGACGGAATAGAATGTAGTCGTCTGTTTTAACATTTTTTAAATTGACATGGCATCCACCGCAATGCTTGTGGCGAGACAATAAAAAAACCATGAAAGGTGACAAACAGAGAGGCCCGTCTGGATCTGAACGTGTGCGCCAGCAGGGATTTAGAGGGAAAGTTCACGCAAAAATGAAAATTAAAGATTCCTTTTAAACATTTTAACTATTAAACTATTTTCTTTGTGTATCCCAGAACGATGGCGGCACCCATTCACTTTTTACATCAATGGGTACTGTCGTTGTTTGGTTACCGACATTCTTCAAAATAACTTCTTTTGCCTTTTGCATAGGAGAGAAAGTCAGACAGGTTTGAAATGATGGGGGGAATAATTTTTCTGAGAGAACTACCCCTTTAAAGAGAATGAATTTAAAAACATGGATTTACAGTAAAGTTGCATGCCATTTAAAATAAACAAACTAATTAAATTATTACAGTCCAGCCTTTGTAAAAAAAGTCGATTCAACTAACTGCCTAGTCGGTTGTTGGATTGCTTTTGTGCACCATCAATATCTTAATAAAATAAACCTAAATGAAACTCTATCTGTAGTAATGTGCCTCCAGTTATTATGAGAAATTAAATGCTCCCCACCAACCATCTGCATCCCCTAAAAATCCATTAAAAACATGAATGTTTATTTAGATGATTTATATCCACCATCATAAATAAAACGAAAATGTTATCCGTTCAATCAAATAAACTCCACCTTTTATCAGTGTAATTTTGAATGTCATAAAATTGCATAATTAATGAAACCGTCCGTCATCTTTCTCCACAGCTCCCCGGGCTAATCAATGTCACATTCAATAAGTGCACATTTATGACATTTTTAAAGTTTCGGCTTCAGAAACTACGGCTAATTTGTCTCCATCTCCCTAGTTTTTCAGACACTGAATTCGAGATGCATCACACTTGGTGAACTAGACTTCTACTTCGGCACACTTCATAAAGTATGACATTACCCAAGGTCAAGTAGCACTCGGAGCAGCCCGGATCCCTGTTTCGAGCTTTAATCCCCTCTTTCTATTGCTCCGTATCAAAACTGGAGCGCCGGGTCGGGCGGTCCTTCAGGACAGCTGGGTCTTCAGACTAGAACGATTCACTGCAGAGATCCTGCCCATTACCAGTCTCATTAATTAGCTTCGTCTTTATTATCTCCCTCTGGCCGTGACTATTGATTAAAAATTCACAATGAAATGAGATCGATGCACCTCTCTTTAAATCATCAACTCATACGAGCGGATGGCAAGAATTTGACTTTACCTTAAACACAAGGTCTGAAGAAGATCATTGCTCAAGGAACTCGAAGATGCAGAAGGTGACATGCTTGTCACAAGGGATTGTCATCTGTACCTGTGCATAAGAAAAAATCTATTAAAAGCATGCTTTTAACTCGGGTTGTGTATGGAAATGGTTTAGCAGAGATGCTCTAATAAAGTGTCTTCACATGTTAGTTATAATATAATCTATTCTACAACATAAACGTCGGAGTTGCAGTTTATCTTCAATAACTATTAGGCTGGAGGTATTCTCCTCATTTTTTTATATAAAAAATCTAATACTTAAATTCATTTGAAAAGTTGTAGGATTCTGGCACTTTTATAACAAGACACAAACCAGTTATTAAAGTCAACATGCAACCCAATTTATTTCTGTGATGCACATATTTACTATAGATAGTTTTATTGGACACAAGTGCTTGGCCCAAAGTTAACTTGCGGTCTGTGTTTGTCTGGCTATAACTATTTATTTTACAATTCATTCATATTAATATTCTATTGTTTATTAATTGTGTAAAATTACATAAAAAAGCTGCTATCTGTAATTCAACCTCTCTATTGCCATCTCTGTTACAAGAATTCATTTTACTTTGCGTACTCATCTTTACAGTATGTAAGTTGAAGTAAAATAACGTCAATCTAACATTTCCGATAAAATATTGTCCGGCAGCTTAAATTATAAAACAAAACTATTAGCATACCATTGTGAATCGAGGTCAGGTTAGGAGACATCTTGATATTAAGAGTTTTAACACACTTTTTATCTACTAACGGTTTATTGACTCATTTTTGTTTATTTTTAATAGAGAATGTTATGTATGCTGCAAGTTTGAAAAAAAAAAACTGACTCAACATAGTTTAGCTGTTATTCCACATCTCTCAAAGCTCTTCATAAAGTTCATTCAGTTTTGACCTTTAACACACTAGAATCGACATTAATTCGGCTTTAACAATCTGCTAGTATTAATACTTTAAACACCCTTCCTCAACACAAGAGATAAGCATTTTTTATTTGATTTATTCCAACTAGAAAGCAAAGCTTTGAAGCCCAAATGACAGTGGGTCCAGCCAGCACACAATCTGGTTCCGTTCCTGTTCGTCCATCGAAATACGAAAAGTGGACTTTTGGACATCTGATGGCTGGTCTCTCACACGAAAGCTAGTATGCTCGCCGGGGGTTGGGAGGGGGGCACAGCCAGACGCACACTTGGGAATGGTGTGGATGGGTTTGATTCACCCTGGCACACAAACAGAACAACTGGCGGGGTTCTTCTGCAGATGGGCATGCAGGTGGGCATAAGGAAAGGCAGGAGGGAGCGCGGGGCTCCTCTGCCAGGTTTGTGTCGTCCTTGTAGCTCAGAGTAGGAGCATTTCTTTTTTCCAATCGAGCACATCTGGACCTAAGTCCACAATGCTTTGCACTCAAAGGCGCATCGGTGTGAATCTGCACTGCCCTCTACAGGAATCTAATATAGAAAAACGCCTCGCATGAACAAATATTTAAATATGTCCCCACTTGTCTAAACTAAATCTAATTTACTTAGTTTCACGGTTTCTATTTATAGGAAAAGGAACGGAACGATTGCACAGTTGGATTTGAAACAGATTTCATCGAACGGGTCATTCCATCAAACAAGCAGCGGAACGAGGACGTCAATCGGGTCTAAATGAGAACAGCCGTGTTCTTTGTTTTTGGGCAAGAGCGTGCTTACTCATAATGTGTCAACATGAGTCATCGCACTTCTGCTGGTATAAACAACAGCTACACAACAACAAAACTCTTTATCTGCACAACGGCACTGTAAATCACAGCATCAAAAGGCGTACAGCAGATAGCGTCCCTCTCATTAAACGAGGCCTCGCTTGATCTGTTAAGCCTCACTTCAAACAATATTAGAATGCTGTCTTTAATCCCAATCACTTTGCAAAAAAACGAAATCATCGTAGACTGGCAAAGCCACAAACAGCATTGATTTCTTAGGAATAGAATACAGACAGCTAATCGATACGTGTGTGTGTCTTCTGCACAGGCCGTGAGTACAAATCAATGTCAGGGGAGGCGTCATTGACAGGCAGAGTAAACCTGCTCTGAAGCACAGTTAGTGACCCGCTTAGCAGCAATATATATTTTTTAAAGGTGCATATTTTGTTTGGATCGTTCTGAATATTTTGGATAAACAGATCTATGCTCCCTCCTCGCAGTTCCCATCAGTTTCCAACACTTTAGTCAACACGATACGGCTTTCAGAGATCGGTTCGCGGCTGTGATGTATTAAACATTTGAAGACAAAATGGAGGGCAGGACTAATACACCATCGGCAAATGATTGGACTGTGTGAATTGGTCTCTGGTGACAGGTGACTGGAAGGCATGGTTAAGGAAAAAAGGTACAGTTAGAAAAAATTAAGCACAGTAAGAACATTTGCATGCATTAAAATCCAAGGAGATGCATGTTAAAGGGATAGTTCACCTAAAAAGTTGTTTGTGTATTCACATTCATGTCATTCCAAACATGCATGACTTTCTTCTGCAGAACACAACGTTTTTTGAAGAACGATGGTAACCAAACAACATTAGCTCATTGAGCTCTTTTGTATGGACACAAAACCACAGAGACATTTCTCAAAATGTCTTCTTTTGTGATTTGTTTTATTTTTAATTCACATACTGTTTTCTCCAACTCTATACTTTCAGTATATGTGCTGTATTCAATCAAAATGAAACAAATACAACCACAAAAACTGCTTTCTACTGCCTAATGAGTTTTGTGTTGTAATTCTTGTCCAACGATTGACCCAAACATATTACTCCCAGGCCACCCTTGGTCTTTGCCCTTTCCTGCTCATCAAATCGCTGCTCCACCTCTGTCCCAAACTCAACTAAATGATTTATTGATCCAGGGCAACCTCCATATAACCTGTAAATTACCTCAACACAATGTCATTATCTACCAATGATGAGTAGGGCCAAAAAAACCAAGAAGATGCCTCTCAGCGGAGACTTCATTCAATGCTGGACCAAAGTCTGATTCAAACTTTGATCAGGCTTAACCTGCTTTGCAATAATTACTAATCCTGTGAGGGTCTAGATGAGGTTGGAGGTTCAATGAATCCATGGACCCATGACCACCCGTCTGAAAGCCTTCTTTGAACTTACCGAAGAGTTGCAGCCCAATTCGTCAGTGAGATAGATGAGACGGGCCCAGCAAACCGGCACTCGGGTCTTCTCCGCACCACCAACCTGGTTTTATGACAAAAATATATATTGTTATTTCACGACGGACATCTAAACTATTTAGCACCGTCTTATAGGGTAAAGTGGAAAAGATGTATAGCGTGTAGGAGAGAACATGACAGTTTCTTTATTAAAACCAGATCTATAACGTGATTTGCGCTTTATTTACATCTTTACTACATGCAGCAAACAAAAACAATTCAATGAAAATTGATAGTTCTGATCAAGGCTTATTTCAAGTCGTCTAAGGTAGCATACATAAATATTTGAATTAAACCTTGACAAAATGGGTTTAAAATCAAGGTTCGGAAAAACACATTAAAACTCAAAGTTTGGTAAAATGTGTACAAACCCAAACTTTGCTTTTAATGGAGAAATTACTCAAAAATGAAAATTCTGTCATAAATCTCATACCATTTTGTCATTTTAAACCCGTGTGACTTTCTTCTGCACAAAAGAAGATATTTTGAAGAATGCTGGTAACCGAACAACGGCAGTACCCATTGACTTGAGTTTTTTTTCTTTCTATACAATAGAAGTCAATTGGTAGCGCCATCGTTCGGTGACCAACATTCTTGGTAAAGAAAGAGTGATCTATCACTTTTAATTTTCATCCAAAATGTCCGTATTTTACAAAACCGTTGGTTTGAAACAACAAAGCTTTTATTGTAAAAGAATATATTAATTGGGACAACATTATTGCTCATATATATTTTTGTACTGTGGGTAAGGTGTTCTTTGGCACAACCCAAGTACCTAAAACCTCTTCCAGCTGTGTTAAAACCCTGTTACGTTCAGTGCTTAACTTCTCATCTACCGCAAATTAGTAACATATTTTTTAAATCAATACTGACACTTACAGTTGAGTTTGGCTGCATCAAGCAAAAGAAACTAAACTAATAACCGGGCAAAAATCGCAACACACATCGTGCCAAAATACAAGTGCCACTGAAGTCCAGCGAGTCTATCAAAGAGGAATATAGTGAATTAAACAGTGAGTGGGTGGCCTCATTCAAGCACTGAAGATACTGTCTGTTGCTAATGAGTGGTTGGACAATTAATGCAGAGGAAAGAAGTACAATTAATAACTCATCATTCTTCACCAAGGTCAAAAAGTTTAATGGTACCATTTCACTTCAATATCAGGCTAATTATACTTCGCCAGACTGAAATAAAACTAAACACAGGGTTATTTTGTGCCATGCTAACACTTCACAAGCTTGGGGTGGAGGACTTGAAAGGCAGGTGAGCACTGCCCCCGTCTGGTGCTCTGGAGAACAACAAAATTGTATTCCTTTTCAAACCCTCTCTTAGACTATTATTGCATCTTACATATGGTCTACCAAGGCATACAAACAAATTGAAATACTGTCCAGTCATTTTTCACAAAGATGCTAGAACTCAAAAACACCTGAAGCACTGGATTAAACCGTTAAAGGGGTCATACGGCACGCATACGCTTTTTTCTGTGTCTTTGGTGTGTTATAAGTTGCCCATGCGTGTATAAGACTCGTAAAACTGCAAAAATTTGAGTGTTGGAAAAAGATGCATTCTTTCTGAGAGCGAATGCTCACCAAGACCTGCCTGAAACGCCTCGTGTAACCACACCCCCACAAATCTACGTCAGTTGGTGCTATGATGACTAAGACCGCCCAAATGTATACGCAAGTAAGTAAGTGGGCGAACCTGTCAGTACAATTGCTTTGGAACCTGATGTTCCAAATATGGTAAGAGGCGTTAGATTTCCATCACACGCTCGCAGTATTCGACCAATCACTGCGCACTGGTAAACTGGCCAATCATAGCACACCTCCCTTTTCTGCACTTTGAGCTTCGTAAAACATCTGTGCGTTTCAGAGAGGCGGGGCAAAGAGGACATACAAACATGCACGGTATGTGGAAAATACAGCATTTTTGAACCTTAAATCGTGTATACTCATCGCATTACATCTAAAACAAACGATAATATTCCTTTTAGCCGTGACATATGACCCCTTTAACAAAATCGTATGCAATAAATCATTTTGTTGCCTAACATTGGTCTTGAAATTTAAACAGAAATACATTAGTCCCAAACATTTTACATAATGACAGACATTCTTAAAGCCACTAATGCACGATACAAATTTTGACCAAAAACCGAAGTCAGTTAGCATTTTTCTCTTCAAGTTTTCTATGCAGTCACAAACTTTTTATTCCCAAGTAAATTAATAAAATCGCACAAAGCACACACCACAAACTGTTACTTGAGGTACCCATGTGTTGGATAAGTAGCTGGCACACATCTTTGTAAAGCTGCTTTCAGAAAAGACACATTGTGTGACAGATCCAGTCACTGTTACGGAGTGGATGAGTGCATTTCGCGGTTGTGTGGGAAGAGCTAAAAATAAGCTCGAAGGTCGTAGATTAGAGAAAGCTCGCAGTGCGAATCTATTGCTGGCGAGCTGGAAGGGCGTGACCCCTTACACAGCAAAAAATTAATCTGATAAAGATTACCTGACCGAGCTGTTACTATTGTGCGATCACTGCGAAACCCACGAAAATGATGCAGGTAAGCAAAACAATCAAGATGAGATGAATACAAAACAAATACGGGTTTTCATGGAACAAGAAATGTGGCAGTAATGCTCGAGACAAGGCCTCTGGGTGATGTGTTTTGGCACTGAATGATGAAAAAGTACAGCAGTGGAGTTACAAAAAAGATTGGGCATTTCCAATGCAGACATTAAATCCGGTTATGTCAGGATCATGCTTATAATATGCTTGATTGTGCCGCATGCACTTTCTAACTTAAAGGGATAGTTCACCCGAAAATCAATTCAATCCTTTAAAATGAAAATTGCTCATATATTCACCCTCTTGTCAGTTCAAACCTGAATGACTTCCTTTCTTCTACAGAACACGAAATAAGATATTTCAAAGTTAGTTGTATGACCATTTCTCAAAATATTGTCTTTTGTGTTCCCAAACGAAAGAGTCATTTACAGGTTTTGAACAACATAAGGGTAAATAAATATCGACAGAAGTTTTATATTTGGATGAACCATACCCTTAACTGCCCTGCATATGGTTATTGATAAAAAGCAAAGAAGCTGTACATTTATATTTTAAACATATTTGCAAATTCGTACATTCCATAGACATCTAGTAGCTCAACAGAGAACATTAGACGGCATTTATCACCTAGTAAGACACGAAGGCTTACAGTATATACAGTAATGATCAAATTTCCCTTTTTAAAAAAGCAGATGAGAAAACATGAGGAACATTAAATGTCCATTGTGCAAAATTGCCTATCACAGCAATCCAACACATCCGACACCTAACCATATTCTCAGTTTATGGCATGTGTGGATGCTATTTTCTGTTAAGATTTAGGCTTGGATGAAAACTATAACATCTGAAAGCCATTCATTGTATAAAGGCACAGAATTAATGCACGAGCTGCATGTCAATAACAGAACAAACACAGCCAAGCTTTTTTCTGAAAAGAAAATCTTAAATGTGCAACATTGCAGCTCAGTAGTCACAAGAGAAAAATTGTCCTTTTTTCACACCTTATAAAAACTGAGAAACCTAGTACTGTCAGGAGAACAAATGATCATCAAGCTTAAAATAAAAGACATGCACCAAACACAAGACGCTCCACTCCAAAGTCTTACTTAACCCATTCGAAATACGCAATTTCGTCGAGATCCACCGGGTAGTCCGTCAGATGTATCGGCTCTTTGTTATCGTATCGTTCTCCTTTGTAACTTGTCCAGCGTCCTGCCGGCAGGTAGATATCTCTTTCCTGCTTGCCAGGTTCCAGAACCGGCGCCACCATCAAATCATCTCCAATCAGAAACTGAGAATCAATTCGATACGCAGTCTCATCGCTGGTGGCAATCCACCACAACGGGCGAATTATGGGATCTCCGGTGTCCAGAACTTCTCCAGCCAGCTCGATTACCCTCGGTGCCACCAGCGTCTCGTGCAGCTCTGTGAACTTTTGAGCAATAGACACCACCTCTTCATCATACTCCCATGGAGGGATGGAAAACTGCATGGAGGGCATGAAGGCAGACAGCTCCAGCCAGCGGATGTAGAGCTCACGGTCTGGCAGTCTGCCGTTCCCATCGGTACGGTTCGGATACGCGTTGCCTCCGATCATGTCAGGCAGAATGAACTGGTAACCTAGGATGCTGATGGTGAGAACGGTCGGGATCAGGGACTTAAGACCCAGCTCATAACCCCAGACGGAGTCCCGGTCATTGAGACGGAAAAAACAAGAGATGTTCTGAGAACCGTAGCCGGATCGAAGCTCTGCTCGCTCGTTGAAGGGGATTGCCATTTCAGTGTAGCGTCGCGTAAAGGTGCTGGGGTCGGGGAGGTGGGCTCGGGTTCTGAACTGCCAGGGTAGGTAGTTGGTCTCGCCGGCATCCAGTTTGAAGGAGGAAACCCCATATTTGGAGCGTAAGGAACGTAGCTGCGACAAAAACCAGTTTCGAGCATCAGGATTGGTGAAGTCCAGAATTCCTCCGATGCCGTTCCACCACTTAACAAGTGCAGGAAGTTGACCTGTTGGCTCCATTACGAACAGGCCTTTCTCTACGCATTGTCCGAAATTGGACGAATCGTAATTCACAAAAGGGTGTGTCCACAAAGATATCAGCAAGCCGTCTGCTTTGAGCTTTTGAAACATGCCAGAAGCGTTTGGGAATTTCTGTTGGTCAAACTCAAACTCTCCGTAATGTTTAGTGTAGCGATCATCAAGTTCAAGGTGGCTACAGTTAAAACCGTGCTTGCGGATATTCTCCGCATAACTCAAAAGCTTCTCTTGGTTGATGTTGGTTTTATGTAAAGCCCAAGTGGACCATATAGGGTGCCTGAACATTTCTTTGGCAGGCACTTTGTTCGGTTTGGGGAAGTATCTGCGAACCATGACTTTGTGGATGGAGGTCACATCCGGGCCCACGCAGACTCTGTAGGACAGCTCAGCGTACGGAGGCCGGCCAGCTGCAGGTTTATATGGACTGTCTTGATATCGTGCCTGGAAGTACATGGTTTTCTCTGTATCATTCCAGCCCAGATGGAAGGGCACAGAGTCGTTGATCTTAATGGCCGTAGCATTGGAGGAGAGCCAGTAGCGCTCCAGAATGCCGCCGAAGTCGTTGCGATTGGAGTACACGTCGCTGGTGACAAAAGGTTTGGGTGCCTGCTGTCCTGAGATGGCGATTGGCCAATGTTGAACTGCAGTCTCAGCACCACCGTACCAATGTGATTCATTGTAGGACATGGCATGTTCCACAGGGCGATCGGATTCTAGCTCCTCCCAGCGCACACGGTAACACATCACGGTCTCTTTTGGTTTCACAGTCATGATGAAGAAGTTGACCTTTCCGGCAAATGAGCGAGAGCAACGTAGGATCACTCCCTCATTAGAACAGGAGTCAAGATCAAGTGTGCCGGACCTGAAGAAAGCAGATCATAATCAGATCAAAAGGATGCTGTAAAATAGCAGAAATAGAAAAACTATTACTACTAAACAAAGTTATCGTTGCATAGCTTTAAATAAGGACCCACATTTTAGAATAAATGGTATTGGACATATAAAAAGACAAACATTGAAATAATTGTATGTATTATTGTTACAATAACTTGAACAGACCCAACAAAATATTGTTCCAAACCCTTAAATGGATAGTTCACCCCAAAATTCTGTCGTCATTTACTCATTCTCTTGTCATTTCAAACAAAGTTATTTTAAAAAAAAAAATGTTAAACGAACAACGGTGATTCCCATTGACTTCTATAGTATGGAATCAAAACCAGTGCAAGACGATGTGGTATCGCTATTGTTCAGTTATCATCACTGACATATACTTTAGACATCTTGCAGAGTGCAGACTGACCTGAATCCCATCTTCAGCACAATCCCA
Organism: Triplophysa tibetana; assembly: GCA_008369825.1. Classification (NCBI taxonomy): domain Eukaryota; kingdom Metazoa; phylum Chordata; class Actinopteri; order Cypriniformes; family Nemacheilidae; genus Triplophysa; species Triplophysa tibetana. The sequence continues at coordinate 5,399,849 of CM017898.1, forward strand.
CCACCCTGGTTGCGAATAAGAAATCCATCCTTATTCAGATCGAGTAATTCCGTCTTCAGTAGGTCGGCTTTACGAAGGGAGGCGATATAATAACACCATGCGGTCACAGCCGCAATAACCAGAATTACCCCAATAATTCCAGCTCCCACTAGAGGGCGACTCTCTTTGTCCATCTTTTTAATGGGCACGCCATCGGTAATTGTTCCCCCGGCCCCTCCTGGGACTACTTGGTACATCCTGGATTTTTCTTCTCAACTTCAGTTACAGTAGTACGAGTTTCTGTTTTATTATTAAAATGGATTAATGAAGGTAAATTGTCATTTGTTCGCTGACCTTTGCAGGACAACCACAGAGGATTTTTTGCTAAACACAAGTACTGTTGAGTCTTATATCCATGTTTTCGCTCACTGTGGCCTCTTCCTTGGCACTATCCTTTATGCACCTGGGGGGAAGGAAGTGCCAGGAAATGTAAGTCAAGAACAAATAAGCATTTACTTGTCATGCATTAGTTATCCAGGGTGTAAAGGTGTTAACAAAACCAGTGCCTGCATGCTGCCAAGTTTCTCAGTGCGGCACTGTGTGGACTGACTGTTCCAGAGAAAAACACAAGACCACCTGCAAAACTTTGAAAATGGCAAAAAAGCCATCAGACAGACTAAATAAAAAGCAAATCAGTGCATTATGTTTACTACTAAATTAAAGTCTGAGGCAGAACTGCAGTTGCACGGGATCACTCTTATTCTGTTTTTATACTTTTTTTGTAAAGCACAATTTTTTTGGTACAGCTTCCAGATAAAGTTATAGATTCATATGACTTCACCACAACATTTCATCTTGCAAAAAAAAGAGGAACTTGAAAAGTTAAGCAATAGTGAACCCTGGACAGCAAAGGGAAGCATGTCAAGGGCACTTAGCCACGCAAATGCACATTTAAATTCATGGAAGCATTTTCATACTAACATAAAACAACTGCGGTAGTTTGTTTAATACTGCAATGTTTGGAGAGATAAGGTAATCGCGTTCACGAGTAAATGACATTTCGCTGATACAGAACATGTGACTTAAAGAAAAAGGGCTCTCGGTGTTTTCGCACCCGTAGTGTTTACAAGATAGGGGCTCAAAGAACACCAGAGTACAAATATGGTCAGAAAAATAGGTCGGGTGGTTTAAACGAAGTTGTACTAAAATAGACACAGCAATGACTGACTTGCATGCTGTTTGTTTTGAAACGTGTAGACATAATTGACACAAAGATTTTGTATTGATCAAAGTGTGAAGCCATACAAGTCCTGACATATAAGTTAAGTTAGCGTCAATAAACAATTTTGACAAAATATTTAGATTTGGAAGGTAAAGGAACACATGATTAAGAAAAAATATAAAACAGTTTAGTAATTTTATCACATGAAACACGAGAAAGCACGGAGTGGACTGATCGATCAACAGAGAGAAAGACTAACGTTAGTGTAAAGGCACGTAGGGTTTAACTGGGGTAGCCTAAAATTACCACAATTCGGCTGTTTAAATCTCTAAATATTTTAGTTAGACGAGAGAAAAGACTTACCAGCTCGAGTAATCTTGATTTCATTGTGTGTTGACATACTCTGTCTCTACAATCCAAGACGCTGAACTCTCTCTTGTAAGGGGAGGAGTTTTTCCTCACAGACTTCGACTGCGGAATTCTGGGAAATTGAGTGTTTCGACAGAGAACGCGCAAGGATTTCCGGATTGTTTGCGACTCTTTCTTCTGGTTGTTGTTAAAGAGCTATAATACCGAAAACTAAAATACCATAGCAACTACAGCTAATCTATGGTGACTAAAAACATTCATCGTTAATTACATATATTCATAGATAAACCTTTTCGTTGATGTATATAATTTTGTAAACACAAACTAATACAGACATTTGTATTTTTATGTACAAAACGAATAGATGGATTAAATAATGACACTCAAAACGTTTAATTACAGGTTATTTACAGCCAATTAAACAAATTATGCAGTCATTAAAATATAGTTTTATATTTAAAAAATGAATTTATAATAGTAATTACAATTATTCTGTAACCATTAAAGGAAATGCCCAATATGGCTTTCAGTAGTACATTCCTTCTGACAAAAACTCCGGGTGGATTATATAGTGTCCAACTTTATAGCGTTTCACCACTTGGAAGCAGCTGTGTCCTTTACTGTAAACCAAAACATCTGGATTTAAAAAAGGAGTCTATAATCAAAGCCATTGAGATCCATTAACACACATTCATGCTCAGAATTTGTTCTTCTGGTGTCTTCTGATTTTTTGGAGGTTATATGAATAACTACCTGCAGTCAGGTGTGGACTTTGAGCGTGGTCTTCTGTGATGATGAGTAACTTGATGTTTTATATTTTTTAAAGCTGGCATGACATCCATCTTTTGGTCATACTGAGAACTTAAATGATCTTTGCCTTCGTATTTCCTGAAGTAGACAAAATATTTTTTCACCTGAAATGCAAATATGCTAAATATATTCCATAGTTTTTCTATAAAAAAATACTCAAACTACACAGAGAAATAGTATTATATAAAGACTCGTTCATATGAAACCCAATGGCAAAAGCATTACCCTTGAGTGTTTATCATAGAGGAATGTGGGACGTCGGTTCGCTGTGGTTTCAGAAGCCAGCCAGCAGGTGGCAGTGTGTACACTGCAGTGGAGGCACGTGCTTTGGAGTCTTTCTGAGAACTCTGCATTGACTCTCCTGTCTGCACATCTTCAAGGGAGAGCAAGGAGATAAAAGTACCAGTTGAGTGTACTTGTATGTATATAGTTGATCTGTTCTATTATGTCCAATTTTATGAGCAGAGCTGTTGCCAAATAAAACAATTCAAGCAATACGTAGAAATAGCATGTACATAAAACCAGAAAAGGAATTCACACTGATTTGATTGTTATCAAATGCTGGAAAATACTACAATTATTACAGAAGTTAAAATAGATTTAATGGTTATGATGAGAATTGTAGGTAAGTAAAAACTATAATGGTATGTGGTCTTTACTGGTCATGTGTCGAGCTGTATTGATGGGACATACTTGTAATGGTTTTATTAGTAAACATTTTATTGTGTAATGCAAAACCTGCAATAACAACAGTAGTTTGTTTAAGTATACCTGGAAACTGGACTGATATGTGTCTGACTGGAGGTAAAAATGAAATTGGGGTCGTGGTCTGAAAGTGCCTCTGGGATCCACATCCAGTCTGAAGCTGTCTTGGCATCAGGAAGTCCTGGGTGGCAAAAAAATGCCAATACCAACCTTAAGTGGCACTAAATAGCCTGTTACACTTATCCAGTAGAGGTTAGATTGTTTTGCTAGTGAGAGTCAAACACTGTTTAGTGGTTAGGAAACCGTGTAACCAGAACCACTTGTACAAAGCCTCCCACATGTAGGTTGTTTTGCAGAATCAGGTGGCTAATGCTCTATGGACTGATGAATTATTCATGTTTTGGCACAAATGTTGATTGTTGTTTACAGTCTTTATCTTTCTAATATTGATTTTGTATTGTTGCATTTTTCACAAAGCTCATGCACACGAAGTAAAAATAGGAAATATTCAAAAATGTCAATTTTCTTGTGGTTACAAACTTATATCTCGGAAATGATGCAAACGACATAAATCTCGGTAATTGTTTCCCCGGCTTCTCCCAGGACTTCTTGGTACATCTTGCTTTGTTTTCTTCTCAACTTCAGTTTTACTATTAAAAAATGGGTTAATTAAGGCAACGGTCATTTGTCTCTTTGAAATCTTTCACAAAAAAAGGGAGTTTTTACAATAATGCCTTAATACGCATACTTCCTAAGATATACTATATAATACACAAACGACTACGCAAAACAATTTTTAAAACATCACCACAGCTCTAAAGTTCTGGTTCTTACCGGCCGTGGATGAGGGTTGTTCCTTCGATACGCAGAAGACGGTCTGGGCTGGGTGGGTTTTCCCCGAGCCGGGTTACTGAATTCTTCTGCGTAGGTAATGCTGAAGTGTAGTTGAGGACCCATTTCAACTTCAACTACTAGACCAAGAGTCTGTCTACAACTTGAATAGACCTGCCTCACAGAAAATTTTACCTCCACCCCTCCCTCTCTATCTCACCACGCATCTCATACCCACAGCATTGCTTTAGTCTGTCAGTTCCTTTTGTCTATTCTGTATCTTCATCTTTCAATCCCTTATCTCTCCATAGGATCCAATCAGCTCTGATATCTTTCCATTTATCACTTTCTTTCCTGAAGCAGGTGCCCATAGTATTTGAGTTCATAGTACACACAAAGCACATTCTAATGTGATGTAATTCTGGCATTGGCAACACGTTATTATTACACGCTTTAGTAATAAGAAAGAAAGAGATGGAAATGAGATCATGTGCATCCTTCTTTCATCAGGTTCGACCCCCCCGGGTTGCCACCCCCTATCGCTCCCTTAGACAGAATGCCAACAATCAATAATTCAGCTCTGATCCGGTGTGATTTTTGTGGCTCTTGCTCAGTGTGGCTTGACCGAGGTGAATCGGGTGATGTGAGATCTGTTTATCGGATGTCATAGTACAGACTCAGTGTATTTTCTCTCCATGTCTGTCTCGAGTGTCTTTAAAGAGAAAGTTTACCAAAAAATGAAAATTCTGCCATCATTTACATCATTGCAGAACACAAAAGAAGAAAGTTGGTAACCGAACGAAGGGGGTACCCATTTACTTGCATTGGTTTTGTCATCACAATAGAAGTGAATGGCATTTTTCGGCTACCAAAACTCTTTAAAATATCTTCTTGTGTGTTGCAGAACAAGGAAAGTTATACTGGTTCGAAATGATAAGAGGGTAAATAAATGACGACAGAATTTACATTTTTTGGGTGAACTATCACTTTAAGGGACCACTAGTTGAAATCTTTGAATATTGGAGCCTTTGTTCATGTCATTGAGGTACAACATTGTGTATGTGGGTGTAAAAGTCTACAGACAAAAATATAAGTGATTCTAAGATGCAAAAAAAATTGTAATGTATGATTTTTTGTTAGCTACTCCATTTGTATTGTATTGTGGCATTAGAAAATATATGAACAGGATTACTTAAAGGGATGGTTTACATTAAAATAAAAATTCTGTCATAAATAACTCCCCGTTATGTAATTTCAATGTCAATGACTTTCTTTCTTCTGCAGAACACAAAATAAGATATTTTAAAGAATGTGGGTAACCAAACAACACTGGCACTGATGACTTCCAAAAGGACACCAAACCACTAAGACATTTCTCAAAATATCTTTTCTTATGTTACACAGAAGCAAAAGAAGTGAATAGATAATGACACAATTTGTATTCTTGAGTGAATCTAAAACAACGAATTATTAGGTCAAGTTAAAGAAAGGACTTTATAAGTGATAACTGAGTACTTGGCAATAACCCTCAGTACCTGTCAAATATCCTCCTTTGCTATGCCAACACAAGTAAATCAAAATGCAGTCTGCGAACCCATTATGCACCGGACAGCTTGATTGTTCCAGAGGGGGAAGCATTTTATACATAATTTATGAAATGAAACCGATCTCACAGGAGGTTTATGTCCAGTTCCACCTAATATTATGAGTAAATAACCACTCAAAAGGAAATAAAGTATTGAAAAGAAGTGTGAATAAACACCAAACTTAATATAAACATGACATAAAGTATAATATACAGTAGCAGATTTACAGCAGGTGTAGTGAGGCTTCTTAAGGGGCATTTTGAAACACCACAACCCACCCGTGACCCTGTGCCCATATTTATCCGCCTCTGTGTGTCCATCGCTTCTCTCTTTGGCATCAGGTTGATTTTAATGTGGCTCATGAGTTCCGTTTCTACTCTAGACATGTTAAACTTTCATCCTTCATCGTCGAATTTAGTCTCACTTTGTTGATCAATGTGTGAACATTCAATGAAGTTAGATACAAGGATTTTTGATGGCAGAATTTGCAGATGAGGCGTGATCTTTTATTTTTTAAAGAAATTCAAGATAGAAAAAAACTACAGTAATGTTCATTTACAAGAAAACCTCTTTAAATTACACAAACAAACATGTTCCTTTCCATAGATGTTGGTGTAGACAGCTTTTGGCGCTGGATCTTTGATGTTTGATGTTTGGTCTTCCACAGTTTATTGGTGCTTGGCTTTCATCGTTGCTTTAAATTTTGTGTAGACGTGCCCAAATTTCTAAAAACAAAGCACATTAATCAAAACAACAAATCACAATGAAGCAAACCACAGATCATGTGAGTGAGGGGTAGACCCTTCAGATTACTGTTCTTGTTTACATTTACACATTTGTCACACTCTATTATGGAAAGTAACTTAAATTGTATATAAAGGTGCCGTGTGTCATTAGTTTGCGACATCTAGCGGTGAGGTTGCCAATTGCAACCAACGGCTCACACCACACCTTCGGCTTTTGAAGCCCTACGGAGGCTGAGAGAGGGTAAAATGTCGTCATGTTTTGCTTATTTTCCGAAAGAGATAACGTATTTACAAAACACGTTCAATATAGCAGTTTGTCCATTTATGGCTACTGTACAAACAACATAGCAAATCCCATGCAACTGTACCTGTTGTGTATGTAGACATAAAGAGCTCTTTCTAAGGTATACACACCGAACGCTTCATTATGTAATGTCTCATACACCTCTGAACACACAGTTATGTATATATTGCACTAGCTCCTCCAAAAAACTACACACTGGTCCTTTAAGGTCCTTTCTTTCTAGGGAATCAAACGCATGAGCTGCTAACTCAATGCTCAACTAATTGAGCTACAGCAACAATTGAAACTAATCTTAACTTGTAACAAAGGTCTCCGTACATGTACAGTAAATTAAGCAATGTGTTCGCACCTGAATGGCATAATAGATTATTCCAAGGTATCCAGCTATACACCCTCCCAAAAACAGGTCAAAGGCAGCAGGTTTTACCCTAAATGTGATGAAATTGAATTAAAACAAAATTCAGTTTGGGCAAACTGTAATTACCGACCCATTTTAAGACTCACCTGTACATCATCATTGGCTGACTCATTTGATCATAGAATGTGATTTCAGGATCCCTATAAAATTCAGATAGCAGATTTAACATGTCTGTGTGTTTGGCTAGTGTATTCTACGTATTTTATAATTCCGTTTTTTGTCTCAACTATCTATCTGCATAAATGAATGAATGTGAAATATCTGGTGTGTTCTAAAAATTACATATTAATAAGGTAAATAATGTTATTTAGGCTTTCTGTTAATGTGATGGTCAACTTTATGGGTAGTCTTTTTATATTACCATTTGCTGTATCTATAAACAATAAAGTCTGTGATCTGTCCATATTTGGTGCTTGTAAGACTTTCTTTTTGCAGAAAGTGTATAAAGATGAAAATGAAAGTTGAATGAAAGACATTTTAACTATTTCAAGAAATAATCAAAAATAGTTCCTTGTATGTACAATATATGTATGTGTGAGTGTGTGTGTGTGTGTACCTTCTGTCTAGGTGGAATGTGTGTCTATAGACCTGCTTTAGATAATATCTAAACTCTTGCTCCAGGCTGTTTATCAGGAGTACGTGTTCTGGCTCTCTGTCAAGCAGCTGAACGGCTCTAGGAATAGAAGTCATCATGGACATCAAAGCAGACAAACGGCTGTCCTGAACATCCTACCCACAATCATAAACATAAAAAAAAGAACAGTCACTTAATAACTTAAAGAGTTCCTGTAAATTGGTAGACACTCTGGTTATGCTTTCCACATCTATTTGTGTAGAAAACTACTTTGAAGCATTTAAGCATTAGGGTGAAAAAGACATATTTAAGATGATGATAAGTCTAAATTCAGTCAAGTGTGTCCAAATACAATTGCTCTACCACGACTTCAATCAAAGTACTTCGGTACTACGATACAAACAAAGTAAGTCTAAGTGTCTTAAGATGAACAACAAAATAAGAAAATGAAAATGATTATTACCAAACTGTTCTTAAACACCTGCGTGTCCTTAGAAGAGCCCTGCAGCACAAATGATAAGAAATGGGACAGAAAAGGAATTATAAAGACAGAACATACTGTCTCTTAAGGCAGGATTAATAAAGTGGTTTGTGCGAGTGTTTTCAAGGTTGGTGTGAAGGTTTGAAATCACTTAGACTCTAATGTTTGCCTCACCTTGTCTGTAAGGTTGTATATGAATCTTCCCAAGGACTCTGCAACAATAACCACGTTCCGTCTGAGCTTCATGATGTCCACCTGTTCCCTACATTCAGAAGAAAAACGAGTATGAAATAAATCATCTTCTTTTACTTTAAATGGGTGATATGACACGTCTGAAACGAATATTATGTTTTGTTTTAGATGTAATGCAATGTGTAAACGCGATTTAAGGTTAAAAAACGCTGTATATTCCACATACTGTGCATGTATTTATCTCCTCTTTGCCCCGTCCCTCTGAAACACGTAGATTTTTAACAAAGCTCATAGCTCTGGAAAGCGAGGTGTGCTATGATTGGCCAGTTAACCAGTGAGTAGTGATTGGTCGAAAATTGCAAGCGTGTGACGGAACTGTAATGCCTCTTATCATATTTGGAACAGCAAGTTCAAAAACCAATTGTACTGAGATGTACGCCCACCTTACATGCGCATACATTTGGGCGGTCTTAGTCAAATCATACCACAAACTGAGGTAGATTTGCGTGGGTACGGTTACACGAGGCGTTTCAGGCAGGTCTGGGCGAGCCTTTGCTTTTAAAAGGAATGCATCTTTTGTTCCGACACATGCATGGGCAACTTATAACACGCACCAGAGACATAGAAAAACACATATTCGTGCCATATGACCCCTTTAATATCTGATATAACGTGATATCTCTTTTAATCCTTTTGTTAAGGGATCTAAAGCAATTTTATTTTGGTAGTTTTTCTCACATGGTGTCCAGGATAGACCCTCTTAGCTCTGATTTGGAGTTCTCGATGTGTGACAGAGTGAATCCTGGGATACGTTTCATCCCGAAGCGCTCGTGCTCCCAGGCCACGGTGGTCTCTTGCAGGTTAATCTTCTTATGGATGGTTCCAAAACTCACCCAGGGAAACCGGCCGGAGATCACCTACAGCAGAAACACATCAGGTATTTATCAGAGACGAGGTTCAATGGACCGATTTTCACGTTGTTATCGAGACGAACCTGCTCCAACTCCAGAACGAAGCTAAACTGAGAGGTTCCGGGTTTAGGAGGTCGCGAAACATGAAGGAAAAGCTCATCGCCATTACCGAGGGAGTCCAGACACAGAACGAATGCCACATTGTCATGCAAAAGACTGGATTCTGCATAAAATCCCAATATCAAATGCTTTCAGTCTGTTATGAAGGCTCATTACTGTTACTGTATGACAGTTTTCATTTGGCAGCTAATGTTTAAAGAGTCATTTAAAATAATTCCTCATACCTGCACGGTCCATGTTTTCTTCCAACCAACGTTTGGTGCCTAAAAAGTTGTATTTACCAGCACCAGTCAGGGTGAACAGAAGGTGATATCTACATGCAAAAGGATTTCAATAGCCAACAACAGTTAACATTAAACATAATTGATTAATGATATTCAATATTGAAAAAAAAGCGAGTAATAGTTGTATCACAAAAATAAATGAATGGATCAGGCCTTAAAAAAAAGAATGGAACTGACGGAGGCTGGCTTCGCGGATCACTGTAGATACGCTGAAAAAGTCGAACCAGCTCAAGAAGCATAGCGACGCCACTGCCATTAGAATCAGCACCATACGCCAGCCACTATAAGAGAGGACACATATGAATCATTAAGACACATCCTGTATGAATCTGAACAGAAAATAAATCAACTCCTGGTTTGTTGTGTTAAAAATGTATTGCAAAACTATCTAACGACAGAAAAAGAGATGATGGATTAAAATAATTGTGCTCGATTCATTAGGGAACGGGAAGCCGAGACATCATCTCTCATTTTGACTAGGGGTGCTTATAAAATGACTATATTATCATTACGGCGACATAAATGAAAGAAGCTGCAGCACGAATGAAATTAGTCAAATCTTAAAGGTATATAGTTTACTCAAAAATAAACAATTCCATCAACGTGTACTCACAATACTAGCCTGTATGAAGAACACAAAAGGTATTTTGAAGAATGTTGTTAACCAAACATATTGGCCCCCATTAACTAAACTTAAATATCTTCTTATTTGTATTTTCACCCAAAAGAAACAACATCCTACAGGTTTATACGACGTAAAGATGAATAAATGATGAAAGAATTTTTCTTTTTAGAGAACTATTCCTTTTAACTGATTTGAGAGGTGCAAGTTCATTTCGGCTATACTGAAGTTATAGATGTTTGAAAAGGTCACTACCCACAAAGATTGAACCGCTTCAGCGGTAACTTGCATGAATCATTCTGTGTCGTGTAAGGGAACAGTGTATATTAAAATGATCCAGCATATAGTATTAAAACACTGCGACAGATATACATTCATAGGCTTTGTCTGTGTGAGGGTGACTTACAGGCGCAAGGCCAAACGTGTCATAATGGGCTGTAATGACAATCGTGGGCGGATCTTCTCCAGCTCCGGGAAGAAATCCCTTAAAACGAAGCAATAAATCCACTTTACTGCCATGCAGGATTAATTATAGACCAACTATGTACTACAAAAAAGAAAAGAGTTGCTTATTGTGGCGGGGTGTCAGGCTCACCTCTAAAGCGATGATGGTGGTATCAGTAATAGGTTTGATGGGGGAGCTACTCACTAATATTTGGAAGGCTGTGGTGGAGATTATACTACGAAGAACTGGAAAAGTAACGGAGAAAAAGTCAACAATAAAGAAACACTCATGTTTTTTTGGAAGACAATAGAAGATATTTTGAGAAATGTTTTAGTGTTTTGGTCTCCATACGATGTATGTCAATTTTGTTTGGTTATCAACATTTTTCAAAATATCTTCTTTTGTGTTCTGCAGAATAAAAAAAGTCGCAAAGGTTTGTGATGACAGGAGCCGTGAGTAAATGATGAAACTGTCTTCATTTTTGGTAAATAAATCCTTTAAATTCACTCACCTCTCACTAACGCAGAAGCTGATTTCGTAGCTGCAGCGTGATTGACCTCCTCGTACATGCAGAGCAGTTGTTCATCCTCTGGAGCCACATACACAGGCATCAAAGTTTCCTTCTGCAGGACCTGAGACTCAGCCGCCATGAAACTCTAGAGACGGTGGGGGAAATTCATTTCTGACCTTAAGCTAACCAGGTTGGGGAATTGAGAGGTTTCTAACGCAATCTGCTTTCACCCGCTATTACAAATAACCCAACTGTGATCCTGCCTGTGCAAACCCAGCTGAAGTCATTTTTTACACTACGTAAAGAACATTCTGTGAAAAAAGCAATGCTTTACCACACAACCCTAAACAGTACTTTTGTTGTTTTACATTTCCCAGCCTATACTTTTTTAAGGTTTGCTCTATTTTTTTATAAACAACACTTGGTTATTTTTTATTTGCATTGGAAATCTGTAGGGTTGCTCCATAAAAATGTGAATGATTTATGTGTTTTAGGAATGTTTTGAGTGACCTGTACTATCTCCGGTGGTACTGCAGAGATGTTTTTTGGGAGCAGTATTAACACTGCGGCTGCGTTCTGCTTTTTGGCTTCTAGGTAGCGCTCTTCTGTGAAATCAGGCAGTTTCATGATCACACAGCGTCGAGTGAGACTGTTATCTGCAGCCGAGCGTGCTTCTGCCACCACAATAGCTCCACGGCAACCTGGGGGGTCAAAGGTCACAAATTTGTATTTCAATTTCATATTGGGACAGCTGTAATTCAAATAAGGATGAAAAGAGATGGTGAGTGGTTTTCGTGTTCTACCAAATCAGAAATTGAGGATAAGTCACTAGATGGATGGATGGATGTGTGGATAGATGGATAGACGGATAGATAATAAAAGTATTGGAAGGGAATACTCCAGGTCTTTTACCATATTTGTCCTGTTGTAAGTTGTACTGCTGCATCCTGTAGACATTGAACTCATAGGAGGAGGCTGCAGGCAGCGCAGACGCATGCAGGAGATGCGCTGACAGCAGCACCAGTGCAACTACTTTGGAGGTTCCTGACATTCATAATGACACCCAACATCTGAATGTGCCAAACGTAAATATATGTTACGTAAACTAAACAATATAAAATATGTTTGCTACATGTTTTTCGGTACATGTATCTTTAAAATCAAGCAAAAGTATCAGGTAAAATTAAAACAAATGATGCATTATTGAAGTAGACTCATGTATAAGCTTCAAACTCATCTAAATAAACATTAAGTACACATGTCAGTATTAAATAAAGGGATAGTTCGCCCAAAAATGAAAATTCTGTCATAAATTAATCTTCGTCTTTGTTGCGTCGAACACAAAGATGTTAAGATAAATGTTGGCAACCAACATTACTGGGACATCATTGACTACCATACTAGGTAAAATGAAAATGGTAATCAAAGGTGCCCCATAACTGTTTACTTTCCAAAATATCAGGTGTTTTATACAATAACTTTTTCTGCTAGTCAATGATGTCCCAGAAATATCAACAGCTAGATTTTTTCTAAATATTTTTCTTAGTGTTCACGGAGCAAAGAAATGTATACAGTTTTGAAACAACTTAAGGGTGAGTAGATGATGACTGAATTTTAATATTTGGGTGGAGTATCCCTTAAAATGTCCCTAACAAATTCTAACCACCTCAAAACGAAAAGACTGGTTTGATGCAATAGATGCAACAAAGATGTAATACAGTAATTCCGTATAATATTATAGAGTAATTCTGTGCTCATATTAAATACTGTAATACAACATTGTCACAAGTGCTAACGATTATTGACACGGACCCCCATCTTAGCACTTAGCACTGATTATACTGTCATTTGTAACATAGAAAAGTCTGTTAAATGTAATTAGATGAATAATTAGAAATTTTAACATTTCAAAGACCAAGCAGACTGTTATTTTGTTACTCACCAAACTTCCAGCCGGGTCTCACTTCGTGTGGGACAGCTATCTATACTTTTCTCCAAACAGGACGAATCGTCCAAAGCATGGCTTGTAAAGGGGGTGTCAAGGCTTAGAGTGGCCTGTAGGTAAGCCTTGTGAACCATCTGGCCCAGTAGGGATAAAGTCAAGGTAATCAGTTCTCTCCACCAATCCCAGACAATCTCCAACACTTCCACAGCCCTCTCTCCCACTTATCACAACTTCCTGTTATGTCACTGACAGTATTCCAGAAGAAATATGATTGAGCTCAGACGGTGTTGACAAAAAATACATTGTCAGAAATTACCATGCAAATGTTTCCATAATTCTGAATGACGTTTAAAGGACAATAAGTGTACATGCATAAAAACACACGACAAGAGAGAGTTGCAACTGTATATTTCATATGTATTCACAGATAAGTTTCACTACACAGAACAGTAACATTGTTAAATACTGGTATGGAAACTCTTCACATGTCTACAATCATATTTACTGACAGACCTGAAAAACATAGGAAATAAAAGTAAAAAAAAAGAGTCTATGTTAAAAATCCCATTTATTTCAATAAATTAAAAACATGTCACAGGCAATAAATAAAATGACCCGCTGTTTAGCTTCATTTAAGGCAAACTCTAATTCAATGTAGTAACCGAAAGTGGAGGATAATCCAAGCGATGATACACAACGGTGCGTTTCTCTTCATCCTAAGCAGGGAAGCAGTATTGTATTGACACCAGGAGAAGCATACACACATAAACAGATGAACAAAATCCATCCTGTGGCACATCTACATACCATGACAAAGCGAGAGTATATGTTGCTATGCTAAAAGCTTTCTGACTAAAACATTCATGACACGTGGCAACCAGGGGTTTAAATGGCAACGCAGAGTTAAATATTCCCCGATATAGCAATAAAAATGTTTAAATGAAAAGTTAACACTGTAGTGTTCTGCATTCAGTGAAAAGCAGTGACCGTCATATACTATTCTGGTCATTGATATAGCAATGCAGGAAAACATTAAATATTAGATTATGACATTTTTATATTGTAATTCATACATTCTCCAGATGTAGTACCTTGGATGAGAACTGGAGTGTTGGTAGCATAGTGCTCAGCGTAGTAGGGTGTGACTTCAGGTTTATGTGCTCTTGAAAGTTCACAAAATAAACAAAAGCAAATTAAATAGGAAAGTCCTAATATAGTTGGATGACAAACAAAAGACAAAAAAACTGAGGAAATCTACAGTACATAAGACATGCCTTAAATGACACTGTCTGACAGGACGGTATTGCACTTTAAAATGACTCCATATGGAACAAGATCTTTAAAAAGTGTGTTAAACCAAATGTAACATTGATTTTGGGGATCGTTTAGAATGTTGGCCATGGGCACAGGTTTCCCCAATCAATCCTTTTTTAAACTAAAGAAATAATGCATTTTATGCATTTTGGCACAAATAGTGAATCGTATTGAACAAAATCTGTATCATTGTGTCTTAATGTTGAAGACTTGTATCTAGCAACTGCGTTTATGACTTAAAAGTAAATCAATGCAAGCTTTTCCTCTATCCTGAAATCGTACCAAATCGCATTTTAGATCTAGAGGTTCACGTATTCTTGGACTATCTGCTGATGGAACTAATAAGCTTTAATAAGCTTTTTCCCTACAAAAACCGGTAACTGCGTTGAGTTTTGTGTGCAAGATTTCATTATGTTCAAAATCCACAAGTAACGCTGATCAAAATTTTAAGGAACAAAAATCATCCTTAAAAAACAGTCTCTGTTCAGAGGTACTTTCCCTGACATAACATCTAAACATGATTTGACTATTTCAGCAGATCGGTGTGTGTATGTGTGTGTGTGTATATTTCTAAGAGTATGTCATTTACTCATGTGCTACAAAGCTACTGATAATATATTAATACTTAAATAGGAAAATATGAATAAGAATCTAAATGTGAAACAGATTCTCCTGGTCTCTTTACACTCCCTTTCATTTGACAAAGACGAATTCTCTACTTACGATCTGAAAGTGTAAGCTGAACATAGCTGGGAATTAGAGCATTGATTCCCTAAGGGTCCGCGGAGAACAATATTAACTTTAATGCGGTTTAAAAATTGCTATTTCTTAAAGTGTGAAAGTGTATAATTGCAAAATTTGGCATTTTAAATATATGAATCCATCCATCTTCCAAACCAGTTTATTCTTCAGGGTCGCAGGAGGGCTAGAATCTATCTCAGAATAATAGCCACAGAATAATATTCATTATGCTGTTAAATGATATCCAGTAAGAACACGTTGTTGGGAAAAGGTTGGCAAACACTGTTCTAGAGAACAATATTGAAGAGTCGAACATTCTGTTTTGATCTGTTTTGAACCGCGGCATACGTTCTCCGCATTCAGGTACCTCAATGCATCTGTACACACCCTGGTCTAGCGCCCTCTGGTGATGATAAAAACACTAACGTCCTACCATAGGAGGAAGCAATGACGGTAACATATTTCTTGTGCATTTTCGCTCAACATTCCCTATTTTAAATTAATTGAAATACACTCATTCTATTGTGTTTAATAAATTAAGTGAATCTATTCTTCGGGTCGATTTGACGGCGAGGTTTCGAGGTGGTGGGTTACTGAATTTGACAAGCTGTGGAGGAAGTGGCTTGACAGCACATGCAGGTAGGGTTGACTGATTTGGGAGGGATGAGGTCCAGATCTTCGTCGTCGGGGATTTCGTCCAATCGGTATCCGTCCTTCAGCAGCTGGATGTTTAAGTCTTGGTTTATCTGCTGTGAATGACAATTGATTTAACAACAGTGTTAGTCACCAAATATTTGATCAAGGTCTCATTGATAGTTATTAAGATAAGCAAAATTGTCTTTTATATATAATATAAATTGTGCACACGGTTATATAAAATAACAAGATGACAAGGGTTAAATTAGATTACATGACATAAGATATCTCACCTCGGCGGAAGAATATCCAGATGATGAGTATCTAGACATGTCAAAGTCGTCGTCACTGAGAAAAGAAACACAAGAATGCCGTCACAGATTTGCATTTTCAGCTTTATGGCTGCTAACCAGAATTGAAATTCCCCCCTAGTCATTTTGGGGAAGCAAATAACCTCCCTACAGATACAAAATTGAAGAACACAAATGGATTTTGAATAACTTTGACAGATGAGTGAGCAAAATCCTATCAGGTGGTAAGAAACATAGTTCAATCAATCGACACAATAAGATTCTATTGAGATGCACTGGAGCAAGAAAGAGAAAAAACTGTGAACGTCCATTTATCAGCAGCGATAATCCGTAACCTTCCATTGTTTCTTCCGGTCATTACCAGCTTGTTTTAACTACAGCCAAGGTCTCCAAAAAACAAATAAGAACACAAAGGAATTTTTATAAGCATGTCAGGCGAGGAGAGAAACAGAAAGAGGGACACAATGAAGAACGGGTGATCTAAAACATGACTTAATAACAGTTCTGAGGTCACAGAGATCCAGCTGGCAGTGCAGAACGCATTGTGATAAGCGACTTGTCTGTGTGAGAGACGGGCATGCTGTGCTCGATCCTCTAAGCTGTGCTGCAAAGAGGCCATTCTGGTTGAACTCGTACTGCGAAACTTCTCATTACAAGTGGGTGTGGGCCACACAAATCACAGAGATGATTCTGTGCGTTGGACTCCTGTCAACAAAGATGTATTACTGTTTTATAAACTTTCAGATGGAGAAAACTAAGTGTATAAGAGTGTTAAAGGGAGAGATAAAAAATTAAATTCTGTCATCATTTACTTCCAAATCTATATTAATGTCTTAGTTCTGATTAACACACAGAAAGATATTTGGAAGAATGCTTGTAAGTAACCAAACAGTTCTTGGCCACCATTCACTACAGTAGTATGAAAAAACGCTTTATACATTTCTGTTGAACACGAAAGATATTTCCAGAATGTAGAAAAACAAACCGTTCTGGAGCACTTTTGACTAATATTATAATTTTTCCTACTATGGTTGTCAATGGTGGCCAAAAACTGTTTGGTTACAAGCATTCTTTCAAATCGTTTTCTCCGTGTTAATCAGAACAAAGATATTTATACAGATTTGAAACAACTTCATGCTGAGTAAATGCTGACCGAACTCTTATTTTTGGGTGAACTGTCCCTTAAAGGTGATTCTGATCCTAAGAGCCTTTCTATTTGAGCTATTTCTGAGACATATGATAGAAACATTCAATTTATTTGCTTATTGCCTAATGATTTTGATATACTTTAAACATAACATTCACAATGCAAAGCTCTCCCCACAGTCTAGTCATAAAATATGCATAAAACAAATTGAGAAAACTATTACGGAAAATAAAATGACACCACATACATGAAGTGGGTTAATATAATAAAGCTCATAGTGAAGCTGTTTCGATGAACACTACAAAAATCTGTGTTTAAACTCAAACAACAAACAGCAATAATAAACACTCAAGGTCTGCTATAAAACTATCAAAAAAACACAATTCTTATCTTTACTGTATCTCCTTTAATCCAAGACAGCCAGACAGATATTACATTTTTTTATAAATCTGTAACATATTGTCTAGGATGCCATAAGCCTGAAGACTGTAATAATAAACAATGTGAGTTTCAATTTGAGAAAACTAAGCTTAAACGTGATATAAATAAATACATAGTTCTTTTAAGCAGCTGTTTAGATAATAGTCTTAGTTTAAATTAATGTAAGCTTGGACCCGGAAATGGCATTCCTTAAACAAAAACGTAACAAGCGTATAACATTAGACAATCATAACAAATTCCAAAAACTTTTATATATATATACATATAACTTCTATACATAATAAGTGGAAAAGAAAAAAATGCTACAAACATAGAATATGTTTAAGACATTGCAAAGATATTGCAAACAAATGCAATAAGAGCAAAAGTGGGAGTTGATTCTGCCTCTAGACACATTTGAGAATATTTATAATATGATTCACTTTGATAATGTTGAAGGGTCTCACTTAGCTCCATTAAAAACAGCGGTCACTTCATGAATATGAGTCATGGACATGTATTTTTTCTTTATTCCCTGTCAGTTTCTCAGGTTTGAAGGGCACTGGCATATTGAGCTGGTATTTTATTAACTGTCAGGTCCCTCTGAGATAGAGATGGCTGGCAGAATAACAGCACAAAGCTTTCATTAAGAGGATTTATTACAGACCACTTGTCATTTTACTCATTCTAATCCTTTCCTTAAAGTGAAGAATTCTTCAATTTTCACAATACTTTCTCTCCACTTCACAGGAAATAGTCAAGTGAGACTAATTTGAATGGTGTCATACCTGTCTGTGTCCAAGGCTACGAGCGGCTTTTCATCTGGACTTTGATCCAATGATGAATAGCCTTTATTAGGGACGACCAACCTGTAAGAAGAGCAGAATTAACTAGAGGATGTTTCATCCGAATATAATACAAAAATAAGTAATATAAACCTTTAGTACAAAATAGAAAATCTTTCAGGAATTAATTGTACAATTGTTTGGAGAAATGCAAAGAAGAGTATTTCTGGGTTTTATTTGAAAACTGCATATAAAAAAAATTAAAAAATGTATGGTTGTTATGGCATAAACACCTGCTTTAATGCCGATAAAAATCTACAAACATTGGCAAATATATAACTCTATCAATACTTTTTATTTTATGATTTACCTTTAATCTAGCTAATCCAAACACTTCAGAATTTGGATTAACTGAGCATGACACAGGCCTTTAACACAATCAAACCCATTACATTAGCAAGAGACACATCTTTTATTCATCCTCTTTGGGACAGAGACTCAAGGCTGTGAGCTGTTAATCTACAGGCCTCGAGCTGTGCTCTAAACCAGGCCTGAGGACTAGTCTAAACACTGGAATAATCCTGCCAAGCACAAGGGAACAGTCTGGCCCTCACAGCATCTGATCTAACACTAATTTAAATTCACAGACCGTACAGCCTTTATATAAACCCATCTGCTGCATTTTTATTTATTTTAATACATATTTTTAATGTACTTTGCAAACCAACCATTACTAAACGGCCATCCTTTTGTTTTATTCAAAATAATACAATCTATAATATATATTGGAAAAATGAATGGTGTAGATATGCACAGACCTTTGGAGAAGATCTACAAGCTCTTATTCTGTGGAGAATACAGTTATTTTGTGCAAATGCAGTCCGTCTCACCTTGTTCTAGCCATGACATTATTTTTCTTGGGTTGCTGATTGACCGGACTACCCACAGTACCATTCTTCACTGAGCCCTTCCGTGCCAATTCCCTCTGTTTCTCTATCAAAGAGGAAAAAAGACGAGAAATGAAATCAGCAGTCTGAACGATCTATTACCTATCTGAAATCAAATGCATTTTCTACTGGTGATATTACACAGGATATTGAAATACTGTAAAATACATTTTAAGATTTTCTTGGGAAAATGTTAAGTAAGTTGTGCTTGCAAGGGCTACAGAAAGAATTCACGAGCCCTGGGACAAAATGATAAACAAAGCCAAAAATGCATTTGAGGACTCTTCTCATTAGAGTAGCGTTCAACATTCCCGGTTGTACCTATGAGGGCATCCCTGGTGCTCAGGGGTATCGAATGCAACACTGGATAATGATATTCGGCAATGATTAAAAAAGAGTCATTATCTAAAATACACCAAGCATCAGGGAACCATACAAAGTTTAGTCATTATGTTTTGAGAACTAGCTTTCTTTTATATTATTTATTCAGAGACGTGTTTATGCTGGAGAACAGTTTCTTCGGGTGTAAAGTCTGTGCTTGACTTCTCTGCGACTTTTACACAATGCACCGCATGTGTGTGCGTGATATCTCTGCAGTGCTGCTATAAGTAATAAGGCTGTCAGTGGGTGGATTGTAAAGTGAAGTTTAATTAACAACAGCAACTGGTGTATTTCAGGACGCCGGAACGGAACGGCTACCGCGTGAGCTGTAGACGCAGGGCAGGAAGAGAGAGACAGTGGGCGAGAGAGCCGGCAAAAGAGCAAAAGAGGACTGAGAAGTGAGCAATGTTGTGTCAATGTCGGACTCTCATCCTTGGAGGAATCGCGCCAATCATCAATGAGGCTGTTACAGACCATAAAAACAGGACAGTTTTTGTTCCCAATTATTTTGATTTTATGGTCAATAATTATTGAATGGTTGATTTTAAATATATATGTGCAAATTGTCAAGCCACACCCCCAAACATACACACGTTTTCTGTATTGTATTCATTTTGGGATAGCATTACAAATTAAAAATTTATGATGATGCTGATATGAGTAATTTTATATTACGGTTACAATATACACCAGAATATGCTGGTATGTACAAAAACCCAAACCACTCCCATTTTTAAAACAGGCCCCTCCTCTTTCTCCATGTCTTTCACAGAATAGGAAAATCTGTTGAGGTTGACATTTAAATTTTATCACGTATATACTCATACTGCCCAGCCATACATGGACTTAACTCCAATTTTATATTTATACACAACATTCTTTTAAGAAATAACAAACTCCATAATTTTAGCAATATAAAGCTTTGTAAATTCTTATCTAAAACCAAATTACTCTCTGGTAAAGATGATAAAGAGGACCTGTGGTCCATGTTTTGAAACCCTCACCTATCTTGACTTGTAGTGGGGAGGGTTTGTAGTTAATGGGGACTGACTCTGGTTCCATCGTGCTCGAGTCGGCCTCCAAAGTGGTTGTTGCTGCAGAGTCCTGGAGGAAGAAACAGTCATCAAGGTTGGAAAGAAGACATTTAGAGTGCATAAAACCCTCCTAAATCACAAACACTGTAATAAAGAGGAGCTCTCTCTAGCACAAACCCCATAATTTCCCATCATGCTCAGCGTTCTGGTGAAAATCAAACAGCAAGTATGAGACTGGTTGTGAATAATGTCATCTCTTGAGTCAGGGCGAGTGTTGAGTGGGTTGAATCTGTTGGGTGTTAATAACAGGAGTCAGCACAATATCGCCGCGCTGTCGCTGGAACGGGTCATTTTAATACATCTCTCTCGAACAGTCTCAGATTTGCTTTCACAGCTGTGCTCGGACAGCTCCAAAGACTTATTGATTCCAGGAACTAAAAAAGATGCAGGACCATTGCAGTCAGATGCTTCCTCCACTGTACTTTACAAGTCTGCTATCAATAAACCAAGAGATGGGGTGTTTTTATACCTGCCACTTTAATCCAGAAACAAACAAATAAATAAATAAATTGTGAACAGACAGATAGGTTGATAAAGTCACTGCAACCAGCCACTACTTCTTGCAAAGCTGCATCACGTGATATCAAGCATGTTTTGCTGCTTGTGTTTTCTACGGGTCTCCAGGCGCTCTGTGACATCACTGATGTTTGGGAGAGGAAGAACAGTGGGAGCCTGTTGAATGAGGAGAGCATGCCCAGCCTTCCTCTGCCAACAGAGGGTCTTTTATGTCCTAAAAAGCCAGCCTTTATTGAAGAGAGCCGAAGTAGCAATTCGAGATTCTTATCTGTCATCATTGAGAGCCACCAGAGCCATGTTTAGAGTAATGTTATATTTCTGCTGATGTTCATATGATACAGATGACTAATATCAGCGTCAACCCGACAGTCAACTGCCAGTCTGAGCAAAAGACAGTGTACGGATTTGTGGCCCAACTAGATCAAAAACTATAATTTTAAAAACGTTTTAAACTAAATGTGCTTTTTTACTATTTTAAAATAATAAACTTGTGTTCAGCCACTGGACATATCATTGATGGGAAGGTTTCCTGTGCCAAAGAACAAACTAACAGCTAAAACCCAACATTCTGTGTGTGAGCATGCTAATTTTAAAAGTACTGGAGCTAAAACATAAAAACTAGCAATGTTAAACAAAATTAAAACTAACCAACTATTCGGTTGTTGGATAACTAATAGGGCTGTACAATACTGAACAAAGATGCGATAACTTGGTATATAATGGAATATGATAATACTTCAAATGTAAAAATCTATTTACATTATAGAAATAAATATTCTAAAACTACAAAATACATCATCAATTTTCCCAATTCTTACTGGGAAAAAAAGCTTCAACATGTCTCAACCTAAAATATTGTCTTAACAGACTTTTTTATGAACTAACAGTTATTGCAAACCAATGCAATTGCACACATTTTTTGCAATACTTTCAAAATTTTGATATATTTTGAAGGCTAACGTTAATTTACATAAACTAAATAATGAACTATAAAATAAACCAAATGTCCCCAACACTATTATTACCGACATTAACTTATGTTAGCATGGTTTCAGGGAATAAACAGAAAAGAATTGCATCACAAAGACGTTCACTCGAGAAAAACAAGTATGGCAGCATTGGGAAAAAAGAAAGAAAAAGGGAAACAGAGTTGTTGGTAAAGCAAATCTTATTGGCCGCTGGCTCAGTCTTGGGATAGTGCCAGCTGTAGGCCTGGTAGGGTTCTCTCACAAACCCTTTAGGCCGAGCACCAGCTAAAGAGCGCAGCGGGGGATTTTGGGTAATAGCCCAGCGTGATATCCTCAAGGTCCCAAACACCAAATCATATGCCAGGCGTAAGAACATTGTCATTCATCTCTTGCGAAGCATAGCCTCTATAATTTTTTTCTTTACAGCATCTGGAATTTTACAATTCAAAGCTACAAGGTTCAACATATATCAAAAATAAAACACTGTCTTTCTACTTTTTGGTCAACAAAGCATTCCAGACATGCCTTTGTTCGAGTACAAGGCAATACACATCCAAGGGCGAAAAACGCAAAGCACAGCATCAAAGTCATGCATATTCCACCAGCTACGTGTACAACAGGCCGTGAAATGTATTCAACTCCTCACAAAGAAAACCATGCGGAGTGAAGCCTCAAAGCTCTGCTGAGCCCAATCTATTGCAGCTTAAACTGATTAAGTATGTTGTAACAAGATCCAAAATTACAGTGATCAGAAATCTATGGGAACTGTCAACAATGGGACAAAAAGCAAGTGCATTGATTTATCCTTCGCAAGGCACCCAAATCTATAGCAACAAACCGAGAGATCCGATCAAATCCAGATCTCTACTACATAGAATCATGTAGAGCGTTGGTAGTTATGTTGTAAACCTGCAGGTCTTGCGATAAATAAATCTTTCACAACGACTAGCATTGGTTAAATGGCTATTTCTCTACAAGGACCTAAAACTGGATGTCAAATAGAAGGTCAACATTTCATACCAGACATTGGTTTAGATTTCCTTATGTGACCCTGTGATCTCCGGGACAACTGACTGCTTTACAACTGTCTTGTCAATGCGGCATTTTTGTAATGAAGGTTGGGAGATGAAGACTGATGAATTGGTTGCTGACACAGCTGAACCGATAAAAAGGATTGGTGAGATTATCTGACAGACTGCACTTTGGACCAATCACAGCAAAGCAGGATCCATAAAGTGGTGACTGACTAGTAGCTTGGGATAAGAAAAAGACAGTGTAAAATAGGTTGAGAAATTGATCAAAATTCTTATCAACCAATCATTTCGCTCTGATTTTAGGGGTAGGTATTGGTTAGGTATTTATGTTTGCCTGGCAGTCATTTTGTTCCACAGAAGTTAAAGATGCTGATCCGGCAAAATGTCTTATTTGGCAAAAAATAGCATGCTGAAATTAAAATCTGTCCCTCTTGTATTAAACTCGACCATGTGGGCTAATAAAAAGCCTTTATTCATCCATCCCTCTAAATAAAGATGAGAAAAACAATCCTCTTGGTGGTTACAATACAGCACAGCCCGATAACCGGTAAAAATGAGCAGGTCCGAAAAGCAGGTGCGAGGTTGTTATAAGCCCTATGTTCTTTCTTTTTCTACCCACAGAGGAATCCATCAGCATGAGAAAGCACAGTGTGTTGTATTGAGGAACAGCTGGGTCTTCGGCTCTCTGGGGCGCCGGTGAAAAAAGGGAACGACAATATCTCGTCTGGCTATATCTCACCAATCTAGCACATTCTTATTTGTGCATTTGACCCAGCCCTTCTAACTGAAAGCAAACACACTTAGTTTTTACTTTGCAGGACATTAGTGTGTCTACCACAAGCTTTCAAGCAAATGAAGGTCTGAAGAAATTCAAGATGTATTTGTCTGCTTCTACTGTCTGATTGGACAGATCAAATCAGATCAGATCAGATTAATGTTACTCAAGTCTTTATACCGGTTAACTTTATGTAACGTTAAAACATTTGATTGATGACAGTGTGTCAGATAAACGTGCACGTGGACTTTGGAAATCCTTACGTGAATGAGGAACTGTTTTTGTTTTGTCACGGAACGTCTAGACGTCCCAATATAAACTGTTTAAAATTTAATTGATACACATAGAAATACATAATGATGTAAAACGACGATTTGTCATGACTAGAATGACAAAAGTGGTCATGTATGTCAGTATACAACATTATATATAACTTATGTACCCGATATTTTATTTAGGCTAAATGGTGTTAAGCATAACAAGGCTGGATTTGCATATTTGTTTTGGAATATATTAAGTATAACTAAGTGTTAAAGCACACAAGTGCTAAAAAGTACTATAGTATTTTTATATTACAGCTGCATCGATCTGCAAACAATCTAGACTGAAAGTAAATTTCCGTTTTATTAAACGGCATTACGGATTGATTTCTTCAAGCTTTAATTCCTTTCCTTACGTGGCTTTATTGATCTCAACTAAAATACAGAACTGCTGTTGTCATCCACTCCTAATAATGGTAATTTCCCACGACGTGTAAGGTAAACAGCGTATTTCTCCACTTACCAGCAGCTTCGTCTCTGGATTAACCGGAGGCACTTGAAATCTGTCGACTTCCTCCATCATCTCGGTCAAATGTCAGCCTGTTACAGTGTAGCACAGATACCTGAAGCAATATCCAAACTGAAACGAGCATTTATTCAGTGTCTGGATCGGTTAGAAGATGCCCAGGTCTTCAGCATCATCTCGAGTTGTTTTCCGCTATCTGCCTGTTACCAGTCAGGGGTGACTCAACAGCAACATCCGACTTCCGGGTCCGGAACCCCTCCCATACTGACGAGTTGCTGAATAATTAATGAGGATAAAGTGCGATCCTTGCACTAATATTTATAGCACTCTTATTGTTATTTGTGTATGGAGCGTTTTAAAATAGGACCGAACAAGAAAAGCAACAACAGTACAATAGTGATATTATTGCAACGTATTTTACTGCCACTTGCTGTTTTTGCTGCTGAGACCTGAATCCAGAATTTCGTGAAATCATTTGAAACGCTGAACGAAAAAAATGTCTTATATATTCATAAATTATGTTTAATACTACACATCTAAATGTTTTATTAAATCACTTGATTTTACGTTCTGAAAACTGACAAGAGACGTATCTTTTTATCGCCCTCTTGCGGTTCTATTTTTTCGCGATTCCTTATGGCCCAAGGGCAAAACCATCCTAATCTTTGAACGACTTTTATTTTGAAACACCAACGTTCATTCTGGTTCCTTTACACAGTCTATGGTTCTTACACATGGTTCAATCATGCCTCCTTCATGCGTCTCTGCGGGGATTTTTTCAGCGTTTTGATGGTTCATATTGTACAGAGCATTGAAGGATGTCACAGGAATCTGAACAAAGTCGTGGCAGAAACGAAATATAAAACAATGCGGTAAAAATATACTTTTATTATGAAAGGCAAGCTCCTCACAGGTACCAGGCAACACTCGGATATGGTTTTGAAATTTTACAAAGTACCGGAATGGATTTCAAGGATTTGCGTGTTGTAAACATGGTCACGGGAATGCCGTTAAACTGTGCACAAGCTTCGGTGGTGTCCTAGACAACATGCAGCTTGAGCTTGGATCTGTGTTAGGCTTCGTTTCTAAAGACACCGTTGCTAAGCACACCGTAAAACGCTGAACGAGGTCAGATGCATTCGTCCAATGACGAACAAGCGCCCGTAACGAACATTTTAAATCAGCCAATCAAATGAACGAACGATTATGCCCACCGGAAAGCAGTGTTTTGAAGACTACGGAGTGACAAGAAAACAGAAGTAGCTCACAACTATAATTTATGTACAGTTTTACCATATCGACGTTTGAATGTTTGTAATTTCGCATGGTAAGATCATTTACAAATACATATTGTTTATTTTCCAGCCTAACTATTTAAAACAAATATTTTAATGAAGACATCTTGAGACTGTTTTATTGTTCGTGTTTTATTGAAAATTCTCCTGGTTAACTTCTTATTTTACTCATGATGTCATATTTGTATAACATCCTTTTGTTATTCTGTGCTGTAAACGCTAGATTTGGGTTCCTCATCAGTTAAATTGCCTGTCAGCTTCCAGCTCACTGTCAGATGATTTACTTATGAATGATTTCAGTACTGTCCCTTCTGAAACATGAACTGAAACATGAAGATGTGTGACCAGTAAAGTGATACTCCTGCCTTGTGTTTGCTGATCTATAAACAAGGACTTATTTTACAGTCTTTGAACAAGTAGCTCGTATGATATTGTGACATTAAAAAAATATTTTTATGTACAGCTGATGTCTGATTCTGTGTTTTACAGAGAAGATCAATGAGAACACGCTCTTCCTCCCCACCACTGCACGTGCACGTGAACGAGAGCACACCTGTGCACATGCACGTGAACAAGACCTCGAACAGCAGCCCTACCAAGACACCCCAGGTATAAAACACACTTTCCTCCTCAAAGTACCCAATCACATAAAACATGGAATATTATTGAAATTAAATCCAATATATATGTTTATAAGATTTATCATTCGCTGTATCTTTTATGCTCCAGGTTAAGCCTAAAAGTGGTTTACGTCCTACTCCTAAAGTGAGGACAAGGGTGCCATGGATCCCACCTGGCAAAGTCTCCACTAGGGAGACCTCGTATAAGTGGGAGGTCAGATGCATATTAATTTCAAATACTTCTGTGTATGAGCAAGATAGGGAAGAATTGTTTTTACAATGTTTATATGTGTGTTTTAGGGACATTCTCATCGTCTGGAGATAACACCTCTTTCAGAACCCAAGCGCTCTCAGTCACCTCTCCGTATAGAAGATCTCTCTACTGATGAAGAAGATGCCCTGCACGGACGCATCAACCAGTATGAAAAGAAGATAGACAGCCTGATGACAGAAGTCAGCTCTCTGAAAAATGAGGTGAGAAGTTGTCTAAAATCTCTGAAGTTATAAAATAATTTTTCAAGTCGCCAGCATCTCAGATTGAATGGTTAATTAAGGTGAGGCTGAAGGTGAGGTTTGTGTTTGCAGGTTGAGCTCCGTAAGAAGGAGCAGCTGATAGAGCGTCAGTCGGAGAGGTTGAACGCATCACAGCGTGTCATCGACGAGCAGGAGGAGGAGCTTGCTGAGGTCGCCAGAGAGCTGGAGGCCACAGAGGAGGAGAACTCCCGCCTGCGAGAGTCCATGGAGAAGATGATTGTAGACAGTGATTTCGCTAGGTACGATGACAACGTTGCCGTAAATAACCCTTGATTATTTTAATACATATGCTTTGAAATGTAAATGATTAAATCCATTTATGTTTGTCTAGATTAGAGAGAAGTTGTCCGCAGTTAGACAAAGATGCTCTACTCAGGAAATTACTGGAAGCAGAGATGGACAGCAATGCAGCTGCCAAGCAGGTGTCAGCCCTCCGTGAAACAGTCAGCCAGATGTCAAGGAATGTGAGTGTGAACTCAACCGGTTTAAAAAGGATACTTCACCCAGAAAAATATACATTTTCTTACTTTGCTGGTTCAAACATTACTTTTCTGCCATAGAGCACAATAGGACATTTTTTAATAAAAATAAATAATATTAATTAATAATCCCCTAATTGTTCCTTAGACAATTATAATCTTTGCTGGAAAAAGAACAAATTCAATTTCTTACATTTTATGTACCTGCACAGGAGAAAAGGTTATCAGGATCTGACACATCACACGTGGCCAGACAGAAGGAACTCTTATTGCAGAAGCTGGAGACATTTGAGGGCACCAACAGAGCTCTCAGAAATCTTCTGAGAGAACAGCACAATCGAGAGGTACTGCCATGCTACCAACAAATAAATTAAAAGACATTTACGTTGTACTGACATCGATAGAGTTACTTTTTTCTTTTACAGATGGATTCTCTAAGACTATTGGAGCAGAAGGATGCTCTTCTAAAAAGACTTACTGATGTAGAAGCAGAAAATTCGGTTCGTCTTGTCTTGATCATCAAAATCTACCAACGCCATTATTTTCCCACTTTTTTAACCCAGCTCTGTTTTCTTTCCTAAAGCGTATTCTTGTAACCCTTCAGGACAAAGACATTGAGGTTAATCAACTTTCTTCCATGTTAGATAATGAAAAGGTAAACTGTAAATGTTTTTTTAGCAAGTCTTTATCTTACCTTGTAATTTCTTGTGAGCTCTTAACGTTATCATTTCCTCCTGTAACAGGAGAACTCAAGGACCACCACTGAACTCTCAAAAGTCTTGGAGGCAACCCGAGCTCATCTGCAGGGTCAGCTACGCAATAAGGAGTCGGAGAATAGCCGTCTAAATGTTCAGATCAGGGTAATGCACCTCAAACGTACTCAACCAACCAATAGCGTTTATTAAAGTCTTGATTCCAAGTTGTGACCATAAGGTGACATTGTCATGTTCGTTTCGGTTCAGAATCTGGAGCGAACTGTCAGCCAACAGAAAGGAGAGATTGATCACCTGCAGGAGCAGTTACAAGAGCGCAGGCAGCGGGCAGAGGCTGATAAGGAGGCATTGAAGAAAGCCACGAGGGCACAGAAACAAAGGGCACAGCGTAGTGAAGATACTGTCGGACAGCTCAGTGCTCAACTCATGGAGATAGTGAGTAGAATGACTCGGGAATGAGTTTAATATCTCTTTGGTGTGTCTGTTTTAGGAAAAAAAGTGTCTGAAACCGTTGCTGATGCAAAAAAATTTTGTAATGCTCAAAATGTAACGTGCTTAAAGGAACAGTTCACTAAAAATATTCTGTCACCATTTACTCACCGTCAAGTTGTTCCAAACCTGTATTCATTTCTTGTTAAGAAGAAATCAGTTCTGGGACATTATTGGCTACTATGTTAAAATAATTGTTTTATGTTTTTGTTCTGTTGAACACACAATTAAATATTTTACAACAATGAGGGAAACCAAACCGTTTTTGTGCACCATTGCCTACCATTTCAAAGATCAGGTAACATGCTATTTCATGCATTCTGTCTTCTTTACACTTATAACGTTCTCTTGCTTAACACAGTCAACTTGTTAAAGAACGAATTGGATGTATGACGTTGAATATCTGTGCTTGAAAAACTCCCCCAGCACTCAAACTTGTTTCGGAAAGTTTTTTATAAGTCTGGATCCCTGTTTCGTAACTGGCATCCTATTCCTTTTATTGGGCAATTCTCCCGGAAAAGCACGCCCAAGGCAAAAGAAATAGCCCACCGACCGACAAGCGATAGTAAGACCCACTTATGAAGATTGGCTTCGCTGCGTCAAGATTGGCTGCGCTGTGGGCCTGCAGCTCGTTACTCTTGCATTATTAAGAAAAGTTGAGGTGTTTGTCCACGGCATTTCATTGATGGATGTTATATAAACGGTGGATATAACGCTGGATGTGGCGATCGTTTGAAACTGATAGATGGTGCGGTCCCAGTGCTAAAAGATGCCAGACATGAACTGCAAACGGTCAGTCAAACTAAGTCATATGTCTGTGTTGTTGGAAATTGGCGCGAAGGTGCATAATGTTTAAAACATGAATGCGATGATCTAGGCTATTGTGTGCTCGTGCTGTAGTGGTGTCCCCCCTGCCTGCCTCCAGCAGCTCGTCTTTTTCCGTAAATAATCGAACAGCTGTATCCCTCTTTTATAAATTTGATCTAACTTAGTACTCTTCAAAGATAGGACATATGCAATACTAACGCAAAGGTACACATTTTGGCAGAACTGCCTGTGTTACCCGATCTTTAAATGTTCCTACTATGGTAGGCAAAGATGCTCCAGAACTAAAAATTGCTTTTTACAGCAGAACAAAGAAATGTACACAGGTTTGGAACAACTTGAGGGTGAGAATATAGTAGTTCATTCAGGTGTTCCCACATACAGAAATTTTCCATGCTTTGCAGTTTGCATAGTAAAAATAGCTACATTTTTCTTTGGGGGATTAAATTTACATTTATTCATTTAGCAGATGCTTTTATCCAAAGCGATTTACAAGTGGGGGAAAAAATATATATATATTTTTTTAAATAAATAATGTATGTAACCATTTATCTAATCGTCTGAGCAGGAGGCTCAGTTGACAGATGCTGTATTGGCCACAGAGAACTGGAGCAGTCGACATGCAAAAGAAACGAAGGATAGGGCACAGCTAGAGATGGAGATCACATTGATGAATAGGTTTGTCACTGAAACTCTCTACACCATAGAACACAACCCATATTTTGCATATTTATGCAAAATATAATTCATAATAAATGGAAACCTCCATTTCCACCTCCAGAAATCCAAGCAAAATGTTTCAGACCTTTTGTTTTTTCTAATAGTCGTATCACAGACCTGATGGAGCAGTTGCAGGAACAAGAAGAGAAAGCCCGTTCCGAAAGAGACGGACTGTTAAATCGCCTTCATGAGCTAACTACTGATAGCTCTTCTGTACGCTTGGGGAACCAAAGCCTTAAGGTTTGTCCTTCTGCACCTCTCATGATCAGATTTCTGTGAGATGTCCAGTTTCATTTTTACCAACATTCTCTCAGTGGCCCTCTTACTGACTGGACAAATGCTTTTGTGTGAATGGTGTCGTCTGAATTTATGTCCAGGCCACTTTGTCTGCCTTGGAGGAGAAGCTGACCTTGTCGCAGTCTGAAGTCCATCAGATCAAAGTTTCAGTGAAGCAGTATGAGAGCTTGGTTGACAGTTATAAAATTCAGGTATGATCATCAAACACACAATGTCTTTTTTTGGTGCCCATGTTTGTTAGAGTTTGTCAACTCTTGCCTCTTTCTTTGAGATTATAGGTGCAGAAGACCCGTGCTGAGGCGGACGAGTACTGTGCACGACTGCAAGTGGCTGAACGTGAAGCCCAAATGGTAAGAGAGGAGCTGGATCAGGAGATCCAGCAGGTCAGAAAGCAGCTCCTCGGTCGTCTGGCGGAGCTCGAGCCACTTCCTGAAGCTCTAACACGTACAGAACTCCAGTTGCAAGAAGCTCACGAGAAAGAACGTTCTCAGGAGAGGAGAAGCACCGAGCTCAGCACAGCTCTCGCAGAGCTGCGCATTAAAGTATGTGTATTTGTATATCAAGAGAAGAAAATGTTAAAGGTGGTTTTAAAACGGAGCAATAGATTTGTATGTGTCTTGCCTGACTGATTTAGGTGGACCAGCAGGGAAGTCAGGCAGAGATGGTGAAACACAAAAACATGGTGCTACTGGAGGAAAGCAAGCAGCTTCAACACAAAGCAGAGGCCCTTGAACGGTCTGTGACTTCATCTTTCTGTCCCATCATCAGTTTCTATTTATTTTCATGTCACATTGTCACTCATTCTCACAAAATGCTCCTTGTTGCCAACAGGAAGTTTGAAGAAGCTACCTCCCAAAACCGAGACCTCTTGCAGGTGATCGCAAAACGAGAAGAGACTATTCACAGCAACCAGGTGCGTCTGGAGGAAAAATCTCGGGAATGCAGTATTCTGACGAGGCAACTGGAAGAGGCGCTCGAAGACGCCCGCCGTCAGGTCAGGCTTGAAGTGATTAAATGGATTGTTCACACTAAAACAGTTTGTACAAAAGGAAAGCTTTCCTGTATCACAGTGGTTAGAGAATGGCGTTAGCAACGCCAAGGTCATGGGTACGATACCAGGGATTGCACATACTTGTTTTTACTACTATGGCGAGGGAAATGACACCAGACCAGTTGGGTCAGACCGGTTATTTTATCACTAATAACAGAAGCATTAGTTTTGCCTTTTTATCTTGGACCCGAGTTGGATAGTTAAACAAGCATTGACTAGGAGACTGCGAGCAGGACTTCAGAGGACATTTCATAGAAGTGTTTTAGACAAGAGGTATGCGCACACACAATATCAGTGTATTACACAGAACAGCATTCACAGCCGATATTAAAGTCATGGAAACTGTTATTTGACCGTTGGTTATCTTACAATGTGTGTTGCGGAATTCTTATTACCGGCTGTAGGACTTTGGTGAAAGTACTTTAGCCATAGCTCAGTCAAATGTTTACAATCTCTGATAACCAAACACCACTCCAGCGGCTCTTCCTCTTCTCTGAGGAAGGTCTCGCCGCTTTTTTGGCGTATTCCTTTGGGCGGATGTTATTAAAAGCACTCGGAATAGTGACATCATGTACCCGGGAAGTAGAGGGCTGAAGTCGATTCCAGCCGTTCTCTGTAGTCCTTGAAAATGTATTCTGTTAAAGACAATATCTTGCTTTGCTTTTAACTTTGAGCAATATTACACACTTACTAAAGTATGAAAATTGTGATCGCGGGGAATGGCTGTTTAAAGACTATTATTGGGGGGATTGGGGCTAGGCGAGGGTGCGAGCAGTCTTCCTTTTTAGTTCTTGGCTGATCACATGCATGACAAATCTAATGTAAGTGTATTTTGAAAAATGTCTCTGGTTTTGTGTCCATGCAATGGAAGTCTTGTGTAAATGAAGTCTCAATGTAAAATGTTTAGAATCGTTCTTTATAATATCTTATGTTCTCCAGAAATCATAAGGGTTTGGAATGTCATAAGGGTAAGAAAATCACAAAGAATTGACGATTCACTGCTGATTGGCAGGTCACACAGACCAGGGAG
Source organism: Triplophysa tibetana (assembly GCA_008369825.1). Taxonomy (NCBI): domain Eukaryota; kingdom Metazoa; phylum Chordata; class Actinopteri; order Cypriniformes; family Nemacheilidae; genus Triplophysa; species Triplophysa tibetana. The sequence goes on from CM017898.1 coordinate 5,432,812, forward strand.
CGGGCATCATCAAAAGAACGTGCAACTCATTCCAAAGTTGTTGATCTGGAAACACAACTGAGCAGAACCACATCTGAGCTGAACCAGTTACGACGAGCCAAAGAGGAGGTCAGTGAGTTAAAAAATCCTGCTTTATTTTTAACTGGTTATATCTCATTCACATCTTTGAGATCCCTTTGCTGTTCTGATCCACTCAATCAGTTTCCTATACGTCCTACAACCGTTTAAAGGCGGGATGTCCAATTTCCGAATTGCTGTTGTTTAGACAAAGTCGGGCCCGGTACCAAAACAACCTTGTAGTCAATCAGTAGTAATTTTTTTGGGTGATTTGAATATATACAACGGGTATGAGAAATCGGCATACCGCCTTTAACTTTCAAGAGGCAATTTTGTAAATATGTGCACATTTCGCCGCTCTGATGATAGTAGTAACATCTATATACTGCTATGTCTTTCTCTCAGGCGGAACGAAGGTACCAAAGCCGTTTACAAGATGTCAAGGATAGACTGGAGCAGTCTGACAGCACAAACCGTAGCCTCCAGAACTATGTCCAGTTCCTCAAATCTTCCTACGCCAATGTGTTTGGAGATACTGCGCTCGCTGGGTCCTCATTCCACACGCCTTCTCCTATCTGACAGCTCTTTCAGGTTTTTTTATAGACTTCCGTTAGGACCAAGGCCTCTTGCAAAGCTTTATATTTAAATGTTTTACTGTAAACTTCTACAAATGGTTATTCTGCTTGTTACTGGTTAAGAAGACCAAATGGTGATTTGTATTTCCTTAGCATTACGTGTCCATGCTAGAATGAAGAATCTGGTTTCATACAGACAAATAATTTTGTTTGACCCTGTCTCATGATTTATGCTGTCCTTTTAATACAGTCTGTTACACATCCTATAATGAAATTATTTCTGACACTTTCCTGCACATAGTTATCTGGTTATTACAATAATCCATTGTTATGGATTTATACTTTTCTGATCTTTTGCATCAGTTATCTCAAAATATTACAGTTTGCTTTAGTATAGATTTGTCACAAAAAACTTTGTTTGTTTGTTACAGTAATATCATTGCATCATCTGACATCTGTGTGATCTAAAAATATCACACTAAACCTTTTTATTCATAAATTATTTCCTTAGTAGCCTACTTATACTGTTTGTCTAAAGACAAAATAAGTATAAATTCTTAAGGCTTTCTTCAGTTATACCAAGTCTTTAGTTTTTGCAGGCCTATTATTTGATAATATTATAAAATGTCTTTTTTCACCATTTCTTAATGCAGAGAAAATGATTTGATTCAGTGAGACTGAAGCACAGTAGCTTTATACTTTTTCAACGGGTGCTATCAATGTTTTACATTATTATAATTATCCATCCATCCAGGAGTTTTGTTTTGTGTGAAGTCAGACTTGCACTTTTTGTCTGTTGTATTATTTATATGATGTCAGGCAAAATAAACAGCAATGCTTCATTGTTGTTAGTGCTATGAAATGCCACATGTATTTTTTAATTGTTGAATTTTCGACTTTGTTTACATATCATGTTTGTAAAAGTACTAAATCATCTCCTAAAAAATTGCTATTTGCTTCAATTTGTATTGAAAAGTGTGTTGACATCATTTACACAGTGTAACTTACAGTGACTGTAGAACCATATGTTCTTCTTATATAATTACTGTAACACAATCTCAAAATGTAACATTGTACTATATTGCATCTTTACACAAAAAACGGCAAACATGTGATCCTATCAACATAATGGCCAATGTCATTACAGAAAATGCCATTTGTTTTATTCCAAATTAGCATTTTTTGGTGTTGAGGTTTTTCTTGTTGTGGGTACTATCCCTCTTTGTTTCATGGCTCTAATGGCACTCTGCAGAACTATCGCTCTCTTTTGCCATTGTGCTGCCTTTCGTGACTCTTCTGCTAGATTAATTTTGTATTGTTTTATTTGAAGCTGGGCAGCAGCTAATTTCAGTAGGTAAACTTTCTCTGTAGCTTTAAGACGTTTATAACAGCCACAACATGATGGGTCAGTCGATTTATGTTCTCCTTGGTCTTGACGGATGTTTTCAGTGTTTAGACTCTGTTTCAAAGAAAATAAGATGTTGGCATTTAAAAAAAATATCAAAAACGATATTGTTTTATATAAAGTATAACTACATTTATGCAAATCATTTACATGTACCATGATATATATATATAGGCTATATATACATATAGGAAAACGCAATCTAAATCTTTGCTGTCGTCATAATCCATCCATCACAAAAAAACTAAATAAAACTAAATAAAAAAAAACTTACCATGGCCTGTGTGAAATCAAATCTTGTCGGAATAGCGTTTGGGTGTAAATGTGCTGCTCCAGATTCAAAGCAATCCGGACTGAAGTGAGCGGAGCACAGAGATGCAGATTCAGATGGAGTCCATTCAGCGTCTCTTCCCATATTTACCATCCAACGGCGACGACTTTCTTCTTCTAGTGGAAATCTGTGAAAACCGGATAGTCAATAAGAGCACAGTTTTGTTGTAGGCCTACAGGAAAAGACGACAAAATAAATGCTACCTGTGGAAGGAGACAGCATCCCCATTCCCGTCATATCCGCAGAAATCACACGCTTGCATCGTTATCTCAGACGTCAACCGAAGTTCATAAACGACAGTTATCAGAGTTCTTGAGAAAATAAGAGCTTTATATGCAACTTGGAGAGGTGGTGGTCCTACTTGTGCTAATGGGCGATTTGCACATCACCTGAGAATCGAGGCGTTTGGGTGCGCGCAATAGAAATTTACATAATGGTCCTAGGATGGGGATTTTTCCTTGAGCATGGGGTCCAGCAGCCCCCTTGCTGAAAAAAACAAACACAAACAGATCAACAAATAAATAAAAGGATCAATAGTTAAATACTAATTACACTATTTCAGACTATTTGCAAAGACAGACTACTCATATAACAATCTTATAAGGGATTTTATTAGATTAGATGATTCGATTCAACTTTATTGTCATTACACATATATAAGTACAGTGTAACGAAATGTAGTTTAGGTCTAACCAGAAGTGCAATTAGCAAGTGCAGATATACAGTGTGAATAAATACAGAATACAATTTTAGGGAAATACTATACAAATGTTGTATGAAAATATGACAGTCGGTATGTACTATGAACAATATATACAGAAGGCTATATACTGTGAACATTAATGTACAGGTGGTTATGAACAGATAACAATATAGACAATACAATAGTGCAAGTGACTTGAGTGTGCATTAGTTACAGACATTAGCTATTAAAGTTACAGTGCAGTAGATGAGTTAATGCTGTTATTAAAGGTAAAGTGCAGTACATGAGTTAATGCAGTTATTGAAGTTATAGTGCAATACATGAGTAGATGCAGATAATACAGTGTATTAGATGAGTTAGTGCAGTTATTGAAGGCCTATATATATATAGGCCTATATGTAGCATAAATATGTATGGTATATTACGAAATGTTTAATCAAATGCATGGTATGACTCCACAAATTTTTAAGGATTCTGTCGATACTGCAGAACTGACTCGGCACTGGACTCTTTATTTACAGACATCCTCCTCAGACATGAGACAGCAAAAGCCCCAGACTTTAGAACTGGCCAGCAGATTTATTAACGCAGCATTTCACTGGCGCAGTTACGGACAGAATGTAAAAAGGATGCAGATTCAAATCTGTAAACCTCTTATGTAATTATCTAATTTACGCGCAGGAAATTCACCAAATTATGTTGATTCAATTAGCAAACGACCTTTGGGTTAATTCCGTGGAAGAAATTTAAACACTATATTCTGACTCCGTATTTAAAACATAGAAACTAAACAACGGGTATTATTTTATTCAAATGATTCCCTACAGACTGTAAGCCCTGTAATGTAAACAGCTACTCGGCATTTTCCGTCAATTTTCGACTCGTTGCTGCAGTGCATGATGTCAGTCTCGTCTCGCGCACCTAGGTCCATTCGATCGCTCGAGCTTCGCCGTAAATTCAATCGTTGAGGTCGCCACCCGTTTCCACCCAGCTTGTGAAATAGAGCAAAACATTGAAAAGGTAGGTATTTACACAACATAACAATTGTTTTTGTGAGCGTGTGTGTTTTTTGCAAACAAAATGCATTTCTCCGATCCTTTTATCCAAAAACTATTGGATTGGAATGGCTCGTTCTAGATGGCGTTTGCTATTGCCGAGACCGTGAGGGGCGTTTCAATGGTCGTTTTCACATATGTTGAAAAAAGCGAATCTATTTAAGTTGACTATAAACACACTGCTATTGTATCGTTGTGCAAATATCAATTTCAAATACATTTTCTCAGACGAGCTTCGCTTCAGACTGCCCGACGAAGGCATTAGCTGCTAAGCTAACACGTATTCACGGCTACATTAAACATGACACAGGTCGATGTATTACCACCTTAATTTAAATATATGTATGACTGAATAGACAATATAGGGTGGTTTTCATGCAACTGCATTGAATTATAATGTTATAAGCATTTGGAAAGCATTTAGACTTGCAGATGGACCACAGTTGCCTTCCGACTATTTTAATTTCTCAAAAACAATAGACAAATTGTTTAATTTGATTTTGCTTTAGGCGAACAAATTAAGCGTGTTTTTTTATTTCAATGTGTAAGTGAAGAGACAGATCTACGTTTCGGACGGGCAGATAGGATCCGCCCTGTCTCTCTTTCTGTCATTGGATTAATTCTTTGAAAAGAGGCCTGTGCTTTTGCTTGGCTTTTATTGATTTTTATGGTCGTCATCTGGCATACAGTCGCAATAAAACATAACAAATGATTGCTTAGATGCATGTTTGATGATAGCAGCCTTTTGGGTAGATATTTTGTTGACTGTTTTATCTTTAAAAAGGTTGTTGTTAAAAACATTTGTCCTTCCTGTAAATTAGATATTTTGAAGTTGGGACAAGTGGTTGTTGAAATTGAAATTATCTGTCTAAGAATTTGGAAAAAGACCTTTCAAACTGTTAAAATGATACTTGTTAATGCTTTATATTGTTGCCTTTTGAACCCATGGACTTCCCTTTTTATGGTGTAGTGGTGACTTAACCATGCATGCCAAATGCTGACTTGCCAAAGCCCCGCTGAGCATAAACAAAACCCCCAAAAGAAATCTTTTGTGTTTTAACATTAGTATGCGGTCTGCAGTAGTCACACTAATCGGCTTAAGTATAATATGTCTTTTTTAGTATTTCACTTTCTTATCAATTTGCAGATCTATTTTCAGACCTGGTGCCTCAAAGCAATTATTCATTATGAAATAACCTTGCGCTCTGTGTCATCTCTTAGTGACTGGAATTCTGTTTTTCTACGGTTAACAGCACACACTGCCAACCAGCATATGTTGCTGAAATAAATACTTCTAAGTTCATTGTTCTCCTTGTCCTGTTTCCTTGAAAAAATCTTTAGAAGGGTGTGGTGTCCTCCTGTCCCAAAACATTGAAACACCAGTATTCTTAAGGGTAAAGGTCCTGCCAGTGCAGCTGCGCACTCTGCATTATTTTTGTTGACCATTCCCAGATGTTCATAATTTTTTATGATGCTGAAGGTATATTTGGTATAAATTAAGCCCTACGTACTTTAGACAGCTTATCGGTTTGTGATATTTGTTGTAGAGAAGGAATGGCACTGTATGACCTACACAGACTAAGTAATGCTCTGCTCATGTCCATGTTGATGCAGATATTGTGAACCCCTAAGTCATGGCTGGTTTGTGCACTACCTGAAGCCTTGTCATTCTGTACATGACTGGCCTAAGGCAGAGTGCTATTGTTTGTTCTGGTGTCAGATTGCGTACAAATGTAATGTAAACCTGATGGGGTATACTTTTGTTATGTTATGTTATTAACTTCCATGAAATAGAAATATTCTTGGATGCAGCACTGTGACTCCCTTAAGCAAGTCTTGATTCTATTGAATGTTTTTTCTATTTATATTGTAACTCGAAAATGTATTTTTAAAACCCAAGTGTCTTAACCAATAATGTCGTTTTATATTACGCCTTGTAGCCTCCCCAGTGACAGCTTTCACCATGTCCAAGTATATTAAACCAAAACTGAAGGTAAAGTTTGAAACAACCAGTTTGTGTTATTTTCTGCGTGTTCTTCCTCTGACTTGCTGTGGTTTAGTTAACGTAGCAATCAAAAGTAAGTGTATTGTAAAGAGTTGGATTGAACCGTGTGAGTGAAGTCTTTGCTCATTTTCTTGAAAAGAAAAACGCAAGGGCTGGGCTCTTCTTTGGCTGTCACCCCACGCAGGCCCCGTCACTGCAGGGCTGATGCTTTTCTCTGCACTGCAGTAGGAGAATAGATGGATTCATTAATGCTACCAGAGACTGTTTTGTTGCTGTAATGTTTTTTTGCATACTTACTTTGACCCTGAAAAACCTTAATTGAATTCACCTGGTCTGAACGTAAGTGACTGGATATCACAGTTTCCATTGGGTAAAGAGCCATATAGAGATTAATTGGATATTATTTTGCCATATTGAAGAAGTCAGTTGTTAAGTTTATGGTTAATGTTTGTAGTATCATGGATAATGCACGTGTAATTTTTTATTTCTAGATTTGTGGCACTTGCATGGTTTTTGTTTTTCCTGCATGATAATTACAGCGAGTGACATGTTGCTGTGGATTAAGTAAATCACATTAATTTTGCTTGTGTGTGATGTATTGATCCCTGATTCTGATTTGATCCCTGATTCGATCATGTTTTAAGTTGATTCTTAAGTTAAATTCTGTGACAACCGTTATAGCGACTCTTTTCTATCTGCAGATCTCTATAGTCTTAAATATTGAATATTTAGAATCAAGGCTTTCTTTGGAGAGTATGTTCAACACTTGATAAATTACCCATTTGAAATGAGTCAATAGGATACGCTCTAAAAAAGGGAGGTACATTCTTTCAATTATTCAGAGTCTAAATAATTGAAAGAATGTACCTACCGTTTGTCTGTACCTCCTGTTCTAGTGGCTCTTCGAACAGTTACACTTATCCAAGCTGAATCCTTGGAGACAGCCCGCCTGTTTCCTCTAAATTCCTTAGGCCTGCTTCCAACCATTGTGCCGTCATCGGCCTCGGATACAGATGGGTTACCATGGAAACTTCTAGGCTTTAAACGTGACCTTACTCTTGAGTATTCCCAGCTTGACAGTGGGTGTATGCTTTATGATAAGTGCTTTTACTGTAGCTGAACATTGAATGTTTGGGCGGTGAGAAAATGAGCCTTATGAAAAATGAATGCATTATGAATTTTAAGCTAGAAGAATGTGAGACGATGAGTTTCTACTTCTACTTTCTTGCTCAGTTTTAAGTTCAGTTTTCCCTGTTTATTTTAATAAACCACGTTAATGGTTATGTGTCTCATCACTGTGTGTGACATCTTACAAATGCTGCTTTGCGAATCTGTGCTGGCAGATTTAGGTTTGTGGGTTATTAATAGGCCTCAGTCTCTTCTCTGAGAGAATCTGAAGAATGTCTATAAGAGGACCACCTCATTATCACGACAAAGTGGGAATTGAAAACTCTTATGGTGTCTTGATTATCTTGGTGGAGTGGGAGTATATATAATTTTTATCTATTGAATTCACCTACTTTTGTAAAACGGGTTTGTGTTTCTGAAGTGGTTGCTTGACTATATGACAAATTGTTGGTTCTACAGAACTGTTTGAAAAGCATAGTCTTCAGGAACTAAACTGTTTTTTAAAATGTAATGTTATAAATATCTTGTAATCGTTCGCCGTTTAATAAATCATACATGACCACTGTACTTTAGGAGAGCAAATTGTTGGACTTTGCCTGTGTCATCATGTGGTTGGAATGTGAAAGGCAGTTATTGAAGCACTCTACTCGATGAATGAATATGCGAGGAAAAGAGGGTGTGTGAGAGAGAGAGAGGAACGTTCCAGAGAGCTGGTGGACTGGGATATTGGGTGTTTCGAATTGGATGTAAGTGAATACGAAAAATGATAGAGCGCGAAAGTCAGAGTGGAACAGGGAGGCATGAAAACGTGTGAATTTGTTATCAGTTGCACGCAGTCGTGTTTGAGGTGCTATCTTTTGCTTCAGCTAGACTGCAGTGATGCTATTGTGACCCCATAGCTCTGTATTCTGGTGAGTTTTTATTAGCGTTTTTATCCTTTATTTAATTGTGCATTTTTCTTTGGGCTTCAAGGTTTAGACAAAGGTCTAGAGATGTTATGCGGAGTTAGAGAGGAGAAGTAGTATTTAAAGACATGTTAGCGATTCAAAGAATGTGTCTGGAAACATTTGCTGTGCAGCGGGGTGTGGTCTGTTGCGCTTTTTGCATACCTCATGTTGCAGTCTTCTTTTATCAGAATAGTGCTATGAAATATACGGTGTCCCTGACATCTGTCCCAAATAGTGGTCAGACTGAATCTTGGCTAAGCTTGTCTTATTTCCCTGACTGATCCAAGTGGACATTGAGTCGTGGATCGTTTTGGGAGAGGCCGGGTTAGGGGGAGGGCGGAAGAATCCATCCGGCTGATCTGGACAAAAACAGGACACATCCGCACAAAAGCAGGGAGGGCTAATCCCACCGCGAGCTGTGACATCAGTTGTTCATCACACCACATCTGGGTGTGTTTTGTGCTTTTCCTAATTATTAGCGATTGTTGTCTGGCCAAAGAGGATTTGATGCTTCCCTGTGTCAAAACTTTGGGATTAATATGATAACATGGATCCTACATCAGCCTTCAACTTTCTGATTTGTTGATGCTGAATACAACCATTATAAATCTTTTGTTTTCACCCTAAAGTTTTGTGCATCTGGATGTTTTGTAAATTGCAGTCACTTACTTAGCTGATCTTCTGCTGATGGGTGCTTTACAAGCCATTTTTGTTTTATCACATGAATGTCGACACGGGGGTTGGTGGAAAGATTCTGGCAGTTCTGCTCAGCGTAACAAAAGACTGTATTGATCTAGGCAGACAGCATGTTACATTGACTCTATGGTTGATTCCATTGTCCATTGACCGACCGTTCTTACATTTTGTTAAAAGGGTTGTTCTGTTTACCCCTGACCTTGGATTAGCCTTAAATGCTTCACATTTGTGTCCGTAATGGGTTTTGCTTCGGCAAATGGAGCACATGATCTTAGAACGGAAGCTTTCCCATAAGCACTTCTGTGAAATGATTGTCAGCTGATCAGTAAACATCTACATAAAACCGCATGACAGTGCTATTATTGAATAAACTCATTTTTTTCCCTGACAGAAAGGGTCAATATTTCCATGTTAGTGCTGAAAGTAAGTAAGCTTTTGAATCTCATTTCTGCTGAAGTACATTCAACTGTTCGCACACCAATGTAGAATGAGTCCAGATGTGGACTCATTCTACTTGTGTGTGAAATGAATCCATGCTTTCAGAATGGTTTTATCATCACCGTGAATATTTTGATTACAATTGTCGAGGATTGTCTGATACATTATGTGCTAGTTTTAAATTTAATATGCATTGTTTTATGTTTTGTCTGGACCGGAACATGTGTTGGATTGTCAACTGAATGCCTCATCAGCTGTTTTCATTGTAAATAACTGTACGAAGAATTATGGTAGCAATAAAGGTTTGTTTTGCATTCTTCATGCCAGACTCGATTGCTGTTGTTTTAAAAAACATTACTAGGAATGGGTGTTATCCTGCTCATAACGTTAGCTAACTAGGTTACCAGCAGGTTATTACCCAGAAGCACGTTCTCTCTCAGAGTTAATGTGAAATGGTTCCAACTTCCACTTACCCCCTGTCGATAGGAAAGGGAGACATTACATTAATGTAATCAGGGTGTGACCCCTGTCTCTTTGGCCTTGGGTGAAGTCATTCTGGATACGTTTACCCCCTCCTCCCTCAACGCAGCTGAAATCACACTTCCCTGAAACCATGGGACAGATGCTGCTGGGTGGGGATGGATCTAGCCTTGTGCTGGTGGGGGTTGTGTTCAAAGTCAGTGGGGGGCTGATGGCAGCACTCTTTTTCTGACTGTTAGTTCTGAGACGTAAGGAATTTCTGCCGGGCCCCCTCATGTGCTCGGCTGTTGGCTATTGCTTGGAAGAGTTATCTGTTAACATAAGTTGTTTTATTAACATAAAATGGCTGCTGGAGTTGTGTGTTAAAGAACCATTCGTACGTAAAAATGTTGCCTTAACGTCTTTATCGCAAACTATATGAATGTTTTGGTGAGGGTTTTTCATGGAAGCCATTTCTATGTCATTCATTGTCTTTAACACTCATACTGTTCGTTCTCTCAGAGAGCTACATGGAGGTTCTTTGAACCCCTAAAAATATGTTTTGGTAGTTGGTTTCCCCAAATTGATATTTATAGGTATATTAACCAAAACAACTTTTTTCTAGAAAATGGATGTCAGTGGAGTTAAAGTTCTGGAGTCGGCTGATGACATCCAGGACCGCCGTCAGCAAGTTCTGGACCGGTACCGACGCTTCAAGGACCTGTCCACTGTGCGCAGGCAGAAACTTGAGGATTCGTACCGTTTCCAGTTCTTTCGTCGGGATGCAGATGAGCTGGAGAAATGGATCCAAGAGAAGCTACAGATTGCTTCTGACGAGAACTACAAGGACCCCAGTAACTTACAGGTGAGAAAATATAAGAGACATTTTAAAGGCTAAACAGTGCTATTCCCATCTTAGCACTGGAACTCGTGGTTTAAAACTCAGTTTAAATGTTTTGGTTGTGAAGGGTTAATTAGGATTGCATGAGGTAATACAAACATCTTCAATAAATCAAATTTACCGCCTTAAACATATATAAAGCCTAATGTGTTTGTGTATTGGCGGTCACCCAGGGAAAGCTCCAGAAACATCAAGCGTTTGAGGCAGAGGTGCAGGCCAACGCAGGGGCCATAATCAAACTGGATGAGACCGGCAACCTCATGATAACGGAGGGCCACTTTGCAGCTGAAACCATCAGAGTAAGAGACACCTTTTTTTAAAACCATCTGCAAAAATTGATAAACTGATAATGCAACATGTTATGTGGTGCATGTGGCTTATTTGTCTATGTTGAAATGGTATGTTTAATGTATCTGCCTGTATGCATCAGTCTTTCACGCCTTACCGGACAGCTCAGCGACCAATAGTTAAAAGTGTCAATTATGGGAATTTTATACCAGTAGGTACTTGAGTGTTGTGAAACGTTTTCTGTTGAATTTGTTCTACTTCTGAAATGCATGGTCTTTAAAAGAACTGTGTGCAGTGCTCTTCAATCTATAAGTGATCTTAAACTTAGTTAGTCTTTCTTGAAAAAAATATTTCTGGACTTAAACTGAGCTTTCCTAGAAAAACCTGCATTGGACTAGTAAAGTACTTTGATCTTATGTTTACTTACTGCCTTCTCCTCAAATTCAGACCCGTCTAGAGGAGCTTCATCGTCTTTGGGATCTGCTGCTGCAGAGGACAAAGGAGAAGGGAGTGCGTCTCCTGCAGGCCCAGAAGCTGGTGCAGTACCTGCGTGAGTGCGAGGATGCCCTAGACTGGATCAGCGACAAGGTGAGAAAACAGTAGATGTCATATACACATCACGTCATAGACCACAATGAATATCTGAAGTTAAGATCATATTTACATAGAAAGTCTTGAGATTTCGCATTATGTCGAAACTAAGTGTTCGGGTCCTCCATCTCGGATGAGATCACCTAAAGCTAGGTCTCATTTTACAGGAAGCTATCGTCACCTCAGAGGAACTTGGGCAGGACCTGGAACATGTGGAGGTTCTACAGAAAAAGTTTGAAGAGTTCCAAACAGACTTGGCGGCTCACGAGGAGCGTGTGAATGAGGTGAACCAGGCAGCCGGTAAGCTAACCCAGGAGAACCACCCAGAGGCCGAACTCATCCTAAAGAAGCAGGAGGAGGTGAACGCTGCCTGGCAGAGGCTAAAAGGATTAGCTCAGCAGCGACAGGCCAAGCTGTTTGGGTCTGCTGAGGTGCAGCGTTTTAACCGGTAAGTGACTCGGAACTGGAAGTTATGTCAATCTTGAATCGTTGACGGTGTAAAATAAAGCCAGATAAAAGAACAGTTAGGTGAAGGAACTTAAGAATACCCGTAGAAATGGACATTGGATACGGAAATGATAAATCGTTGTGTACAGGGATGTGGATGAGACAATCAGCTGGATCAAGGAGAAGGAGCAACTGATGGCGTCTGATGATTTTGGCCGTGACCTTGCTAGCGTTCAAGCTCTGCTGCGGAAACACGAGGGGCTGGAAAGAGACTTGGCTGCCTTGGAGGACAAGGTCAGTATCAGCACGTCCGCATAATTTATACAATATAATTATTATTTTGGTAACTTGAGTCAGAAGAATCTACAGTACCGATTTGACCTTGCCAGGTTTAGTAATTATATATAAATTTATAGAATGTTAATTCTGCTTGCCAATTTTACAAACTTCATGAATGTGAAGTGATTGTGGATCATTGTAAAGCCGATGGACATCCAAAAAAAATGTCAAAAGCAAAGAGTGGTAAATAGCATATGAACTTTCTTTCCCAGGTGAACACTCTTGGTGGTGAGGCAGACCGTCTTCAGCAAACACATCCCCAGAACGCCACTCAGATCCACCTGAAGAGAGATGAACTCATTACCAATTGGGAGCAGATCCGCACATTGGCTGCCGAGCGTCACACCCGCCTCAACGACTCCTACAGGTGAGTCACCCTTCCTTCATTTTAATCTACCATTAGCTCAGCTCCTTAGTCCTGGGTTGTGATTATGTGGTTCCCCTGTGTTTTCTAGGCTGCAGCGATTCACTGCAGATTTCAGGGACCTTACAAGCTGGGTGACAGAGATGAAGGCTTTGATCAATGCAGATGAGCTGGCCAACGATGTGGCCGGAGCCGAAGCTCTCCTCGACCGCCACCAGGAGCATAAGGTATTTTAAAAACAATTTTTAGCTTCTGTAGCAAAGTAGATATGAATTAATAATCAACTTTTATTTTTCAGGGTGAGATTGATGCTCATGAGGACAGTTTTAAATCTACTGATGAGGCAGGCCAAGCTCTGCTGAATACGGGACACTACGCCTCAGAGGAGGTCAAAGAGAAAGTATGTCTTTTGATCTGTTTTTTTTGGCCAGTTGTAAACTTACTGTCTGCACAATTCTGAAATGGACATCATATTGACCACTGATTGATTTGTGTTCAGCTGGGCATCCTGTCTGAAGAGAAGGTGTCTCTCCTGGAGCTGTGGGAGCTGCGCAGGCAGCAGTATGAGCAGTGCATGGACCTGCAGCTCTTTTATAGGGACACAGAGCAGGTCGACAACTGGATGAGCAAGCAAGAGGTAAGAGATCAGTTTGTGCAGTATGTTTGGATCATAACATTTTCTCAAAGATGTAACATTCACTCAATAGGATGAAATGTACAATCTTTCCTCCTCAAAGGCTTTCCTTCTGAATGAAGATCTCGGAGACTCTCTAGACAGCGTCGAAGCACTTCTGAAGAAACACGAAGACTTCGAGAAATCCCTCAGTGCCCAGGAGGAGAAGATCACTGTAGGAAACCATATATTTCACTAAAAACTAGTTCACTGCCAACTATAATTAGTTTATATTTATTATGTTTTATTCTTAAATTTGCAGGCTCTGGATGAATTTGCAACCAAACTGATCCAAAACAACCATTACGCCAAGGAGGATGTGGCCACCCGCAGAGATGCAGTAAGTGGAGATTAGCACCCTGAAATGTCCTTCAATACAGAGTGGCAAGCAGTTTCTTCGCCTCAGTGATTGCTGACAAAATGCTGAATCACAGGTAGCGCTGCGCTTTAAACCTCTTGTTTTTGTACTTCAGCTGCTGAGCAGACGCAACGCCCTTCATGAGCGTGCTCAGTTTCGCCGTACTTCCCTGGAGGACTCTTTCCATCTGCAGCAGTTTTTCCGGGACTCTGACGAGCTCAAGAGCTGGATCAATGAGAAGATGAAGACCGCCACTGATGAGGCCTACAAGGTGCATGTTTTGCTGATGGACACAAGCTTTTATGAATATTGCAGTTTTATTTACGGTCCTCTACTTAATGTTCTTTTAGGACCCATCTAACCTGCAGGGGAAGGTGCAGAAGCACCAGGCCTTCGAGGCCGAGCTCTCTGCCAATCAGAGCCGCATTGACGCGCTGCAGAAGTCAGGCCAGGAGCTGGTTGATAGGGAACATTACGCCACCACAGAGGTGTCCACACGCATGGATGAGGTCAGCTCACAGTGGAAGAAACTTTTGGAAGCAACCGAGCTTAAAGGTGAGAAATAATGACTGCTTCAAGCTATATGTTCTAGCTGATTTGTAGTTTTCATTTGCAGTACTGCAAGCGATTCAGTCTCAATGTTATCGATAGATCGATTTTACAATGACATCACTTCCTTTTTTTTCAGGGATTAAATTGCGTGAAGCCAACCAGCAGCAGCAGTTCAATCGTAATGTTGAAGACATCGAGCTGTGGTTATATGAGGTGGAGGGACACCTGGCCTCTGATGACTTTGGCAAAGACCTGACTAGCGTCCAAAACCTTCAAAAGAAACATGCTTTACTGGAGGCGGATGTGGCAGCCCACCAGGTAACAAACTTTGGTTACTGTCGATGTTATGCTATGTTATGTTATGTTATCCGCGGATGCGGATGCTTTAAAATTGTGGTTCTTTTGCTCTGTCAATATAATCTCAACAGTCTTTTTCAACGGAGAGCTTTTTTCTATTTCTCTTGACAGGACCGTATTGATGGCATCACCATTCAGGGAAAGCAGTTCCAGGAGGCCGGCCATTTCGACGCTGATAACATCCGTAAGAAACAGGAGGCTATGGTGGCACGTTATGAGGCCCTTAAGGAGCCCATGGCTGCCCGTAAACAGAAGCTATCAGACTCTTTGCGCCTCCAGCAGCTTTTCAGAGATGTGGAGGATGAGGAGACCTGGATCCGAGAAAAGGAACCCATCGCTTCCTCTACAAACAGAGGTTAGTATCCAGATTGAGATTCGTAAGCGAAAGTCTTGCTGGAAGGATCTGACATTTTAAAGACATGAGAATAAACCTGGTTAATTGATACTCATAGAGCATTCAACTTCTTGCATTCTCTCAGGAAAAGACCTTATTGGAGTGCAGAACCTTCTGAAGAAGCACCAGGCCCTACAGGCTGAGATTTCTGGTCACGAGCCCCGTATCAAGGCTGTCACGCAGAAAGGCGAGGCCATGGTGGATGAGGGTAAGAGCTTGTTTTTGGTGACTTAAACCAGGTACTGAAATAAACAAATTAGCAATTGGCTTTGTAGAGCTTTGGGAATGGCATTGACATTGTGAAAAACTGCAGAACTTTTGACAAGAATATTCTTTGGGTTTATTAAATGTCCTGACCAAATATTGTGTCTCATTTTTCTCAATTTAGGTCACTTTGCAGCAGAGGATGTGAAAGCTAAGCAACAGGAGCTACACAACCGCTGGGACGGGCTGAAGGGAAAAGCAGCTCAGCGCAGGCAGGATCTGGAGGACTCTCTGCAGGCCCAGCAGTACTTTGCTGATGCAAATGAGGCTGAGTCCTGGATGAGAGAGAAAGAGCCCATCGTGGGAAGCACCGATTATGGGAAGGATGAGGACTCTGCAGAGGTGAAGAATGGGGGGGGCTTGATTATATCTGAACTGTCCACATTTAAGGTTTAAAGGGCTGAGATAAGGTTTATATCGTATATAGTAAAGTCATAGTTCATTGGTTTCCTTTCAGTTGTCATGATTTCAATGATCTTTTAACTTATGTTTATAGATTTAAGAAAGGCTTAACTGGCAGAATTATAGTTCATTTATTGATGATTTTTTGATCCCATATGGAGAATGGGACAGCGACTTCACTCAAACAGAAGATTTTTAGAGCTCTTATAACTGTTTTTAAATTTACAGGCTCTGCTGAAGAAACACGAGGCGTTGATGTCTGATCTGAGTGCATATGGAAGCAGCATCCTGGGCCTTAAAGAACAGGCTCAGGCCTGCAGAGTAAGACTTCATAATAACGTTACTTCTGTACCTTTTCAATTTTAGGCTAATTCTGTATCCGTGAATGTTTTATTTTTTCAATTCCCTGTCAATCACATCTGACTTTTTACGCGGGATCTGTCAACAGCAACAAGTGGCCCCCACTGACGATGAGACTGGTAAGGAGCTGGTTCTTGCTCTGTACGACTATCAGGAGAAGAGTCCACGTGAGGTCACCATGAAGAAGGGTGACATCCTCACGCTGCTCAACAGCACCAACAAGGTTAGAATGCTCGCAACAATTTATCATGCGATGACTCCATATTTAAAAACAAAGGAACTCACAGATGTGTTGTTTGGTGCTTTAGGACTGGTGGAAAGTGGAAGTGAATGACAGACAGGGCTTTGTTCCCGCGGCGTACGTGAAGAAGTTGGACCCGACTCAGTCATCCTCTCGCGAGAATCTGCTGGACGAACAAGGCAGCATCGCTATCCGACAGGAACAGATTGATAATCAGTAAGAGTCGTTGCGCCTTCAGGTTTCTCATAACGAGACTTTAGATGTGTGCAAATCTTTTTTTTTACTATGAAGTAGGGCTGACAATTTAAATATGTTAATTTGCATTCATTATAAACAAGGCTTATTAACCCGTAGATAAAATGCACAATAAAGCAACAAGACTTCCTCGTTTACTAAGAGAAGTTAGAACGGAATCAGTCAAGGCGATTCATTTGATTTGATTTTAAAATAAGAAATTGACAGCCCTAGTTGTAATTTTTCAATCTACTAATTTACCCTCTGAAACAAATCATAATTCTTTTAACACAAAGCTTCTTTCATATTTCTCTTTAGCTTTCACCTCAAAAAAGGCTGCTTTAACCACCTTTAATCTTAATAATGTTTCTGATCCGTTGTTACTCCTCTTTGCTTTCTTTCTTTCCTAATTGAAATGCTTGCATGTGTCTGCTTGCCTTGCCCTGTGGCAGGACTGTAGCCACCAAGGAGGCATGCAGCGTGTCTGTGCGCATGAAGCAGGTGGAGGAACTGTGAGTAGGCCTGACCCATGTCTTATCCGTGAATAAAGAACCTTCAAACTCATTCATCTTGCAATTTTCATCATTCTTGTCGATACATGTGCTCTTTCTTTCTAATCTTGCTGTTAAAATAGATCTGTCTTTCAGCTAATCTGTCTCCCCTGTCAAATCTGCTCAAAACCTAGTCTACTGCCTGAATAGAATGGATTCTTGACTGCATCTTAGTGATTGATTCAAAACAATTCACATGGACAGTAACTCTGTCAGTGGGAAGTTTTGCTGCTATACTAAACAAGGAGAATCCGTTTCTTTTTTAAATATGAAATATATAAAAAAATGTATTACATTGATAAATGATTTTCACTTAACCATTAAAATATATATTTGTAATTCTCCTAATGAATATGCCATCTTGAATTTGTTTCATCCCAGAGATTTGTGCAGTACATTTTGGGATTGCCTCTACTATAAACTTTACATGTTAGCGTAGTTTAGCTGCCTACTGCAATGTTGGCCCCACAGACAGCTGACTAGGTTTTGAAACTTCATCAACTCTTCTATTCTGTCGAGTGATAGAAGATCTTCTCTGTTGTGACCCTTGGATTTTTTTTTTCTGACCATTTCCTTCTGTTTAGATCTGGTTTGGATGTTTTGTGTTTTATACTGCATTTTCAGTTACTTGAAAATGCAGATTTCACACCGACTGTGAACCCATGTACCCTGCTGGAGAGCATCTGTGCACTTAGAAAAACTATTGAATCAGATTTCAAAACACTTAAAGTATAGTACTAAAACAAACGTTTAGGCATTTGTGAAAATGAAGTAATGTTTTTCTAAATCATACCCTGAATAGTTTTTAATGAAGTTAATAGTAGAGTGACATAAAATTAGTTCCTGGGTAGTTTGTCGCAGTTCTTTTATGAATGACTGCATGATGTTACGTTTTTGCCTTGGAGAAGATAATAGCATCTGCATAGGTTCTCTGAACGTTGTTTTTTATGATTGAATGTCCAGCTTATACTACTTTTAGAAGATAACATAAAAAGCCTAAAGACACAAAGCCTTAGACCGTTGCACAATACTGTATATAATCAAATATCTTTTAAATTGATGCAGAGATGGCTTCCTCTCCAGTTATACTCTCCTATAGGGAGATTGTCCAGTCCCTCCGTTAAGATGGTGGAACATTGCATTAAAATCCCTGTCTTCTTTTCTCTCTCAGGTATGGTACTCTAATAGATTTTGGTGAGAAGAGGAAGGACATGCTGGAGAAGAGTTGCAAGAAGTTCATGCTTTTCCGTGAGGCGAACGAACTGCAGCAGTGGATCAATGAGAAAGAGTCAGCTCTTACCAACGAAGAGGTCGGCTCTGATCTTGAGCAAGTGGAAGTCCTGCAGAAGAAGTTTGATGACTTCCAGAAGGTAAGTTTTAGCTCATTTGGGAGGACTCTGTAAAGTAAACTTCAAACAAACCTCAAGTAGGTCTAATATACTCTAGGTCATTGGAAGAAGAAGTTTAATGAACAAATAGAGCATTGCACATCAGAAGTTGCTTTCTTCCATATTTAAACAATCTCCTTTTGGTTGTGTTAGGATCTAAAAGCCAATGAGTCTCGTCTGAGGGACATAAACAAGGTGGCTTCAGAGCTGGAGTCTGAAGGGCTGATGGCAGAGGAAGCTCCAGTTGTACAGGCCCAGGTGAGCACTCACAATATGATCCGTATCCTTCACATTTTGACTTTACATCTCTTATCAAATAGAAACCATTTCATTCATTAGTTTATTGTGATCGTGTGAGTGTACTATACTAAGTATACGGTAGATATGAAACGTATACTTAGATTTTTGCAGATCATGAATGTGGTGATCTTACCTATGTTTTCCTTTTCTCCTCCTCCCATCTTCATCCCTTCATCCCACCCAGCAACAAGAGGTGCTGGGTTCAGCTCCTGGCAAGGTCATTATTGTTTTATGCCCTTCATCTTATCTGAACAGTGGTCGGAATAAGAGATATATTGGAAATATACCAATAATCACTTTGACCAGTGTGTTTTAATGATATTACAATTTATTAATATTGTGAATTGTGTGTCAAAATCAATTGATTTTATGATGTTTAAACTTATTGTATGGGTCTTGTTTCACAGGATGAAGCAGACAAAGGTGCATCTCCTTGGAAGGTAATCCAACACCTTGGCTTAAATTTGAAATGCTTAAAGTAATAATAAAAGATTTTGTCTAGTGTTTATTAATAGCATACTTAAATTTGATGCAGTGTTTGGGTTTGGCTTGACCTGGGTTTTGTTCTCAGTGGTAATTTTCTCTGACTTTGGTTACTAAAGAAAAAAAAACTCAACTCACATGGTGATGCTCTTCTGACAGCTGTGTTTTTTTCTGTTCCTTCCCTGTCTTCTGTCTCTTCCTTGCTAATTATTTGACTCGATATAGTCTGTACGATTGGCTGTTCAAACAACGGCCAACTTTAATACTATAAAGGTAAGATTATTGTTTTTTGAACACCCCACTTGTAAGTCGCTTTGGATAAAAGCGTCTGCTAAATGACTAAATGTAATGTAGATTGCAAGTAAACCTGTATTTCCTCAACCCACCCCATTAAACCCTGCATTCTGTCTCTGTACCTACAATACTAACTCATTATGGTGGTCTTGGGCTCTTACGCTGGTGTCACGTCCCATTACTGAACCGTCACAGTTGTGAAGTTGAATCCCCATCCCTTTTCTTAGATCTGTTTGCCATAGTGTTCGGTCATTAATAGGGACAATTTATTGTCCAAAGCTTGCTGTTTTGGTGGGGCTTAATGAGTTGTTGTAGAATGCATTAACACTTTTTTTCAGTATTTGGCTAGTGCAACCACCCAAGTCTTTCATAAAAATCTGTCCTCCAGGAGCAAAATTAGAGAACTTTGTGTTAGGCCATTTAACTTACTTGCATGAAATGAACAGTAAACCCATTGTACCGAAGCGGCTTGTATCATTAGCTCATTGGAAGCCGTTTTAATCTATGATTGGCAGCTCATGGTCATGTGTTTGTCTGTAGGAGCTAAACAACCGCTGGAGGTCTCTGCAGCAGCTGGCCGAGGACAGAAGCAACATGTTGGGCAGTGCTCATGAGGTGCAGAGGTTCCACAGGTACATACAACCATAATACTACCGATGACCAATGAGCTTATCTAGTGTCGAGAAACTAAGGTCTTTGTGTGATTTTCAGGGATGCGGATGAGACCAAGGAATGGATTGAAGAGAAGAATCAAGCCCTGAACACCGATAACTACGGTCATGATCTCGCCAGCGTGCAGGCTCTGCAGCGTAAGCACGAGGGCTTTGAGAGAGACCTGGCTGCTTTGGGTGACAAGGTAAGCACTTTCGAGCAGTTAACGGTTGGTTACTTGGTTAAGAACAGCTGATGAGTTGATCATGATGAGATTATGGTTTCCCTGTTGCAGGTGAACTCTCTGGGAGAGACCGCCGAGCGTCTGATTCAGTCTCATCCTGAAGCGGTGGATGACATTCAGGAGAAATGCACAGAGCTGAACACAGCCTGGAGCAGCCTTGTGGGACGCGCCGACCAGCGCAAAGAAAAACTGGGCAACTCGCACGATCTGCAGCGCTTCCTCAGTGACTTCAGGTGAGGAAAATATGGAATGGTGTCTGTGACATCAAGCCACGTTGGAGTACATGTTTATCCATAAGTGTTCTACAAGTCAATCTATTAACTGCAATTACAACCAAGACACTATCAAACTTTATTCACAAATGAATCCTTATAAGTCTGTGGTGTCATCTTCCAGGGATCTCATGTCCTGGATCAATGGAATCAGAGGTCTGGTGTCTTCTGATGAGTTGGCCAAGGATGTCACTGGAGCTGAAGCTTTGCTGGAGAGACACCAGGTACTGAATGCCATGAAGAAACATCCAAGTACTCAGTGCCGAAGCATGTTTTCATGTTGTAGTATATTATAAAATCCTCTTTAGTCCATGGACACAAATAATTATATCAAATTTTTATGAAATTGCATTTGGTCAATTCTTTTCTGTCTTTCACGTAGGAGCACCGCACTGAGATTGATGCCCGTGCAGGCACCTTCCAGGCCTTCGAGCAGTTTGGACAGCAGCTCCTTGCCCGTGGCCACTACGCCAGCCCTGAGATCCAGCAGAAGCTAGAGGCTCTCGACCAGGAGCGGGCCGACCTGGAGAAGGCCTGGGTCCAGCGCAGGATGATGCTCGACCAGTGTCTAGAGCTGCAGGTCAGCAAAGACCATTTTTACAACAAAAACCGAACCGCACAAGGCAATGTTTCCAGCAACTAACATTCTTTGGACTTCTCCTGTAGCTGTTCAACCGTGACTGCGAGCAGGCTGAAAACTGGATGGCAGCACGTGAGGCTTTCCTGGCCAGCGATGATAAGGGCGACTCCTTGGACAGCGTAGAGGCTCTCATCAAGAAACATGAGGACTTTGACAAAGCCATCAATGTTCAGGTCTGTATGCTCCGTCATGATATGAATTAGCCGAGGTCTATGTTGTCACTTTTTGATTTAACGTTTGTGCAGTTTGGTTAGGTGTTGGAAGTGTTTGCTGCGTTAATCGATTCTATATATGATTCTCTTATAGGAGGAGAAGATCGCAGCCCTCCAGTCTTTTGCGGATCAACTTGTTAGCGCTGACCATTACGCAAAGCCCGACATTTTCAAACGCCGCAATGAAGTCCTGGACAGGTCAGTTTTTGTTGCATCACAGTTCACACTAAGTGCCATTTTTTCAATGTTGTGTGACATGCTTATGGATGCATACTCCTGACCTCCAGGTGGCGCCGTCTGAAGGCTCAGATGATTGAGAAGCGTTCCAAACTGGGCGAGTCGCAGACTCTGCAGCAGTTTAGCAGAGACGTGGATGAGATCGAAGCGTGGATCAGCGAGAAGCTCCAGACCGCCACCGATGAGTCTTACAAGGACCCCACAAACATCCAGGTAACATTCCACTTGAGGTATCTGGCTCATGTTCTGAATTTCAGATATACTCAGATTTATCATAATGTATTATTATGTTCAAATGTTGTAATGACAATTCTTCTTCTTAAGTCTAACCTAAATATGTAATAGCTTCTTAAACACAGCAGCTCTTATCAATGTTTCTCCTGTAATCCCCAACTCAACCCAAGTGTTTTTGAGGAAGTTTAACTGAACCTCTGTCTGTGTTCCCATTGTCTGTTTCTAGCTGTCCAAACTGCTGGTAAGTGGAGTAGTGTGCCAGAGCTAACTAACCCTAGTAGGGTGTCTCCACTTGTTTGTTGTCTCGTTTTTGATGTGTCTGTATACTTTTATTTGAGTTCTGTATGTCTGTGTCCGCACTTTCAAATGTTTTGCTTTGTATAGTCGTATCATCGTGTCAGTGTCCCTTCTTGCACCCATCATTGCAGCATTTTTTTTTCTCGCTGGGATGTCTTGGTTTAATTACTTGCACACATAAAAAACTGAGCATTCTACATTTTTAAACGGTTGTTTTGGCATTTATTCTAGTTTTCTATTAAGATACTAAATCTGACTTTACAGCCGGATAATTCATCATAGAAAAAAACAGAAAGTCACGAGTATGCTATGCATACTACAGGATGTTTTTCTGAACATAGACATGTCAAACCAGAGAGGGGAGATGGAAAGGTTCTTTCAAAAATATAATTCAGCTTTGCTTTTTTGTGAAATAGTGTGTTAAAACAACAAAATCAAAAACACATTTGCTATGCCTAGAATTCTTATGCAGTACAGTACCAGCAGCCCAGCTTCCATTGAGTGTTTCAGCAAATGCTTTACATAAGCAGTTTGGAAGTGCCTTTTCCTTCTTCCTGTATCTCTGGAACCTAAGAAAATGTGGAATGATCTCAGACAAAGAACCCAACTCCTGTAGGTTCTCCAGAACTCATTGTGTGCTGGATAATGTCCTTTCAGTCCATCATTTTGAATGTTCCATCAGACTTTGTTTGTGTCCTGTTCAGAGTTTTTGAGTTCCAAGTGTTGTTTGTCCATGTTTGGTTTCACCTTCACTTTTGCTTTTTCCATGCCGATGGGGTATCCGCGTTATGTGTTTGTTTTGTGATGTGTATGTTCCGTTGTTATTTATGTTAAAAGTCTCTTTCGTGACTACAGATAGGACATCAACATTTACAAACCATCTACACGTAGACTATTGCACACATTTCAGATGAATTTCAGAGATACAACAGCTATATGAACAAGGCTTGTTTATGCACTGCTTTTGCAGAGATAAGTTTGTGAAAATGACACATGAATGAATATACAACACAGAGTAGTGCTGGGCAATATATTTCCAATATTTTTAAAGGAATTTTGTTGAAAAAGAATAGGAAGGGAAAACAGCATTCGTGATTTAAAAATTAAAAAAAAATCAACATATCACCCAGCTCTACTTCACAAGTAGATACAAAACCAGCTATTGCTGCACCTATGCATGATTTCACTGTGTGGGGCTCAGTTTTGCTCTTTCGCTTTGTCACCACTTTTAGAGCAAACACCAGAAGCACCAGGCTTTTGAGGCTGAATTACACGCTAACGCTGATCGTATCCGTGGGGTGATAGACACGGGCAATGCTCTCATCCAGAGAGGTGCCTGTGCTGGAAGTGAGGATGCCGTCAAGGTAACAATCTCGGGTATTTCAGTAATAAGCGTGTTGTTGCGGTTTTTACTCAGCTTGTCATGTTCACCTTCACCTTCAGGCTCGTCTGAATGCTCTAGATGAGCAGTGGCAGTTCCTCGTCAACAAATCTGCAGAGAAGAGTCAAAAACTGAAGGAGGCGAACAAGCAGCAGAACTTCAACACTGGCATCAAGGACTTTGACTTCTGGTTGTCTGAGGTATTGATTTATATGTAATGACTGTTAGAGCAGTTCTCTGTAGGTCTTTACGGTTAATAACAGTAGAAAAGGTAATATTTCAAGACTTTAGAGATTATATCCTCTTTTGCTAGGTTGAGGCTCTTCTTGCCTCTGAGGACTATGGGAAAGATCTGGCCTCGGTCAACAATCTACTAAAGAAGCACCAGCTTCTTGAGGCCGACATCTCTGCTCATGAGGTAGAGCACAACCCATAAAGTTCCAATAAAAAAATTCCTGTGTACTTTAGTACTCTAGTTGCTCATGGGTTTCCTTGTATTCTGATAGGACCGTCTGAAAGATCTCAACGGCCAAGCTGACAGCCTGATGGTCAGCAGCGCTTTCGACACCTCTCAAGTCAAGGACAAGCGTGATGCCGTGAACGGACGCTTTACCAAGATCAAGAGCATGGCCGGTGGACGCCGTTCCAAGCTGAACGAGTCACATCGTCTGCATCAGTTCTTCAGGGACCTGGATGATGAGGAGTCTTGGATAAAGTAAGATTACACCATCATCTCAAATTGTCTCAAACTTGAGTTGCTAAAAGAACTGTTTGAAAAAATGTCCTACCTTTTGTTTTCCACCAGGGAAAAGAAGCTGTTGGTGAGCTCGGAGGATTATGGACGTGATTTGACAGGAGTACAGAATCTGAGGAAGAAACATAAGAGGCTGGAGGCAGAGCTTGGAGCTCATGAGCCAGCCATTCAGGTGAGGAGAAACTTGAACTTGTGATTTGAAGAGTATAGAAAACATAGTCCTGACTTTTGATAAACAGCTAAATGCTAACTGTTTTTTTTGGTGTTGCAGTCTGTGTTGGAAACTGGGAAGAAGCTCTCTGATGACAACACCATCGGACAGGAGGAGATCCAGCAGAGGCTGGCTCAGTTTGTGGAGCATTGGAAGGAGCTGAAGGATTTGGCTGCTGCCCGGTAAGAGTAACCCATGAGTAAGAACTTTGGGTTGTGGTCTCCGCTCTTTTATCTTCTGTGTATCCCAGGCGGTATTTTAAAAGTTGTCATTTATTTGATATTCAGTGGGCAGAGACTAGAAGAGTCACTGGAATATCAGCAGTTTGTTGCGAATGTCGAGGAAGAGGAAGCCTGGATTAATGAGAAACTGAACCTGGTTGGAAGTGAGGATTACGGAGATACGTTGGCAGCTGTGCAGGTACAGTGTATTCATATAAGAAGCTCTAGAAAACCAATGCAAACAGAAGAGCATTCTAAGCATTTGGTCTTCTTTTACAGGGGTTGTTGAAGAAGCATGAAGCATTTGAGACAGATTTTACTGTGCACAGGGATCGAGTCAATGATGTTTGTTCCAATGGAGATGAACTCATTAAGAAGGTACCGTTTAACTTATACATTTACATTTCTTGTACGAATAATAAGCTTCACTGGTGTTTATGAGGGGCCTGTTTGTAAAACTGGAAGTTTTTGTGCAGGAGAATCACCACGTGGAGAACATCGTGGCTAAAATGACAGCCCTGCGTGGGAAGGTGTCAGAGCTGGAGAGAGCTGCCGCACAGAGGAAGGCCAAGCTGGATGAGAACTCTGCCTTCCTGCAGTTCAACTGGAAGGCTGATGTGGTGGAGTCCTGGATCGGTGAGTAACTGAGTTAAAAAAAAAAATTGGACATGGGAAATGTCATGCAAATGAACTACAGGGTTTTCTCTATTGTTCCTTTGGAATTTATAACCGTGTTTGTGTCCCATTTAATCAGGTGAAAAGGAAAACAGCCTGAAGACAGACGACTACGGTCGTGATCTGTCCTCTGTGCAGACGCTGCTCACCAAACAAGTATGACATAGACGATGCATAACTAAACGATGTCTCAGTTTGTGAATGCATGTTGTCTCCTCTGCAAAATATAGTCCCTGATCTTTTTTCCTCCACCTGCCTTAGGAAACCTTTGACGCTGGTCTACAGGCCTTCCAGCAGGAGGGCATCACCAACATCACAGCCCTCAAAGACCAGCTGCTCGCTGCCAAACACGTGCAGTCTAAAGCCATCGAGGCTCGTCATGCAACCCTCATGAAGCGCTGGAACCAACTTCTGTCTAACTCAGCTGCCCGCAAGAAGAAGCTCCTGGAGGCCCAGGAGCACTTCAGAAAGGTATGAAAAATGTTTACGGCGTGAAAAGAAGTTTCTCAAAAACAAGATTGTCTTGCTGTAATGTTGACCTCTTTTCAGGTTGAGGATCTCTTCCTCACCTTTGCCAAGAAGGCTTCTGCCTTCAACAGCTGGTTTGAGAATGCTGAAGAGGATCTGACCGACCCCGTCAGGTGCAACTCTCTGGAGGAGATCAGGGCCCTGCGAGACGCTCACGATGCATTCCGCTCATCTCTGAGCTCAGCGGAGGCCGACTTTAGCCAATTGGCAGAGCTCGATCGCCAGATCAAGAGTTATCAAGTGTCATCCAACCCGTATACCTGGTTCACCATGAATGCACTAGAGGAGACCTGGAGGAACCTTCAGAAGATCATTAAGGTAAAGAGAGGAATCCTGACACGTTTATTTTTATTTGATAGAAATACATGACATAATGTTGACCACTCTTCAGAATCAACGCTAGCATTCTCGCAATAACTTAACAGTCCAAAAAAGACTAGCTTCTGTAAGTATATTATATATTGGGATATTTTTCATTCTCGTTGTTCTGTGATACTTTGTTTTCCAGGAGCGCGAGCTTGAGCTGCAGAAGGAACAGAGGAGGCAAGAGGAAAATGATAAACTCAGACAGGAGTTTGCCCAGCATGCCAATGCCTTCCACCAGTGGCTACAGGAGACCAGGTACACACGCCACACAGTGTGCTGAGATGCTCTCTTTATCACATTACATCGCAAGGGATTTGTACACGCACACTGAATGCATTACATGCTACAGGTTTGATATTGTAGCACCCCACACGTATTTTATATGTATTTTCCTGATCACAATAAATGTCCATCTTTAGTCTTGGAATCACTGCATGCTTTGTTGTGTTGTCTGTTTGAGTGATGGAATTTATGTAAATCCCTTGATATACTACAGTTGAGCTTTGTGCTGGTCCACTTCTGTGCACATGTGCCCACATTTGAAGTTGAGTAGTGGTGTCAATGTCACTGCTCAATGTGTTAACTGTTTATCTCTCTCTTTTTATCTATAACCGTCCCTTCTCCCTTGTCAACCATCTCGCTGCTACCTGGATGCTTGGGATCATTTCTCAAATCAGGACATATCTACTGGATGGGTTAGTATTACATTTTTCTATTTTACTACAATGTGTGTGTGTTAATGTGTGTGTGTGATGTGGCGTTTAAGTAAAATGCTGTGAAATTGAAACTTTAAAATATACTTTTTGGCATAGCATGAAGTTGGGAGTTTCAGGTGTTCGGACAGTTTTCATCCAGGTTGTCATGTGATCATTTTCTAACCTCTTAGATTCTTTGTCATTCTTTGGGTCATCAAAAATGACTTAAGATGGCTGTTATTTTGCCTATTTTATGGTATGTTTTTGTCAATATTTCCAAATGTATTCGTTTCTGATTTTTCACACTCTTTTTTCCATTTCCTCTTCATTCCCCACCTCCCTCGTGTCTCTGAATAGCATAGCCTATCGGAGGGTAATCCGTGTCTATCAGTATGAA
The DNA here is from genome assembly GCA_008369825.1 of Triplophysa tibetana. Lineage (NCBI taxonomy): Eukaryota > Metazoa > Chordata > Actinopteri > Cypriniformes > Nemacheilidae > Triplophysa > Triplophysa tibetana. The sequence goes on from CM017898.1 coordinate 5,460,407, forward strand.
GTCGATGATGATCTTTCTGGAAGGTCTTTTCCGATTTTTCCTTCTTCTGATTGGCCTCTTACTCCCACCCCTCACACCCTTTGGGTTTTTTTCTCATGCACTCGAGTCTGACCCCCACCAATAAGGCTCTCTGTGTGTGTGTTCTCTTCACTAACACTCACTGCAATGTGCCGTGAGGCTTTTTTTGAGATGAACCCTTCCAGCTTCTTAATCCAACAAGCCTGGCTTTGGCACCAATTTTAAGGAGTGTGAACACGTCATCTCATTCTTTAAACGTTTTTTTTCCATCCACGTTTGTTATTTCACTTTTTTCTTCATTTTAAAGAATATCTTCATGCACCAGATTCAGGGTGGAAACTGCAATGTGGAACTGCAATTTTCTTTATCCTGATCTGAATTTAGTCACCAGTGCATTGACATTTTTGTGTCACTTCTAATTGTCAATACAACTGTTGTAATAACGGCACTTTTATTATTAACTCCATAGAACTTCGGTTTTGCACATTTTGCTTTTTAAAGCGATAGTTTCCCAAAAATAGAACTCAACCATTTACTCAGTTTTACACAAAGGTATGACTGATATACTTACGTGGAACACAATGAGAAATTTTGTTAAATACTGTCAATGAAAGTGAATTGAAAACCTAGTATATGTAATATGGTGTTCGACAAAGGAGAGTCAGTCATTGGTATAAATTAAGAGTAAATGACAAATGTTTTTTTTGGTGAATTATCCTTTTAAAACTGTGGATACATTCATGTATAAAAACAAGCAGTGGTAAGAATATAGCAGTTTCTATCCCTGTGGGCAGTGGCCCTAAACAAGCATGGTCTGGATTACCATGGATATAAGTTGGGTTTGTTAGCATGACTTTGGTTATTGTAGTTTCATTCTGGGATCCCTTGTATTTGTCACTCCTTATCTACTACAAAACAATTGGTAAGTCCTGCTGTGACCTATTTATAGGGCATTTTAGGAGGTTTGAGATAAAAGTTATAGAACCAGTATTGACGAGTTATAAATGTAAATATTAACCTTATAGCAGTCATTATGTCTTTGTTTTAAGTGATATAAAGTTTAGTTTTTAAACTATAATAATCACAGTCACTTGGATTGGCTCTGATGAAGACTGATATGAGCAGTGAATGAGATGTTTTTGGATGGATGTTCCATGTGTTCTTGGACACCTTACTCTGGTTTTAATGCTCTTGTGTGTGGGCAGGTCCTGCATGGTGGAAGAATCCGGCACTTTAGAGTCCCAGCTAGAGGCTACTAAGGTGAGTCCAAAGAATGAGGAACAAATCTTACAAGACATGTCGACATGCTCTATTCTCATGTCTTTTTCTATTGGGTTTCTCTGTAGCGCAAGCACCAGGAAATCCGTGCCATGCGCAGCCAGCTGAAGAAGATAGAGGACCTGGGAGCAGCCATGGAGGAGGCACTGATCCTGGACAACAAATACACAGAACACAGCACAGTCGGTCTGGCCCAACAGTGGGACCAACTTGACCAGCTGGGCATGAGAATGCAACACAACCTGGAACAACAGATCCAAGCCAGGTGCTACATCTCACACAACCCTTAATCCCAATGATTTTAAATAGATTATTATAACTGATAGACATTTTAGACAATTTACATTGATAACATTAATATGATAAATTGTATTATAAATAATCCGACCCTCTCCATTGACTTTGTATTGGGGGAAGCTGCCGCCCTGTTTACTGTACACCATGTCACAGAGCAGCTTTTAGACTTTTGTTCTGTTTTTGTAATAATTCAGAAATGACAAGGAGGTTGCTTCCCCCCTTGTGATTATTTTTTTAATCGATTAAAATGACTATTTATACATTATAATAATTCAATGGTTTATATTAGTTATTATAAGTAATTGTAATATTATATCTGGTCAAAATATTATTACTGACTGTTCTTGCTTATCATCTGTAGAAACACAACAGGAGTAACAGAAGAGGCCCTGAAGGAATTCAGCATGATGTTCAAGTAAGAGATCTTTTATGAAGACAAACCAAAAAATAATATCGTTTAAAAGTGTTTTTGATACATGATTTAAAATGTCTGTTCCCAGGCACTTCGACAAAGAAAAATCTGGACGTCTAAATCACCAGGAGTTCAAATCCTGCCTGCGGTCTCTGGGGTACGACCTGCCCATGGTTGAAGAAGGAGAACCAGACCCAGAGTTTGAATCTATCCTGGATATCGTAGATCCCAACAGGTGAGGAATACACATTATAGTTTGTCCTGGAGGTTCTAAATTTGATGAGCTAACTTCTCAGTTTTTTTGTTCAGGGATGGAAACGTGTCCTTGCAGGAGTACATGGCCTTCATGATCAGCCGAGAAACAGAGAATGTGAAGTCAAGCGAGGAGATTGAGAGTGCCTTCCGTGCTCTCAGTGCCGAGAACAAACCTTACGTCACCAAGGAAGAGTTATACCAGGTACATAACACCCACACTGTATTTCCACTTAGTGCCCTTACTAATTCATGTATGAAATCATTATTGGTGTTTGAAATAAAATACTCAGTGGTTTCTTATTTGTCTACAGAACTTGTCCAAGGAACAAGCAGACTACTGCATTTCCCACATGAAGCCCTACCTGGACGGCAAGGGTCGCGAAATCCCATCGGCATTCGACTTCGTGGAATTCACCCGCTCATTATTTGTCAATTGATTCCCCACCCCCTTGCCTGCCAGTGACCAATCGGGATGCGTTTTCCCTCTCACATGACCACACGAGTAAACTGCATGGATCTGAATAAAGAATTCTCTATAGCACCCAGTATAGCAATATCTGTATCTTGCTATCAATCTTAATCTTGCGTATTTATCTGACACTTCCTCTTGCTTCACTGACAATAGTTGTAGTAGTGGATTTGTCTGTCTTTTATTGTGGTTGTTTTTAGCTGTTAAGTGCTTTGCTTTAAGAAACCTATAGAGGATGTGCTGTAACATCACCGATGAGACTGCAGTGTGCTTCAATAAACGCTACTGGTTATAACTGGAGATAATTCTCAGCTTGTATTTATTTTAAGTAAAAACATTATTATACAAACAATATTAAATACATGAAACGCAAATTGTGTGTATTTCAAGGAAATGAAACCAACGATCTCAGTCAGCAACTTCATTGGCCAGCTGATCCAGCATTGCCATCTCTTTGGCACCTTGTTCTGTTAACTCTCCACTAAGCTGCCAGATGTTGACGCTGCCATCTGCATTGCCCACCGCCATCAGGTTTGTATGTTTGGGGTTGAACTCCAGGCAGTATGACGCTTGACCTCCTGTGTTTTGGTCAATTGTGGCAACAGGCCTTGAGGACCTTCGACCCAAATCAAACATATGCACCAAACCTGTTGGAAAAGTTAGTAATTTCAGTTATAAATGTTAATGGTTTGTGTTAGTGGTAATATAAAACATAGCAAGTCACCTTGTCCTGTGACGGTAGCAAAGACTAAAGGGCGTGTCGGTGACCACCTCACCCCAAACCCATATGAATCTGACACCCGTAAAGACATAAGAGGGTGGGGCTGAAGCACACTATGGAGATGAGCCATACCATCGGTCCCAACACTGATGAACAGATTCCTGGAGATTCAGAAAGTAAGAAAATGTTTTTTGGAAACAATCATTTCCAATTTAACAAAGATAACAGAAATACATTTTACCTATGAAAGGGTGAAAAGTGAACCGAGTGTATGGGGCCCCCTCGTGGCGAGAAAGAGAACTGCATCGGTGCCCGCAGTGTCACGCTCTCACCATCAGGTGGCACCGTTGCCACCATCTCACTGCTAAAGGAGCATTTGAGCACCAAGCCTCCTTCGGAGCCCACCAAAAATGTGTCCAAGTCCCACGGAGAAAGGGCAAGAGAGGTCACTCCTATGGTGGCGCTGCCTCTGGTCTTCAGATAGAGATCATAACTGTTTGATAAAGGTATAACTTGTGTTACGTTACTCAAATTGTGACACCAACCTTGCTTACTGTCCCACTCTGGGGTAACTGCTGCTGTATAAGTGCATATCCAGAACTTAAGATAAGTTTGGCTTTAGCTCCATCCACAGTCCATAATAAAACTCTCCCTCCAGATCCAGCGCTCAGCACCATATATTCACCTCTGCGAGTTCCTAGGACCCAGTTAACCTACATGCAGAAACATGCAATACGTGTATGGATTACATAATGCTTTCCGATAGATACATGTCTCAGGTCATGATGGGGTTTTTAATGGGAATACCTGATAAACCGGTTCACGGTGGGTGTCTGCAGACATCCCAGTCTGAGCCAAAATAGGATCCTGTGTACGAGTGGTGTCCCAGACAACCACCTCGCCACTGTACAGCCCTCCTAATACATCACAAATGAGGATATGTTGTAAATTCTCTAATGTGGAAAGATCCATCGAGATTTTTGATGCATTGAATATGAGGGAGATTTACACATAAAGACGTGCAAAGAAACTGCACATAGTGATGAACTGTCCCTTTAAGAAGAAAACTGTCTTTATCTTTATTTATTATAAATGTGGTTAAAATGTGTGGTCATACCAGCAACTACAGATGGTAGCAGAGGATGAAAACACAAACACATGACAGGTGTAGATACATCTATGTCCACATCCGGCTGCTTTGTGTTCACATTCTGACGGTCCAGGTTCCATGTGGACACATAAGACTTTTCGTTGCTCCAGTCACCATCGTCCATACTGATATCAAAAATAAAATAATTACAACTTAATGATAAATACATCTGACTGTGAACATCTGTACGGAGAACAAACTCTTACCGGCCAAATCCACAGGCTACAACTGACCCAGTGCAGTTCCAGGAGACACTGGTGACCTGCAGATGTCTTTCATGAGCTTTAGGATGCTGAAGACGGTACGTACATGACACCTGCAGCCATGAAGATGATCATATGAGATTAAACCACCTTTTAATATTTTAACTATTACTCTGCATGAAATCCACGCACCGTCTTATTTTGATCTTCCCAATTGACTTCAAACCCATCAAATGCATGACTCTTAGAGTTTTTTTCCAGCTCTAGGATCACCAGGTCTTCAACTCCACGCAAGAAGCCCAGCAAACCGGGAAAGTCTGACGGATCTCGTCCTAAGGAAAGTGTTTGGTTGATCTGGTCCTGTGTGTCGGTTTGGGTGCCGGTGTCTAAAACATCTTTGGATTGTGTTTCAGCCTCTGTTGTGTGAAGTGGAATCGTTTGACAGCTTCTCTGGGCGCAGAAATATTCGTGATGCCACGCGTATGTGGGAAAAACAGACGGTAAAAACATATCAACATTACATGACGTCAACGTCGCAAAGGTAAGCAAACGTGTTTTAACTTACCGATTCTTGTATTTCTTGGTGCGATTTTCTCCAAGTCGATTCAGCACCAACTAAATCAAGCGTTTCATCTGTAAACATCTTTTTGTAGAAATCTACTCTAATCACTACAATGAAGACGTGTTTATGTTCGGAATATAAATAAGCTTTTATCATGAAAAAAAACGTATTGATATAGCAGAATCGCTAATTTTCATATTTTATTGTTTTCGGCCACAGCAGCGGAATCCTCCATGATTGCCCTGGATGTTACTTCCGTAACCGCGCTGCTATGGATACTGTCAGCCAATCAGTGACAAGTCTGATGTTGCACGTCATGAATGTCAACTTTCGATTGGTCAGTCCATTTAAAATTTAGCTGAGATCTTTAACACGGTGAATTTGAACAGATCACTCCTAGCATTATCACTCTTTGTAAACGTAGCTTTGTGTATTTTTCTTTAGCAAAATGTTGAAATTGCTTATTTGAAAATCACGTCAAATAAAATCATCTTTAATAAACTCCGTTTTTATAAAGTTAGCCTAAGAGAAGTAAAATGACCATTGAAAACCTAGAGGTGAACATCTAAACTTGAGAATTAATACATTTTGCTGTTAAGAAAAACTTTCTTTAGGAAAAACAAACTCCAGTGTATCCTTGCATACATCTTCAATGGTGAAAAGAGGTGGAGAAATAACCAGCTTAAGAGCGCTTGAAGATTCTACACACTTTATTATCTCATTTAAATAATCCTTTAATTAGCCAAGCTGAAAATTACAAGGACATTTTTTTGTGTTTTGTTTTTATTAAAAATGTTTCAAACCTCATGGGTGTCTGTAAAACATTACAATGAAAATTCAATCAACATAAACCCAAATGTTGATGTGTCAAATGCCCACTCGCCCCACCCGACCCTATTGAACCATCAACACTAATAACTGCCATACCCTGATATTGACCCCAAAACATTTACAAGAGGTGACAGGAGCCAGCTGGTGCTTTCCTTTTGTCCAATAAATCACACAGGAAAAACAGTGTCAACTCTTTGGGGCCCACCTCTGCATTAAAGAAAAGATATACTTAAGAAAAGTGGCTAGGTATGTATGCTATGATTAGATCACTGCACCATGGCTTATTACTTCAACTCACAACCATTCACAAAGAAAAAGAAATCATTGATATACTTAATATATAAACTGCTATTTACTTCAGTTTAGTCTACAGAGGATGACGTGCAAATTGTTAATATGTTGCATTTGTCTTTGGAGATGGTTGCAATTAAAGACGACGCAAGAGGCTTCAGCAATGAGATTCCACTAGTTTTCCGATGCAGGTACTGTATGTCCAGGGAATTAACTGGGTTTTAGAAATGGTCAGGACAGGAGAGGCTTCAGTAGAACAGAAGATGGAGCACAAAAAAAAACAAAAAATAAAAACAAAGCTTTTTGCTCCCATGGTTGGAGGATGACTTCAAAAAGGAAAGAACGGGTATGCAAGTGTTGGAATATGTCCTTATTAGCCTTTAGTCATCTTCCCCATCATCCTGAGGGAGAGAAAGAGAATGTCTTAGTTTCATAAAATGCAAAAATAATACTGAACTACATTTTGACACCACAATACCTGCAAGTACAGTTGATTCGTGTAAAAAACCTACATCATACTATCCTAAGTTACACTCAATACTGTTGTTTTATCAAACATAACATTAAAGTCTCTCACCTCGCCATCTTCTCCATCATCCTCTTCTTCGTCTTCCTCTCCCTCATCTTCATCCCCCTCTTCATCAATGTCCTCCAAGCCCTCCTCTTCATCCTCGTCATCTTCCTCACCTTCACCCTCTTCGTCGTCCATATCAGGCACCTGAGCAGAAAAAAGACGTGTCAAATGCTGCGTGCCAACTCTAATCCATAACACTGCAGGCGATGTGTTTAATTATACTTCATACCAGGTAGTACTGTAGGGGGTTGGGCCAGATGTCGTCTTTAATGACCTCTCCGAGTTCGTCGGCCCCAGCGTCGGAGTGATCGGTGAACCAGGTGAAGAAGCTCTCCGGCTCTTCGTGTTGCCTTTTCTTCCCTGCCTTGGTCTGTGTCTGTCCAATACGCTTTGTCAGGTCCTGCATCATACACAACAAGTCAATTAAAACCCAAAGAGAACCCCACTCTACAGAAACTTTTCAATAATAAAAAAAAAATTATACAAACCTTTCCAGCCTTCCATTTGATTTCAGTGGATTTTGAAGACGGGTCACCGCTCTCATTCAAGTGAAACTCTTTTGAGAGGACTTTGTTTTCAAAGTAAGGATTTTCATCGAAGTACTGTGGAGACAGTATAACGTCACTTAAATCCTAGTCATGTGTTTATTTTGCGACCTTGACTAGGAAATAACAGGTACTTACAAAATCTATTCTGTAACCTGATTTGATGTCCTCAAACTCCGTGACCTCCACTCTGGTCAGGTAATGAAGTGCTTCTTCATCTTCCTCACCAAGCAAGGCTGAGACTATTAATAAAGCCAACAATTAGAATAAAGTAATAAAGGAATAAAAGTTTAAAGGAACAATTTGATTCGGGGGCATGTTTCATATTTCTCTTACCTTGTGGATGGTTGACAAATGTTGTGACCCAGAAGTTTGGTATTTTGGCTATGAGTTCTGATCTCTTCTGGAAGAATGGCTGACGTAGCTTATTGTACTTCTGCTCTACTTTTAAAATTTCCTCACTCGCCTGTTCATTCAATCTGTGAAAAGACCAAAAAACGAGCGTCGGAAAAATAAATGCATGAAACATTCCAATAGTATTAAATTGTAAAGAGCTTTTTATTCACCTGTCGATTTCATTCTGTACTTCATCGATGTGTTCAATTGCCTCCTGTTGCTCTTTTTCTGAAATGCAATGAAACACGCAAGTTAACACGCATGATATCGTTCGCTATTACTTAGACCGTATTCGTAAATCACGCAACGTATAGACAATATTAATCGTTAAAGGGAAATCACCATTCGCAATGTTATTGAAAAAAAAAACACGCATTTCACACACGCACGTTATATACAATTATAAACAAAGGAACACGCGTGAACATTTCGCGCTGCGTAAAAACAAAATGAAATGCATCATTCTAGGGTAACGTTAAACTAATCTGATACAAACTTGGAAAAAGCTTAAACGTGAACGCGGGTAAAATACCGGTGTATCGGCTCAATCCGGTGCAATTTCAGCATCTGCTGCGCAAGGCCGCGAGGTTTAAACGGAGCGGGAGGCCACACGCTGGGCCACATTTACGGTCTTCTGTGAATTAACTTACGCGTCAACTGACGTTCAACGAACGTCCATTAGCAGAACTTCACGTGGACCCGTTCGAGTATCATAAAAGCACAACTTCTACACTTATCTGTAATGCCGTTACAGCATGGTTTCGTGACACATGCGGGAATTGCGCGTGATGGCGGGGAGACACAATAACCAGTTAGCTTATTAGCACCCAGCATGGACTCAATACAACGCACAATTAAAATATACAAAGTCGAGCGTGCAAAAAAGACCGTCCGTACAGAAGAATTAAGAATGCATGATAAAACACACGGAGTTTACCAAAAGAAAAGTCGCGCGGGCTCTCTGTTCGACGCGCGTGGCACAATGAAACATCATGGCCTCCGGTGAGCGCAACATCATTGTGCGCGAATTTTCCTGCAATAATAGGGCCCTTCTCTATTCAACGTCTACGTCCTCAGGCTCGCCGTAAGAGTCAATTTGAACGCTAAGCGGCTAGTTAAAATGAAAATTCGTGCATGAATAGCATGAGGCACAAGTTAATGAAAATGGCGGTGCGCAGGAGGCCGCCATTACTTTACCCGAGGTCTCGTCCGCTCCGTCGTGATTAGAGTTCTGCTCCTTTCGGCTCACTTTCGCCGCCGACGCCGACATTATTCCCCCACAACCGAAGATGTGCCTTCTTGCTCCAGAAACGAAAACTCCAAAACGTCCTCCTCCGCTCGAGGAAAGCGAAAGAAGCGGGAAATAAAGTTGCTTCTAGCTTAGTTTAGAAGTGCGAATATCACAACGTGTGTTGCGCTTCCACTCCACACATACAACACACTCAAAGATGCGTATCACACCACGCGCCGCCTCTTTTCTGACACCCGCCACTGTGCTCGAATGCGCGCTCCTTCCCGGCTGTCACGAGAACGCGCTTTAGGAGAATAAAGAGCCACGCCTCCTCCCGGTGAAGATGACGAAAGCCACGCTCGCCTCCGCGGCCGCGATTGGTCAGGAACAGGGGAAAGAAGGAGGAGTCTGCATTTGATGGAAAATAAACGATATCTAATGTAAATTTTGATTAATAGAAGAGCAAAAATCGATCGTGCCATTAGTTAATATGCTGTTTGGATGTGATTTTCTTTATTTAGATAAATAATTATTAAAGTTAAATTATTAAATTAAATCTAGTGCCAAAGTGACATATAAATGCTTCTGACGATTAAACTACAACAATTTGTGATTAAAGATACTTAGTACACTTGCCCCGGTTATTAGTTAAGACTTGAAAAAAGTTTTTCTTGTGGACAAAAATACTTTTCTTATTAAAGGAAGTGGTGGGAGTCGACTGAGCCCCTACATGTTACCACACATTATTCTGCAGAGTGAGAGAACAAAGACTAAATCTGTTTTGAAGACAAACTTTCTAAATGATCATTGAATCAAATCCATATCAAATTTGTAAGATCAACTTTTACGTAATATATTATAGATACAACATAAAACTGCCGTCTAAGACACAATGGTGTTTTCTTTAAATCATGGCCAAATATGTGTTGAAATAACTGCTAGTAAAGGATTGAAACAGGATGAAATAAAACGTGCCTTTAACGAAGAGGCACAGTTATATATCTTAACTTAATCTTGTACATAAATTATCGTGATTTTAGCAACTCTGTAACATTTGTTTGACCCACGCGATTTAAAAGACACTTTTATTTTGTAACATGAAAATATTACGATATACATTTTTTTTAAATATTGTATTTAGAAACACCAACAATTTCAGTCTCCTTTCAATATTAGTTTTGTAATCTTTCATTTTTTAATCTCTTATCTAAACCAGTTTCTTTACATAGTAACTAAATATATCCATATGTTCGCTCTCAATATTTACATATCACAGTACGGATGCTGATTTTGTCCAGTCAGTGCAACCCAACACACTTTTATTTTGAAAATGTATATGCATCTCTTCACCTAAGAAAGGCGTGGCCAGTGTGTGTCGTGGCTGGCTACAGTGTGTTCGGTTCGGTTTGGCAGGGGGATTGGGAAGTACAAGCATCACTGCACCGCCGGGAAGTCGGAAAAGCTGATTTTTTTTTTCCTGGATTAAATGGGTTACTTTTTTCTGCAATGAACACACCAACTGACGTTGATTCCCATACATCTTAGGAAGTTCTCTGAGAAGAACAAGGTAACATGTCATTTAAAAATTATTTCTCTTTCTTCGATTGATTTAGTTTATTGTGAGTCGTGTCTCACGGTGCTGTTGGTATCGAATGTTTCAGGCCCACCGGGAACTTTTTCCCCACTCCGGCTGAAATGTTTCTATTGTAACAATGTATCCATAGAGAATAGACGGCGTGCGTTTGATGTCATCAGTTATATTGTTTCCATTTGCTTTGGCAAGTTTGTGTGTTTATGTAGACGTTTTTTGTCATAAGAGCACTTAAGACTCTACTAAATGTGTATCCTGCTGATTCGCTGTGGGGTTGGCAGCTGTGCCAGTCTCATAATCTGTGGGCATGCATGTATTGGTGAGTAATTAATGTTTAACATGTGTTTTAGTTTTTTGCTGTTTGTTTTTACCTTTTGTTCATTTAGGACAGTTATCCATTCCATGTACATGTGCTTTTAATTTCATGCATTCATACATGCATTATACTTTCCAATATTCCTTTTGCTGTAACTTGGTTACTTTACTTTGTGTGTTTGTATCTTCTGACTCCCTCATCAGTTACTTACAGTTCTTTATTACAGTGACATTTCCTTAATCATTTTGCTTCCCAGCACTTTACTCCAAGTCTTCAGATTGTGTCAAGTATAGGGATTAATGTCCTTTACATTTACATTAAGCATTTGGCAGACGCTTTTATCCAAAGCGACTTACATTGCTTTATCCTACACATTATATATAGGTATTTGCAATCCCCTATGATCGAACCCACAACCTTGCGTTGTTAACGCAATGCTCTTACCACTGAGCTGAAGGAAGGCTGTAAACCTTCACACTTTTTCTTTTAAGTTATCTGCAGTACATTTCCTCCATAGTGTTCTTCCTTGAAGTCACTGGATTAGCTGGTTCGAATCGAATCTAGCAGGGAGCAGCACATTCCAGTCCTCAGACATCCAAAGCACTTTGAAGGAGTGCTTCAGGGTAGAATACGGGTGACAGCAAACTCTCGGCCCTTTCTATAAATGAGGTCACAAAAGGTTAGGACATCACATGTTAAAGTTATTAAATATAGAAATATTTAGATTTATCAGGAGGAAATCATACAGGAATAGTTGGAGTTTCATTTAACTTCATTTTCAACGGGCGTATCTGCCAAAAATACCTCCTTATTTGGAGTATGAGAATTTCTCTTCATCTTTCAGTTTCTGTTTTACAAATCTGTCTGACGGGCCCAAGAACATTTTCTTGATCAGTAACAGATAAATCTGTATTGCTTTCAGACTTGAAATGCAACAGTTCAATACAGAGTTCACCAATGAATGGTTAGTCATGAATTTAAAGTGCCAAGATTCAGTTTGAAAAGTTGAACTTTTAAATACTTGGATCTAAATTCCCGCTAATCATTTTTCCAAACCACCATGATATAGTGTTCTTTCTTAATAGACACGGCTGGGCTTATTGTTATATCATCTTTGCATATTTCATTTCACTGTAACTTAAATAAATATTTTCTGTTTTAACGGCCCATTTCAGATGAAGTGTTGTAGTGTTGTGCTTCTAGGGCATGCTGATCTTTTACACCGAATGTTTTTGTTGTCCGATGAGCGCTTCTTTAGAAATGGAGCTTGGTTTTGATTTTAACAGGGTCAGGCGGAAACGACTGCCAGCAGGCCCAGTGGGATGTCCTCCGTGGATTGGGGCGAGAGACATTGACCCAGTTGTGTCTCTCTTGAGAAGCCTTTACTTCTCTGAGCAAAAATGAACTGGAATGATGAATAGAAGCTCCTATTCATAGTATCATAGCTTTCATTGCTGAGGGCTTTGGAAAATTCTCTGACTGATATTTTACTTGGTGGCTGCAAGCTTTAAATTCTGTGGTATTACTTGATTTTTTTATTTTTTACTTACAGCCTCCTGCAGTTAAAATTGCTGCCTGTTCACTGTGTGTATGCAGAAACAACTGTCCAAACAAACACATTCCTCCACTCCCTTCATACTGATGCTTAATTAACAGGCTGGTGCTGTGTCACATCTCTAGGGAATTTCCGTTAGATGCTTGTTTGTTTGCTCTGGAATAATCTGAAGATGAATCTCTGAAAACCAGGCTACTGAAATTATGATTTCGGAGAGATGCATTTGTGCAACTTAACTCATTGAAGGAACAGTTCACCAAAAATGAAAATTCTTTCATCATTTTCCCACCCTCATAACATTGAAGAACACAAAAAAACGTTGGTAACCAAACAACATTGAACCCCATTTACTTCCATTGTATGGACAAAACCACGGAGGCATTTCTCAAAATATCTTCCTTTGTGCGCTGCAGAAGAAAGAATCATATACAAGTTTTGAAAGACCCGAGGGTGACTAAATGATGACTGAATTTTTATTTGTGAGGAAACTGTCCTACCTGCTTTGCATATTTTTTCTGAAGGACAGACATGTAAGGATTTTGATCGCTGGTTAGTGGGATGGTTTATTGTTCATCCTGCTAGAGTCTTGTTTGTTTTTAATGCCTCTACAATTCTCAGGAAGTTTAAGGGATAGTTCACCCAAAAAGGATAATTCTGTTATAATTAACTGTTTGTTTTCCCAATTCTTCGAAATATCATCCGTACAAAATAATTAAAAAAATGTTTCTACTATAATAGATGGTGTCCCAGAACTGAAAACTGCTTACATTTGTCCAAATATCTTTCTTTGTGTTCAACAGAACAAAGAAATGTATATAGGTTTGAAACAACCCGAGACTGAGCAAAAAATGACAGAATTTTCATTTTTGGGTGAACTAACCCTTTAAGATCTCATTAATGTTCACAAATTTACTGAACTTCACCATGGCCTGCCGTTCATACTGGGAGGTAACATCTTTACCACATGGATGTCTCTCGACAAAACAACATCTGTGTTTTCTAGAGCGAGCTGCTTTTGGTTTTGAAGATCATTTTTCAGGATTATTGTTCTTTTGAGCCCTTTTTTGCACATTTCTGAGTACTCCGCAAGGATGAAACACTTTCAGGGTCCATCAGCCCATTTATTTGTCTTACCTCTTCGGAGAGTTTCTCACCCTTCACACCATATTTCTTTACACCATATTGCACATATTCAAAGTGACATTGGACGATTTCCCTTCCACAGCAAACCGAACACACAGCGAGAGATTTGGATATTGGCTTTTGTTTCAGTGTTGTGCAAGTTAAATGTTGCATCTGGAATAACTATTGACCCTAACAATAACTAATAATCAATATTTTTACATGAGTTCCCTACATACAGCAGATTTTTCTTGTATGGCCCTGCATGTTTGGAACTGCTTCTTCGAAAGGTGGTTTGTGTTGAGCATGTTGATAGATAGGGCTTATGTCTATATGTGTTGGGGATGTGGTTCAGTCAGAGGTGCTTAGTTTTGTGTGAATGCCTTGTGGCTGGTAATGTATTGACCACTGAATTCAACAAGTCTTATTGGAAAGTTGTGGATTTGATAGAAAGTTGGCAGCGGTGAGCTATCGAGTAGAAAGTGGGACAGAAGGAAGCTAACTTTGCTCTCCAGACAGATTCTCCACCAATGATTTTACTGCTCTTTTTTTATAACCAAAAAGCTGCAGATTACAGCTTTAAATAAACTACATCTTGTACTAGGAGTGCAAACTGGTTGCCTTTGAGGATCATTTTGTTCACCTGTCACACATAGGAGTGTGAGCAACGAGCACTGACTGATTCTTTCACCTTTTGTATGTTACTATTAAAGGCAAAGTTAAAATCTCTTTGTAACAGTAATCCTTGAATAAATATCAAATCTGTGTCAAAGTCCGTGCTGAGTTGAGGTCTACAGGTGGGTGTGGTGCTTTTTGTTTTGACTACTTTTCAAACTTATCAACTTAAAAGGCTTGTGGAGTAAAAAATAGGGGTATTTAGGCTGGGGTCTATCCGGGCATACCTCATCTGTTTGGCATCAAAGTGTCCAGAGCAGTCTGAATTTGTAAAGAGAGGTCGGGAAAGGGAATGAGAAAGGTCAGAGTTCCCCACATGACTGGAGTCTTTCTCTTCTTAATGGCAATGCACTTAAATGCATTGGATACAGATGACTTGCGTTTCTTATCTCACGTTGAGCTCATAAGGAAAGAGTTTGAAAGATGGAATTATAAGAAAATGTGGGAAGGTCTGTCAACGAATCAACTATTTCTGGGTGTGTGTAGCTTCTGGCACTTTACATTTCCAAGACCTCCGAAATAACTGGCTTGCGTTTATTTTTCTTAGGACCCCCGTCATTTCAGTGTGATGCAAGCAGTCCGAACAGATCATTTAAGCACACATTTTTGTTAGAATGCAGACTTTGAGAAGAGTTTGTTATAAATAGACAGCGAAGAACAATTGTAAGCCTTTAAAAACAATGAAGCACTTTGAAATGCACAGATTAGTTTGTTGCATGGAAATAGGAAGTTAGGGCGGGACATACTGAGTTGCTCCTCCTCCCTTTAAAATAGCTAGAAATGACTTTATTAAAAATAACTTTTTTGGGGGGGTTCTTTATGGACTTATTTGTGTGCCCACAGAGGTTTTGATCTTAAAACTTCATAAATTGTGTGTCTAAAACAGGGATATTCAAGCCTCTTAACCAGTATTATAATGGACTTTTTTTATTGCCCCTTTAAGGTTAAACTTTTTAAACTTTTCTTTATCTAGAAATTGTACAGTTCATCTTTAATGCGCACAGCTGCTGGGTTTTTTCTACCCTCGGGCATTGCACTGCTGCTCGGGAAGTTTAAAGCCTTTTAAGGCGAGATGGACCAGCCTTCCAATGGGTCTGGCTTCCACTCATGATGATGTGATAAGAAAGGCAGTTCCATCCTCTCTGACAGTCCTCCAATCACACAGTGTTGTCTGCATTTAAATACTGGCCAATGACTGTTTTTCGCCTGAAGTGTCTTGAGTTTTCTGTGTGTGAGACTGCATAAATAGAATCCTCAGGGAACGTTATGTTACATTCCAACCGTCTCAAATCGAAACACGGACTTGTACACAATGTGTTCCCCAAGGAAAATAACTAGTGCTGGCGTAAGGTAAAGAGATCTTAAAATTGAATCCAGGCAAACGAGTATTGAATGCTACAGAATAGTCTTGAAGACGTTGTTGTTTGTTTGCATGCACAAAATGAGTATTTTTGTGCTCTTAGGCTGGGTTTATTTTAGACAAACATTGAGTGTATACTGATCACAAGCTTACTTTCTTTATGCAATATAGTTCAAATATTTGTTATTCAAATGTATAATCTTATACAAATGTTGGTTTTTTGTCGTGTTTAGATTGCGTCGTAAATGTATCAAGAACTTGGAACCAAGCATGAAAAAGGCGACCAAGCCAACGGCCGCCGCCTCCAGAACCTCAGCGGGCACTAAAGTCCCAAGCAGATCAGAGGGAAGCAGCATTATGGGCACAGGTGGCAAGATGACAAACAAAACCCCAAATTCAGCGCCACTATCAAAGGTAGCTTTAAGCCAACTATTAAATATGGAAGTACCCACGGAGTACACAGTTAGGTCCATAAATATTTGAAAAGAGGCACTTTTTTGTTATTTTAGCTGTGTATGTAATGTATTCAAGTTATAGAATGGATATTGGCA
Organism: Triplophysa tibetana; assembly: GCA_008369825.1. Lineage (NCBI taxonomy): Eukaryota > Metazoa > Chordata > Actinopteri > Cypriniformes > Nemacheilidae > Triplophysa > Triplophysa tibetana. The sequence continues at coordinate 5,476,810 of CM017898.1, forward strand.
TCAAAAGCACACTCTCAGGTTTATTCAGAGTGTATTGCCACATTACCTGAAGAGCTTTTTAAAATGTAGCTCTCCCCTTTTTCAAGGGACCAAAAGTAACGGGACAGTTGATTTAAAAGCTTGATGTGGGTTCAGCAACAACTTTCAAATGTAGACATCACACTTAGAATAAACTCCAGGTCTTTAACATGATTCAATTATGAAAAATGATTTAATGAAAAGTCCATATCTGTGAATAAAACAGCATTTGATTCAACTGTCCCTTTACTTTTGGTCCCTTAAAAAAGGGGGGAATTACATATTAAAGTGCTGTAATTCCTAAACCCTTCATGTAATGTGGTTGTGAATACACTCTAAATAAAGCTGAGAGTGTACACCCATTATCTAGTATAAAACTGCAACTTGAATACATTTTGGTACACAGCTAAAATAACAAAAAAAATGTGCCTCTGTCTAAATATTTATGGACCTAACTGTATGTTGTCTATAGTTGATCATTGACCTAATGTGTTTTTATTCTCACCAGGCAAAAAGCAATGACGATCTCCCTGCGGTGAGTTCAGGATCAGTTTCTGTTAGCAACAGTAACACTACAGCTAGAAACAAGAGAGGAACTTCTCAGAGCACCAGCAGTACTGAGACCAGGTCCAAGACCAGCTCAGGTAGTGAGTCATTCTTTGTTATGGTTCTGAAGACATTTGGGTGATGTTTGGTTTGTGTTTATAACAATTGTATGATGACATTTTTTCAATGAATCTCATCCCATTCTTTTCGTAGGTCTCTCAGGAAGGCGTGGAACATCATGCACGACCAAGGACTCAAGCACAACTCGAGAGAATTTGCGAGAACGCTCCCGAGTCAGTGCTGTCAAAAAGCTCGCCGGACCCGCCGATGCTATGCATCAGAAGAGGTCGCGTTGCCGCACCGTTGTTGAATCTGAGTCTCTAATGAGCAAGTCACGCTCAGACAGCCAAATAAGCAATAAAGCAGTGCTGGAGTGTCGAGTGAAGGACCTAATGGGTCTAGCCAAGAGTAAAGACGTGGAGATCCTACATCTCCGCTCTGAACTTAGAGGTATGAGAGCCCAGCTCGGTCTGGAGGATCTTCGACCTCCTGAATCAACAGAAGAGTCCAAGCCGACCCAAGAAAAAGAAGCTTGTCCTGTGATCAGTGCCACAGATGTGGAGTCCACACTTCTCCTCCTTCAAGATCAGAACCAGGGCATCCTTGATGAGCTAAATATGTTGAAGAGTGAAAACCGCATGCTGAAGGATCGGCTAAATGCCCTTGGCTTCTCTCTGGAGCATCGCCTGGAAAGTACAGACAAAATTCTACGCTGCCCTTCTCTTAGTCCTGAGCCTGTATCTGGAACTACCTGCGAAAACGGAGGTGGCGATATGGGGGCATCTTTTGCCGAAGGCTCCACGCTAGGCTCTACCGAAGACTTGCTGTCAGAACCGAGACGTGTTGGGTCCCCCGATGCAGTGGACAGTGAATGCAGCGAGGCCTACCAGCCAATGACCTCCAGCGATGATGCTCTGGATGCACCTTCAGCTTGCGGATCGTCTTCCGAATCCGAAGGTGGACCGCCGAGCAGGGAACATTCCCGCCGGGGCAGCAGCGGGAACACCAGCGAGGTTTCGGTGGCTTGTCTGACCGAGCGCATCCACCAAATGGAGGAGAATCAACACAGCACGGCAGAAGAACTCCAGGCCACCCTGCAGGAACTTGCAGACTTGCAGCAGATCACGCAAGAGCTGACAACCGAAAACGAGCGTCTGGGTGAAGAGCGTGCCATTCTAGTCGACTCACTTTGTCAGCAAGGGGAGCGTTTGGAACTCTACGGAAGACAGTTGGATTATTTCCGTGACCTGCTTGATGAGCACCGCGTGGCTTATGCCGAGGACGGCAAAAGCGTGCGTTATATGGAGTTGGAGAGACGCTACGCTGAGTTAAATGAGGGCTCGCATTTTGAAAGAGAGCAACTTTTAGGAGTTCAGCAACAGCTGAGCAGTGCGCTCAAGATGGCCGAACAGGAAAACGCGGAAGCTCAAGGCCTGATGTCTGCGTTGAAGGAACGCGTTCACATGGCCGAGAGAGCCGTGGAAATGGAGAGGAGGGATCGGACCATGGCCAAAGCAGAGCTAGAAGCGCTGAGGATGGTGTCTGAACGAGAGCAGGTTGAGCTAAACCGCTGCAGAATTCAGCTTGAGCAGGAGAGGCAGAGAGTGGCCCAGCTCTTGTCCATTCACAGCGCGGGTGATAAGAGCGACATACGCCACCTGCTGGACAGTGAGAGGTTAGACAAGGAGCGAGCCGAGACCAAAGCAGCTCAGCTGCAAGAGGAACTGGGACACACTACAAATGAAGCCGCCCAGCTGCAGGACGCAATAAGCAAGGTAACAAAAAGGATTAACGGAAATTCAATATTGTCTTGGTGTCATTTTTTAACCAGTATGTCATCTACCATTGAACAGAAAGAAACATTTGCATTTATATTTAACCAATTAAGTTAATTTAGCTTGCAGTTATCTAACAATATGCCAAGATTAAAGAATTTAAAATGTTCTCTCGCTTGTAAATGTTGATAAATGTATTGTATGATAAAAATGACACGTCCCATTTACAGTGGATAGTATCAGTATGTGTTTTGTTCAACATTATCCATCCTGCTTGTGTGTGTTGAAGTTGGAAAGTGAGTTCCGGGCATTCCGTGGTGACGTTCAGACGAGGTTAGCCGAGCAAAAGCGACTTCTGGAGCAGCAATGTTCTGAGCTGGAGGAAAAGGACACTGAGATCGCCGACATGAAAGAGACAATCTTTGAGCTTGAGGATGAGGTTGAGCAGCATCGTGCCGTCAAGCTCCACGACAACCTCATCATCTCTGACCTGGAGAGTGAGTCACATGACATTCGTTTCCATGACTGCTGATTGTTAAAGGAACAGTTCACCCAATAAAAAAGTTAATATTCTGTTTTCATTTACTCATCATGGAGTTGTTCCAAATCTGTATACCTTTCTTTGTTCTGATGAACACAAAGAAAAGTATTTGGAAGAATGCTTGTAACCAAACCTTTCTTGGTTACGATTGACTATCATCGTCGTAGGAAACATTTCTTTGTAAATTTCTTTTTTCGATTTTGTTGAACAAAAGAAGTTATTTTGAAGAATATAGAAAAGCAAACAGTTCTAGGGCAATTTTGACTGCCATGATTCCTACTATGGTAGTGTACGGTGGCCCAAAACGGTTTGGTTACAAGCATTCTTCAGAACAAAGAAATGTATACAGAATTGGAACAACTCGAGGATGAGTAAATGATGACAGAGTTTATTTTTGGGTAAACTGTCCCTTTACACTGTTGAAAAGTTTAGCATTACCCTTTAACTAGCTTATTGTAGTTAATTAATTTATTCATTTTTTGGCAAATACCATACATGGGCATCTAACTTGTTAAGCATTTTTTTTCTTAAACTTTTCTATGCTATTAGAATTGCAATTAGTGGTTTATGGGCGTTCTATTTTTTAGCTTGGAGCCAGTAAGTAATCATGCCCATAACACCAAATCATTTTCAGACTTTTGTCTTTATTTGGTTTGTGAAAAAATGGATACATACAAAATATATAAAAATACATCTCAAGTAATTGTTCAGTAATTTGCTAAATATTGTTTAGTTTATATGAAAGCACACTAGTTTAATGTTCAGCTGTTTTGTTTTCATGGGCCTGTGGTCATACAGGTTTCTGTCCACATAGAGGCATCATTGAGCTAATAATAGATGCGGATTTCACAGAAATTTGGTCTCATTCACTAATAATTCCGTAGATTATTCGTGTTCATTTCTCAAAAACGTTCAGCCTAATTCACAACACATGCATTTCGCACATGAATTAACCCCATCCTAATGTAGTGAGTTTGGAGTGCATAAAACACGCCCATATGAGGTCTTTCCGAATACCTAGAACCGTTGAGAGAGAGAGAGTCGCGTCTTCTCCATTGACTCTAATGGAAGAAGAAAAAATTCACCGTATAGTTCCAGGAAGTTACTAGTAACGCATGGAGCTGCTACTAAACAGACCAACTGAGGTAAACTTCTGAAGCATTTAAAGACGAAAGCCATTTAATGAATAAAAAAATGAAAGAAATAAAGCATTTAAAGAGAAAACATTACTTCCTGGAACTATCTGAAGGTTCCATGAATCACATGATGCTCCACCGTTTTGGACTTCTGTTGGCAGAATTCTCTTTCTCAATGGATCTACGAATACCTTTCCTTTACCACCTGTCGTCCCTTAAGTGAAAGAAACTCCACACAACATTGTGAGACGCTGTCTACAGAGAATTCCAAGTACGCACTCCCCAAAATCAGTTCCTACACAATAAAACACCTTTTATGCTGACACGCAGTTTACAGAGTGGTTAGCCGGCTGTCAAAGCGATGTATTTTTTTTTTTGCATATGTGTGCTTTCCGCTGTTCCTATATTTTTGTTAAATTTAGAATTGATTTTATTACGAAAGTTTTAGTGAAACATGATTTGTTCGTGTAAAGTTTGTTTCAAGCTCAAATTTGTGTGTACGCATGTTAAGTTAATGAGACCCATTGTTCTTCACCTTCTGTATATATCTTTATTCAGTCCATGTGTTGTTTTCTCGTAGATTCCATCAAAAAGCTTCATGATCAGAAATATGACATGGAGAAGGAGATTAAGGTCCTTCATCGAAAATTGCGGGTTCGTATTACAAGATTTAGTACAAATTTAGCACCAGCATGTTCATCACACTTTATTGACTAAATCTTTAAATATTTTGAATTGATATAATCCAAGTTTTTTTTTTATTGTCACTCACAGGAAGAGTCAGCCGAGTGGCGGCAGTTCCAGACTGATCTGCAGACGGCCGTCGTCATCGCCAACGAGATCAAGACAGAAGCTCAGGAGGAGACCGGGGACCTACGGCGTCGTTTACATGAAGCTCAAGAGAAGAATGAAAAAATAAGCAAAGAGCTAGAGGAACTTTCGAACATGAAGTAAAAACGATATATCAATCTTTATTTCCTGTACATCAATATGCAGGATCATGGGGTTGATGATTCCCAGAGAACATTTAAAAAATGTGTTGGTCGAAAGCAATGTTATTCAACTTGGATAAATCATTTGCCAAATAAATGTAAATTTAGAAGAAATTCAGGGATGCTCGCATAAACTTGCATAATTGTGTATTCGTGTACAAATACAAAACTACACGCTATGCATGTTTTAGCTAGTCATCGTAGTCTGTGTACAGGATATATTTAGGTATCCGAATGTTTCCTTTGTGCATTACAGACAGGATGAGGAACGCGGACGTGTGTATAATTATATGAATGCCGTAGAGAGGGACCTGGCCGCTCTGAGGCAGGGAATGGGCCTGAGCCGACGTTCCTCAACTTCCTCTGAACCATCGCCCACCGTCAAAACTCTCATTAAGAACTTCGACAGCGTCTCACAAGGTGCACAAACACCTGCACATATATTCATGTCCATATTTATGGTGTTGATGTATAAAACCTGAAGGTTATATTTGAATTCCCACCAAAGACAAGCAATCTTTCCTGCATTAATGACACGTAATAATCTGATTACATCATCGTAACATAATGTAACATAACAGCATCACAACTTACCCAATATTTGTAACGCTTGAAGTCGCATTCCCTATATGTATGTTTGTCCATGCATCCCTATACAGGTCCTGTTCCCGCCAGTCCACCAGCCGTTGCCGCTGCGGTCGCAATCTCCAGAACCCCCCTCAGCCCCAGCCCAATCAAAACACCCCCTGCCGCTGCGGTCTCTCCCGTACAGGTATAAACCACATGATGGATGAATGGATGAACAGATAACTTTGAGATGTTTGCTGGACATAATTGAAAAGTAAATCTCGGTAGTAGTGGACAGTTTGACTTGCAGTGGAATAGATGAGAGTGTGTTGGATAGATGCATGAGGACAGATCTCTGATCACTCTAACAGATGTCTGCGTATTTCCTCTGTGGGGACATGGTTACCTCACAGCACTGTCTGTCAGATGATATCTCCAGACCTGGAGCTGAATTTCCTTTTCTTTCTCTCCCTACGTCCTCCATGGATGTCCTATGCTGTCTTTCTTTTTTGTAGAATACATGCAAGACTTCTCAAAATGTGCCAAAACAGGATGTGTTTTGTGAGGAAGGGAAAATGAGGCAGTTTGAGGTGTATAGATGCTGTGGTGTCAAATTAAAATATGTATTTTATTTCAGTTTTTAGCCTGCGGCAATTACTTAGGATTCTATCCCTTTAAATTCCTAACCCTAAAAATATGTGTTACTACAATGTAGTTTATAACGTAGAGAAAATATAGTTTGAAATGTAGAAGTTACCATTTAGTGAGATGTGAGTCATTGGGATAAACAATATAAAATATATAAAATATTCAGTATAAAAACAAAAACATGACCAAATAAATAGTTCATATAATTCATATGTCACCTATCTTGCATCTATGGCCACGAGTATTGTTAGTTCAAATTATTTTATTCACTATTTAAATTTATTTGTTTAGTACTATTGGTTATAATTGAAAATAGTATTTGTTTATTTAAAGTTGTTTGAGAAAGTTGGCAATTTTCAAGTCTTAAAGTATTTAATAAATGTATTATATTAAACTAATATATTCACAGTTTAATTTTTGTTTAATGATACTTATAAAAAATATAATTTTTATCAGAATCAAAAATGACTTTATTGTTAGGTGTGCTATAAACATAGAAATGTCTTTGGTTATCAAAAATAATCTAGACAATTTAACAATTTTTCACCAGATTTTAAGTTTTTTATTAAACAAAAAAAAACTTTATTCTGTTTGGAAACCATTTCTGTTTTCTGTTCTGAAATTAGGTGGTATGTTTGATTTAAAAAAGCAAAATCATATTTTTTCCCTCATCCTTGCTTCAAACTTTATTCATATTTTACAGAGACACACAGTTAGCTCAAGTAAACCGTTGTCATCTCTTCTGGATAAGAGACCGAGCTACACGGAGCTGAGCATGCCAGGTGAGCTGACGTCAGTCACACTGATATTACAACTCCTTGATCTTTCACTCTTCTCCACACCGGTTTCATCTGGTTCTTCAGAGAAAACTCAAAGTAAAGGTCAAAAGTAATCATGCTGTACCATTTACCTGAGGCTTAACATTTGCACTTAATGACCATTGAAATTGTGTGCCAGACCTCGAAATGGTAGTGGTATATTTATTTATGAAAAGCACGAGCTGAGTCATCCTACATAAAACATGTTTTTCATTGTAACCGTTGTGTGTATGATTGCATGTAATACAATAGCAGACCAAATCCTGCGTACATCACCTGTTACACGCACCGGCTGCGGCCTACAGAGGGTGCCAAACATGGACTCGTCCAAATCTATATCAGGTATGTTTGAGCCTGTGAGGATTAGTTGAACAAAACTAGGAATGTGATTCGGCGGGAGTGTGTTGCAGATCCTCACATTATTTTTAAAGGTCAATGTTCATTAGACTTGTTAACATTGATAACACCGATGCACTGATGATAATCACAACATCGTCCGGCCTGTCAGTTTCTCGCAGAAGCAGCGAGGAGTTGAAAAGAGATTTGTCGGTCACGGATGCGTCAGCCCCCTCGTCGATCATCACGTTAGGCTCCTCTTCTCCTCAGCTATCTTTGTCATCTAACTCCTCCCCGACCGCCTCCGTCACGCCCACCTCACGAGGACGTTTACGGTAAGTGCCCGATCGTTCAGATTGTTTGTCTGCTTTCTGTTTACCTTGATCTCTCTCTTCCACTCTCTGTCTGCTCTGGCTTTTCTTTTGTTGACTTTCTAGAAAACTGTTGTCAGGTTTGCCAGATGTCTTGCTCTTTCACGCTCTTTCACGCTCTATCACGCTCTTGTCTTTCTGTGATGATAGACCTGTGTTACGATAATGGATGTCACTCGTTCGTCTGCCCTGAAATCTGACCGTGGCTCTGTCATAGCTTTGAATGGGCCTTTGGAAGGAAGATTAATCATTCTGTACTGTCCTTTATTGCCAACGCATCTTCTCTGGGCATAGCGATAATTTCCGTGCTGGGAAATGTAGCATAAATTGGCTTGTTATGGTGGATCATTTTACATGGATAATTTCCAGTCTAGCTGGTCTAAACTGGAAAGTTATGGACAAAGATGTCTCCTAAATTTATTTTCGGACAAATTTTAATTAAAATGATCCTTCCCATCTTATCTAACCCTATAGGCCTGCATGCAAAATAGTTTTGAAGCTTCAGATTAAATCAATCCCAGCTGCACATTGATGCAAACAGCGCACAGTCTGTGTTCAGCGGTTCCCTGCTGTTAGAAAAGATGTGTGATTATCGTAGATTATAAACTAATTAAAACTGATAATGTGCCGTTTAATCCCTTTGAGTTAATCTGTTTAGTCAATACAGAAAGACTGATCGATTTTTTTGAATCGTGACAGAGTCTGAAAGATTTTGCATCCATCAAGTCAATGTAGCTCGGTTGAATTTCCACCCAGTGGTGATGGAGGTTGTTTGCTATTAAAGCTGAATCCGGTGCAATGGAACTGCATTGTTAAAGTGATTGATGTCTCTCCAGAGAGGAGAGGAAGGACCCGCTGTGTGCACTAGCCAGAGAATACGGAGGATCCAAGAGGAACGCTCTGCTCAAATGGTGCCAAAGGAAGACTGAAGGTTATCAGGTACAAATGTCTTTCCTCCATAAAATCATGCATTCTGTAGTCGCCTGTGATTTTTTTAAAGATCAGGTATCACATGCAGTTTCTGCCGATCTCATATTAATCTTGGGAACCTATACTGTAGAATAACATACGTCGTATCTTCGAAGAGTGTTTAGTTTGAACACATTTGTAAAAGAGAAATACAGCTGTAGGATTATTTCCAGAAAGTTGCTGGAGTTGGGAACTAGAGCACTGGGAACACTGGGATGGAACTACAGCACCGCACACAATTAAAATGCCAACAAAACACAGACATATGACTTAGTTTCACTTACTGCGTACAGTTCATGTCCAACTGTCAGTTTCAAACGATCTCTAAATCCAGCGTTATATCCACCGTTTACATAACATCTATCACTGAAATGCCGCGAACAAACAGGAACACCTAAACTTCACTATTGCAAGTGTAACGAGTTTCAGCAAAGCCAATCTTGACGCAGCGGAGATGATTTTGATGGCAAACTGATCGGTTGGCGCGTGGGCAGGCTCTTTCTTTCGCGTTGCCATACTTTTCCAGGGGAATCAAGGATTCAAAGTGTTTATTGTCGTACGCCCGGTGAGGAAACAAGTTTCCCTAATTGTGTCCAATTAATTTTTTTACTTTGCTGTCGGCAATGAATGCCGAGACAGTGCAAAGCTATACACACATATACAGAAACATACATACGTACAATGTAAGAAACAATGATAAGAACTGTGCAGAAACATAATAACAAAACTAAAAATTGATTGTGTATATGATATCTTTAAATGGAAATGTACAGTATTTACTTGTCTGCCAAAAAACTATAGTACAGTATCATGTGCAAATTGAGTGCAACCACATGATAACAATAGCACCAGTAATAACAGATGTGCAAGTGAGATTAGGCTACATGAGTAATATTAGCAATTATACAATAGTAGTAATAACATTGCGAAAATGTTTATGTGAAATACAGCTGGAGCTATAAGAAATGAATTTAAAAAATCTAAATGACATTGTTCAGAATAAGTTTAACCATGCCTTATTTCATTTTTAAACCTCTGGCCCACTGAACGTGACCATGAATAATCTACAAACATGTTTCCCATCACGCCATCGAGCATAAAAATGTTTACCATTCAGCAAAGTTTTTTGACCATGATGTTACCATGGTTTCACTCAAGGCAGGCACTCAGGAAGTCCGCTACATTTCTCCTGCTTCCTGCTTCATGTCACAAACACAAGACTCAGCCAATCAGAGCACTGAACCCACAGTGAACAGTTTGCAGACTGACTCACCTTGCAATTTAAGTTTTCCTTTTTTTAATTTAAGGGTGTTTCTGGAATAAGGTGCACTTTGCATCACTTTACTAATTTGTAAAATGTATTTCACATCACATTACTCTTGGGCCAGGCTTTTATATTTAGCTACAGGAATCACCTTTAAAACCTATACAATTGAACTTGGAAAATGTTTAATGAAGAAAATATATAAAAAATAAATTTCATTTATTTGTTTCATAATATCTATCTCATATCTTAGATCTTTGAAGTAGGTGTTGTTATATTATATTTTTATAAATTGCATGTATACTGTATTTATGTTATGGATTTTTAAACATCTGTTAGCTATTTTGGCCCATTGACCTTTCTCATTTGAGAGAATTAAGTATGAGAGGCATTATTAAACGGTGAAAGCAACAGTATAATCATTTACATCAGAATAAAATATTTTATTAAAAAAGGTAACGGAACTGAAGAATCATCTACATACATTTTCAAGTTTGGAATTTTTGACTGTGTCCTTTCTGGCAAGGAAACATTTACCTCATTTCAGACAGAAATATTTTTTCACTATTTGACACCCAACTTCCATAATCACCTGTTCTTCATTTTGTCTGCATCTTAGTCTTTCTGTCTGTCTGTCTGTCTGTCTGTGTGTTGTGATGGATGGACATGTCCGCTCCTGCACGAAGCCCATTTTTCACTGCAACTCTAATGTGTTCATTATAAGTAGCCAGGCTTTAGTCGGAGTGCACTTTTCAGAGAGAGCGTCAGTTTTCAATGCGATTAGCCTAATGCTCTCTCTCCCCTGGGCCTTCCTGTTTTTGCACACGAGACCCTCTTTTCATTTGCTGCTCACTTTGAAGATCGGCACACTAGCGAGGGAGGATGTCACGATGTCTTTGTGACCCTCTTCAAAACGCATCAAATCACCAAATCTGAATCGGACAAAATTAAGGATGTTTAATGTCAACACTAGATCAACATGATCCGGATCAGTTTTCATGGTTTTATTGTGCACGACTCAACAGTGCATGAAAAATGGTCACAAAGCCTTCTTATTCATTTTTTGTACCTGCACAGATGTCTTCATGGACATCATTATCTGTATGAGACCACTCTGGTCTGGTATGGTGGCCCACCCTGATGAGCTCATCTCTTCCACCAATCTGCTCTCAGCAGGTTACCAGAAAGCCGAGTGTTCTGCCAATTTGCGCCACCTCGTACGTTTATACTGGCTTGGCTACATCTGATAAAGGTTGTAATTCTTTCTTTAGGATCGTAGGTCCTTGTGCCAGAGGAAGTCGATGATATTGTGATCTAGAAGGACGCTTTTGTTTCTGTTGGATACGTGCATACGTATGAATACGATGAATAGAGATCACTTCCAGTAAATTGCCACCATTCGGCCCACGTAGTGTTTTGTCCAAATTCCAAGCATGGCATGTCTACTGGCACCTTAAAGTCACAGAATTTAATAGTTCACCGTAACATTTTTTTAAAAAGCCCCCGTTTGGGATTTTGAAGATGTACCCTTTAGGTCACCACCCTGGCTCTTTAAACATCAACCTGTACTGTATATCACACAAGCATGCTTTCACAATCTGCCAGTCAATTCAAAATTCAAGCGAGTGTCGACAACCCATCTCTTGCATGTCTCTCTTAATAAAACCAGCGTATGTAATCGAAAAACACATGGTGGATTGAAGTCTCCATTTATTCTGACTTCATTGGTGAACAGGAACCCAGTCACAGCAAAACCATAAATGGCCTGTGATCTGTCGGATGTGTGAAAAGTATGTTGTTGTAGATAAGAAGGACTGTTGAACAAACACTTCAGCACAAGGCGAGATGATGGTCAATGAGCAGCTTTAAGCCACTCATCGACCACGAGCGCTGACAATCTTCCTCGTTCGTATGTGTGGTTCAAGGGTAAAGTAACGCTGGTCTCAGAACAGTTATTCGAGGGAGTTTGAGGGTATATAAAAAACTAAAATAAATAACTTCAACCAAGTTATATGTAGTTTCAAGCATTTTTAAAATATATGTTTTATTTATACTATCATTTATCTATAAAATAAAGCTGTTTCTAATTGTAATAGTGCATTGAATAAAGAGCAGTATAATGAAATGTGACGTATAAAATGTTCTCTATGTACATTTCTGAATATGCGATCATCTTTAAATGTAAAAAGGCATTGTTTGCCAGTCTTTGTAAACTCTGTAAAAGCGCATCCCTTCTGACAGGATTAATAGTAATGGTTCCCAAAATGTCACACCTACTCGATTCACTGCTCCATCGGTCCATCTGAATCAGCCACCCAATCCTCCTAGTTCATCCCCTGAAATGATAACCATTGATCTTTCTCTCTCCCTCCGCACACGCAGAACATTGACATTACGAACTTCAGCAGCAGCTGGAACGATGGGCTAGCTTTCTGCGCCATCCTTCACACCTACCTTCCGGCTCATATCCCTTACAACGAGCTCAACGGCCAAGACAAGGTCTGTCAGGGCACGCAAATCACAAGAGAGCCACAACTGATATGTTTTTAATCATTTGGCTACATTTCAATCAGCACAATAGATTTATTGACATCCATTTGTTTTGTCGCTTTTTTGTTACAGAGGCGAAATTTCACGTTGGCCTTCCAGGCTGCAGAAAGTGTGGGGATTAAATCTTCACTGGTGAGTTAATATAAACATCACGGATGTATCTGACATGACTCGAAGCTTAAAATGGATTATCTTGCTTTTAGTTATAATGTAGCACTTTGGAAAGAAATGAAGTCTAAACAATTTTGTATTAAAAAAAGGGGACATGCATGAGAAGACTAATATAACTTTTTTCTGCTGTTTGAGCGGACATAATTGTTCCTTGTGTGGAAAAGAGACAGCTGTATTTAATGCGCCAGCTCTTACTAATTTAATTGTATTTTATAAAGCTGTGATTGTAATAAAACTGTTATGCTAGCTGTGTCGTGCATTGTTTGCTGTGAGCTTTTGCAAAAAGCTGTTGTGGCACATACTTCATTTTCAAGCCAGGTAAAATATTAAGAGAGCATTCCAAATTTTCATTGGATCATTATTCTAGATGTATTGTGGTCATTCCAGTGCACTGTCTGTTGAAATTCAGTGACATAAAGTCACCCAACGGCAATGTGAAAGACTGACACATGAAAACTCTGATAGAAATCAAGGTTTATATGTTTTTTTACAAATATTACTGGTTAAAAGTGAATATGAACCTGTTTTCTTTGGGCTATTTGAGGTCTGAAAAATACATCTTTTCTATTCTGACCTGCTTCTCCAGTTTTCATTTTCGGTAAATAAATACAAATAGCAAAAAATTTGGGAGAAATATTGTTAGTAGTTCACAGAATAAATGAAACAAAAAGGATCTGTTTACCTTAACAAATACCTGTGAGAAGTAAATTTAGTAAACTGAAAATAATTTTGAAATGTCTCTTAGTTGTTCCGTGGCTGTTTCTCGACTAGATTTTTAGAAATGTATATACAAGCCCTTCTCATGTTTTTCATCTTTAATACTTACGCTTCAGCATATGTTGAAGTCCTCATTTATGACCCTGGATCACAAAACCGGTCTTAAGTAGCACAGGAACATTTTAGGTAAAAGCCAAAAATACATTGTATGTGATAAATTATTGATTTTTCTTTTATGCCAAAAATCATTAGGATATTAAGTAAAGATCATGTTCCATGAAGATATTTAGTAAATTTTCTACCCTAAACATATAAAAACTCTATTTTTGTGAGTGGATGGCCTGCTATCCTGCCCTCTAATGAACGACTTCAAAGGCAATTTTCTCAATATTTCCATTTTTTCGCACTCTCTGATTGCAGAGTTTTAAACGTTTGTATCGCCGCCATTTTGTAATATCTTTGCAACCCATACATAAGTAGAAAGCTTTATTCTTCAGCTTTCAGATTATGTAAAAATCTCAATTTCGAAAAATGTACCCATAAGACTGGTTTTGTTGTCCAGGGTCACATTTGTATTTGGATCAAATAATCTTTAAAAAGGTTAACTGTAACTGTTCTACTCTTATTCGTTTTTGACTCTCTCTGCCTCACAGGACATCAGTGAAATGGTGCACACAGAAAGACCCGACTGGCAGAGTGTCATGACCTACGTGACAGCCATTTATAAGTATTTCGAGACATGAGAATCTTCTTTTCGGAGTTTCACTGCAATGTCCATTAAAACATTTCCCAGATGCCTCAGCTGTGTGTGGTGCCAAGATCTTATGTGAAGCACATATCAGGACCTTTTGCTTTTTCAGTGTTTTCCTATAATTCCCAGAATTAAGGAAGTTGGAAGGATCAGGAAAGATCTGCAAGGACCTTTGGATCAAACAGCCATATGTTCCCTCTCCAGCTTCCCAAAGGAATTGCCAAACTTTTCGTCCTGATGATCAAAGGTGCATTGCATCGTGCCAGCCAAGCAACAAAGCTTTTCATTTTACACAAAAGATTGCCTTTGTAAGGTGTCTTGTTTTGTAGTTTTGTCTTAAGGATGGCCTCTGTATAGCAGTGTTCAACATTAGATTTGTTTTAGTTTAGATCAGAATTTATTTATTTCAAAATGATGTCACAACAGACTTGTTGCCACACAAATTATTTTGGCTTAACTGAAATAAGCTCACAATACTTTGTTTTGTTTGGTGTGTTTTTCAAATAAATATGGCTGGGGTCCTTACTTTCTCTTGCGGTAAAAATGATGTCTCTACCTGTTTCATACACTAAATGAATGCTAATTCTGAATGAATGTACTTTTTTTATTAAATCCATTCCAACCGAACGTTTATGACTAGAAATGCTGCAAGACTTTGTTTTTGAGTTTGTTTCACAGGATATTTTTACTGTATCTGTTCTTTTTGTTTAAGCACTACTAATGGTTATTCGACCCACTAGACCAGCTGGGTTCTGGAAGTGCTCTGATTCAGTTTGATTTTTTTAAGGATGTTAAAGCACAAGGCTTGTGAGTGCGTCGTCACGAAAATTAAAGACCTCAGACAACAGTCCACATGATCTTCTCGTTGTTTGTTGCTATCAACATGCGTTGTACCTACTCTGAAATACATTAGCCTAAACTCTCTTTACACACACAAAGGATACTTTCATCCGGTGCCTTCATTAAAAATGAGAACATCGGCACAAATATTGTAAAATGTATTAAAAAATGTAACATTATGTCTTCATTGCACTGTCTTTTGGATTTGGCTAGTTTCATTTGACATCTTGTAAGAACACATCTTAACATACTTGAAGGGATTAAGAGGGAAAATTTGTGTTTTGTTCATGTTGGCTACAAAATGATTTTTATGTGAAGCGCAAATACTTTTTGTGTGAAAGTTTTAATTTATTTATATTGGCTGCAGAGAGTTGTTGAGTTGTTGTTTTTTTAGAATGCTCTGTGGGATGTTGGAGTTTTCATGATGTTGAATTTCCAGTAAAAGTACAATACTGTCGAGGAACTTTTTTGTTTATTTATCAAAGATCTTGTAACATTTGATAGTTCTTCTGATACCTTATCTCATGGAATAACATGTTTGCTGCCATCTTAGAACCATTCCTTTGTGCTTTTAATCATCATTTGTATTTGCATAAAATACAAATTAAGGCATATATTGGCGCCATAGAAAACCACCTTATATGTTTGACATGAAAATGTGCTTTTTAAAATAAGAAAATGACTTAACTGTTCTCCTGTATCTGTATCCTTTAATTATGATAAAAGTTCAATAAACATTAAGCCAAAAAAATGAGTAAATGAGAGGAAGAATTGATTCGTTGTCTCGTAGTGACCTAATTATTTCTCAGTTCCTCTTTGGTTGGAAAAGCTTCCTACCTCAACCCAATCTGCTGAGACCATTACATCATTTTCCACACTGTTCATTACATCATTCACAATCACAAAACGTGTTTTGTCTACATGCACTTACCAAAACCACAACAATGAAAGTTCTTCCCATTTACTATTTTAAATCCTTCATGTCTATTTTAAGCATTCTTATTACATTATTCTTTACTATTCGGTGTATACAGACCTATACTCTATCTAGACAGATTAATATAATGGTTAATAATTGGCTGACTGATATTGATTTTATGTTCTGTATGAAATACAGAACAGTGATTAAAGAGACATCTTAACAAGACTATTTAGGGAACTTCCACAACAGTCAGTTTAGCAGTCATGGAACAAAACATAATATGACACAT
Organism: Triplophysa tibetana; assembly: GCA_008369825.1. Taxonomy (NCBI): domain Eukaryota; kingdom Metazoa; phylum Chordata; class Actinopteri; order Cypriniformes; family Nemacheilidae; genus Triplophysa; species Triplophysa tibetana. The sequence goes on from CM017898.1 coordinate 5,493,091, forward strand.
TGACCAATCAGAAGCAAGTATTTCAGAGAGAAACGTGACATTAATGTGAATTTTGGTCTCTTATTGATGTTATATGTTTTTATGTACTACTTCTATAGTTTATAACTTATAACAAGTATTTTTATCTCTTAAAATGTTGTTTTCAAAATATAATTTAGAGAATTATATGTCCAGATGTGAATTATGGGTTTAACGGCAACTGTTTTGATTTAACCTGGTTGGATGCAAGTTAATCCAAGCACACAAACAAGCCTGCAATTGTAGTATACGCTACAATAGACTGTGCCTATGGGAAAAGTCAGAAAATGAAAAATACTCTCTTGTCTTATGGGGGGGGGGATAGTACAGAAACATTTATTTAAACAGCCAAAAACTTCCTCTAGGAACAAAAATAACCTTTCAATCTCACCCCAATTGTTTCTGGATTTCAGAGATCTCAGAGCGTGTGAATATTTTTGCAAGAGGTTTTTTCCACATAGCTAGTTGATGCACATTTTAGCTTTGACCTTATATATTACAAAAAGTAACAGAGAGAAAGAGTGTCCAAAACGTATAGAAATGACATTACAGTTTGGTGTGTGTGCTACATGCTTTCATGAAGTCCTTGGCTGGACCTCAGCCTCTGAATGGCTGATTACCTACATTTATCTCCACGTGGCCCTGAGGTGAAACAGGATATTTAAACTGTTGTACGTGAGAAACCTCACAGCCCCGCGGAACCTATATACCAGACCACCCCCCCCCCCCCACACTTCCTGATTGTCTTGTCATGTGCTATATTTGTGCTACAAGTTACATCTCGACACTTCCGTTTTACAGTGGATTCTTTTGATTTTAATAAATCAGATCAAATGAATAAACATACACTACTTTAAAAATCGCCTGTAAAACACAATATAGTTTTGGAAAGGTCGGAAGCCAGATTAAAATATATAGCCTCAATCCTGTACCTGCTAAAACACGTTTCTAAAATAAAGTTGTAATTTTATTGTAATTTAGGAAATGTATCATTAATTAGTGAAAGTGTAACCAACATCTTGAAACAGCACATGAAATGTTATTTATCTTATAAATACATAAACATGTATTATGTATATGTAATGATGTGTTTGTTTGTCCAATGATTGCGATAATATTCGCTTGTTTGACTGATATTTTTATGGTAATTTATCATAAGGGATGGTACGTAGGTTATTTCTGGAACTGTATAATAAAGTTATCTTACAAAATCCATCAAAGTTATCAGTTTTTGCAAGGAGGGGAAGCTCGTATTGAATGTAGGCTACTTTGGGAAGTTATAGTTCACAGCACAGAAAGTCGCTCTCTCTACCTCCAAGCGCGTGTGAGCTTCTGTCAGGGCGTGCGCATGTGGATTTCTGTCAAAGCGCGCGCTCCCGCCTTTATGAAAGCGACCAGCGCAACTCCACAGCAGCTCAGAGAGAAGAGACCACTCTACCCATCTTCCTCGAAAACACAAGTCAGAGTTTTAAAACCATTTTGCATGATTTGGTTTTTGACAAACTTATGCACGTAGGCTACGTTTGAACAAGTTTTGCCTTTATAAATACAACAGCGATGGGATGCGTGAGGAGTAACCCACAGCTCAGGTGAGCAATTATACTTTTTTACATTGATTTGCCTTCGTCTGTTCGTTTACGTCTAATGTTTGTGGTCTTACTCAACGTTTAGGGATAGTTTATTATTAATGTCACCTTCAAACTTTTGTTTGTGGTGTGTTAGGGTGAGCAATGTCCACCAATGACCGCATTAGCCACAGTGTGACATTTAAAGTTTCATCTTATAGTTAGTAGTGTATAGTTGTATTATATGACTATGATTTTTATTTTGGAATTACTTGTAGTCTCTATTCTTGTAAGTATTCGTTTTTTTTACCAACGCTTGACAATGTGCAACAATGTATGTAGATATACTGTAATATAACCCAAATTTGAATATACATATTAAAATATTTATTTGCATATTTAACAAATCTTCATAAATATTAGGACATGTTGTAATTATGTTTTTTAGATTTTAATAACCACTTCGTTTCAAGCTTTTTAAAAACACTTCTGCCACAAATGTCTATAATCTATTCTGCAAGTTGTTCTGAAGTGTAGCTTTTTATAAAAAAAATACATCACTGCCGTCCTTCTGAATCCTCATACTTCCATATATTGTGATTATTTTTTGTTGTTGCCATAAATCATAATTATTAGTCACACTTCGTCACTGGGCTTTGCAATATCAATAGCAAGTATACAAAAAAGTGCTTGTGAAATTTGACAACAACGTGTACATTTGGACATACAAGGGTTAGGAGGACAGCGACGATATTCTAGACACTTGTTGTTTTTGTTTTATTCTAGATGTTTCTCCACTCATCCATCTATATTCTGATGAAGTCACCTTTAGGAGTAATGAAACATGTGACCAGATAAACATATCCAAATCACTAGAACTTATGGAACTTGATAAACTTTGTAAAGAATACCTAATAGGATTAGATGAAGGCTATAAGAAAAGCTAAATAGTGTTTTGTTTTTTACAACTCTCATAAAGGTTAATTAATACCAATATTTATAAACGTATAATTATCATAGTGCTCTTGGCGTCAGCATCACTTCCTCTTTTTGAAGAGAGAACATGTCTGCTTGAGCATTTATCTAATGCAATATTTCCACACCCAGACACGCACTCACAGAAGCACACACACTTTTTTCATGCATGCCTAAAGGGCCGGACATCATGAATCAAATATTACAGTAACTCATAACGGTTTAAAGAGAATTTGGAAAGTACCTCCTGTAACACCGACGCTCTTCATAACGCACTCAGGAAGCCTTTCATACAACGGCACACGCAGATGAAAAGGTGTTAAAAATGTAATGAGTGATGGAAACAGCTTGTAACTATAGACTGCTCGAGTCAACTGTCTCACCAAAGTCCCACTTGCTATAAAAAGCACTCAGCAACAACGTAAATAGAAATAGTGACTGTGGCTTTAATCATCGCATTTTTCTGCCTGATCAAACAGGCTGAATCTTAAAGATAAGCAATCTCTAAAAAACACAAGATAATGTGGTCTGCCCTGGAAGGTTTGGTCCAGTTTCTCAGTTTTCTCTTGATAGGAAATGACAATTGAAGATCCAAAAGGGCAAGAAGATTGCCAAACTGTTTTAATTACACCAACATCAAGAAAATCTTAACACTTTCTGCAACACATTTAAATCTTAAACCATTGATGAGTTACAGAAAACGATTTGTAATACTTGACATTTGTGGGGGAATTTACATAAGCACAAAAGGGTAATCATATGAATTTATATAAAAGAACACTTGTTCTTCTAAGCCAATAATAGCCAAGTTCAATCGTACACATCCTAGAAATCGCTGGAGGAAGTGCCGGCTCGGTCTTGTGATAAATAGCAGACGTGCATAAATATTTCATTTGTATTTGTGGAGTCCTTCTTAAAATAAAACGTCATTGTTGGATGTTGCCTTACGTCTTTTGATTGAAACAGACCTCCTGTTTTCGTGACGGATTGTTTTTTTGACCCAAAGACGTTGATCTTTTATTGTGAGATATGATTGTTCTCTCTGCAGGGCAAGACGTCCCTGCCAAACTCTACAGTAACTCTTCCGCGTATTCCAGCAACTGTTTCCTCTAAGACTTTGGGAGCAACAGCTGAGCTAGACCTAAGTGACAGGCCGGTGAACGGCTAAATCAACGTTGGGGTATTATTGCTGACCCTGAAGTGGCCCTCGGTGACCTCAAAAGTGGTTTAACTTCTGGCACCAGGACCCGTTCTCCTGCCCTCTCCACAGCAAAGCGATATTTTGTTAGAAGAAGGGATTGGCTGGATCCGTTCTTTCTCACTCCTATTATCGAGTGGCAGAGCAAAGTCTCACCGAGCAATTATCGGGAGCACAACTATGCGTGTCCCCGAGGATGTCCATTCACACTGGTTGATGGCACCATGTCTTCCCACGTCTATATTGTTCTCGAGCTGCTGATTGCGGTTTTGGCCGTCGCAGGAAATGTTCTAGTGTGTTGGGCCGTCTGGCTCAACAGCAACCTCCAGAGCATCACCAACTTCTTTGTGGTGTCGCTGGCCGTGGCGGACATCGCCGTGGGGCTCCTGGCTATTCCGTTCGCCGTGACCATCAGCACGGGCTTCTGCAGCAATTTTCATGGATGTCTCTTCATCGCCTGCTTTGTGCTGGTGCTTACCCAGAGCTCCATCTTCAGCCTGCTGGCCATTGCTGTGGATCGGTACATCGCCATCAAGATTCCATTGAGGTGGGTAGAATCAGTTTATTTATTCACAAATAAAAATAATGAATAAATACATCAAATTGACCAGTTCATAGATAGTATTTTTAATCTACGTGTAAAAATAAATGAGTTCCATGCAAGTCTTACAACATGTTTGGGTGCAGAACAGGCTGCTGATCACTGAAAATCTCCCTATTTGAGGCAGTAAACCGAACTTGAGAATCAGATTAGTCAAATCCTAAACAAAGCGCTCAGTTTGTAAACGGGATCAGCCAGTTCTTTGAAAATGACAGAATGTATTTGCATTTGTATTCCGTGTGTGTGTTGTATACATGTGTACTTTGTGTTCTTCAGATGTATTTAGTGGAACATTAAGGGATCGTAGCCTAAGCGGCACACTTTTCTTTCGATAATGACTTGATAATAGGCCCAATGTGCCCTGCAATTTCCTCATACACGCGTGGTATTTCTTTTAAATGCTCGTTCATGGCAGTAAATAGGAATCATGTTCAGGAACAATTAATTACAGGACAGCCATATCAATAATTAATACACCATCCAAATAACAGTGCATACAGTGACATAAAAATACGATATAAAGTTTTGCATTTTCTAAAGAAATTTTAAGTGGTGTTCATGCTTTTGCTTATTGGGTTTCTTGAAGTTCCAAGTCGACAGAGGCTTCTGAAAATCGTCTTATCGGATGGTAACTTGATATGATTCGGATGGCCTTCCATTGCGTTCAATGTACCACACCTCTTTGCAAAAAGATCTTGAGGGCATTTGTGTCTGCAGCACAAATCACGCGGAGAGACGGTCACGGTCGCTGCAAATTTTGGTTCGGAGTGCACTTAAACTTCACTTCCTCAAGATGTTCAAGTAAATGCACTAATGGGTTTCTACATCCACACGATGTTGCACTCCAAAGCAACTAATGATTATTCCAGAATGCTCTTATCCAGCAGTCCTAAGCAGCACTTTTGGGAATCTGAAAGGTGTGGGACTTCACCACCCCCCTGCAGGGCGTGATACATGTTCGGTTCACAGTGTAGATTGAACCACCCGGCGGCATGGTGAAGTACAGCAGTGCGAAAGCCCCAGCAGGTGGTGATTGCATAAGGTCTGCCGGCTTCCAGCTGCGGGGGGCGCGTGAATGAGTTACCAGTAGTACTGGAGCCCAGTAAGTCCTGTGGGTTTAATGAAGCAGCCACTGTTGTTCTCAGTTGGCACGTTGACTTTTGGAACAATTGACCAGCATTTCCAACTGTTGCACTAAGCAAGTGTTTGAAATTTGAGATACGACATATGAGATACCAGACAGAAATCACAAGATATTGGTTGTTTACTAAACGGATTTGAGGTTTAGAAATCAACACAATTTTCCGATATCGTTCCCCTGTAGTTGACTAATATTAATTTGATATAATTTTGCGCACTGTTCAATGCCTAATCTGGGGATTTTGTAGATTTTATTAAAGGGGTAGTTCACGTGAAATTCTGTCTTTTATACCCTCTTGACATTTCAAACTTGTATGACTTTCTTATTCCGCAGAACACAAAAGAAAATATTTTAAGAATGTTTGTAACCGAACTTGTGCCCATTCCTTTCTATTGTATGGACAAAAAAAAAATGCAACTCTATGAGTACCGCTGTAATTTTGGTAAGCAACATTCTTCAAAATATATTCTGGAATGAAAGTCATACAGGTTTGAAATGACAAGAGGGACCAACCCTAATATTTCAAATATTCTGCTGGCAGATGGTGACTTAATTATAAAAACAAGAACAGCCTGAACAGCATGTATGAAATAAATAATAATTAATGTAACAAATTTAAAAGTCGTATTTATTTTTACACAAATGCCATGCGTAACCTGTTTTACACTTTTTAGTATAGCATAAAGAAAATAACCAATGTAATATAATTGTTCTTAATATATATAAATATTTAATGAGCAGTTTTCATTTTTAATAATTAAAATTATTATAGAATAACACACAGCAAATCTTTTGACATAAATTACAATTCAGGTGAAATATGCATTTAAGCCAACATTCTGGTATTTTATTCTTTGCCCCTAAACAATGGACATTTGTGTGTGCATGAACTTAGGATGCCATGTCAGGGCACGCTGGTGTGGATGTCAGATAAATGGTGTCGTTTATATCAGTCGCTAACAGTATAGTTTTGCATACCGAACATAACATAATAGGATTATTTAAAAAAAGCCTTATCTTTTAAGGCAGATGTAGCAATCTGTGACCAAACTAGGCATCCTTACCACCACAGAGCCCCATTGAATACTTCCTACTATATATCTTTAAAATCCTGCTTGTATTCTTATATCTATTTTTATGTGTCTCTTTAAGGTACAATAGCCTTGTGACAGGCCAAAGAGCTAAAGGCATCATCGCAGTATGTTGGACACTTTCAGTGGTTATCGGTTTGACTCCAATGCTGGGGTGGAACAAACGTGTGCCCACAAACAACAACAGCTCCTGTCGTCAAGGAATGACCGAGTGCATGTTCGAGAACGTGGTCACCATGGGTTACATGGTTTACTTCAACTTTTTCGGCTGCGTCCTGATGCCCCTGTTAGTCATGCTGGCCATCTACATGCGGATCTTCATGGCTGCCCGTCGCCAGCTCAGACAGATGGAGCAGAAGCTGATGCACATGCAATGGCACACCCAAGGGGAGGGGTCCTCTTCACGGTCCAGACTGCAGAGGGAGGTCCACGCAGCCAAGTCCCTGGCTATCATAGTGGGTCTCTTTGCTAGCTGTTGGCTCCCGTTACACATCATTAACTGTTTCACGCTGTTCTGCCCGAAGTGCGGACGCCCGCCGGCCTGGGTCATGTACCTGGCCATCATACTTTCACACGCCAATTCGGTTATAAATCCGTTTATTTACGCCTACCGATTACGTGACTTTAGGCATACTTTCAGAAGGATCATCCGACAGCATTTTCTATGGAACGAAAACAGACTGTCTAATGGTAATAGTAACTGCGGCATGGTTGGGTCTTCAGCTGGGGTCAGCGTGATTGACACTAGTACAATGTCCAATGGATATGTTTTGGAGAACAGTCCCATCCACAGCGTGATTTCCTGCAATGACTTTGGAATTACAAAGGAAATACCCTTGAATATCAGGCAACTGAGGTCACAATCAGAATTCCAAGAGTTAGGTTACGGTTTAAATGGACATCACTCAGTTGAACATTCCTTTCCTGACAATATCAAAGCCGGTTTTCTCAGGACAGAGTGGGAATGAAAAACCCTCCATCAGAGACCATGTAGAAGTCATGACTGTAAATGACTGCAATGCTATAACTAATGTACACATCAGGTGTCTATTACCCGCAAAAACAAGCAGCCCATCCGATCTCACACAAGTGTCATGACACAAACTTTCTTTATTCCAAAAAAAGAAGCAATCGTCCCTGTTCCACACTTTTGCAAACAGTGGCTTGTCATACTTCATAAGCTAGTTAGTGATCATTAAAAATATGTGTCAGTTGTTATGTGAGTTTACCCACTTTACAGGACCCAGGGGGTCATGACTGGTTAACCCTGATCCAAAATGATGATATGTGTACTTATACTGCTCCTGTGGGAACAATAGTTTCCAAACAGGAATTCCAGGAATTTCTATTCCTGTTTTGGACAGCGTCAATAGTGTTCCTAGAGTTTTCTTACCTCTTAAACGACGTTACGTGCTGACATTGTAGAACATTTCTAAAGCTTGGGTTTCCAAGTTTAATAGTACATTGTTCCTGGTGACAGAGGGAGATGCCAAATAAATAGAATCAATACTCTGGGGAATTCAGCTCTATTATTACCATGCCATAAAATACCTTGTGTGTGGCACGTTTAAAAGAGCTATCATCTTTCTGTTTAGCTAGAATGTCTAAATCAAAGTTGGGCTTTGCAAACATAATGTACCGTACATTTGATACACATCTGTGTAGTGCTTCAAAATTGATCAAACATAAATGTACAGCATTGATTGTAAGCATGTGTTAAATGTCTGAAAATGTGCAAAATAAAAACACACAGCCAAAACGGCCACAAATAAAAGACTGTATGTAATTAAAACCTAAATATTTATAATAGTTGATGATAACATGCATCCCTAAAACCACTCATTTAAGCTATACACTGCTCAGGAACACCAAAGTGGTTTTCTCCAAGCGAAATTCAATAAAGTGGACTTAAAGTGGGCCCAGAAGGAAGTATAAACACCAAGTGACGAATACTTTTTAACAGACACACAATAATTGATAATGCATTTTTTTTTACTGTATTCTACAGCACAACATGATGATTATGGATCGTTAGATTATACGAGGATTAAGGAGGGGGCTGTGTAGTCCCTTTCTTTGATACACAAACAAACGCACATAGACTCCCACACAAAAACGCTGTGATTGTGTTTATCAAGAGACAGTTGACGTCAGCGGCTATCCTAATGCAATGGAAATCAAATGAAGGGACATTAGATGATACTGTGAACTGTACCATTACACTTTCTTTTTCCTCATTAAAAACCTCTAGGGTGAGCAAGACCCACATTACGACAACCCTGATGCCATTATGTGATACAGTGAACACACGGTCCAGGAGTCGATATTTCTGGGCATGCAGAACATGTCTGTTTATAGAATGTGTGAGTCTAGACACAAGAGACCATTCATACAAATGGAACATGTGAGATGACTAAAAGCTTTCTTAGAAAATGTATTTGATTTTTATAGCCTTGATCAATATTGCCTCTATATTTGGCCTAAGCGGAGGGATTTTAGAGTAGCTGACGCAAAACTTCTCTCTTACAACGTCTGCGAATGTAAAGATTTTTTTTCAATGTAAAGGCTATAATTGTAAATGGTATGGTATTGCTTTACATTGTTTTTATTTCTAATAGCAAAAGTAGTCTGTAGTATAATCATTTGACCGTCAGGAGGTTATTACAGTGGTCTTTATAAAAATGATCAAACACTTGGTAATTTAAGTAGTTAATATAAATAAATAGTTTTATATGCAGACATTAGTTTGTTGAAATGCAAGACATGTTAACAAAGTCACATTCAACACAGAAATGTCATGTTTATTTTTACTGAAATACTAGTCGGTGTCGATAACCGTCATGCAAAACATAAATAGCAAACCTAAAAGGAAGAAGAACACACATTTTGTGAAAAAGTATTAAGTAGACTATGACTAAGGCTTTATTAAAATGTTTTCCAGTGAGTTCTCTTTACAGAATCTGGTATGTGTTTTTGTGAGATAAGGAGTTAAGTCATCTGGTTTGTTGGTTTCAAGTTAAGAGATGTCTGCAATTTCAACAGTGATAATGTTGAGAGGATCATTTTTAAATAAGACAAGTGCCTTTTACGACACCAAGTCCATAGGCACGTGCTGATTTATAGCCTTTCATCACAGATGCTTTTCTTGTGTAAATCAGACAGGAGTGATGCTACCAGACTGTTAGTGCGTCACATAGATCAGTGACTGTTGGCAGGTTCAATCTGCTGGTAAAACGAGGTTTGAAGACATTGTTGAGAGTTACTGTGTATTGTGACTGTAATTGCTTGAATTGAAATGTTTTTGCTTGTGTAGTCAGCAGGTGAAAAATCCTCAAAACAAGTCACAAAGATGAGGTCAGTTTAAGGTCACAGCAAAGTTTGGCTTGAAAAATTATTGTTTCCAAAAATAAAATAAAAAACTATAATAAAAAGCCTTGATTTTAAAGACGCTAATTTTAAAGATGCTATTACAACCATTTTCATTTTGGTGCTCTGGAAACAATACAGACAAAGAGGAAAAGCAATGCTAAGAAATACCAAAATAAGTTGACTTAACATTTGTTTAAAATCATGTTTAAAATGTTTCAAATATTCAGTTGAATGTCTATCCCTTGGCTACGATCCGTGTAGTCAAATCAATACTGCCCTCTTCTGTAGCTCCTGTGTGTTGTGTTGTTCACGTTGACCTGCGTCGCTAAAGTCACTGGACTTCACCTCCCATCATGCATCAGGCATTCAGGAAGGGGCGGAACTTCCGTATTCAGCTGCATTGTGGGAGCGGGAAAACGTTGCAAATACTCACGTTGTTCAACACCGCTTCGTATAAACGTCAAGGATTTCCTCAAAGGTGTTCTTTCAAAGGTATCGTCATGCTTTATACTGCAAACATACATAAAATATTAAATTATTTGACCGTCAACGTAATCATTTTGAGGTACTGGTTTGGTTAGCGTAGATGCTAACTTTAGCTCAGTCATTCATTGCTAGCTGGTTCGTTCCAGCTCCTTTAAATCCAGTTGGAAACCAAGCTATAATGTTCTCTGTTGCTCTGTATGTGTTCTTGGGATGTAAAATCAATCTTGCGAATTTGCAACCCGTAGAACTCGATCAGGTCGACTGGAATAAGGCCCAAAACAAACTGCAAAATGGATTTCTCCATCTTAATGGTTTTAATTTTATTTATGTAACGTAATGTATAAAAAGAGAGACAAGGTCTAACGTTACAGCCCTAGAAGTGAAAGAGGGGTCATTTGGTCCTAAACAGACCATTAAACAAGGTTATTTTGTTTTTTCATGTAGTATGCTTTCATTTCTTTGTTTTCTGTTCAGATCAATAACATACAAAAATGACCTATGTTAGTAATGTTAATGCACATGGTTTTAGATGTCAGGTATTAAAGAACTAAATAAATTATTTATTTAACCTGTTCTGCTTCTCCTAATCTCCTTTTATCAGATAAAAGATGTCTATTGGTGTCCCTATCAAAGTTCTGCATGAAGCAGAGGGTCACATCGTGACCTGTGAAACAACCACGGGGGAAGTGTACAGAGGAAAACTGATTGAAGCAGAAGATAATATGAACTGCCAGGTATTGTTTGTTTGGTTTCTGCAACAGAGAAGTTTATTGAACATGCTGCTTGGATGTTACATCTAACATTAAATTCTCAGTGTTCCTAGTGTTTTCTGATGCAAATGTGCGATTTTTGCATTATGTGGATGAGTGCCATTTTATAGTAATTTTCAAAGCCTTAGATGTGTGTTTTTGCGCCCATTTGTATCCTAGATTTATCGAAATTGTGTGCTTTTGCAGTAAGTCTCGCTAACACTTTGTTGCTTGTGTGTGAATCAGATGTCAAACATTACAGTGACCTATCGAGATGGCAGAGTGTCCCAGCTCGAGCAGGTGTACATACGCGGCAGCAAAATACGCTTCCTGATTCTCCCTGACATGTTGAAAAATGCTCCTATGTTGAAGAGCATGAAAAACAAAAATCAAGCTGCGGGAGCCGGAAGAGGCAAAGCTGCTATTCTCAAAGCTCAAGGTCAGTAAACGGGCACCCTTAATATGTTGGCTGTCACATCATAACAGTGACCCGGTTTTAAGGCTTAAAGATTATTCTGATTGTCTTTAGCTTTAAAAATATAGATAGTTGCAGATGTATTAGATTACAATTGAAGCAGCACATGCAGCATTTTATTGTAAGGACTGTTTTAAAGAAAATATAGAGGGATTACACTACAATAGAAAACAGGATGTCTTTTAGCCCTTCTTAATCCTTTTCTTGAATCCCCGATTGTATTTTAAGAAGCTAAATGAATCAAGAATAATTCATGTGAAAAGTAAAAGTGTAAAATGAGATGGCTAAATTATTGTCTTTCTTTTACAGTCGCAGCAAGGGGCCGCGGACGAGGAGGACCGGGAGGAAGAGGAAATATTTTCCAGAAGAGAAGATAATGTGAACCCTGTTCTAATCCTGTTTTATTGTGTATAGGTTTTTTGCTCATTATTGAATGTTTTTTTTTATTTGAGTGCATGTCTTATCACATGCTTTTTGATGGGTTTTTTTTTTCCTGAGGAGGTTTTGATTTCTTATGTAATAAACTGAGTTGTTTCCTATCAGTGTCTTTCTTGTTGCTTTCCTTTTTTGAGTTCCTATTCATACATCTAAGTCTGTTCGTTGCTGGTAGTTTTGTACAAATGAATCCAATAACAAAAAAAAACATGTGACTCATAAGGGAGTCATATGTTTTTTGTTTTTGGATTCATTTGTACAAAACTACTAGCAAGTTTAAATTATTTTAATGCAAGTTAAACAAATGATGTGCTGGTGATAAAAATACAACCTTAATGAGTATAGTTTTTTTGTATATGATTTTGATAAATATAGTGACATTTTCAGAAAAATTTAAGCTCGATTATTGTTTAAAGGAAAGCCTTGGTAAAAGTTTGAACTTTAAAATAATTGTGATACTGAAATAAATTTCGGATTAGTTCTCAAAAGTACTGAAACCAGCCTGCAGTTGCTAGTTGGTTAGATTCTTTCATCCATGCAATACATGCCTACATTTGGAATGTAAATGAAATGACTTTTTTTAGTGCCCATAAGAACAAGGGGTATAAGTCACATTATTAACAGTAGCTGCCAGTACAAAATGTGAATTTACATACATTTTAGTGTTTTTAAACACATGTTGTAAAAATGTATTGTCATTAATGAATCCGTTGGTTTGCATGAAAATAGCCCACTTTTTTACATAGGGAATTTTACGGGAAAATAACTCGATCATATTTTGTCCTTATAATTAAGGAAATAAAAAGCACATCAAACACATATTTCTATCACACACGCCTCATTTTTCACTATTCGCGGTCACCGCACTTGTTAATGGGGATCTTGTCCAAGATTGTCATCATTCAGCACGAGACGCAGTTCCTATTTTTTCCGTGAGGGGGTGCCACACTCACAGCAGATCCACCTCCGTCTCCCGCTGCATGCACATCATACCATATCATACAGAGGCTACCATTACTGCCCCAGAGCTAACAACATACCCCTCAACAACAGAAGCAGCATTATACACACGGCGCAGGTAAGGTGACAACCCTATTTTCATATTATGCTATAACGCGACTTGCGTAAACGCGCTCGATCACGATGATTTGATTAATCCTCGGCTGGATTTTCCAAACATCTGTTTCGTGAGAGACGCGTTAGCCAGCTTTAGCAAAATAACAACCAACCCTAAAATATTCTTCAAATGAGAAGCAGATCTGCAATCTAGTATTAGTATTTATCTAGATTAGTACGTATTAAAATAGTCAAACGGGTGATAAAACATACAGTCATTTGCAAACAAGGTGTCACAAGTTAATTAAGAATTCAGCATCCTCAATTAATTTTCATTTTACCTTTTTGACGCCCGATAAGTAGGACCTTTAAAGTCCCTGTCCGGTTGAGAAAGCGATATCAAACCATCGCAGAAGGATTTAATGGTGATGATGTGGGTTGTATTGGTTTTAATGGAAACTAATGGCTTCTATAGTGGATTTTTACTGGTAATGTGTTGGCTTCTATTGGTTGGATGGTATCTGACGGATGGGAACCAATAGACACCGTTAAATCCCGCTAGAATAAGATCCATAAACCATATACAAAGGAATTTTGTACTTATTTTATCGGTAAACATCAAATGGTTTATACAAACGTGTAATGGAAATCATTTGCATTTGTTTGTTTCCAGAAAGGTGTCTGGGTTTTTAAAACCTAAATAGATGCCTACCTAGACAGCATTTTATCAAAGGTATGCATGGTATGTCCAAAAAAGCTTTCTAGGTAGGGCGCTACTAGCCAGTATCATGTTTTAATTGTAATTCAAATGGATTTCATGAATAGGGATGGATGCATAATATAGTGGCTTGAGATTTTAATTGTAATGCGTAAAGATCATAGAGGTAAAGACACAGTGAATGATGAGCAGATGATGTGTGTTTTAAGCTGCTTGGATGTTTGGGACTGAAATAATTTGCCTTGTTCGAAGTGAGTGACATGAGCAGGTCCCTGTAGGGCTCTCCCACCGGAAAGAGGCATTTGGGTATCATTTGAAGTCTTGCTTTGGGATTGTTTCTGCTGAACGGAAGGAAGTCAGTTTAATACTATTTATGTTATCAATAATATAATATTTGATGTTGTCAAAATTATATTCATTTCAAAATTTCACAATAAAATTTCATAAGAAAAGTACTTTCAAATGTACCCAGTACAGACTGTCGACAGCATTTGTGGCATTACTAGAGAAACTATATTTTTAACCTTCCCCTCAAGACTGTATTAACAACTAATGACTGTATACAGTAATGTAGTTGGGATAGTTCACCCAAAAAGGGAAATCTTTCATCATTTAAATTTTACGTATGTTATTTTCCAAATGATGACTTTCTTTTTCCGCGGAACACAAAAGACGTTTTCAAGAACAGTGGTAACCAAGCAGCATTGGCCCGCTTTGACTTCCACTGTGTGGATAATATAAAACCACCAAGACATTTCTCATAATATCTCTTTTGTGTTCCCCAAAGAAAAGAGACACATACATGTTTTAATTTATGACACGAGGGTGAATAAATGATGACAGAATTGTCATTTTGGGTGAACTATCAGTTTAAATCGTTTAAAATATATGAAAGTCTTTTAAGCTCCATAGATTCTTAATGTAAATGCATTTCTGATTTAAATGGTTTGTCGTGGTTATCATTAGGCCAGTGCACACTGCACATGTTATTTCCGTTTCTATTTTTTCGCCACAGAATAGTCGTATTTTTCCTGTTAAAGCTAATGTTTCAAAGAATACTGCACACCAGATGGTCCCATATGGTCAATCCTCTGTGGATCCCGATTCCTCCGGATGCCCTGTGCATTGCTTCATAATAAACGCAAACGATTTGTGTGTTCCCCGTGTGTTCGTTTCTAAGGTAGCAACCTTCACAACATCCTTTGTTTTTGAGGTCAGCTTAGATAAGGGCTGTGTTGAGATGTTGTATCACAGCTTTGGAAAGTGTAGATTTGTTTGAATCAATTGGGGTCCAAACTTCTTTTGCATGTGACTCCAAGCCTGCATGACAAATGATGCGTGTGAGATGTTTGGTTATTTGGACACCTGGAGGAGAAACACTAGGTTTGCAATCCATCAAGGATCGAAGTAGGTCAGCAAGGAGTGCAGAAAATACTCTCAGACTAAAATAGCTCCCCATTGCGGTCAGGCCCACATCAAAAAATGATAAAAGAATGTGAAGCTTTCTCATTTTTATGTGTGTAGATGCTCAGAAATAGATCCTAATGCATTGTGTGAGTTTTGGAAAGCTGCTTAAGGTTTGTGCTCAAAAATGCACCGCTCCTTTCTGTGTTTTATCACTCTGTCTTTTATGGTTATCCCAGCATCAGGACCCGACAAATGAGTTGGACAAGCCCAGCATCTCTGTGCTCAGCTGGGTTGTCTTTTGATTGAGAAATGTGAGGACGCGAAGGCCACACCAGTGATGTGAATTTGTTCTTTAGTTTGGGTAGGTGACCAGTTTGTAAAGGAATTTTTTTACCTTGAAAAGCTTCAAATTGATTGGCCTATTCTGATCGGGTAAGTGAATGACTCGGTAAGCTATCAGCTTGGAAAATAAATGCAGTAGGGGGAAATATGAGGAACACTAAGAAAAATATGTTTAATTCCCATCATGTTCTTGAACGAAAGTACACCGTCCTCCAGCCGTGTGGGTGTTTTGAAAGAGGAACACATGGAGGCCAAAGCCCTGAGAAGATATTACAGCAAAAACATTGGTTGAGATTTGATTGCAGATAAAGCAAACAACTGTGAACTAAAGGGAAAGCAGGCGGCGTTAATTCTTGGTCATTGCGAGATGAGAAATGAGGACGTGCGGTGGGGGCGGGCCAGCCTGCACAAGTTCTCCTTTCTGAACACCTCCGAGTAATGAATGTTTTTCATTCATTGTACCTTCTTATATGTCTCTCTTTCTCTAAGACCCACACCTCTCCCACACACACAGAGTTTTCAATGTTCAGAGAATCAGCTTGTGATCTGCCAAAAACATTACAGCTCTTTGCATCTAAATCAAGCCATGAAGGCTTAGAGGAGCAATCGTTCAGAGCAGACTTTGCTTGAGTAATGCTTAGAACGTCTTATTCATAAGCTTATTAGCTGTATTGTTGTGTTTCATTTCATATAGGTAAGCTGTTTCATAATAATGTCTTGACATTTGGACAAACTGCAGTTCTTTGATGTAAGTAAATGTAGGACAAAAGATTTGAAGGATTTGGAATTTGTTCCTATGTAGAGTTTGTCCTAGAAGTGGAGGTCACATGCTCATATCAGGACATTTTTACGTTTTCATTTCTTGATGAGAAATTGTAACAAGATCTTTAATTGTATTTTTTTAAGGGCTGTCAAACGATCAAACCTGCTTAATTGCATCCAGAATAAAAGTTTGTGTTTATAGAATATTTGTGTGTGTACTGTGCATGCATATTAATTGTTTTTATAAACAAAATAAAGAATGTATAAATATTTAGGAAATATTTATATCAATATTTTTAATAATATCATTTTTTTATAAATTGTATTTATTTGATATTTTTCTTAAATATTTGCATATACGTGTATGTTTTTGCAAATACAAAATTAATACGCAAAGTACACAGACATATATTGTGTAAACACATTATATTATTCTAGATTTGATTAATCATGATTAATCGTTTGACAGCTCGAAAGTTGTTTCTTTTTCATTTATTTAAATAGTAAAAAAGTCTTGAAAAATTAATTTTGATACAATTAATTAATTATAACCCAAAATATATATACATATATATTTAAATATGTTTTGCATAACCAGCATTATTCAGTATGATTCTGTGTATTTCCCTCTCATACTCTCACACATGTGGAAATTCATCTTCAGCCTCACAAGAACATATGCCACAAATACCCTTCAATAAACTGTCCAATACAGCAAACACACAAGCCATACAAAAGCTTTTTGCACCATGGATTACAGACACCTACAACATAATAAGTGTGTAGATTTTAAATTGTAGGCTAAAGCTGAAACCTGTATTTGTAGACTAAAGCCTGAAGACCACGTTTCAGGTCATTTATTTAATAAAATAATGGCAGATAGAATAAAAGATTTCTTAAAAATATGACTAGTTGCTATGGTCACCCACTCTGTACCATCTGCCGGAAGGAAGTTTTGCGAATTCATGTTGAAGAGGGTGGAGGAGTTCCTGAGCTACTTGTGAGACTTTCCTCCTTTGTCTGAGTTATGTACAGTTCCGCTCGTTGCCTCAGAGGATCCAAAATGATCTTGCTAGCCATATTTATGATCCTTGTGATTTTATTTTTGCTCCTATAACAGCAGGTGATGTTATAAGAAATAATACTTTCCAAAAGACTGGTGTATACCATTCTCAGGATTATTTTACTCAAAACTATTTAAATTCCCTAAAATAAACAATATTTGGCTTGCCTTCTTATTGATGTAATATGTGTGATCATAAAAATTGAAGCAACAGTCTAGTATAATCCCTAGATATTTGAAGCACTTCACAAATTTAACATGTTGGTTGCCCTTCCCAGGTGCTGAGGAGTTCCTTGGTTTGTAAGCATTTAGTACAGAGCGCTTTCCTCGCACCATGCCACAAGGCTGTCTATATGCTCAAATAATCTTTCTTTCCTCTGACCATGTCATCTGCATACTTGAGTAAGGTAACATTACTTTCATGAAACTGCATTTCATTTATATACATAGAAAATAATGCAGGAGACAACGCACAGCCTTGGGGCACTCCAGTGTTCAAAATAACCTCTTTTGACAAGGTGCCTTGAGCAGAGAGTCTGTAAGGATGATCATTTAAAAAGTCCTTAATCTATAACACAAGGTGCCCAATGGTGTCAAGCTTTAATAATCGATCTGATAAAATGTCAAGCCTGACAGTATTAAGAGCTGAACTAAAATCAATGAATAAAATTCTGGCAAAAGCACTTGGGAGCTGAATATGCTTACTAATCATATGACGCAGAGTTAAAATAGCATCCTCTCTGCCTCTCTGTGCTCTATATGCAAATTGCAATGGGCTTTGGCTCTATATCGCCATCTCTGTTTGAAACATAAAATTGAAGGTTACTTGCATCAAACTTACATTTTCTGTAGAATCTGACCTGACATAAATCATTACGATTCATGTTTATTTCTATATATTTATCGCTGACCATTGCGAATTGCGGTTAAAAAAACTATTTTGAAAACTATGAAAAACAATTTTAATTCGATTTTTTTTAGTTTTATTTACTTCGATTTCTTTAAAATCCGCTTTTCTGGAATGTCAGTTTGTTGATATTTTGCATATTGTTGTTCGACACGTAACTCATTCATCTGTTTTTCTTTAAAGGCATTGATGGAGGGTCTACTCGGAGGTGTTTGGGAAGGACACTATGTTTCCCTGTGTCTCCTCCTGGTCCTCCTCTGATCCCCCCGCCGCTCTCGGCCATGCTCCGGCCCTTCCCTCGGTACAGCCGCCCAATCACCCACTGCCCGACCTGCTGCGGAGCTGTGCCTCGTTCCCTTCCCCAGCCGAGCATCTGAGACCCTGCAACTTCGAGATGGAATCCATGATCGTGGTGACAGAATACGAGCCCAGCAGTAGCTCTGGGCAGGAAGGCGGAGAGGAGGAGGAAGTAGAGGACATGGATAGTTCAGAAACACCTGAACCGACATTGTCAATTTCGGTTCCGCCCTTCCGCGTGGTCTCCTGTGATCTTCTATCCCACACGGTTGGCTGTCCGGAAGCCCTTTTCCCAGAACCGCAGGAGCACAGAGGAAGACTCAGCCTTTCCGACCGGAAGCTCTCGCTGCAGGAACGCTCGCAGACGCTTTCAGTCGCCCTGCGGTTCCCCTGGGCTCAACGGACGTTATATCTACCCGTCACTGCCCTATTCCCCGATCACCTCTCCGCACTCATCTCCACGCCTCCCTCGAAGACCGACCGTGGAGTCTCATCGTGTCTCCATCACAGACTTGCAGGTAGGGCGCCAGAGTTGACCGTCGTGGGTTTAGTGTTCTTTGAAGTCTACGGAATTCCCTTTTTGGAGCAAAAATAAGAGTGACAAATTATCTAAGTTAAATGGGGTCATATGTAGGGATGGGAACCGAGAACCGGTTCTTCTTTAGAACCGGTGCCCAGTGAATCGATTCCTTGGAACCGTACCTGCTTAACGATTCCGCTTATCAGTTCCGCTCATTGCAAATGTGTCATCATCATGACGTGACACACGCGCTGCGTTGTTTTGGTTACGCAGCAAACATGTCATCGAGGCAGAAGCGATCTAAAGCGTGGTTATATTTCACTAGAAAAGACGCCAATGCGGTCATTTGCAACAACTGAAAAAGTTTAATTTCGGCAAAGGGAGGAACTACCTCCAATATGCAGAAACATTTGGCCACACAGCACGCAATTCATTTGCAGGAACTGTCGCGTGTTTGATACTTTACTACTTAGCGACACAGCAACAACAAGTGAGTCAAGCAGCAGCGGAGCTAACGAGACGTCATCTGCTATTAATGCCGAAGGTAACTTCTCTATTTAGTTAATGTGAGCGCCATTTCATTGTGTAAACTTTTACTATATGAATAATAATCTCCATTGTCATGGTCATTGCCTAAGTTGATAGTTGTGGTCTTTACAGAAGACTTCTTTTTATTTTGTATAATTTGTCAGTTGAGTTGAATTTTGTTTCAGGTAGAATATTCCCAAAGGCACAAGCTCTTCCTTGACTGTTTAGTCTGTGTTTTTAGTTTTTATGGCACTTAACTGGCAGTTTTATTTTATTTTTTGTCTGGACCAATGATGAATGTGAAAAATTCTATAGGTCCCTGGACTTTACTTAGTAGCCTACTTTTAGGTTTGTTCTGAGGTTGCTACACAAAATGTGTGTATACTCTGAGTATGTGCTGTGTTCTTATCAGATATTAAACCAAGTTAATTCAAACAAACAAATTTGTACTTATTCCCTCACCCAATGAGAATCGATAAGAGAATCGATAAGGAATCGGATCGATAAGCAATATCGATAATGGAATCGGATTCGTTAAATTCTTATCAATTCCCATCCCTAGTCATATGTCACGTCTAAAACGAATATTATCGTTTGTTTTAGATGTAATGCAATGTGTCTACACGATTTAAGGTTAAAAAACACTGTATTTTCCACATACTGTGCATGTTTGTATCTCCTGTTCGCCCCTCCTCTCTGAAACACATGGATCTTTTACAAAGCTCATCGCTCTGAAAAGCAAGGTGTGATATGATTGGCCAGTTAACCAGTGCGTAGTGATTGGTCGAATACTGTAAGCGTGTGACAGAAATGTAGCGCCTCTTAGCATATTTGGAACATCAGGTTCCAAAGCAATTGTACTGACAGTTATGCCGTCTTATTCCAATCATACCACGAACTGACGTAGTTTTTGGGGGGTTTGGTTACATGAGGCGTTTCAGGCAGGTCTGGACTAGCATTCGCTTGTAGATAGAAGTGATCATTTGTTCCTTCACTTTACATGTCTAATACATGCATGGGCAACTTGTAACACACCAAAAACACGTATTCACGCAATATGACCCCTTTAAAGGACAGAAAATTGAATGGAAGCTGTTTTTAAAAGCTCATTTGTCTGAACGACACCATTGTTCCCAGAGTGCCTAATAATTATGTCATATTATATAATTGTGCCATAATCGACTCAAATAGAATCTCAAGCTGTGACCTGAGACAATAAAGAGAAGTGCGTGAGAATGGTTCAGAAAATCCTTTTGAGAAGAACTTTTTCTTCATTCTCTGCAAGCCTGCACAGTCAAGGTTGACAGGGTATGTAAGGGAAGGTGAAAGACAGGAACAATTACCTTCCCTTAATAGCGCTTGTCAAGATCGTTCCCCTAGATGCTTCTTCTCTCTTCCACTAGTCCCAATGTGAAATCCGTACGAATCGTCTCACTTAGCTTAATCTCATGTGATATTCCCTCTAGTATTTTTGTGCTTTTGATTTTATACACATGTTGGATGCATTATTCTTGATAAAAATCTAATTTGCATTGGCTGTGTCCTGTCATCACACAGTACTAGCTAGCCCAATATCTAAATGTCTTGCATGATGTTGTTTTTATCTTTTTTTGTTAAGGATTGCGTGCAGCTCAACCAATACAAGCTGAAAGATGAGATCGGAAAGGTGCGTTAATTATTTATTAATTATTTACACAAATCATTTCCACCTGAGAGCGCAAGCAATGATTTACTGCGTCGTTTTGGGCATTGGACCTTGGTAGTGCTATTATATTCTGTGAAGTGCCTTCAGCCTGAATAAGTGAATAATTTTCAGATATACAAAGATATTAAAGGAGTGGTTGTGTTTTCACTGTTGATGTACCACTAAGCTTCATCTCGCGTCGACAGCAGGGTAAGCTGTCAGCTTGGGAGATTCCTCCTCTCTCATCTCTGTGTCTGAGGGTTGGATTCCATGCTGGAATGGCAATCTGCTCTCCCAGCTGGGACCTGTTTGTGTGCTAGTTGTGTAAGTTTGAGATGGAGAGAGAGAACAGAGCTAGAATTACGCCCGTCTTTGGAGCTTAGACCGGCTGTTGCCCATTGGCCTCTAGTTAATCGAACAACACTAATGCATGCCCACTTTAGGCTCCTGTATCCCGGCGTCTTTGCATGTATCTCAGTGTGTTTGCATTGCTATTTACATCTCGTCTGACACACCTTGTTTTCCTGCTGAAGGGCTCCTATGGAGTTGTCAAGCTGGCGTACAATGAGGATGACAATACCTACTATGTAAGTGGTGCAACATGGTGTCATAATCTCTCTCTCAAACACAAACACACACACAACATAGGCTTTGTGCAGAAAAAACAACACGTCGAATTTTATCGTAAATAATGTGATTCAGAAGTGTTTTTGTCTCTCTTGGCATCGATCCTAATTGCCACTCCGTCTTCTGATGGATGGATATTTTCATAGATGTTCCTAATGCTTTGCAGTTTGCACAGTTTGCACTGTTTATACATTTTTATCTCTACATGTCCTGAATAAATAGCATTTAACACTTGTATGCTGTATTTTTGTAGTTACTGATAGATAAAGATACAGACCAGATCTGTTATCTATAAACAGTACAGTTCACCCAAAACTAAAATTCCAGTCAACATTTACTCACTGTTGAGTTTTTCCAAATCTATATACATTTCTTTGTTCTGATGAAAACAGAAAAAGATATTTGAAGGAATGCTTGTAACCAAACCGTTCTTGTTCACCATAAAAAATTGCTTTATGCTTTTTTGTTCTGTTGAACGCAAAGAAGATATTTGGAAGAATGCTTGCAACCAAATAGTTCTTGGCCACCATTGACTACCATTGTTGGAAAAATGACAAAAGTGCCCCAAAACGGTTTGCTTTCCTACATTCTTCAAAATTTCTTTGTGTTCAACAGAACAAAACATCCATAAAGCATTTTTTAATGGTGACCAAGAACGGTTTGGTTACAAGCATTCTTCCAAATATCTTTCTCTGTGTTCATCAAAAAAAGACATTTAAACAGATTTTGAACAACTTGAGGGTGAGTAAATGATGACAGAATTTTCATTTTTGGGTGAATTGTTCCTTTAATAATTGGGGCGAAAGGAGTTTTCCCTTTATAGTTTTTTGCGTATGACCCCAGTTCTTCTGGTACAATTGCAGAATGTTGCATATGTCACCCAGCCTCAGAAATGATACTGGCTATCTGTTTTCACTACTTCCTTCTCACTGTTCTCCACAGGCCATGAAAGTGCTGTCCAAAAAACGGCTGATGAGACAGGCCGGGTTCCCGCGTAAGTGTCCGCTTTAAAGCAGATGGAACGCTCAGCGGGGTTTGTGATACAGTGTCTGTGCTTGTGAGGTTGGGGGCGCAGTTTCATCAGCTATCAAGTATTTCAAGCTTACACGTGATTTCTGTGGCGGTTTATACAGGCAGACCACCTCCTCGCGGAGCAAAATTGGCCCCTGAGGGTCCACCTCAGCCCAAAGAGCCTTTGGAGCGTGTTTACCAGGAGATCGCTATCCTCAAGAAACTCGATCATCCTAATGTGGTCAAGCTTGTGGAGGTGGGTGTATTACCTATATGCATCTAATTGGCGGCGCTATATCGACCTCTCCTGTGTATCTCTCAAATAAATTTTTATTTGTTTTTAGCCCACTATAATATATCTTGACTTTAATGTGTTTTAAATATTTCAAATCTTCCAAAGAAGATTTGAAATATGAGATTTCGAAGGGTAAATTGTGTTATTTCTGAAAATAAAGTGGATTTTTGGATTTTTCCAGGTTCTGGATGATCCAGGCGAGGACCATCTGTACATGGGTAAGTCTGGCCAGATACTTATTCTCTTGGCAGGTATTCTTAATTCACGATTTGTTCTTTTTAATGCTAAATGTGAAATTGGGTAGGTAACTCACAATACTCCTCTATTTCCTGTTTGTTTCCGCAGTATTCGAGCTTGTCAAGCGAGGGTGAGTAAGCGTGCTATCTCTGTTTGTAGCGGCGCCCCATGCTGTGCTAGTGTCACTCTGCTAGGGAAGCTGTGTCTCATTCCCCATGTGTTTGCAGAGCGGTGATGGAGGTTCCTACTGATAAGCCTCTGGATGAGGACCAAGCACGCTTCTACTTCCAGGATTTGCTGAGAGGAATGGAATACCGTGAGTGGGAAAGTTTAGCCGATGCTTTGTGGCGTCATCGATATTTGTGATTGATGTTTAAAGACAACATGTCCTTGTACATCTATAGATAAGAGGATGTTGTATTTTCTTGACTGCATCGTGGTGGTTAGTCTTGCGTAGCTACACTTTTGACTATTAACTTGAGTGAATAGTAAACATTTTTTTGGTTATGACTGGTTTTACTAGTTCTAAAAGAACACCACTTTGTTTTGAATACAAAGTCTGTTGCCTTCAGAAGTGGTGAAAGGGACGGTTCACCCACAAATAAAAACTCTGTCATCATTTACATGTCCGCAAGTTGTTCCAGATCTGTATACATTTCTTTGTTCTGATGAACATAAAGAAAGAAACTTGGAAGAAAGTAAGTTTCCGACCACCATTCACTAGCATAGGAAAAATCATTGGTAGTCAAAAGTGCCCCAGAACTTTTCCTACATTCTTCAAAATATCTTCTTTTGAGGTTAACACAACAAAGACATTTTTCCTACTATAGAAGTCAATGGTGGCCAAGAACTGTTTGGTTCCAATCATTTTTCCAAATATCTATATTTATGTTCAACGGAACAAAGAAATTAACATCTCCAGGTTGAGTTCATTTTTGGGTGAACTGTTCCTTAAAGACACCCAATCAGATTCGTGCTTTGTGTGCAGTTGCCATCAGATGGTCCTTGAACAGTAATCCGCATGTATCGAATAACAGCAGCTTTTCTTCCTCAACAGTACATTATCAGAAAATAATCCATCGGGACATCAAGCCTTCCAACCTGCTCGTGGGTGAAGATGGTCACATTAAGATAGCGGACTTTGGGGTCAGTAACCAGTTTGAAGGAGCTGATGCACTCTTGACAAGCACAGTTGGGACGCCTGCATTCCTCGCCCCCGAAACACTCTCAGAGACCCGCAAGAACTTCTCTGGAAAGGTCAAAAGCAATTTACCAAACCTGTGAAAGTGAAGAATAAAGCTTGGTTATATTATGAAATTGATTTGTGTGGTATTTTTTTTATTATTGAATTTCTATGCATTCTAGGCTCTGGATGTATGGGCAATGGGAGTCACCTTACATTGTTTCCTCTTTGGAGTGGTACGCGTCTGTTTTTGATATTTTTGTTGAAATACTGTAACGCATAAGCCAAGATTTAATTCTCTCAAACAAGCACTCAATAAATTAGTGTTCAAATTGACATTCAAATATTTTTGACACCCTCTCTGGCATTTTGTCATAGTGCCCATTTATGGATGAGCGTATTTTAAGCCTTCATCAGAAGATCAAAACTCAACTGGTTGAATTTCCAGAGAAGTGAGTATTTCCCATGACCTTCAAAGATCTTACTAAACTTAACCACCGCTCTCCTGACAGTGTTTTTCTCCTTGTAACACAGTGCAGACATGTCAGATGACTTGAAGGAGCTCCTCCTCAAAATGTTGGATAAGAACCCTGAAAGCAGAATCACGGTGCCACAAATCAAGGTTACAAATCACCAAGTCCAAAGCTTTTTATGTATGATTTCAAAGCCTACATAGAGTAGTTGTCAATATCAAAGTGGGAATAATTTGGTTGTTGTTGCAGGTGCACCCATGGGTGACGCGCCACGGTGCCGAGCCGCTCCCCCCAGAGGATGACAACTGCTGCAGCCTGATAGAAGTGACAGAGGAAGAAGTGGAGAACTCTGTGAAGCACATCCCTAGCCTGGCCACTGTGGTAAGTATGCCGGCTCTTAGGGGCCTATTACACTCATTTTCTTTTATGAATGTGTACCTTATGCCATACTAATGACTATATATTAAATATTAAACCAAATAATGACTCGCAATGGATCATAAAGCAATGCCTGTCGGTGGCTGTGTTGGTTGTCTGTGTAGCGGTTACTTATGTTGTGCGCTCTTATGCAGATCTTGGTTAGGACGATGCTGCGCAAGCGTTCTTTTGGGAACCCGTTCGATTGGGGCCGCAGGGAAGACAGGACTCATGCTGCACCAGGACACATGCTATTGTAAGTCTTTCTCATTAGGTGAAAGCTTTAACTAGACAAGTTTTGACCTCTGCAGTGGTTTCACTGGTCAGTCGACTGGTAGTCTGATTGGAGCATGAAACACCACACTACTACTTCACAATTCGTTTAGTTAAAGTGTAACTTTGAAATATTCAACCCGCTCTAGAGTGTTAAAT
The DNA here is from genome assembly GCA_008369825.1 of Triplophysa tibetana. Lineage (NCBI taxonomy): Eukaryota > Metazoa > Chordata > Actinopteri > Cypriniformes > Nemacheilidae > Triplophysa > Triplophysa tibetana. The sequence continues at coordinate 5,519,153 of CM017898.1, forward strand.
GTTAATGGGATGATAGTGTAGACAAACAGTTGTTTTAATCCACAATATCAGGACCGAAATGCACGTTTATTTGTTACCAAAAGTTTGACTTTTGATGACGAATAAACATTTACAAATTTTCAATTAACAAGGTAAGACAGAGAAAGAGAAAACATTGTTTATGTACTACTTACGATTCATTAAATAGAAGTAAATGGGTACCGCCGTTGTTTTGGTTACCAACGTTCTTCGAAATATCTTCCTCTGTTTTCTGCGGAAGATAGCCATACAGGTTTGAAATGACAAGAGGGTGAGTAAATGATGCCAAATTTTTCCTTTTTGGTGAACTATTTATATAATCCTTTATATATCGACAAAGTTACACTTTAACCCAGAAGTTCCTTTTGAGGTTGTTGTAATGTCTAGTAAGCCCTAATGATTATTGTTAGTCTTCTTTTTAGAAGCGCTTAGATCTAAGAATTCTCATGTATTCGCATCTCTCCTGCCCTATAGAAAAGGGAGAGCAGGAAGTTTGAAAAACTGCCGCAATCTCAGTACCCAAAGGTAAAGCTCTGCTGGCCTGTTAGTGCTTCACCCGTTCAAACTCCTCCACCCGTATTATATGCAGGAGAATATGGTCTTGCCTATTTTGAATGGTTTGCACTTAAAATGAATGGTTTGGTGTTTTTAAGCATGCTTTGTAAATTAAAAGACATATTTTTATCCAAAGTGGCTCGGAGTTAAACAAGTTTAACAGCTTGAGCATTGTTACTGTATATAATAAACAGTAAGTGTTTTATGCATGTAATATATTTAAAAACTCTTAACAGTCCTTCTGTATGTACCAAACTACGTAAACTTCATTTTATAAATAACACTTCCTTCATCAAGCATTTATATTTTGCATGTTATTATTTTAACAGATTCAGAACCAGAGTTCTTCACGCCCAGAGGTTGCACTACAAAAGAATTATCGGTCATTCTGACACTGTTTTGATTTTCTGCTATTTTTGTCTGTCGTGGTTTTGATTGTTACCCAAAAATTAAATCGAATTTAGGAACTTAAAAAAAAAACGGCTCATAAGTAAGTTACTGGAATAAGGAAAATGACATGTGATGAGATGATTTATTTCTGTCACCTAAACATTTGATTTTAACTGAAAAGTGTAAATCATTTGATCTTTAAACTTAAGATCAGAATTTCATGTTTGGTAAAAATATGCGGCTCTTGATATTTTTACATTTTTAATGAGCTTTTTTTAATCTCACCAGATGCTGTTTGGAGGATAAGGTATTTTATTTCGCTCCACACTGTAAACTAGACAACAGATGGTTGTGGTATTTCATGAACAAAATGTCATGGGATGCGCCACTTGACAAACTTCTCAAACTCCTTATCTTCTCGCCTTATCCTCAGTCGCTTCTCACTCCTGGTCTTTTTTATTATGAGTGACTTAAAACGTTATTTTCTCTCCTTTTTGTCACTTCTAACACCCAGTGGATTCCTTCTCTGTGGTGATGTTTTAGTCAATGTGTCAGAATGACCGAAAGCATTTTGTCTTATACATCAATACTTATACATTCTGTAAATGACACAAACTAAGCACAACCTCTACTTGTGTGTCATATTACTTCACGGCCAGTTCAGGATGGGTTTTCCAGTTCCTGCATGTCACTTATGCATAATCTCAGCAATTTCCTCTAAATGCTAATGAAGAGGAGCATCCTGATTGGCTGGCCAGGCGTTTGCCTGACCATTGAGGACTTCCACACAACCGTATTAGTTTGCCGGATACGTTTGCATGCTGAACTGCAGTTTCCAGCCCCCTCGCAAAGACATGGTAGATACGAGCATATGACTGATGCAATGCCATGTCAGCCCCCACACCCCCACCCCGCGCTGACTTCGTTTTCCCATCTGCCTAACAGTACGAGCCCGACTTAACAACAGTCTGCATTGCTGTAGACAGGCTGACACGCTTGGAATGTGCAGTTATTTTAAAACACCACGTTTTGTCTGTTTCCTAGGAAACAAGAGAGCGAGGAAGGCATGCAGGAGCATGGACCTGCCCTTCGTAGGCGAGGATGAAGTTCTTTCCTGATACTTGTGGGTGTTCCGCTCGCAACGCAGCGAGGGGCCAGTTATGGCATCCAGAAGGATAGGAACTCGGTGCATGGACGGAAATCAAACGGCCCTGGGTTGTCGACGTGGAGGGTGCCCACCCACCCACTCCATGCATGCATTTGTACGGTCCTCTACAGCATGCATTGTATCTGTCCGCCCAGGTCTCTGCTCTGTCTCTCAGGACCTGTTTTTCTCTGTGTGTGAGCGTTTGCGTGTTTTAACACTCCTCTCTGGTATGGAGACTCTGCTTTACTCCTCTACTTCAGTTAGGGGGCGCCACTGCAACGGGCAGAAGGTGAAACGGACTGTAATGTCTGTTGTATAAATTCTAAGAATTTCTTAGAATTTAGGAGCTGTACAGTTTCTTAGGTTTGTCCACAGTGTTTACAATTTCAGGTTAACGTAATAAATTGGTAAAAGATGAAATAGCTGCCAACCTGCAATGATTTTCGGTTTCACAAGCCTACAAAAGCTTCCCAAACTTTGTATGAAATATTGCATTTATTAAATAAGTGTGTATTTTCCCTTTAAATTCTTTAAAATTGATAAGGAGATAAATCAGGGTGAAAACTGAAAATACAGATAGGTTTGTATGTGTGTGTTTGTATCTTACATCGCAGAGCTTTTCATTTGTATTACAATGTCTGCGTTGTAGATGGTGGATGGGACCAAACCTTGAAACTATCTATTTCTTTATTTTTATTACAGCAAAGCCCACATCTAAGAGATGAGGGAATTATGGTCATAGCATGTTTTTCATATTTTTAACTGGTAGGTTTATTGCTTAGGGCACAAGTAACCTTTAGAAAATGACAAAAATGGGCATGGCGTCGATTTTTCTGCTTGTATGTTACATGACCCTCTTAATCATGAAGGCAACAGTCACTGTATTTTCACTTCATGTGTAGATTTACCAAAAAGTAGTTGTGCATTTCAAACGTAGTCATTAACAGAGTGGATTGTCAACATTTCTATTATCAGACACATACGCTAAGGTTCTTGAAGAATTTCAATAATTTTGTGCAATCTATGCATGACTTTTCACTTAAGGAATCAATGTTCTTCAGTCGGTCTTTTTGGACACGAAATGTATGCCTTACATTTTCATATTCATAAGTGTAGCATAAGTCATGTGTAGAGTTTTTTGGTACGATAGATTTGTAGATAAAGTAGAATAGGAGATTAAATGTTGTAAACAGCGTAGGAAATATTGTAACTTGTTTAAGCTCAATTCTCAGTTCTAGTCCAAAGCCCTGTTGAGATTTTCTCAATGTGCACTATGGTCATGTATCTGTTGTGTTTTTTTAATCTACGATTGTTGGTTTGCTCTATTTAGCCATTGTTGTTTGAGTGATGACAAATTGAAAACATGATTCATGCTTCCATGTATCAAGCGAGTTTCTGCACAAATAGATTGAATGTATGTGTTGTTTCACCGGGTAGCTAGTCAACTCTATACGTTCGTTTTTTCCACTTTTTTTTCTTCACTGCATGTGAAACTGCTGTATTTGATAGTGGTTAGTTGGTTTGTAAGCTTTTATTTACTATGAAAATGTAATTTTTGTGTTGATACTATTACTATGCATAACAAAGCTAAGTATATGGTGCGGTTTTGGATCAGTCAGTTGGTCTTGTGTTTGTTATATTGGATTTCTAATATTCAAAATTGATGGAAAACTGTATTGTTGACATAAATGCATGTGCACTGATGAACAGAAGATGGTTTTTCAAGACCAGTATATTGGACATTTTTACTAATTTTGAAGACCTTTAAATAATATATTCAGAACCTGAGCACCGTTTCCCCCTAAATAAATATGTACTAAGATTATATAAAAATATATATTGGAGCGGAATATAGATGTATGTGCAGTTACTTTGCATATTAGATTATTTAGTACAAGTCTAATTGATGGATTCCATGTGACACATGCTTATTGAAAACCTTAAATGAAGGGTGAGGCCTTCATAACATTTTCTTTTGTTGCAAATGATAAGTTGATTTTTTTTCTTTACACAGACTGACCTTGGACATATTGCGTTGAATAGATAGACTGTAAAGGTTTATATTGAATGCTGTACTGTATATTTATAATCTCTAAATATCTTCACGGTTTCTGCCCAGTTTTTCTTAAAGGGCTCGATAAATGTTTGCACCCATATCACACATAAGACGGCATTTTAAGAGGGCTGTTTACACGGATGTTACATAGCTGCGTGCCATCACTATCACCTGATTTCATACAGCATGTTTGTTTTTAAGCATGTTTGCAACATCTGCTGATCTCACTGCTGAAAATTCTATATATTGTATCCAGTTAATTATTTGAATAAATAAATTAAAGTTGCCTATACTTATTTGTGTGTCTTGTATTAACATTACGATTATTTTGTGTCTCAAGTCTATATGTTTTGGGGAATTCCTTTGCTTTTCTCATTTGAATGCGATTTCTATTAAAAGAACATAGGGATTTAGGTTGAAACTAACAACATTATGCCCAAAGGTCTCTCTTTTATGGTCCACATATGAAATAAGGCCTACATGAGGGTGAGTAAATGATTATATAATTTTCACTTTTGTTGTACTAAACCCTTTATGAATTTTTAAATGTTGCCCACCATTTCACGGATTTACCACAAGGGGGCGTCAGATTACCGTGAAGTACATGCAAGTGTGTGGACTTTGTACAACATAAATAAAGGGTATATTTTAAATATTTTAAACCTTGAGATTTTGATAAATGTATTCTATTCTTAATGTTATATGATTTTTTTGTGACACTTAAGATAAAACCTCAATCAAGTCTCCCTAAATCCTCTCTTGGTTTTGGGATCCTTACTTTGAACTTCATTTTCTCTTCCTATTCCTTTACAAATACCATCTGATTTAGAAAGATCGTGGAATTAAAATATGTAGGATGTTTTGAGAAACAATATCCCATGTACATATTCCTTATCTTTCGACTTAACACAAAAAACGGAAATCAAATCAAACGCGCAAAATTTGTCGCGCGTGGGTGGCGCTACAAGTTTGCAGGCTGTGTCTATTGGTTTGTGAGGTGTATATGCGCAGATACGTGCAGGATTTGATGTACATGAAGACTTAAACTCGCGGGTTATGTAGCAACTGATCAAACTTTGATTGGCTTGAGTTGTGTTGCACGTTCAGCAGCAGCACACAGTAGCGCGCAGGTCACAGGTTGCGGGAACGCGCATTGGACTCAGCGTCCGCCTTCACGTGGATACACACTTTGATGTATTATCAACATCAACATCAGCATCAAAGGCACATTGTCGCAGAAGTGTGATAATAAGAGATCGAGATAGGACCAATGGTTTAGTAAGTAGTACACCTTACCCTTGTTTATTTTAGATGTATTTCAAAAGAAATGGGATGAGCGTTTTTTTTCTTGATATTTAGATATGCGTGTTTAACTTGACCAAAACGCATACTATTAACTATTAAGTTTTATATATTTAAATGGATCTCTCTTATATTAAGCATATTAAAATAACAGTGTTTTTTCAGAATGCTTTGACTTCCTTTCTTTTCAAGAAGCTTTAAAATGTACATAATTGACATTGAACAATAGTGAGAAATCTATTTGTAAAAATGATCACTTTTTGCATTTATGTATTTTATGAAATGAAAGTTAAGATTATTTAGGTTGTATTGGTTCTCTTGGTGTTTCATGTACTTGTGTTATCTTTCTAGAAGCAGTCTCAGGAAGACCATCACCTCTTGAAGATGCATATGAACAGTTTACTGAACCGGTGGAGTAAGTTTTTATTTAGTTAAAACATACAAACCGAGTTACTTTTATTATACCGTTTATGTATGTGCTCTGAGGATGGCTGAGGTGTTTGGTTTTGGCTGAGAGCTGTATGTACCTCTATTAGCCAGGTTAAAATGAGTTGCATGTCAAATCAGAGGTGTGGATTGTGTTTCAGTGGAAAATGGTTCGTCCACCGCTCTGTCCAGCTGTTTAAGAATGTTGTACGAAATCAACTGCATTAGAAAACAATATATACAAAGTATAACAGATTGAAATGTAAAAAGTATTAATAGATGTGATTTTGTTTTGATGTGATTGGCGGATGGATTTCAGGATTGTTTGACGTATTCATGCTCATTTATTGATCCCTCACATCTATCAAGAGGATTTATATTGTGTGCAGGTTGGCACTTTGTTTCCCAGATTGTGTAGGTGTGAAGATTTGTCGAGAGGTCAGAGAGTACGAGTGGAAATGCAGGCGGTAAATCTGATATTTATGTCTACTGAGGAAAAAGTCTGCAGGGTTTTATACCGACAAAGGTCTGCAAAGATAGACGATAGGATGAAAATGCTTTACCAGAACATTCTCCACACAGCTGGTAGGCCTTTCATGTACAAAAAACACCTACAGTTAAGTTAACTTCAGTGTTTTTATATTTATAAAATATTTGTTAAAAAAGGTTGAAGAATGGCTGGTCTTAACTTTATTTACTGAAGTAGCAAGTGCTTTACATGAAAGCTGAAATTAAATTCAAGCTTTACGATTGTTGTAGATTGTTTGTTTGGTCAGATGTCATTAAAGGGGTGCTGCAACGGTGTTTCATGGATTCTGACTCCTTTACAATGTTAAATGTGCTCTCTTCTCAGCTTAACATGGTAAACTTGTAAAAAAAACATGTTGGGTGTATTACGTACTATTTCTGTGCTAAATACACTCCCCCAGCGATCGTAGGTTTCAGATTTTTTTTCGAACACATGAAACTGTTTTGTAACGATTTTCTTATTTCCTTATTGGACAATTCTCCCGGAAAAGCACGTGGCATGCGCACGCGGCAGCATGGAGAGCAGGAGAAGTAGCATGCGCAGACGTCACTTTCACTTGTGGGCATGAAAGAGACAGAGAGAGCATACGTTCGCAAAGTTCAGGTGTTTGATTGTTCAGTGCATTTGGGTGATGAATGTTATATCAACAGTGGATATAACGCTGGATTTGGAGATCGTTTAAAACTGATATATGGAACCGTCCCAGCACTAAAAGGTGCCGGACATGAACCACATGCGGTGAGTGAAACTGATGTCTGTGTTTTGTTGACAATGTGCTTTAGTTCAGCCTACCCCTCCCCCCCGCAAGTGCCGGAAGAAATCGGACAGCTGTATCTATCTTTTATAAATGTGATCAAAGTAAATTCTCTTCGAAGATACAACGTATGCAATACTACTATAGGTACTCAAGATTAATATGAGATTGGCAGAAACCCTGTGTGTGTTTGGTCCCCTTTAAATTTGGCCAAATAAATCTTTAAATTTCTCTGTTTTACAAGTGTGTCATGTCATCAAACTAAAACTTTAAAGAATGTTTAGTACTCTTTAAGCAGTACCAAAGAATATAGCCTATCACACGGCCCCTAGAGTGATGAATGATTGGAACCTGATGTCTGAGACATCCTTGTCAGAATCTGTTGTGGTCATATTCACTTTTGCCATAGTATTGTTCACCACCGCCAACTGGTTGACGTACAAGTTGTTTACTGGAATTCCTGTTGCTGTGCACCTGTAGTGGAGGGTCTCAATAGATAGGCAGAGGTCACTTATGCAGGTCTAAACCATGAGAACAAGGGCTTTGATTCATCAGGGGCTTATCATGACTGAGTTTAGCATTCTACAGCAGGGCAACTCTGTGGCATGCAACCCGCTGGAGCTGATCACGTTTTCATGATGTAATCAGAAATGTAGATTTCATTTGCTTAAAATCAGATGCTGTTTTGCTTCTCACTGTGTGATGTGTTTGTAGATTATGGGATTTGTTGTGAGGCAGGTGCAATAGCTTGTAATGTAGATCCGTACTTTGCGCTGCTTAAACATGATAGCTAAAAGATATCAAGAAGAGATTTTTAAGGCGTTGCTGTGACTTGACAGCATTGAATTTGTCAAACAATCGCATTGTAAATAGGAAACTGGGTCGTAGCAAGAGACCATTCCAAATTTTCAGCACTTCTTGATGTATTGTGGCCAGTGTCTGTTTAATTTTTAACAAAATCGAACCTCAGGAAGGAGGTAAAGTCATCTTACAGCAACCTGAAAGACTGACTGCATGACAAGACACAAGAACTGTGATAAAAAAAGTGTTTTCCTAAATACATGTACAAATTTTACTGTTAAAGTGCTTAAAAGTGAATATGAACTTGATTTCTTTGTATTATTTGAGGTCTTTTTCATAGGTATGTTATTAAGGTAAATTTATCTTTTTTTTTCTGAGAACTTCTAACAATATTTCGCCCAAATTTTAAATATTTTTTTTTATTTCTGCACACAAAACTATATTCTTATTAAAAATATTGTTGGTAGTTCACAGAAAAAAGCTAAAATTATAATTTTACCTAATCACACACCTATAAATGGTAAATTAAGAAATACTCAAAATAATTTTGAAAGGTCTTCATTTTTTGTTGTTAGATTTTATATATTAGGATTTATATAATGGCAATCCTCCACCCTGCTCTCTACATATCTGTGTAAGCTTCTACAATTACACAACCTCAGCTGTATTAGTCGTCCACTTAAGTCCACTTCGGCCCTGTAGGTTTCTTATATCATCCTACTTTAAACTCGAGCTCTCTGACTTCACCTTACCAACATTTTCCAGTGTTTCAGAGTTCAGCTATCCATGTCCTATAGAGTAACTCCTTACCTTACTTTTCTAAAGGAAACTGATAGTCTGTGATTATTTATTGAAGATTTCCGTTTGTTGTCAAACTGAGCCTGACATATGTCTGACATTAATTGATACTGACAACGGACAACAAAGCAAAATCAAAACGACAGATTTAAAGAATGTGAAAAGTTTTTCAGAATCCGTGTTAATTTTTCCAGACAAGAAACATAGAATATGTCCGTTTGAATTAACTTGTCATTTTATGGCACGTAAAGCGTTCAATACTAGGGTATATATGAAAGTACAATGTATAACCATTTTAAACTGTCACTCACGTCACCATCACAGAGAGTACAGATCAGACATGTCCTGTTTGTGATAAATGATGCATGGTCGTATTGATTTCATGTACTGACTGAGACCGGCTTAACCTATCTGTGTGACACCATGATAACATGATATGCCAAATCAGAGATGCAAAGATGGTTACGTCTGAAACGAGACAGATTTACACTGCTTGCTGCATCAGTTGCCATCTGTGAAGACATTGCACTGAATATTCATGTAAAATTAAACTTTGGGATAAAATGGAGCCAAACCGTTAGATCGAACATTGAAGACAACATGCATGATTTACCGGCTTTATCCTGTAACCTCCTCCAGTTCTCTCCCTCCTCTGTTTTCTCACCTTTTCACTCTCATTCACAAGTTTCTGAGCTCACGTCATGAAAGCAGAGGGGGACATGACCTAGAGGGCTTCAGTTGCCACGTGATCATAAAGAAACTGAATAGATCTGTAATGTAAAGAGCATCCAAAGACATTCTCACTTTACGTTGAATTATTTACCACAGGCGGTGCGGAAATGGCCCTTCGAGCACCTGTTGACCCGTGTTTTATAGCTAATGTTCACAAAGTGGCAGAATATGATGGTCACTCCAGTTTGAAGCGTTCAAAAAGTTTAAAATCCGAGAACTGACACAATTTGGAAAGTTCACCCAAATATGCAAATTCTCTCATTATTTACCTTTGTCATTTCAAAGTGTTTCTTCTGGGAAACATAAAAAAGAAGATATTTTGAGAAACGTTTTGTCCATTCAAGCGAAGTCAAAGGGAGCAATGTTGTTTGGTTACCGACGTTCTTAAGAATGTCCTCTTTTGTGTTCTGCAGAACAATAGAAGTCATACAGGTTTGGATTGACAAGAGGGTGAGTAAAAATGAAAGAATGTGTTTTTTCCGTGGGAAAACTAGAATGCTATACCACATTGAAACTCACCTTGGGTGTTGGTGCTCATTTTGCACTTAATTACTCCCACATTTTTTCAACCTCCCCAAAATTGGCCTTTTCCTACATTTAATAATAAGATAAGATGTTGTCGTTTATCTGTGGGCCATTTCAGTGACCCATGTTTGTGAGACGGCCCTGCAAAGACCGACTTATTTTCATTCCGCCTGTCTCTCTTTCCCCCCAAAGTAGATCAAACAAGTGGTTTACGTCACGCTACATCTGAAACCGTTCCGCACTCACTTCTAAAAACGTGTTTGTTCTTTTCCATGTTTCAATTACATTTACATACCCACAGAGGTTGAAAGAGAGATCCTGCCATGCTAAGCCCCCAAATAACTCAAAGACAAGATCATCTGAGAACCTGAGCGCCTACATTCGCCATTGTCATTTGCATGCGAGACGGGCACACTATGTCTGCAAAGCAGGTTTCAGGTGTCACGCATAAAGCCACTTTCTATGTTAGCAGGTAAATCAGTTCATCCGTGTGCGTGCATGTGGCTGATTGTGAAAGTAATCAAATATCACCCAGCTATGCACTGGCAATCGTCACTCTCTTATCGTACCAGATTTGTGAGTTTCTTATCTTCTTTTGGGCTTTTTATCTTATCTTCTGCATGTTGCATCTGCTTTGATGACCTGTTTATCTCTGCATGCCATTTACTTTCAGATTGTTAAAGCTACCTAGATAATAACAGAATGATCAAGATTGGCTTCAATCAAGATGTAGGTCCCTGTGGATCTTATTACATATGACGAAGGTGTGCCCGCATGCTCTGCATGGTTGAAAAGATGTATTCAAGGACATTTATTAAAAAATGTTTTTGTTTGTTCACACATGCACGGGTACACGCACAGATTTGGTATTTAGAGTCACTTATGCATGGAGGAAACAGCTTTATTTACCTTTTTATCACTCATTAATAAGTGGACTTAAATAAGCAATAACAATCACAAAAACAAACTTAATGATCAGGTAAAGTAAAGCGAAGTGACATACTTATGAACTAAATGATGTATTCTAAACTCAAACAGGACAGCACTGAGCTGAACCTCTTATTCTATCTAACACTGCAAATCCCTCAGAAAAGCTGTCCAATGATTATATAATTTTTCTGCATAAACATACAGTCAGCAAGTTATCTAACCGGCTGTTTATGCTGAGCTTAGACTGTGTTCAAGATCTTTCCATGTGTCTGCATTACATCACCTTTGAGATAAGAAGTACTCGTTGCAACCAGTCATCTAATGTGTTGTTTTCACGCTTGAAGTTGGTCAATATAATTGTCCCGTGATAATTCTTAAACAGTTTAGTTAACCTAGGTACTAGTCAGGTTTTGAAATTGGATATTGTTCAACTCACGCTTAATGTTTTATTTGCATGTTTATAATATCAGTAGCATTAACTGGGAGAAGGTGTGTTTTTGCATATTAATGAGGTACCACATGCGAAAGGCATGCAACCTGTTTAATAAACGTCTTGTACATCTGTCAAGGATGTCACCTTGTAAATCCAATCTGGCTGTTTTCAGAATTTTTTGGTTAAAGCTTTTGTTGTTTTCATCATGCCAGGTGGTTACAATCACTGTTTGGCATTTTAAATGTCTCAAACTGTCATATGATTGTTTAAAGCACTTTATAATTTAATGAACACTGATACTCATATTTGATTGTCTTTTGGTAAACAACTGAACAAAAGTGATATTGACGCACTATGTACTTTAGCAAGGCTAAATCTGAATATAAATCTAAAGCATCGCTTACTTTGCTGTGGATCAGAGTAAGGGATGGTTCACCCAAAAATGTTAAACACAAACAACGATATTTTGAATAATTCAGGAAAGTAAACAGTTCTAGGGCACCTATGACTACCTACTATTGTAGTCAATGGTGCCTAGGAACTCTAACGCTAACATTTTTCCAAATATCTTACTTTGCGTTCAACCGGACAATAAAATGTATACAGATTTGGAACAACTAGAGGGTGAGTAATTCATGACAGAATTATCATTTTTGGGTAAACTTTCCCTTTAAACAGTTAAAAAGGTTGAAAATCACATTTTAATGGTAAATACTGATTTAAACTGGGTTTATAGGTTAAGACTGGTCTTTATATGATGGTTCATTTTTTTACTAAATTGGTTAACTGTATTGTGAAAAGACCTTCGAAAGTCTGAGGGAGTGATGTCAGTAGTAAGTATACTTTGGGGATCAATGGCTGATGTGTCAGTAAAAGCTTAAACTATTACTGAGGAATCCTTTAAACTTAGCCAAACACAATGATGGACAGTTAGGTCACACAGTGCTTTGAGAATCAAGAATGATATGCTTTTTGTGCAATGATGTAATCTCTTGAAAATATGATAATCTGCTTTTTAAAATAACATCTGCTTATCCACACTGTGCAAACATACAACTCCCATGTATAAAGCAATATGTTTTCATTGTAAAGCACACATTGTAGGTAACCCAAGGTTGTGTTTCTTGACACTTTACACTCCTTGTAAACTTGCACATAGTACACAACACTACCTAAGGTGAGCATCTGGAGAGACATATATAAATGGGCTGCCTTGCTCTTGTTTAGACCAGTATCTAAACACTGACCTCATGTTGTCTCATATTGTGTGATCATTCAGTGAGGTCATAGGAAGCTCTTAGGGGAAGATTATATCATATCTGCTTGGCCTTGTTAAAGCCACATCATCTTCGGTTCAAAAGTCATCAGCATAGACTTCATACCTTGACAATTTATTTTGGACCCGGGCACCTGGCATATGGGCAATAGGATGCGATGGCAATGTAAATCATGTATTCTTGTAGGCTTGTGTTGTATTTGATCTTTGAAGTAACAAACAACTGTGAGTTTTGTCATGGTCAAGTAGATGAAAAACCGTGAGTCTGTGTCAGTTCTTTACGATATGGAGTCTAAAGCGTTATTCCAACAGGCTTTGCAAATTTGCACCGTCACCATTGGCCAGACTCCTTGTATTCTTACATTCTGGATACATTTTTAACCAATGAAAAGTATTAAAATAAGCTTGTCAATTTTGACACCTTTTTATGTGTTCATTTGAAAAAATACAATTAATTGTTGCTAGTTTAGGAAGTATTCCGATTGTAAGATTTTTCATCTTTTCAGTTACCTATGTATCTCTGGATTATATATAGTGTGCATGTAATCTCTGGTATCTTAATCTTAAACAGTGTAGATTTTCTTGCAAAATCGATTTCTTATCAAATGAATAATGCTGTCTATCATAATGTTCTTTTTTTTATAGGCCCTTAATAGTCTTAATGGTTGGTTTGGACAGTAATTTGTCTTTCATTTCATAACCGGCAAGTTTTTATTTCGCACAAATAAATGCTCCTAATCCACTTCTGTATTAAAAATCTTTATCGAAGGCTTTATCGTTTGTGTCTCTTCTCTGTTGTAGATGAGATCTCCAACATCCGTGAGGTGGACTCTACTCCAGAACCAGTCAGCCCAACACTACTCAATGAATCCAAAGACACTTACTGTCAGACGGACTCCTTTCACCGTCTCCGCACCACGGTCCGCAAACTGGAATTCTGGGAGGACTTCAGCGGAGAGCTTATTGGTACTGGATTCTTCTCCAGAGTCTATAAGGTACAGCTTTCCTGACATTGATAGTGAAGACAAATGAATGTACAGTTTGGGATATTCAGTAAAAAGATTTTGATTTTAAAATGACAAGAATGTAAAAAAATCAGTGTGAGCTACATTTACACATTTGGCAGATACTTCTTTCAGTTTTTGGAACTACATGAAGAGATAAATAGATAGTTCCTGTTCTTGATGCTGATTGGCTAGTGGGTGCAGATGCTCTGCTATTTATTCTTTTGGTAAAGGATAAAATCTGTGAAAAGTTATTTGTTATTTGAATGAGATAAATGGCTTTGGTTCACTATTGTTACCATCCACGCACAAATGTTGTGTTCCATACCTGTGGTAAAGATAATTGATGGGGGGTTACTACTTTCTGTTACCTGCCTATGTTCTAAAATGCAAAATAATCTTTTCACCTGAACATTTAGTCTGAGAGTCACAGCCCTGTTAATCCTCAAGCAGAACTTTACAGACACGATGTGATTAAAGTCAGTTAAAAACATGCTACGTCCTGCAAACCAACAAAGAAAAACAAGCTTAACTTCACGTACAGTCGCCACCCAGTCATGGGGAAATGATCTTGAATCCCTAAAGAAACAATCAATGGAAATACTATGTTAATTTGAGACTGGTTTGAGAGTTTGTTGATTTAAGGTACACCAGCAGCACAAAAGTTTGGTGATCTTTTATAAGATAGATGTGTGGAAAATCTCTAGTGGGGACTTTTGATGTGTGCTCGATATTATCTTTTGTGTGAAGAATGGTCACATCAGAGATTTTCTATGGTTATGATTTCCATGCTGTGGTGAACATAAAAGCAAACAGATGGAACACAGATAACAGTGTACAACAGTAATACACACAGTAAAACATGAAGAAAAAGCCACTTGCCTCCATTGTGACCATTCTCACACTATGGGCCAAAAAGTAAAAAAAAAAAAATCTTAAAGAACATAGCGTCCTAAAGGAAGACGCATGCTTTGAATGAAAGGGATGCCATTAAGCTTACCCCAGGGGCTGAGAAGAATGATGTTCCTTCCTGTTTTACTGTGAGTTTTGTGTAATGGTGTGGTAAAGAAAAATACAGGAAATCAGTCCTACTGCCGAGATCAAATTCACTTTTTGGAAATTTAAATTTATTTTGCCACTATAAATACATAAATTTATATAAAATATAAATACATAAAAAACATCATGGCATTAATCATAAAAATATTATAATTTTCTTTAAATAAAATTCAACAAACATTGTTTATCAACAAACAAAAAAATGACTATTTTTGAATTGTGTAAAATTTTGTCTCACTTATTTTAATTGCTTACAAGGTCAGGCTCCCCTGCTTGTATTAAACTACACTTGCTCTTTAAAACATCATGTTTTGCACAAATTTGCAAGGAAGTCATACAGGTTTGGAACAATATGAGTATAAATAAATTCAAGTTTGCTTTAAGCGCTTGGTTGTCAAGCAAGCAGCTTTACAAAAATACATTTGAACATAAACAGTAGGAACATAATAAAACAAATATATATAGAAAAAAATAATTCCAGTGAATCCTATAAATTGCATTAATCCTCACATCCCACACATATATACATTTTAATATGATTTGTTATATTTTTATAAAATAATATTAATACCATGCAGATTGTAACAATAATAGTGTTATGAAATTAGAATTTACACTAGTGCTCTTTTAGACCCAAACTAGATATGTTTTTCCTTCACCAGTTGTTAATGTGCTCTGTTGATCGTTCAGGTGATGCACAGCACTACGAAAAAGGTCATGGTGGTGAAGATCTATAAGAATGATGTGGACCAGGACAGCATTGTGAGGGAGATCAGCCTCCTTCAGAAGCTCTCCCACCCCAACATAGTGAGGTGAGCCGCCTCTACACTTAATCATCAACAGTCAATCCCACACAGTCCGGATGCTCAGAGCGCCCACTCAACAACACACTTTCATCCTAGGACTGAACTACGTACAGTAAAGTATTTTGTATTTTAAATGGTTATATTTTTCATGCTTAATAATAATAAGACGGTTCTTTTTGTTTTTGGGTTAAGTGAATTTAACAAACCCCCAAAAGTCTTGATCTTTTTCCAGCATTAATTACGAGTATTCAAGTTGAACAAAGATTCTGTTCTTTAATAAGCAGTTTATTATATGCTGCATGGCCACTTTGAACTTTGAACGATAATGTTAGTCATTTGGATAAAGTATCTGTATTGTTTTATTGTAGGTACCTGGGGATCTGTGTCAAGGAGAACAAGATGTACCCTATTCTCGAGGTGGGTGGCCATATTTAGGAGTCAGTATTTGCAATTTAAAGCTTCTAACACCTGCCTTGTTTCTGCCCCGCAAAGCTTATGACATAACTGTTGACTCATCATCCTTTTACATAAGTCAGAGTATATAATTTTCCACCGCACACTTTTTCCAATAGACTCATTTAATAGGCAGTTTCACAGAAAAAATCAGAAGCTGTCATCAGATGAGATTTCTAAGGGGTAATGTTTTATAATCTCATGCCGTTTACTCCTCCACACCTAGTATGTTAGCGGAGGCTGTCTGGAGGAGCTGCTGGCCAGGGTTGACGTCAATCTCAGCTGGAGAGAGAAAATCGATCTGGCCTGTGATATCAGCCGAGGGATGGCCTATCTGCACTACAAGAACATCTACCACAGAGACCTCAACTCTAAGGTCTGGCAGAATTAGCAGTTTAAAGTCAAGCAGTTGTGGCAAAGTAATGCGTTTTATTACGAAATATCTAGTAATACCTCGAAGGTTTGAACCTTGAGTTCAAGGTGTGTGCCTGGAACACGCCTTGCATTTATAGATAATCACAGATGCATTTTATGTAACAACAATAGCCTTTTTATTTAAGTAGTTCTTTTTATTTGGCTGACTTCATCTGAATCATGTTTTGAACATGTTCAATTCATGATTTGATGGCCCGCTGTTGTGCCTCGTTGAGGTCATTTCAACTTTTCAACTGGACGCGTGTGAGAAACTGTTTCAAAGGTTTATATTTTCTATAAACTAATTTTGCCATTGTTTTAATGAGTAATTGGAATTGCATTGTGGATTTTAGAGTTACTGGTAAATTTGGTCCAGTTTAGTTTTTATTTCAGAATAGTTGTTAATCTCAGTATTAGATGAAAGGAAAGATAATCATATTCAACAGCGCCAAAATGAGTTTAAAAATAGTTTTTATGCATCACCTTAAATCAAAGTTTTCTCACAAAAATCGTATTTGTCACACACGTACTTATATAGAGTCTCTATACATTTTGTGGTGAAATGCAAATCTGGTCAATTCTGCGAACCTTTGAAAATATTACAGGTCAAAACGAATATGCAAAAAATAAGAAAAAAGCATAAAAAAGCTCATATAGCGACAAAAATAAAAGAACTAATTAATTAACTAATTATAATTTCAGTCTAAAGTATATAGAATAGAATTATATTATAGAATAGAATGTATAATATCTATAATATTATAGAATTCTATATTCTTCATTTTATGATACAGTACATATGTGTGTTCAGATATTCACGGCCACTGTATGCACGCACAGCACATCATTTACAGTATTTGCAAGAAGAGGTGTTAAATGAAAATAGACCAGAAGGCACGAATTCTGTTGTCTTGTGGGGGGAGAATAGAAGGCTCATAAAGTTTTGAGCGGTGAAAAACAGTCCCAGTGTCTGACAGTTTTATAACTGTGCCAGTTGCCAGGCTGCAGTGAGTAGAGAACACAGGACTTTGTATGTTTGAAGAGAGATGTGGAGGTCAAACCTTTATAATGCTAATGCTCTGCTGAAGCCAACATTGACCATTCCATATACTCTAAACCTGCTGTTGCTTTCACGGGCTAACCTCTCAGTTCTTTTTCCTCTCACTATTTCTTCTCAGTGTCTCTTGTATGTAATGATCTGTTGGGTTATCAAGCATTCAGCAGCTCACCTGCTCATCGTCCTTACACTCTATATGAAGACACGTTTTTATATGATTTCTTAAGAAATATCTTGTACAGTACATGAATGCACTTCATTGTATTAGATATTTTTGCATTTACTTTTTTGATACAAAACCATTTACGTTTGCTACGGTTGCTAGGCTAGGATGCTGTGGGTGGTTGCTATGATGTTGCTAAGTGGCGGTCTGAATGATGTTGCTAGGCATTGCCAGTCACTCAGAGCCCAGTCTCAAAGACTGCACACACATTTGTTTGATATCTTTGTGGGGACCTGATATACAGTACACTTTTACAGATTTTATATATATATAGATATATATATTATATAGATGGTTACTTCTATCGACTGCTACTCTGTAGGACAAATAATAAGAAATCATGTCATTACACAGTGTGAAAGTAAAACCATCATTGGTTTTAACAAAAAGTTCATATTTTCTCCCAGAGCTGATGCGCGGATAGCTTCCTTATGTCACCGGCTGTACAGTATTCAAATCCATCATTGATATAACACCTCAAACCATCACTGCACATCCTACAGATGTACCTAAAGTCATAAAAGAAGTGCTTTGAGATCAGCACAAATCACAGAGAAGGGCGATGTTTTTCATCACAGATACTACGGGAAGATATGGGGGGTGAGAGAGCCGATGCTGGTGTTATGAAAGACTCCACATGTAACCACCACACGGCCACCTGTGAATATCACTAGACGGCCTTGAGCGCGACATTTCGTACTGTTTGTTTCATAAAGAATGTTTTTGTACATTCTAGGAAATAGAAAAATCTGGTTAAATGAAAGCACTGAGCCTTGAGGGTGTATATTACAGATTTACTTGCTTAAATTAATGATGTACAGCAATGGTATTAAAGACACCAGTGTTTTAAATATTATAACATTTATTCATAATAATATGCATAAGTAATACGTCTTCTGCTAAGTTATTTTGTTTATTATTAACTGTAGACGGTTGCCAAGCATTACTTGCATCAGTAGAACTGAATTAATTGGTGTGCGAGAAAGATATTTTAAAGCGTCTTTTAAAGTTTTAGGGACTGAACTCACCGCTTTTTATTTCTTGGTGTTTTATAAAGCTGGATAACTTCACAGTTTTAATAGTAATTTGTTTGTGAAACCAGGTTAGATTTGAATAAATGAATAGCATAGTAGGCTTATAGAGGAGGAGTTGGTTTAAAATCAGACTGTGGGTCACATTTGTAAAGAAAATGCATCATGAAAAGCAAATATACTTGGCTCTTGATCTACCCATAGAGCAGTATTGCCCTCTTGTGGAGATCGGGGTCATTGTTTTTTTAAATTACGTGTTCTCAACATAATCTCTTTACCCTACTCTGTTCCTCCTTAAGAAAATCTGAGATGCTGAGAAATCCTTCTCCTAGTTATTAAAATGTATGAAAAAAGATCTATCTCTTGTGGCGTGTGATGGATCTTATGCAACACGATTCATGTGAGATCTTTTATGTTTGATGCAGAACTGTCTAATCCGCGTGACCTCGCGAGGGAGAGAAGCTGTGGTGACAGATTTCGGCTTGGCCAGAGAGGTGGGGGAGCTGCCCGCAAACGAGCCCGACAGGAAGATGTCTCTGGTGGGGTCGGCGTTCTGGATGGCCCCTGAAATGCTCAGAGGAGAGCCGTACGACCGCAAGGTATCGATAACTGTGCTAAGTTGCACTGGCAATGAAAATAAATGTGACTAGTTTTGAAGTATAAAACATTATTGGTAACACTTAAGTGACAGCGATTGTTTATGAAACTAATTTAAAATTAAATGTATAAATTAAAGTATATCAAGTTGATTGAGTAGCCCCTCCCACATTATAATTATTATACAGTACATCAGTAGTGATTATTTTAAGTAATGTGTTTTTTTGCACATTAAACGTTGTTTCAGCCCAGGCTTAAAATGAAACAATTAAATTCAAGTTTGACAGAATATAGTCAAACTGCTCATTATATTGGTCCCTGCATCACCTCTCAGGGAGACAGGTTGAAGACCCCCAGGGTTAAAGGTGCAATATGTGATATTAAGGAGGATATATTGACAGAATTACAATAAAGTAAACATACCTGTCTTCAGAAGTGTATAAAGACCTTACATAATGAAACCTTGTGTTTTTTTATTACCTTCGAACGAGCTACTTCTATCTACATATACTGCGGGTCCCTTTGCATGGAATCGCCATTTATTCTACAGTAGCCCTAACCGGACAAATTGCTCTACAAAGCGCGTTTCGTAAATATATCTCCTTCGGCAAAATGTGACAACCTTTTTGTCCGGTGTCAGCCACCGTAGGGCTTTAAAAGGGAGGGGGGAGTGAGCCGTTGGTTGCAATTCACAACCTCATCACTAGATGCAGCTAAATTTCACAGGACCTTTAATACACTGTATTTAAATAGCAGCCTTCTCCTCTCTGAGAATAAACATTTACCATCATTCATTGCCATAATCGTATTTTGTCGCACATTGAATGAACATTCAGTTTTGTCGCTATTTGTTTAGAAAGTCATTTAAATGCAATGACTTGTGTGCTGTTGTGTTTGTAGCTCACTGTCAGTGATAAAGAGTAGGACTGTGCTCCTGCTGCATGCTGCTTATGTGATTAGAGTCTAGAGCTGTGGATTTTCTGCCCTCTTAAATTGCAGGTCGATGTCTTCTCTTTCGGGATCATGCTGTGTGAGATCTTGGCAAGAATTCCTGCCGACCCAGAGGTGCTGCCCAGGACCCAGGTAAAGGATGCTCTCAAAACACATTGCTTGTAACCCTCTGTGTAATGCTTGATAAGCATTTTTTCACTTTCTTTGTAATAAATCAAATGAACAATAAAAATATTATTTTATTAATTTCAATAATGTGGAACAATTATCCTATTTAAAATATATAGAGAGTAGCTGTATCCATATACATTGTGCTACATAGTTTCGTACAACATTCTGTATTTGCTTGTGGGCAACAAACAATAATGCAAAGTAAAAAATATAAAGCAATACAATAGTTTTTCTTTTTTTTCTTTCGCTTAAATAAAATATTTCTAAAATATTTCTCTGATGCAACATTGTGCAATAGAGATTTTAATGGTTAAAAAGAATGTTACCTTTTTGTACAATTAAGTTAACCATAATGTATGCTAATGAACCCTTTTTGTTCACTTACAATAAGCTGTTAAACCTCTATGAGTTTAGGTGTGATTACAGTTCTTAGAGACGCTTCTTATGTTTTATGAATTTGTGTGGTGGTGTTGTACACACTGGGGATGAAATGAAGGTTATAGGGAATGATTTCCCTCTGGTGTACAGCAGTGTGGTCATTTACGGCTGATTAAATCTGATAGACAGTCGATGATGTTTGAAGGGGGAAGAA
The DNA here is from genome assembly GCA_008369825.1 of Triplophysa tibetana. NCBI lineage: Eukaryota > Metazoa > Chordata > Actinopteri > Cypriniformes > Nemacheilidae > Triplophysa > Triplophysa tibetana. The sequence continues at coordinate 5,540,183 of CM017898.1, forward strand.
GAGACAGATTTGATCAAGGTCGAAGGAACCATCGTATAGACATTTAGGATCTTTAGTATAGATTTATTCATTCTCTTTCTCATCTATCACATCAAGCATAATGATTTTCCGGTCAATGCACATTTTCTACAACTGTATGTGTGACGCTAAAGACAAATGGTTATGAAAAGCTGTACACTTGCGAAGAAGACAATTGTTGTTGGCCATAGGATCCTTTGTTTGGGGATTTTTAATGGATCGTTGTTTGATTGTGATGTCATATTCTTCTTTAAGGTTCATATTGAAAATGATTTTCTCTCTCCTCTTTTCCTGTACAGCTGCTTTGATACAATGTTATGTATCGCTCTTCAAGTAAATTTGACTAGACTTAAATTAGGGATGTCACAATAATGGCATTGTCAACAATCATGATATTGAAATCATGTTTATCGATATTGATAATGCTACACATTTAAATAATTAAGCAACCGTTTAACTTTTTGGTTTAAGAGTCACAAGGGTTATAGACTACACTCATATTTTGAGTATGATTCAAAACAAATAAAACGAAAATTAAATTTGGTTTATAGCTTTTTTTGTTCATGCAAAAAAGACATTCAATTAAATATCTGGATAAAATATTTGTGAAAATCTGATGTTATAACAGTCTAATCGAATAATGTGTTTGTGAAATCTCTCTTTGACTTTTTGATTATTTGCAGATTGTTTTTAACGTTTTGTGTCCAGTAAATGTTGACGAAGCCACATCATGTCCTATGTGATTTATTCTTTCGAAAGATTTTGAAAATCAGTATGTCATCTGTTGACAGGATTATGGGCTGAATGTGGAGTCCTTCAGAGAGTTGGTGCAGGGCTGCCCAGAGCGGGTTCTGGAACTGTCTGCCAGCTGTTGTCAGGTATGCATGATGGGCTCCAGGGTGTCTTCAACATGGTGCAACTGTGCACAGACTTCGTGCAATGTTTCACTCTGAATCCTCCTGGTTAACCATTGAAGCAACCAAAATAAAAAAACAAACTATAACTCACGTCTTATGCTCTCTCTTAGATGGATGCATTCCGAAGACCTTCCTTCTCCGAGCTTCTAGATAAGCTGGAGGACATCTCTGAGAGCCTTGAGCCTCCAGACAACATTCTGGCCACAGGGTGACCTTCAGAAATCTTTCTCAACGAAGCCATGGACTAAAATAATTAAAGGACTTTGCTGCATGGGAGTCGGCCGTGATGGACCATGACTAGCCCCTGTAAAGGGAATGTAATGGAAGACAAAACCACTCGACTGAATGACCACTCAATAGTGCTGCACACCATTCCTGCAATGTGTGACACCGAATGATTGAGCGTGTGCAAGGTTGAGTGTTTCTTTACTTTTTCTACACAAAAGAAAAAAACAGTCTGATTGTTTGGGGACCAAATCTCAAAGATCTAAAAGACCAAAATGACCCCTTACGAACCCCTGATTCCAGAAAAGATGTAACCGCAAAGAGAGAAAGTGAAAGTTTCAGACCTGGAACTAACAGAACTGCAGAAATTCAGGCGTGTTAGATTTAATGTTGCCTATTAATATACAAGCATACGTTAATACAGTGTATTCTTTAAAAAACATTCAACGTTAAAAGATTTGCACATGCGTATATAACAAAAAAAAGCTGAACAAACACATTAAAACTATTTTTTGTGTTGAGAGCTTTGAAATAAATTTCCTCAGGTCAAGAGTTATTAAATTTGTGAATATTCCTACATGGGTCTTTGTATATTTGTATATCCCTATTTTAGATGATACTGAAGTAGTTTACATTTATAAACCAGAATCTATTTTGTTTACTAATTCAGAAAGTATTTGTATTATTTCTGGCTCTATTTATGTACAGTATGGTGTTTGGTTACATGGGTACATTTATATTTCAAGATTATTAATTAAAACAATAAAGATACATTTGATTACTTTGATTGTGTTTATTGGTTTATGATACAATTGTGTTCCTCTGCAACAAGATTCATCAAAAATCTCTTTATCCTAATTAAACCATCAATATTATATCTGCCTGGTTATGATTATAATGTGGAGCGTGAATGGAGAGTTGTTCATTTTGTCATTAGTATTCGGGTACAGTCTTCTGATATAGAAGATACATTACAACCGTGCTCTCCTCTGTAATTGAGGTGACTGCAGGACATGGATTTACCGTCTTGACAACGCTGCGGCTCTTACGTTCCCGACCAGCCCTTCCTGCAAGAGTTAATTTATGATCATGGAAAAAATCCATTTGGAGGCCACCAACAGGGTCCAACGAGAGCTCTTGGTTGTAAACAACACATGATTTGTGATGAAAGCGTTTACAGTCATGGGAATTCGAAATGGTATGTGCCGGTAAGTGGGTGTCATTTCTGCCGGGAAAAGTGTTCGTACGGTGGTCGTAAATGACCCCGGCATTTCTAAGTAGGGCAGATATATTGATGTACACCTCTTTATATGGGAAATGTATTTATTGTTTCTAATCACAATGTCATTTTTCAGTGATTCGTCAACAAGTTGAATCATCTTGAGTATGTCATTTAAAGACTTTATATGATAATTTTATCCGTGGAAGGCAAAAGAAGATATTTTGAGAAATGTCTGTTGTTTTGAGTACATAGAATGAAAGTCAATGTGCGCCAATGTTCATTGTTAACAAGATTCTTCAAACTAGATTTTCTTTTATAGGCTGTTGGGAAGACCATAAAAAATATTGAACCTTATTGGCAATGGGAAGAGTTCCCCATGAACCATATGCTTGGACATTAACCTTTGTTTTTAAAAGCGTAACATCAGATGTTTTTCGCTGTTCTTAAACATCCTTCAGGTGTCCTTCTCAGACTGCTTCATAATAATTATTATTATTAAGTATGTCAATATCTTACAAACTCTTTTTTTTCCCTTTCCTGGTATTTCAAGATTCACCAAACATCTGTAGCATCATTTCATCTTTTCAAACATAGTACCAAAATCATTTAATTCACTTGTGTCAGCAAATTTCTGAACCGCAAGACTAACAGCCTCTTTGCACAGATTATGAATAGCCTACCTGTACAGTATATGGGTGAAACGTAAAGTATTGGAGTGTCATACTCAATGAGAACGAAAATTACATCTAACTTGATTCTCATCACTCAGTTGGTCAGATGATTGGTTATCCAGTGCAGTGAATGCAGTGAACGATGGATAGGATTTATACAAATGTGTCTAAAGTATTGTACAAACCCTTTGGGAACTGGTGTCACAATGCCCAATTCAATGGGATCTTGTAAAAAAGGGCTTGTATAGGTTCAACCCATGTGGTGTTTAAATTGATAAGTCAGCGCACAAGATTTGCTGATCTCAGAGAAAATATGTAGAGGCATCATGTTTGTTTACTCAGAGAACAGGTGCAACACCGACGTCAACAAATTCCTCCAAACTTCATTAAAAAGATCATCATCAGCACTTCAGGTGCAATGTTTACCATGCTGTTCAATTGCTACTTTCTTGATATATATTTTTTTCCTTCTGCAGTCACGATGATGTTGCGAATGAAATGTATAAAGAAGTCAAGTCAAGCAAATAGAATCTATTTTAAAAGAAAATTGAGATTTTAAACCATAGATAAAAACCTGCTGGCCCAATAGCCTATTTCATTTAGTTGACTATTGTTAAAATTTGTTTGCAAAAACAGAACACTGTTTGTAAAATGTTCAAAAATTATGTTTTTATTGTGCATTCCCATTAATATCAATCAAAGTGCAGTTTGGTTGTATAAGTAAGTAATAAAGATACAGCTGACACAATTAAAACATTATTTTTGAAAATAAAGTTTTTGCAAATAAACTCTTCATATATATCTTTAAAACATATATAAATATAATATGTAAATATATAAAATAATTGTGCCAAAATACCATATTGACTCTCATTACTGTTCTAAATCTAAGGGAGTATTGAATACGTTTTTGTCTTTTCTATACTGGATATAGAATAATTTTCTAGGGATGCTGAAACAAATATTGTTTATGGAATTAAAATACAGTTTTTTGCATCACTGGATCCAGTGATGTCCTCCCTGTCCTCTGGGTGGCATTACACTGCCGACTTCCATCAGGATTATTACTGAGCGGAGAAGCTCACAGTCTTAAATTTTATAGATACAGGACTCCTCATCTAGGTCATTGGAAGATGGAAGACATACATTTTCACTGATGTCACAGCTGAAGGTTTCTAGGAACATGGCTGCATGGATTGATTTTCTCTGTGCAAGGCCAGTCTGAAAACTGTTTAATTCTCAAGGATAATGTAGGATTCACAACATACAGAAGCTTTCCACAAAGCTGTAGCGTAATCACCTATGTACATATTGTATGAACATATTTTACAACATAAGTTAAATAATAATATTTAATATATTTTTAAAGAAATAAAAAAAATCCAAAAAACCCACTTGGTTCATTTCGGCACTATATTTTCAAGAGTGTTAAGGGAAAATTAGCATTTTTTAATCTTTATATTTATTTGCTACATAATTACATTGACTTGGCATTGACCTGTTTATCTTTTACCCTCACGAGCCGACAACAGCAAGCCGCTTTGGATCAATCATCTCTAATGCAATTTTTTATTTATCAATTCAGGCAAATGAGCACCTGTGGTTTAACTTTCATTATAAAGTGATGATGATGTATTTGTTATGGTGGTGTTATGTAATACGTCCTTTGCATAATAGGAATGATTATTTCTAATGAGGCTCAGAAGTGTGCATCACAAACAGAAGCAGAATTATTCATTATGCGCTCATATCTCATAAATATTTACATATGGCCAGAGTGTTGTACAGTTATATAGTTTGGGATAGACAGTCTGCGTCTGAGAAGATGTTTGTATCTTATTTTATCCGGCGTTTGATGAAGGCTTTTAGTAAAGCCAAATTTGATTCAATCTGTTGACTAGTCTCCATCTGAGCTCCTGTTTTAATTGTAAAGTATTTAAGAATGTTAAAAGGATGTTTACAATTCTGGATGTTGATACACTGTTTCATCTACTACAATACAGTATACTGTAATAACAGCTATGACAAAAAACACCAGTTCAAGTATTACGGATAACAGTTTATAACAAGGGTGTATTTGTATCTGATACATGATCTAACAACGAGCAATATCATTTTTCATAATTGATGTCAGTTATTGTCTATACAATTGTTCATGATGCTTTAACTAGGAGAATCTTTACAGTTAACATTTTTTATTTTAAAAATGCATATGTTAATGCTAAAATTGACATGAACCATGTCAATTCATGTTAACTTATGCACAACTAATGTTAACAAACACATCCTTATAGTAAACTGTTACCTTAAAGTATCAATTATAATTTCCTCTGGTTCCTCTTTTGCATATAATGAAAGTGAATGGGGACTGGGCCTGTCAATCTACAAAAAGGCAAAAAACATTATTAGAAGAGGAAACTTTTGCTTCCTAAATTAAACTTAAGCCATGGCAATACTCATGAGACCCGTTAGAACATCTTATGAAATAAAGAGTCAACATGTTAAGGAAAAGGTGTAAATGTGTGACTAGTATTCAGAAAGAAAAAAGTTAAGAAACAGAAGAAATGATCCATCGTGTTCAATTAAAACAACATTTTATTAGAAAAGCAAAGCATTAGAAACACTTCGCACCTGTCCGGAACCAGCATGGTATTTAAGATGATGCTGGTCCAATGACCGCATTCATCCTAACATTAAACTCCAGTACAATGGTTCGGTTACACCATATGAGATGCACACGGACACAAATCTGCAGATGTAGATATTTCAAATGACATAATCAACACCAGATATATATGTTATGTTATTCATATCTACAATACCGACGTCATAAAAAACAACAACACAGTCATATTCATGGGAGTGTTCATAAAATAGGTTATCGCCACACACACGCACACAGTGGCCGTGAGCTCCGAGCACAACACTGAAAACCATCTCATCGTCTCTCATGAAACTAATGAGCACTTCTTCACCTGCGCCCATCCTATCCTTCTGTGAATATGAATAGAGGAGGCATGACAAGGAAGGAGAAAAATAGTTTTGCTACTCAAGGGCATTTTGACTGAATGCTTGTTTTGAATCGATAAGCTACAGTAACTGCACCAGACTGGAAATGAATTCGGTCCATCACCGACCAGAGAGCCATTAAAACCTTAATGCAGCCTGGACGCATGTGAAGCCTTGAAAACATATCGTATCTCATGACACACCAATGGTTTTCGTTCCTTCTGTGTTCTCACGGGACGTCTTGGCTTTATGATTTCATTCCACCACTGCGAGGTTCATGTCATGCGTATTAAACGGTTTCACAAGTAAATAAATTAATAAGCTTTTCTGTGTTAGAGATTGGCATTAGCAATGCCAAGGTCAGGGGTTCAGTCAGAAACAAATGTATCACACAATGCAAAGTAAGTCGCTTTGGTTAAAAGCGTTTGCCAAATGCATACATTTAAATGTAATAATTGCATAAAACATACTGTTGTCAACAAGTTTCATAAAAATACTTAGTATGTTTGAATATAACATTTCTCAAAAAAAAAAAAACAGCACCACTCCTGTGATGCATTTTTTTCTGATATACAAATAATTAGTTTAGGCCCAACAAAAGGAATAAAATTGGATGGCTTAACGCACAAGCAATCATCTATTCATGTGGATTGAAACCGCACATTCATGGATGTCAAACTATGTCAAAAATGCATTTCAACTGCTATCCTATAGAAACCTTGTATGTCCATATTTTGTGATTTTTATGCCGTCATCAAGGTTAGTCACACTTTATGTTTGTCACTGGGTTTTGCAAATATCTAACCAATATAACGTTTTAAAAAGTGCTACCAACTTTGATAACACAGTATTGTAATTATTTTAAAATTATAGTGTTTTTTTACATTTACCGAAAAACAGCCAATTTGGACATACAAGGTTTTCAGAAGGACAGCAACGACTTGCAGGTTCTGCTACTAGTTGGTTTAGAGTCATCGAATCCTCTCACCAAATATTATTTCTTTTTGACAAGTTATCTTTTCTGTCTTATTCTGCCTGATTGTATAACCCAGATATTTAAAAGCAGATTCTTCCATAATTGTGAGAAATGAATGGCCCCACAAAGAGAGCCAAAGCTTTGCACTTACAGCTATTCTTGTCAAGTAGGCCTACAAGGTAAATAGCATACATTTTGAAATAAATAAATGAGCAAATAGATTTGAGGTGAGTTGAAGAGTTGAAGAGTGTATTGTGTACACAATACACATATTGTGTATTGCTACATCAATAATTCAATAACAAGCGATATCACACCAACCCGCATGGTGATGTACTGAATGTTCGTGCGACTGTCATTTGATACTCAGTCCAACATTATGGTTTAAATGTAACATTGCTTTAATACAATAATTCCATGAACAAGAAGTTAGTATTGTGTGACTTACATTTTATACACAATGTTGTCAGTTATTTTGTATATTTCTTTCTACAAATAAATTATTTTCTAACACCCCCCAATTTTTCACTGTTTATAGGCTAGATGGCAACTTAAACATAAAATGTTTTGATAGTGCCACAGTGTTTTTTTTCCTTCATTTCCAATGGCTTATTCTGCATTCATGGTGGCTATGAGTAAAGTACTTAACACTTTGCAATTAGGTTGCTTTTGTTAACATTAGTTAATGCATTAGCTAACTTGAATTAAAAATGAACAATATTTCTACAGCCATATTAATCATAGTTTATGTTATTTCAGCATTTACCGATACACTTTTTTAAATGATAAGTTGCTTCTGTTAACATTAGTTAATGCATAATGAACTGACGTGAACAGTTGGCATTGACATTAACTGATAATTAACTCTAACAATTAAAAACCATTTGCTCATTGTTAGTAGAATGTTAGCTATTAAAATTAAGTTATCAAATACAACCTTATTGTAAAGTGTTACCAAGTATTGAAAAGATAGTGCGTGGCTTTAAAACACTAACTTGGTGTCCTCAGTTAAAAGAAAAGTAAAAATGCACTCACAACACGTCCCTATAAGAAGGTTTATAATTGTGAATGATATGAACTGAGTTAAAGTCGAATGGGCAACAGATTTTATGCATGATATGTATTCTGTTCATACAGGACGTCCCGAGATAACACATTTTCACTTGCACTACCAAATGTTCCCGTTGTTGAGGGTGATACAGCCGTCTGTAGTCTAGTGAATTTGAAATCTGTCTCTTCTGACACCTGCTGTGAGCCACAGATGGACCCATAACGACAAAATTTGCTAGAAGATCAGTCTAATTTATTTGCATCCTACTTTCCGACCGGGGTCCTACAGTCCCAATGACATGGGAACTCTACTGTATCCTACTGTACATAGAGTACAGTAACTATACTACAGAATTATGGCAAGTCAGAAGTAAAAAAGACCATTAGCTTTTAAGAATGTCTGCTATATCGTAAGCACATTCAAGGACATCTGCAGTCAATGTATAAATGCCTCATTCACTCAATGTGTTTTAATCTTAAATTTTGATGTTAAAAATAAATATGCACATGCTAAAATAAGATAATGTTATTACAGCATATTGTTTGGCTTATGTTCCTTACACAATGTGCAGATATTTTTCTATTTCTGCAGGGGTTAGTCGTTCATTGTCTGAACAACAGCAAAGCAACGGCCAATCAGCATCAATGGACGTATTAACAATAAAAGATGCAAGAATTCCATCATTCAAACAGTTGGAACTTCATTCACAAATGCCTCAAGTCATCCACATCAAAGAGCCTCTCAACAGCTCGCTGCAGCAAGAGCGAAAGAGTCTATGGCTTTTTTTAGCTGAGCACATTAAAACATTTATAATTTTTAATAGGAAAAAAAACATCTCAGGTTGCTCAAAACCTTAAAAAGCTTTGAATGGAAGAAGAATGCATAGAGTTTACACCTGCAAGCTGCCATAAAATGCAACTCTTTGCTCTATTATCCAGGTACGGCCATCAAATACCATCTTGCCCCATAAGGCAACAGTGACCTTTGTGAAGAATGCATCTTTCATGACCAACCACACCTATGACCTGCTCAAACTAAACAGTAACACAAAAAAACGAAAGTGAAGGAGCTTTTAGTGCGAACCCAAAATATCGATTTGACATCATTTTGTTGGTTTGAAAGTTGTTCAAAGAAGTGGAAGTACATACTTTTTGTTTTGAATGAAACACTATGATTTGAATTTTTTCGACCAAGTGGCTCACTTTCAATTTACGCATCTCTCGCAATCCACCTCCAGCAGACAAATGCAAGTGTTGTTTTGTGCGTTTCGATATTGAACCGACTGGACAAAATGAGCAAAAATGTAAATGACACTTTCTATGTTTTGACAAATTTTCCTGAGTTGTTACCTAGCTAGCTACAGTAGTAACCAGCTGCCATGACTGCTCACAACGTTACTCATGTCAGTTACATAAGTGGTTCTCAAATTGGGGTAACCCAAGATGATTCCAGGGGGCATTTTGTGAAGTATAACCATTTTTTATAGATTGTATGAAAGACCACCTACCAAAGAATTGACGTTCTTGCATTGTATAACTGAACATGTTTTCGGTTTAATTAAAATTCTAAGTCTTTATTTTGGGGCCCGCAAAGCCATGTACTCTACACAAATGGGGCCTTACAACTAAAAAGAGAGCCACTGAGTGGATGTGGAGTTAAGTAATATAATGAAAGACAAGTTTTGGGGGCGGGGTTTCGGGGCTAACTTGAGACCAAACAGTCAAATAATTTTAATTTAAACTGCCTAATGTTATTGTTATATGATAACATATATTAGCTAAATCTTTTATCTTCTTGTAACCATGTGACTTCTCAATCCTCAGGTGCATATGATGCAGGAGATGCAAAATGTACCGAAATAAACCTCTAAAACACAACAAATGTCTGTACAATCTTTTCAGTAAATGGCAAATGAGGACTTCCAAACACATCTGGATTATATATTCATAAAGGCTTAAACCTGAGTTATTCAAAAGAGTTCATTAGAAAAACCACAACAATAAACTCTGACAAAGTAAATTGTGTACCATTGACATTTAGATTATTTGCATGACTAGAGCTACTCTATATGTATAACCTGTATGTATATCAATATATATATATACCTGTATATATGTTTATTTCATGACTATTTTTTTTTCTGATAAGTTTCATAAAACACGTTTTGATATTGCACACAGGACTCATTTTGCGAGGACAACCGTCATCACTCTTTGAGCGCTCCTACTGTATGCAAAACTAGACTGTTTGTCGACAGCTTCAGGGAACAACTTCACACTCAGGAAGCCCATATCATATCCTCTTTTGATTCAACTTACTTTGGTCCAGTCTGTTCTGTTGGACCTGTTTATTTTTCTCGTATGATATCATTATAAGGGTGTATGAATCCGCGGCGTAGGGCTCAGAGAACGTCAGAGAAGCAGCGATGGCAGCAAAGTGGCTGCGTCTGTCATCTTTCGCGTTCCTGTTTTCCTAAATGAAAGCTGGTGAGATGGAGTCGGACAGTGGGGCATCCCGCCCGTGTTGCAACGCGCTGACCTGCGCAGGGTCACAACAGATCTTCGTAGTCGTGGAGTTTGGAGTGCTGACGAGTTTTCCAAAGCCTGAACAAACGGAAGTCGAAGTACATCTCGATCATCTCCTTGCCTGAGAGAAAGAAAGAAAGAGGGCAACGTTTCTTGTGAATTCTACAGCTTGCAAGGCATACACTGCACAAGAGTGACTTGATTTAAACACAGAGCACATTTAGTGGCTGATTAAAATGATTCATGTTTTGTATATCCATAAAAATATAGTCTGCAGTTTATAGCAGACGTTCTCACCCTGAGCGGAGAGCTCCAGTGGCGACTCGAACGTGACAGAATAAGGCCTCATTAAGTTCTTCAGTTTCTGGAACAGCTGTTGGCACATGATAAGCCAAGACATTAATAATCTCTCTCTCTCTCTCTCTCTCTCTCTTTGACTTTAGGAGGTTAGTTAAGGATAGTGGAAGCTTCTTGATGTACCCAAAATCCCTTGGTTGCTCATTCACTAATCATTAAATAGCCAGTGGCACATTATTCACCACATACAGTATATTTCAGTGCTATTGACTTTGCATTACAGGAAATACAACACCAATACGTTTACGTCCGTTAGAATGCCCTATACAGCACGTTAACATCTTACACATCACAAAATGGCTGCCACTCCATATAGCGTGCACAATTTATAACGAAAATGGGAACAGTTTGGCCCTGAACCAATTTCACAGCTCTCTCCTCTCCAACAGGTGACTAGGACTGCAAGACCCCTCAAAGGAACCCAGTCGAGATCTTTCCAACCATGCAACGCTTTGACAGGCTTCAGGACCCAGACAGAGATTAAAAAGTGATTTAGATGCCGTGCTCACCGCAGATTTTCTCATCCGGCTCACCCTTCACGGAGAAAACAAATAACTTCCACAAACGTGACCAAATAACCAATGACCTCAAGGCGAGACTGGAAGAGACCTCTATAAAACAAATGCTGCAATATTCATGGACTTCAGCTTCGAGTTTTACAATCGGAGCACTCGAGAATTCACTTGTGAAGGCCAAATGCTCCCGGAAAATTACCCAGACTGCATTCTTCACAAACTCACAAAGTCCGTCATCCCCCATCTGTCAATCACAAGCACGTCCACAAAACGCTCTTCTCGGGAACGGCGGCGCCTCTTGGGCATTGACACACAGGGAACGTAGTTTACGACAAACCCGTCTCCATAGAAACTGAACATTAGGTTCCAAGGGAGATGTAAGTGCGTCCTTGGGGCAAAATCTTGGGGTTCAATGACTGCAGTTCTCTGTCACAAGGAAACAATAAAGACAGAATGAGGCATGGGCCAAGGCTGACCTTTGAGGACTGGCCATGATCTGCCTTTGAAGAGTCTCAAGCCGTAAGACATAATTCAGATACTCAATTATCCTCGCGGCAACTCGTCAAAATAAAAGCCCAGTTAATTTCAACCAGATGAAAAAATATTTACTCATAGTAAATTAATAAACTGTAGGAAACACTATTGTGTACTATGATATTTACTATAGTGAGTTTCAAATACACTATAGTAGACACGAATTTTACAGCAGTTTTATGTAGTAAATACTATAGTCTACTACAGTATTTTTATGGACAAATGTATTTACTACTGTATAGTAAAGCATAGAAAATACAGAACGTACAGCCCTGCCAATTGGACAAACTGCTCGCGTTTCGTAAAAACATGATCTCCTTCGCCAAAGAAGCAAAAACGTGACGACCTCCTTTTCCTGTTAGAGCCGCAGTAGTGCTTCGAAAGGGAAGCGTGTAGTAAGCCGTTGGTTGCAATTCGCAACTCACCACTAAATGGCGCTAAAATCTCCACATTGCTCCTATGACATCAGACTCAAATAGGAGTTCAGAAAAAAACGTCATAAACATATAAGTTCAGAGAACAGAAGAGTTGTTCGAAGTTACATAACCAGGAGAAAAAGCCTGTCAGCCGTAATGGTGATAGACAGAGAGGTGTGATGTAGAAAAATTGTGAAATGGCGCTTGTGCATGTCTGGGTATGAAGAGAAGAGAGCTGGACATGGTCACGACAGTCCCTAGAGGGCCAACGCTAAATATATCACAGACATCATTACGTAAATACAGACCACGCAAGGCCTTCACTGTGTACCTTTTCTCCATTTGGATTGCCCAAGACGTAACAGCCCATGATGTGGATCAAGTTTGGCTCTGGATTTAATCTACTCATAAACCGGCTTAGGCGTTTCCAAAACCTGCATGTACACACAAACCGAAGACGCATGTAAAATATGTGAACTACAACCCCTCTGAAACAGTTGCTCTTTCTAAAACATAAAAAAATTGACAATTGTGTGTGACTGGGCTTCGATTCTTTTTAAATAATACACTGTCAAAATATAACACATCTGTCATCAAGATAAAAGATGACAAAGTTTTGGATGAACTATTTATTTGAAGATGCAATATTTTGCCTTTACACCCATCTCTTGAAACATAAAAGTGCAAGTTACTTTATGTGCTTATCTTTTCAAGTAAAAGGATATCAAACGGACATTTCCCACAGAAACCGACAATACTTATAAATATTATCATTTGAGTTTATTTTTGACCACAAAATTACGAATTGCAGCTTTATTGACTGACAGAGGAGTGCTGATGTCACTCACTGGCTCATGTCCTCCTCTTTCTCGACCTTGGCAAAGGTGGCCACTTTATTCTTTAGTAGGTAAAGATGCCCCGGGCCACCCTGCAAGAGAACATTCACGTCCACACAGAAACACACACGTTTGAACCGTCAAACCCCAAAGGGTCAAGAGTCCAGTATCACAGTAAACTGACAGAACTGAATTCACATTATCAAACTCAAAGAGACAGCAGTGCATCTTACCGCTGTGTATTTATGTATGCGTGTACCTTGTTCTGGAATCATTATTTGCTGTGCCATAATCTCACCTGACAGAAGATCATCATGCGCCAGATCTTGGAGCCTTTTCTGTAGGCCGTCAATCTCTTCTCAATCTCTTCTACACACAAAACAGAAGCCTGTCACTTTTGCATGCCCGATCTTACAACTACTGTTTACCCATTAATAAATTAAAAAAACAGTGGGACTCCAGTAATACATCCCTACAACATCCCCACATTTACACAGTTATCTCGAGCAGCTTTCAACATCAGCGCCGTTTATCGAGTCCAATTGTTTTTTGAGTTCTACATGCCCAGGCTGCTGCAAATATCTATATAAACCCCTTAAACCAGGCAAGAGGCAAAATACAAACACGGAAAAAACACAAGACATTTAGCGAACACACAACACGTAAGAGGCTCGAAGCTACATACCCAAAATATCGTCAAACGTAGCATGCTCGTGATCCTGGAGATAAAAATAATTGATGAGATCAATACAAACACATTCAGATTATCATGCTCACAGTCTATGATCTTTAGCACACACTTGGTTAGCCCAGATAAGATTGCGTTGTCGTCCGCATTTGTGTTTGCTATCAAATTTCTCATCTCTTGTCCAGCTAAACCTCTGGACACGGGCATTCTGTCTCTGCTGTATCTAATGCATGTGCGCCCTTGGCTCTTCTTTACAGGACAAAGCAAAGCTTATCTGTGTGTTTTTCTGTCTGTTACCAAGTGTAAAAACTTCTTTAATGGATTCTCATCCTGACCGGCTTCAGGTTCATTGAGTGCATGGACACGTTTTAGCAGATAGGTGATGCTGTGCACGCAATTAATGCAAATCTAGGTTTTTTAATCAATACCTCTGGTGTTATCTTTGTTCCCCATCAGAGATATGGAATAAAAAAGTGGATTTACTCAAAAATATGTACGGATTAAAATTGACATCAAGTGATTTACCAAGCAGTGACTAGATAAGATTAGCTATTTTCTATAGTGGAAAAATGTCCACAGTGTTGAACAGCGTGCATGCAGAATACATACGATAGAGAATGGCTGATATAAAAATCTGATATGGAAGCCATAATAATCTTCATGTTGCGTCATGTCATACTATGTGATGCAGAGGGGAGTTGACTTACATATAGGATCGGTATTATAGAAGGATCGTCCCGTCGAATGATGGTGGGAACATATTCCGCTTTGGGAACTTTAGACGATATCAGCTAAAATATAAAACAACATAAAGATAAAAATGATGAGTGTTTAAAATCTAAAAATAAAATGAAACAATATTAAAAATATTACGAATCACACGAGTGAGTGGGGTATGTGATATGGATGTAATATGCTACAGACCATAATTTTAGGTGGGATGAAGTCGTCGCCCTCACACGCCAGTCTCTCCATCTCTCTCTCATCCTCCCAGTCCCGGTCCTCGCATCCTCCCTCATCCGGGGTACAGCAGGTGGTCTGCAATTCTCCACCTGCAATGTGACACAACACAAGAGCTCAGCAATGGACGGTGAGGAGAAAAGAGAGGAGAAAAGAATGACAAGCACTTCATATAAACTTAAAGGGACAGTTCACACAAAAATTAAAATTCGGTCACCGTTTACTTACCCTCAAGTTGTTCTAAAACGGTATTAACCTCTTTGTTTTACTTACACAAAGTAAGATATTTGGAAGAATGTTAGTGAGTCAACAGATCTCATCCCCCATTTTCTGCCCTAGTAGAACAAATAAATACTATGGGAGTCAATGGGGGATGAGATCTGTTTGGTACTGACATTCTTCAATATATCTCTCTCTATGTTCAGCAGAACAAAGCAATTTTACAGTATGTGTAACAAGTAAATGACTTTTTGGGTGAACTGTCCATATAACTTGCTAGCATTACAATGTAAGAGAAAGATAGGACAAGAGACAAAGTCCAGAAAGTATCTATCTGAAAATCCATTTGCCGCAGAAAGTACCAGGCAGAGAAAAATAGACAACATACGGAAATTACAACTGCAAGTAGCAATCGCTAGAAGCTCAACAGGCTCCCCGAAGACAGGTTTCTTAAACAGGTGGCACGAATAAAACGTGATCACAAAACAAATTCAAAGACAAACTACACACAGAGGAGGTAACATGCAGACATAGAAAACTACAGTGTGCAAACAAACACACATACACACACACACACATACACACACACATAGTCTCCAGAATGCAGACGCTCCAGGCGGGACGGATACTCACAGAAAGAGAGAGAGAGGAGCACATATTCGGGACAGAACCACGCTCAGAGGGAGACACACAAACAGCATCAGAGGAGGCACGTCGCAGCAACGCTATGTGTGTATGTGTGCGGCATAGAGGTGTGTGTGATAGAAATATGTATTTGATGTATTTTGTGTTCCCAAATATTGATAAAATGTTAACATAGAATGCACTTTGACTTTCGTCAAATGAAAAATAAAAATGTTTGTAATGTAATGTATGTGAATGTACATATTTAAAGGAAAGCTGCAAAAGATTGTGTTAAGATGAATGTAATATAAAAAAAAATGTATGTAATTTGATTGACAGCAACCAAATGTTTTTTGGAAGCCTTCCATGCATTACATATGTGAATGTTTGTGTTGTGTGGCATGTTTGTGTGTGTATGGGTGGACTCACTGTCTTTTGAGTCGTGTAGGGAGTCTTGTTTGACAGGTGTCGGATCGCTCCAGGATCGGTTGAAACTCTTCGTCCTGCGTTCTGCAAACGCTAGTAAGGTGGAGAGAACGTCACGCACGCACACACACGCACTCACACTTATGGTTCCACGATCCTGACAGACTGCGGATACAGCACTGCTGTCAAACACATTGCACGCTCACTGTCTCTACCTCATAACACTTCACACACTACACAAACCATCACAACAGCAGCTAGACACACATTCTTCATACGCTCTGATATCAAGTTGTCCTATTGTCCTTTGCTACACTGTCGCCGCCATACAGAGACACACACAAGTAAGGCGGGCCAACACTCACCCACTGTTGTTTTGTAACGCCATGCGTTCCAGCAGCCTCCAAAAAGCACCCGCTTCACACAGCCATGCAAACATTCCCAAACTACACATGCACATGCTCACAAACACAAAATACTGATAAAATGCAAACACAGATGGATCTGTGCACACATAGTGTTGACTCACTTTGTGCTTTTATTCTTCTGCTGCCCACCATTCTTAAATGCTTCCGGAAGTTCCTAAAAATAGGAAGAGAGGCAGAAAGGAGGGAAAGGTGTAATTAGGTCATTGGGACGTTTCGAGAGTTTTCCGGAAAAACAGCTGTGTGTGTGTGTGTGTGTGTGAAGTTACATTCAAAATCTAAGCCGGATCTGGCATTCAAAGACCAAATGATATTTATACTTTTGTTGATTTTTGTCCATGCCTGTTAGCTCTGAGGTCATTTACTGTATAGATTATCTTACTGTACTCATAAATGCAGAGAATTTTCCTTTTTATGGGATTATAGAGTCGTGGAAAAAATTAGACCTTTCCAAAAAGAGACCATTCAAATGTTTGTTTAATCAGCATTTGTATTGTATGATGTATTGTGGCCATTTAAATACAGTGTCTGTTGAATTTTTTAACAAAACCAAACCTCAGGAGTAAACTAACGTCATCCAATAGCAATGTGAAAGACTCACAGCATGACAAGACACATAAAAACTGTGATTAAAATCAAGGTTATCACATAACACACATTTCCTAATACAAAAATTACTTGTATTGCTTAAATGTGAATATGAACTTGTTTTCTTAGCAATATTTGAAGTCCAAAAATACAGAGCAACCCTCCTGTTATTTTGATCTATTTGTCCAGTTTCCATTTTCTGCAAATAAAATATTGTCAGTTATTCATTTTACCTAACCACTAATCTATGAATAGTAAATACACTAAAAATAATTTTAAAATGGTCTCTTACTTTCCTGCGGCTGTTTATTTCAAATTCACTGCTTTTAGTTTTTAAGCAAAAGGTCTACCTGCAACCAGCCAGCACTCTTCCTACTTCAATCATCAACAGAGGAAAGAAAACTGTGCTCATCCAGCTATATTTTTTATACAGTCAATAAATATTTCACATGTTGAGATTTAGCTATGTGCCATATTTCCAAGCACCTTTTTTTACAGCAAAATATTTGCACCGCAGGCTGTCGCCGACATTGGCAGAAGTTCTTGCTGGTGTGCGCTCATGTGAAGTATTGAAGCAGAGAGTGTGTTAAGTTATTTAAGCGATCTGGCATCTCTCCAGGTAAGAGCGATCAGACATAGAATAAAACCACTGGAGAAGAGTCTGTCCCACTCCTCCAACACATCTTACTCTACACATATCCATGACAACCACACACGTAATCACATACAGTGAGAGTCAGAGTAACAGATGATAATTTACCAATGATACTGTTAACGAATGACTGTTTGCCCGTTTAGGAAAAAGATGATTTATCGTTTTATTTAATTATTGTGATTATGTTTGAGTCCTGTTCTGTAAAATATCTGTATTGTAACTAGTTGGAAGGTCATTGACGCAGAGACAGAAAGTAACACCATGTGTACACCGGACGCGACCAGCGCGACACGACAAAAGACAATAGAAACGCATTAGAACCCATTATAATTTTACATTTTGTCCACACTGGATGCGACGCAGCGTGACAAACCCATTAAGAACAAACAGGTTGCGTCCGATGTAGACACAGTGTAAGAGGCAGTCAACAGAAAGCAGAGAATCAAAGTGTTTTGTTTACACATGTGACAGTGCTGTGCCCACATGTGAGAGGAGGGAGACATGAAGAAGTCCCCCTCTCTGTCCATCTTAGTGATTACACCCACGTGCCACACAGACAGCGAGAGAGAGAGAGAGAGAGAGAGAGAGAGAGAGAAACCTCCCTCGCCCACACAGCAAGCTGAGGATGAGTCAGAGGCTTTCTCTTTTGATTCTCTCTCTCGTGTCTGCAGTCTTTGCTCCTCTATTGGGGCCCTGTAATTTTATCGCCCGCTTTTTCACCCTGTTAAATTGTCCAACTTCCTAAATGTTGTCCTTTCCCGATCTCATTAAATGCTGAGAAATAAAATTTCTGATTTCAAACCTGTACGATTTTCTGTATGAATAAAAAAGATGTTTACTGAGCTTGTCTGAAACTTATATTAAAATATTAACATGAGAAGAATGTCCTGGCACTCTTCCGTGCAAATAAAGCGAACAGGGACTAGGCCTACTGAGCTCTTTGATAATCGAGTATTATAATCGTGTATAAATCCCTTAAAGGGACAGTTCATCCAAAAGTGAATTCTGTCATCATTTACTCATCTTCATGTCATTCCAAACCTGTATGACTTTCGTTCTGCAGAACACAAAAGAAGATATTTTGAAGAAACATACAGTAGTTCCACATTGACATTAATTGTTTGGACACAAAATCCCGGAGACATTTCTCAAAATATCTCTAACTTTTCAAACCTGTCATACTGAAAGGGTTTTGAATGACATGAGGGTAAATGAAATACCATTTAAACAAAGCATTTCCAGACTTAGCAAAGTTGTTCAGAGAAACTGTGTTTTTCAGGTCACCAAGCACCAAATCATTAATCAGGTGTTTTTCCATACCACACAGTTTTTCCCTACAGCAGCTGTGCATTGTGGGATACATCTGGCTGGCTGCTCCAGACAGCTGCTGCTTCTGTCCAATATGACCTCTCCTGGTGCTATTGTCCCAAAACCATTACATAACCGTATGGCTATCTTCTCCCTCATTCAGATTCTCACTCTCATACTTTATCTCTCTCTTTCATTGTTTGTCCTTTTCTCCTCCACCCTGAAGGTGTGAATGCAGTGCATCATTTGATCATTGCTGGTTAAATTTGGTGTCTCAAATCATCTCTGCTACCGAGACCACCTGCTACTGTTTTAATTAGGATATTCTGTTAGAATAAATACTTTGAATTAAATATACTGATTAGGAAACGAAAGAAAAGCAAGTATTTAGCATATTCCTACCAATTACTGTCCATGAAAAATAGGTTTTTACATTTTATAGACACCAGGAACCCCCAGAGACCCCAAAAGAAATCCTGGTAACACTTCATAAAAACTTTTATACATGTTATTCATTCTATACATTACAAAACTATATGCAGATCCAGAAATATTCTTTCCATATGCCCCAAACATAAATTATTATTTTGAGTGAGTTGACAACTGATGATTTCATCTCAAATTCTTATGATAAAGATACTTGCTAACACATTTTAAAATGACTAGCAAAAAGGCTAGACGAAAATGAATTGCCTTTTTCTCTCATCTCCCAAAGCTCAGTCACGGCTTGCTTACACAATAGCAGAAAGTTGGTTCGCGGCTGTGAAACAAAAAGCAATTTCAGAGTCGCTGTAACCATGGAGGCGAGACATCAAATCTGACTCCTATTTCAGCAGCAAACGTTAGCTAAACTGCAATGCTTTCGTTGTTCACGTCAAAGAATAATGAACATGTCAATTATCACGGAGGGAAATCATACTGACAGAAAAACAAATCTTTCAACTATGTATAAATGAAGAAAGAAAGGTCTTCCCTCTTTTAGTATCCGACGGCGATAAATACATGAATAAAAGACAGACCTACAAAGTACCTCTGGATGACGGCATCTGACTCCACCGCCCTCTTTCTCCTCTTTCTCTCTGCTAGACTCCGGAAAGCCCTGCCAGGAGGCGACACAACTTTAATGCCATCGAGGGCGAGGGCTCACTTGATGTCAGGTTAGCATTAGAGGTTAGAGCCATGCTCATGATGGGGCGAGGTTAGCCTGGGGTTAGACAGGAGGAGTTTGTTCTGGGTAGCCTCGGATTGGATTAAAGTATAAATGAACGGCTTTCGTGCTCACACATACAGCAAAGAAATTTCAAAACTGCTTATGTGACCTGTGAACTTTAGTGTGATGTTTCTGGCTTGATAAGAGAGTACCCTGGGCCTTCAGAAAAAAAGATCCAGCCTAAGGTGGTCTGCTGGCCTTAGAAGATATAGACCCTGATCTTTTTTAGTTAACCAGCACCAGTTTGAGCAAACTAGAAGACCATAATGACAACAGCCCACAGCACCACCTACGCATTTAAGGTTCTTCTTCAATCAAAGCTTTCATTTCTTCTCCAATTCTATTGAATCAAAGCAACAAATAAAATAGTTTATCTCCCATCGTCATCGGATACACTCTTGGAATTTAACATGGAGTTACATGACTGATGAATCCCTGAGAAACAATCCCGCGAGATACTTAACATGTCAAGACAATCAACTCGAAAAATGATAGAAATCTGCATCTGCCAGCATTCCCAATCCAGCCAAGCAAGCGACATCTGCGTTTCCGGCTGAGGTAATCAGAATTATCCGGAATAGACAGGCCTATGAATTGTGCCCGCGAGCCATTTCCCGAATCAAAATGCATGACTGCATTACGCTCCCCTAATGCAGCAACATCAATCTTTCCTTCTGGTTTGCAAAGCAACGCAGCAACATATCTTAGGTTTGGAGTGATTCATTCGTATCAGCCCTGAAAAATCTTTTTTACGTTGGTTTCCTCCACCTTGATTTCATCCGTAACTTCACACACACAAGTAGAGTTAGTGGGACTGGAAGGATTGTAAGGTGAGCTGTGGAGGGAAAGCTAGCAACATGACACGCTGTCATACGACATTTAAAGGGTAAAAAAGGGGTACTCACGAAATCCTTTCGAGCGGAGAGGCGGACCAGACAAAAAGAACAGAGAAAAAAAGACAGACAGTGAGCTTAGATAACAACGTTTGAAGAAAGTGTGTATGTGTGTGAGTGTGGACACAATGTATTTGTCTGATCTCTGAGTCAGGTTGACAGTAAATGTCAATAAATGAAAGTGTGTTACTGTGAGACACCTGCTCTGCCATCTGTACTTGGGGTCACTATAGACTCAAACTTAAGTGTGTGTGTGTGTGTGTGTGTGTGTGCGTGTTTACTCACGCCTGCATGGTTGTGGTAGCTGTCTGAAAGCTGAACATGTTCTCTTTAGGGAACCAAGTGTTGTCATCTAAGAAGAAATGAGACATAATTGACCATTAGTACGGAAGTAATGATGCAAAGCTTCTGAATGTATATATTACAGTCAAACAGAACAAACGCAACGGCCCAACATAAAAACATTTAACTGGACACTTAAGCCAAATGTCATTGCATTTGGACCAAATATTACCCGGTTAAAAACGTTTTCAAGTTAGTTAGCTAGAAGAATTGTGAGGCATCTGCCAGCATCAAAACCTCATTCTTGAGCATGCTAAATGGTCAAGAATGAGCATTTAGCTTTAGAAATTCCATACACAAAAAAGGGTCATTTTAATCGAAAACAAAATAAAGTCTTTCAAATTTCTTACGGATCCCTGCTGAAATACCCTGCTGAAAAATCTATAGAAAACATTAAAGAAGTTATAATAGTTTTAAAGGGATTTGTATTGGTTTTAATGGAAACTATAGAGGTTCTATTGGTTTGTGATGGAATCAATTGTGGGGATGATTCATTCTACTAGAATAATGGCTAAAAAGTACAAAAAAAATGTTTTAATGGGTTTAATGGAAAAACCTAATGGTTCATAATCGTATATTATTGGAAAACAATAGAATTTCTGTAATGGTTTCTATAGTTTTTTTCAGAAGGGTCCCCGCCCAGCTGAAAAAAACAAAACGAAACATTTAAGAGCCCATAATGGTTTGATGGTTTAAAGGGATTTGTATTGGTTTTAATAGAAACTATAATGGTTCTACTGGTATGTGATGGAATCTATTGGGGGGATATTTAATTCTACTGGAATAATGCCCAATACACACTAGAATGGTTTTAATGAAAAAACTACACTGCTGAAAAAAACAATAGAAACAATTAAAGAAGTTATAATGGCTTTAATGCTTTAAAGGGATTTGTATTGGTTTTAATAGAAACTGTTATGGTTCTACTGGTTTTTGATGGATTCTACTGGTGGGATGTAAAATCCTATTGGAATAATGACATAAACAAACTACAAAAAGTAATTTTGTAATGGTTTTGAATTGAAAAGCTGGTATTTTAATGGAAGCATTATCATCTTTGTAATGGTTTTTGTTGGGTTTCTATTGTTTTATACAGCAGGGTAATGGTTCATCTTACTGGAAACCATTAGAATTTCTGTAATGGTTTCTATTGGCAGGGTTACCTTTCTGTCTAAAATTTTTGTTTTTACCACAATGACACATATATAAACATTGCTCAAGTGTCAAATGTTTTTTTCTGAGCCACTGTAGTGATTTCCACTAAGCAAAGAACACTCCACAGAGGGAGAGAGCACAAAACTCACACACAGGAGAGAGAGGAGAGAGAAAGGAAAGTGGAAACAATACAGACCACGGCACATCGAACACATCGACGCCCCTGTTTTTAGCTGAACCCCCCTCCCCTTGTCCAAAGGCTCTCTCTCTCTCGCCCCTCCTGCTCTCCCCCTCTCACCTCGCTCCAGCCCAGTCACCCGGTCCACACTGCACATCCTTTCTAGTGGTGGCCGATGCTGCTTGCCTGCCTCTCTGGTGCTGCTCTCCAGGTCCAACGAGCCCTGGCTGCGCGACGGTGTCCCTGGACAGGCCTCGCATGCAAGGCCACATTCCTTTCCCTCCCCCCAGGCGCGGATGTTGTGCGCACTGACCGAGCCATGCAAAGGCTGGGAGAGGTGCTGGTGGTGATGAGGCGGTCCATGGTGATGACCGGATGTTCCGGCAACACTGGTGAGTTGATGGTTGGTCGCCCCGCTTCCTACTCCACCGCTGCTGATGTGATGGTGGTGGTTACCATGGTGTAGGTTGCCACTGGCACCTCCTGGTCCATGGTGACGATGATGCTGCGCTGGAGACGAGGAGCTGGAGGAGGTGGAGGGTTGGTCGAGCGCCTCCTTTAGAACCTCAAGCTCCAGGTTCTCCTTGCTCCCCCGGCTGGTCCCCAGCATGCCGCTCTCTCCGGTGATGGTGTAGACTCGGGCAGGCTGCAGGGAGCACTCCACACACTTCTGCTGGTCCTCCTCTGCTGAGAAGCTTCGCTCGAGCGACAGTCGGCTCTTGGAGGATGCGGTCGGAGGGGGAGGTTCCAGGAGGCCGAGAGCGGGGTTGATCAGGCTAGGGTTGCTGGAATCCTGAAGAGAGTATTTGTGGAGGTTGTTGTTCTGGGCGCACAGGCTTTCTGGGGAGTCAGAGTCGTGGCCAATGAGGGTGTCAGAGAGTAAGTCTTTAACCAAACATTGAGACAGATACAGAAAAAGGGAGAAATGAGTGAAAACAATGAGATGCAGCAGATGAGGTAACAAACTACATTTAGAAGTAGCATAGTTCTTCATGAAAGATGGAAGTGAGTCTGATAACCTCATGCTCAGAGGCTCAAAGACAATATAGTGAACAGAAGAGGAACAGAAAAGAACAGCAAAAATAAGTGTAATGGAGAGGTTTAGATCAGATGACTGACCTGATCCGTTGCGGTTCTCAGGATGAGTGTGAAGATACTCTCCAAATGCTCGGGCTGCTCTGCAAAGACACACACAAATATTAACAATTGGGCAATAAGAATGGAATAGAATAGAAAGTCAATGTGGAAAATTCAGATTTGGTTGGGCTGAAGTTAAACAGCATTGAATTAGTATTGGCTAGGAAAGCTGCAGAATGGTATTCCAAATACATTGCCTGCTGTAAATACTGTAGCTCTTTTGCTTTTGGTTGACACGTTTTCAAATAGAGAAATATAACATTTAATATTTTAAAGAAAAAAAAACTTTTTATTTTAAGTTTGATTTTTAGAATATATGCGCATTACATAACATTTTCATTTATAAATCGAAATGCTGTTCTCCAAAGAAATTTACAAAAGAGAAAGCATTTAACATATTGCAATGAACTAATCTCTAGTCCTAATAAGTAGTTCCCCCATTGACCCAAATGACTATGGAAAGTAAAGGGGACAAATTTCGAATTAAACTACTTCTTTAAAGGTGGGGTGCCACAGTGTTTCATGCATGTTGACTTCTTTACAAAAGGTTAAACTTGCTGGCGTCTCATGCTTGACATGGTCAACTAGTAAAAAAATGGATGTATGACATTGTATTTCTGTGCTCGATACACTACCCAAGCATTCGTATAGTTTTCGGAAAGTATTTTTCGAACATGAAAATCTGTTTCGTAAAACTCTTCAAAGTCCCTTTTTGGACAATTCTCCACGCGTCAACCCGCAAGAGCGAGAAGCAAGAGCACGGCCACGCATCAACCAGAGAGAGCTAAAAACATATATATTTATTTATAAAATATTTTATAAATTCGGTTTAACTTTACAATAAGGTTTTTTATTAAGGTCTTTGTTAACATTAGTAAATGCATTAACTAACACGAACTAACAATGAACAAACGTTTTTCAGCATTAATAAATCCTTGTTAATGTTATTAATTATTCATGGTGCATAGACACAACTTTGAATTTTAAACATGTATTAATAAATGATGAAATTAACCTGAACCAACATAAATAAATGGTGCATTAGCATAGTTCATTGTTAGTTCAGGTTAGCTAATGCATTAACTAAAAGTTAACAGATAGATCCTTATTGTAAAGTGTTACTATACATTCAAAATTAATATTTAATAATATAGATATAAAGCTGATAGTTATAGGGGTTATTCATGTGACAATAGTCCTATGCGCGAAGGAAATAAAAACGGTTGATGTTTATTTCATATTAAAGTCATAACTTGTATACAGTATACAGCATAAAGACGGTTTCATCGGGCATTAACTTCCGTTCTGTTTTTGGTTATAACAATTAATTTTATATTTAATTTATATTTAATTTATATTAACATTTTATTGTATATTAATTGTATTACATGAAATGAAAACTACCCAACAGTTTAGATTTTTTGTGGAGGTGTTCCGGACGATAACTTTGGGCCACATAATTATGGTTAATGCTGAAACCGTCTTTAGAATATTTATCCAATCTTGTAACTCCTACCGATTGTCCATATTTTCGACACACACACAGAAGATAAAGAAGTTTTACCCTGAGCTCATACTGTAGTTTCAACAATGGCTCCTTGTGCTCCAAACGTTTCTATGGGACCTGGGTCAGTTTCGCTCCCTTCGTTTTTCAGTTTGGAAACGACAGCCCCAGTGCGGGCTGCTCTACGCCTCATAATGTCACCTGCTAAGCTGACACTGGGTTTGAGCTTAAAGAGCTTTCACAGAGATGTGAGTAATATTCTACAGCAGCAGTCTGAATAGGGAGGTTAAAAGGCTGGACTCAAACTGAGAGTGAGCCACCGCCGCAGTGTGAAAGTTGAAATGACATGTGGATACGGCTGTGACTGTAAAGAACGAGGCCATATTCTGGAGAAAAAGATGGGAAGAGGAGGAGTGGAAACATGGGCTGTATAATATATTTGGTTGCTTTGTATTTGTGCCGCTCCCAGATTCAGATCTAATGATTTTGTCTTACGGTGCAAGAGAATGTAGGAAAATAGAGACTGAGGGTGAGAAGGGGAGGAGACAATGAAAAAACACGAAGACAATGATATATGGAAGGAAAAAGGGGAGGACAAATGAAAGATGTAGGAAGCAGAAAGTTTTTTTCCTATTTCAGATTTTAGGCTCAAATGTATCTAGACAAGGGGAATAATGCACACTTTTAAAAGGTTTTTGTGCTCATAGAAAGATTCTATAATACATTATCACCAAAGATGATGTGGAGGGCTTTGATTGGATGAAACAAAAGGCTCATGAACAGTGATGCTGATGAGTCCCCCCCAAATGTCCTTCTTACCACAGCATCAAAGTAAGTGCTAATATGACACTTCGTTCCCCACCGGCTATAAAAAGCAAAAAGTGCGGATGAAAACTGTTAAACACCCACCGGAGATTTTGCCAACACTGGCTAAACGTGAACAACAGGAATTAAAGAGACAACAATTAAAGAGAAACATTAATTTGTTCTGACCTGAGGGGATATCATCAGTAAAAATCGATTACGCAACAGAGAAAAATGGGCAACAGATATAGCCAACCAGAATCCCCGATTGGAATACATATAAATAGAGAGTATAGTCAGGGACCATGTCATTAAAGAGACCCTACATGATATTAATAAAAGATCAACGGATTATCGCCTTCCACATACGGTGGCTTTGGCACACGACCTGTGCAAATCTTCAGGTGAGTCATTGCATTTCGGGAAGCTGATTAATTCTTGTAGGAGACACGACTGATGATTCCTTATGGGATAAATCTGAATCTTTCTTCGCCGTGTGAACAAATATTTGTGCTCACCAACACATGCACACATACCTTCGATGTAACTAATGAACCAGTTTCCGCACAATACAGTATGTGGCCCACACATAATCATATGCCTTCCTGCACGCACCCTTCACGAGGAAAACCCACTACAATCTCAATATTGCAACCTCCTCCACAGAAGCTGTCACACGGCCTTCCTCAAGAGTCCCCGGTGGCTCGCGGTCGCCTTCGGCTTTCCTGACGTAATGTTTAACGACGTGACACTTGTGACAGCTCTTTAAATTATTCAGTTTCGCCAAACAAGCAGGTCATGCCTGCTTGTAACGTAAGCATCCTCCAATGCGTGAGGGTTAATTGGTGTGCCAGTTGAGAGGAGGCACGTAATTGAGTGGGAGGCTCTCGTGGCGAGTGGGATGGGCCAAGTAAAATGACCGAGGCCAGATGATGGTTCACCTGAAGGTGTAAAAATAGGTAATGACAATAGTCTTAAACACCTCCACTTTTGTCTTGCTTGCAACACGTAGCAAGCTGCTTACTGGCTACATTGGTAGCTACTTTCTACGGCACCACCCTAGCTCATGTAAGCAACTTCTTCTGTCACACACCGAAAGGTAGTCGAGACTTTAGATTGATTTTTGTGTCAGCATGTTGTTAAGCCGATGCCTTGAAATTTGTGTTCAATGAAGTATCCTTGCTGAAAAACAATAGAAATGGTCATCCAGATTCTAAATGGATTTAATGGTTGTGACTGACTTTAATGAGAACTATAATGGTCTTGGCTGGTGATGTGTTGGATTTTCTCTAAATTATCTGACAGATAGGAACCAACAGAACACCATTCAGCAGATGACTGAGAGTTTTACATTTTACTGGGATAAGTTTCAAAACACGCTGGTGAATTTTGTAATAGTGAGCTGATGGATCATAGTGGTGTTTGTAATTGAAACCATTACAATTAAAAACGTTTTTTTCCAGCAGGGGTATAAATATCGAAATGTTTAATCACTTGTCACCATTGGCTCAGGAATGAAACTTGAAAATGAAACTTCAAAACTTGTGGAACAGCCTTTGCATCTGAAGTGTGCCAACAGTGCCTCCTTCACTAGGTTGTTGAACAGAAAATAAATCTAACTGTCTTTCTCCATATGGCTGGTGGGACTATAAGTAAAAGGTTATTTTCCATCCGCTCTGATGCACTTAAATGTAACAGTTTCTCTTGCTGTTAGTTCTGAGCTTTGATTAACACCAGACATCCCAGGCTGGGAATTATCATATTAATAATATATCCGAAGAGATCCAAGAAGATAAGACGGAAGGAAAATAGGAGAGGGGAGGAAAATTTAAGAGGAAATTAGTGGAAAGGGAGATAAATATATATAGGGAGGGAGAGAGAGAGAAATAGACACACAGGGAGACCAAAAGGTAAAGAGAAAATAACAAAAGGAAGTCTGCATGCTACCAGACATGTGAGTGAATAAAAATGAGGTCAGAAGGAAGAGGAAAACCGGCTTAAAGTGTTTCAGTGCTGAGAGCAGGGGATGAATACTGTGATGTTACGGGGTCAGAGGGAAAAAATAAGAGGTTTAAAGAACATTAAGCATAAATCCTATCAAAGATGGTTAACAAACAGTGGCATCTAATTGTATGTATATTATAAGACATATGAAAAATGTCAGTATTTTATATAAACATGAATCATTTTGCATGATTATTTTATTATTTAGCCATAATAATAGTATTAGTTTTAGTGTCAGTCAGCTGTGATATTTTAAAATTTAGGATTGTGTCTCACATTAATGGATACCTTGAATCTATTAAAGCTCCAGCCGTTCCTCCAATTTTTGGGGGAAAATTACTTTTTCTGTGTAATTTTGTTGAAGCTCAATTCACTATAATGTGTATTTCTTACACATTTTCTAATCATAGAAAATTCATAAATTCATCATTGAATGATTACAAATATCTCTCACACACACGCACGCACACGCACACACACACACATGTGCTTGCGTACACACACTCAGCGGGTTCCCATGTTTTATGGGGACTTTCCATGGACATAATGTTTTTTTTCACTGTCGAAACTGTGTATCCCTTAAACCTCAGCCCACCCTCTCTCACACGTTCATGAATAAAACACTAAAAAAATTGGTTGTTGAAGCCACTCTCAAACATGGCATCATCGTAAGTTGTGTTTATGCACAGAATGCCATTTGTTTTGTTCAGTTTGCTTTTCAAAACAACAAAGCCGGTTCCAAAATTACAGACATGGAAACAAGGAATGTACATAAGGAGTAAAATATCCAACCTTTTACACCAATACTCAAAAAAGCAATAAATCCATTCGGCATTCCATGTACTGGCGAAGTATAAAAAAAATGATTCGATTAAACTCTTTGCATCTTCATTTTGAGCAGGGCGAAACACTTCTTAGAGGTAGACACTTCAGTGGCATGTTTCCAAGGGATTCTTGTGTATTTATTCAGGCGAATAGGTCCTTGAGAACATTTATGAGGAGAGTGGATAACATGCGTTCAAGATGAGCCAGAGAAAACCAAACAATCAAGCATTTCTGAACCCCCTCTCACTGTTTTTGACACATTTTCCTCTGATTCATTCTGAGCTGGATTTCCCAGAGGCACTTTAATGGCATGTTCTCGAAGGGCATGTTTTCACGGCATATGGGAGCTCAGCTTTAGCAAAGACCACAGATTAAAATGTCACCCTCCTTCCGCGCCATCAAATCCGCCTGGAACCCTCCTTCGCCCACAGCAAACCTCTCTTAAACTTTTGCTTTACCACATTTCTCTCTCTTTTGCATAATAGCAGAGACAACGATGTTAAAGCTGTAATCGCAGTGTCAGAGCTGTCCCAAGATCTTCATTACCTCAAGCAGTCGGACTAATTACAGGACAGTCTCATCTCTGCAACAAAATAATAAAACAAGCAGGAAGCATGTGTTTGTGGTTGTTGGGGGGGGGTGGTTTGGGGGGTTTAGGGATTTCCCTAAACAGATCTATAATTGATACTGTTAAGAATTTGCTTTTGTACACTCTATATATCACAAAATGATCTATTTTATGATATTCATGAACTATTTGTTCATTGTACATTAAAGGGATAGTTCATCCAACAATAACAACAGCCAGACACCCTCATGTCATTCAAAACCTGAATATGACCCTTTCTTAAGTCAAACACAAAAGAAGATATTTTAAGAAATGTCTCCATGGTTTTAGGTCCATTCAATGGAAGTCAAGGGGGTTTAATGTTTGCCATTAGCATTTATTAATATGGCACATGCATGATATTTGGAAGAATACCGAAGAAGCTATTTTGAAGAATGCCTTCGAAGGCATTCTTCAAAATAGCTTCTTCGGTATTCTTTTAAATAACATTCTCTGTTCATCAGAATAAATAAAGTTAATGTAGAGAGAAAATTCAAGTCACCAGCCGATTCAGCGTATTCGGTTCAGTATGGATTTTCAGAAGGGGAAACTTGACTGAATGTCAAACTGTGGCAAAAAAACTCAAACTATGTAAAAATCTTCATAAGTTCCCTGCTTTGATATTTAATATAAATGTATGAGCTATTTGTAATATGCCACAGGCCGGGTAATAACAGTGTGATGCTCCTTGCTAGAAGTACTCCTCAAATACCAGCATTCAAGCACCAAAGATCAATGAGTCAGATCTCATCAGACTGCACAGTGATAAACAAAAACAAACTCAAAGAGACTTCCCTCCCACTCGATATCTCAGACTCGCTTAAACAAAGATAGTCTCTTCAGATGTTGCAGGCGTGAGAATATCTATGATGGTTCCTTAAAAGGTCCCACACATGTCAATGTGCTTCTGTGTCTGTTAAATTTGCCACGGTTAGTGGTTATGCTGCACTGGTCTTACAAAGCGAAAACTGACAGCAGTCGGCCAAATATTGTCAGAGTAGCGTTCTTTAGGAAACAATTCTCTATGCTTTACAATAGCCACCCAAAAAAGAACTTTCTTAAAGGGGCAGTCCACCCAAAAAGAGGATATTCTTTAAAACAAATTACTCACCTGTATATTGACCCAAACCGGTATCAAGTTCGTTTCTTTGTGAAACACATGAGGAGCTTTTAGCAAAATGTCTGAGCTGTTCTTATTATGCAATAAATCTGGATGGGGACCTGAAGCCAAGTTGGCTAAATACACTCAAAATATAAATGACTAGATAATTAATCTTTTTTTGTGTAATACAGTTTCAAAAGACATTAGTGTCAGTAAATGATGACAAAATGTTTAACTTTGATGAACTCTTTTGGTGAACTATTATCATATCACACTAGGGTGGGTCACTCACCCTATCAGAATAGAAAAACAGCCCCAACCTAACTATAATATGACAAATCGTTCAGCCTGTACCCACCATTCTCTCTGGCATTGATTTTAAAACTCTCTGACTGCTTGTCCCTAAATAGCATCTCCCTCTGATTCTGCCATCCCTATTTTTCATCTTGATATAAGAAGCTGCAGGCGGTCCAAATAGAGTACAACCAAAGTAATAAAAAAACGCAACAATGGATTATGATTATATTACCCAAGCTAAATCCCAGCCAAACTGTAACCAAAACACTACTGTAAAGTTTCATCAAATAAAACTGTGCATGCATTTGTCAAATATGATGTGAGGACATGATAACGCAGCTGATGACTCAACATCTCAGTTCATAAAAGGGGTTAAGCATTAAATTGAGCACAACAGATTACTCATGCTTAAAATACAAACGCTGTACATTCCAGGCTCTCCATGCTGAACCGCTGGCCCCGACAGACACCGCTCAAAACATGACTCAAATGCCAAAAACAAGGAAAAGCTCATTTCGTAACCTCTACAAAGAAATTAGATGGAAAACCAAGATATTTTAAGGAAAATAAACACTGGTCCCCATTGACTTCCATTATTTGGATACAAAATATTTCACAAAATATCTTATTTTGTGTTCCGCAGAAGAAAGTGTCAAATGCAGGATTTGAACAACATGAGGGTGAATAAATAACCACATTTAAATTTTCGAGTGGACCCTTCAATAGCTCACTTTATCGGGTTAACAAATGACAAAAAGTGTCACATTTGCCTCATGTGATCAAGTTGCAAGGATTTTGAGAGTTGGTAGTGCAGGTTGAGAGCAGGATGACCTCGTGTGCCAAGACGCTCTTGTTCTGTGTGTTTTCACAGAAAATTGTCAAACCACCAGCCTATCTTTTCAACAGTTCTGTGGTCATGACCAAGTGTCTGCAGGAAAACAGATTAACAGACACCACCACCTTCAGTGAACACGCACCTTATTCCAATCTGTGATAGACAAACCCATGACATCGCATCCTGATAGTGCTTAAATCTGGTTGTGACAATACACCACGGTCGTTCTTTACTCTAAAGCACTGCAATCTACTGCCTAAAACACCATTAACAGCTGCCAGAGGCCAATGACTAATTTCTTTGCAAACAAGCACCTTTTGCTGCAGGGCATCACATTTAAAAGGATCCACAGCACAACTGTGTGAAAACCAAAATGCAATTTGATTTGATTTTTCAAGGTAGTTTGCAGTCCCCTCTGTTTATGATGATACAGAGACCCCTAGAGCGTATCCACATTTCTCATTAATTCATTAGCCATAATAAGTCATAAAGAATTTATGCAAATTTAAGCCAATGATCACACATGCATTCCCTCTCAATGCACTGATATTGCATAACTCAACTCTGTATGCAATTTCTGTCACAGGAAAAGTTCACCCAAAAAATCTCTATTGTTCACTGCCCTTAATGTCAGGTTACCATTTTTGGTTTAACCACAAACT
This sequence comes from Triplophysa tibetana, assembly GCA_008369825.1. Lineage (NCBI taxonomy): Eukaryota > Metazoa > Chordata > Actinopteri > Cypriniformes > Nemacheilidae > Triplophysa > Triplophysa tibetana. The sequence continues at coordinate 5,572,903 of CM017898.1, forward strand.
AAGGTCTAACAAACTGGTATTTTCTAGTAAAACTATAGTAGTACAAATGGTAGTCAATTTTCCAATAAAACATAGTAACCAGTATCACCATAATAGTAAACTGTTAATTTTTTTAAAGGAGAACAATGTTCTGCAAACAGTTTCATTCTGGAAAGATCTGTGTAACGTTCTTTTAGTGTTACAAGGAAGACATAACAACTATTGGAGTGAGTAAATTATGTAAAAATGTTCATTTTTAGGTGAACTACCCCTTTAACATGCTGTGTCTGATTCCCTGTTCCATCGGTCATTTCTACTCGGCATGCAGAGCCGTGCACACCGAGACACCTGCCCTGCATACTAAACAGACCCTCGTTCATACTTATGACACACACACACTCGTAAACGCAGAGGTGAAGGAAACCCATCCCATTCATGAATGAAACCCCTCCTCAGTCTTTTCTTGAATCATAGCCCTCAACAGCAGCATTTCGCAGACAAGGTCATTTCAATGACTGGAAAGACCATGTTGAAGTTTGTCTCAAATGCACCAATCGCAATTTATTTAAAAAAACCTATGCTTTAGGGGAAAGACTAAAGATGGAATGACTCACAGCATCCCTGAGGTACCAGGCCCAGACAACTGGGTGAGAAGGTGAAGCACTTGCCGTCTTCCCAAAAATGACAGATGTGATTCACATAACAATGTGATAGGAGGGCTATAGTTATGTAAGCTCAGGGAAACAGGCAACAATAGCAAAAAACGGACCATCAATGAATAACACAGAAGTTGATTTACAGTTTAAATGAATGCAGCAAAACAACGTGTTCTTGTTTTTCTCTAGGTTCAAACGATAGCCAGTCATTTTCCTCTCTGTGACGCAATAATTCACAGTGACACAGGAACACCGAAGTAACACGAGTCAGTCACGGATGATTGTCAGACACTCGCCTGTTGCGGATGTGAAGCGAAGGACAACTGTCAATGCCTTGATCAACTGCTTGTTAAGTCTGCTCACGTCCATGCGTAATTCCCAAGGTCCGGTTAGGAAATACATATGATGAAGTTAACATGTATGACGCGCATCTGTCGCTGTATGCCATACGAGTTCTACAAAACGCATCCGTGCGTGCCAGGTAGGCTGCGTATACTGTGCATGATAGGTTAATAATAATTATTACTAATAATAGTAATAATTTCTCAATTAGTGTTTATTTCTATTTCAATGATGTTGGCAATATCGGACAAGAACGGACAGGCTTGGAGACTAGTCCATCTAAAACATAATGTTTACCGTTTATAAACACTCAATGAGAAATAATAATAGTAGGCTAAAATTCTACTGCATTTAATGTGCTAGCTTATGATCCCATTTTACCTCATTTTAGGGAAACATCTGAGACGGGACGCAGGAGTCCGTAATGCCAACAGCAAGACCATTAACATTCTATAGATACAAATAATCAACGAATGACATTAAAAACAGCTCTTTTCAAAACGACCAGTATGATAACCAAGACCACGACCTTTCTTTGCATCCAGCAATAAGAGTTTTAGGTCCTCCTCACACGCCGTTTTCTAACTTCAGCGCGCGCAGAGCTCTGGAGACGCACACGTACGATTGCAGAGCCGAACCGGCGGCATTCACGCAGTGCACGAGCGGGTAAAATCGGACACTCACCTAACTCTGGCCGCCACCGAAGAAATCGCATCATTTCTCAGATTCTTCCTTTTGGACACTGCAGTTCCCATGCTGGCATGGAAACGGCGCTAGCGAGAAAACAGCACATTCCAGATATCAATGCAATGCGTAAAAATGACGGAACGGGTAAATGCCTTCACGTGCGCGTCTGTTTATATCATAAACACCTGGAGGTGATGCAGGACCGAGCATGCATCTGTGTTCTCCTGCTTGTGTCAACTAGTTCAAGACAAATACACGCATGAAAAAGATCCCGCCTCTTCTATCTCACTCCTTCTCTCTCTCCCTCGGCTCGCTTCATTGATATCTGTAAGAAACCATGGCTTTGAAGTGAGCGTGTATGGAAGTGGGAGAATGTGGGGGTACCAGACAGGAAGCCCAGCGAATCCATATATGGTGCGACCTCCCCTCCGAGTCCACCCACTCACCAGGCAAGACCAGCGCAAATGTCAGGCTAGAAATGAGCTGGAGTGACCAAAGACACGCAGATGCTCGGTATTACTGTTTTCACAGGGATGATGGGGAATGTAAATGTTGTATCTGTCTGTATTAATTAAACTGAATAAAAAAATCGTATTACTGCCTTTTCATAATTCATTTTATCAGTGCGTGTGTTCCCTGGGAATTTACCCCATAACCTTGCTAATCGATGCTTTACCAGTCGAGCTACAGGAAAATGGCATGCGCTCACAAATCTGTTGTACAGCAGTGTGCCCCCTGTTCATAACTATCAGTAAATTGTCTGTTATTTTCTTACTGAAGGACAACAGACACCACATTCTCTCTGCTGCATGTTGTCTATAGACAGTGCAGACAGACAGGTCAGAAAATGCAATCTGTTAACATCAGTGACATAATGAACTTTATTACATTAAAGCTCATATTAAAATCACAAAGCTGTTTTTACCTTCACATCTCATTACTGTGCAAAAAACAAGGCTTTTGATGTATGTCTTGCAGGGAGACAGGTGAAGGATGCTGTTTTGAAGTAGATATTCGGAGGTAGCTTTCGGTTCTGGGCTCTGGGCTTTGAGGAAGGCAGGCAAAGCAGGAATGCAAATGAAAAATATCCTCTCCGTGCAAGAGCACAAATTACAACATGTTCTGGAAAAAAAGTGTACGGAAATTGTATGTTATTTCTAGGGACTGGTGTGAAAGTATACATCATGCGCAAATGAGCGTTGCAAAAAATTATTTAAAGCTGCTTTAAATAACTAAAAATTTTCCACTTCTGTATTAAATGCTGCATGATTTTAATAACCAGATTAGATAACTTGTTTATTACAGCCTACACCACGTCAATTGAGTATATAAATCAGATTTAAAAAAGAAGAGAGACCATAAAAAAAGCCCTTTTGTGTGCCAGAACACTTATTGTCATATGCACAATAGTGTATTTTAAGTAACTAGCAGACACCACCATTTAGCTTACGTAAGTAATATCACATGATCAAAAATGAGGTTGTATTGAATAAAAGCAGCAGTTATTTGGCTGTAGGCAGGGGGCAACATGTTATCCCACTTGAGCTGGTATTAAAACAGTTATAAATCCCATCATACTTTAAAAGGCAAATGAAGTACAATTTAGTTTTTAAGATGACAGTCATGCGGTAGGTAGCTGTTGTTTATAATCACTGCATGAAATTTTCATTTAAGCTTGTATATTTGTCCGACTATTTCTTTTTTCAAAGGTGTAAGACTCCAGCTTGTTGTTTTACGACCAATTTGCGTAGTTGGTGTGACAGCGAAAAAACAAACACAAAAACAATGCAGATAAATCTCTCTAATAATATATAATAATGTAATAATTTTTGATTAATAATAATATATTATTACAGTTTGTTTTTTAAACAAACCATAAGGCACATGTATTATTTGTCAAGTAGGCTACCCATGGGTCACAGTGACGTTAACTTTACTTTGAAATTGTTTTCTGTAATGAACATCCTTTTTTAATTTGAACCTAAAATATGAATATCAAGCCAAGAAAATGACTTCAATTTTAAACTAAACTTTTTTCTGTCTCCAGATCTCTCTGTATTGAGTAAAAAACACAAGTCACCTTTACTGCACTCTGATGATACGGTCACTTGCTTGTTCATTTTCTCGAGAAATGTCCTCTAGGAAGACAAATGAAAAATGAAATGCAAATCTACGACAATCACATTACCTATTGCACATACACACAAATAGTTTGACATTGAACATGCGCTTTTGTGTCTTATTGGGTTTTATTATGAAGTGGGAATGTTAAAGCTCAATGTCAGTAAAGGATGCCCGCATCCCTTTTGTGCTCTAGACAAAGTTCCCATTCTCTTTCTCTCAGACACACACGCACACATACGCAAATTTTAAGAGAGGAGAGCTGCTTTTCTCCATCACTCCATTTCCGTTGTTGTGCCAACTCACCAGCCGTACAACACAAACAACCCAACAAGGTCAGCCAACATACTTACACTCCATTACTTCACTAGCTCTCAGTAGGCCAGAATTGCTGTCAAGGTCCATAATGTTTTGCGTTAAAAACGACTAATAATGCCTTTTGAAATCTCATAACGCCTTTTAAAATCTCATAACCACCCACTGACACTGTAAAAGGAGCAATCCTTAAAACCTGTTGTGAAAATCGCAACCGAGAGTCCCTCATATTTGCCACTTGCATAATTTCAAAAGTAATTTGAATAACGCAATACTTGGCAATTATGTTGCAACAATAGGCAAATGATCCAATTCATTTAGTGATTGCATATAAGCATTTGACAGAATTATTCAATAACTCCCTTCAATTCAATTATTTACAAGCTTCAATGAATCGCACACTTACTGCTCAGGTTCAAGGTTGTCAAACATGCTCTAAATAAAGTACGTTTTCAACACAAGTTACAAAAAAAGTGTATCTTCATCTTAAAAAAATTGAAATACTGTTGCCCTACTGTAGTTTGGAGTAAAGAAACAAACCACTGATATTCCTGGGTAATGATGGAGGTCTGTTTACATTGCTTTAGACTCATCATTACCTCCAACCCTCCCACTAATGAAAAGGTAATGACGCAAAAGAAATGACACCAAAAATAAGCCTGTAAAGTTGCTCGGCTATGCAGTAACCCATTACAATATGTCAAATTATCAAGATGTCATTCACATACAGTAAAAAACATGACACTTTCCAAACCGGAAAATTCATACATTTTGGTCCTACATTCGACACCATTGAGAAGGCAACGATGTTGATGTATTTAGAAACCCAGTATGTCCACATCATTAAAAGCATAATTACAGAACAGATCACCCCGTCGCCTTTTGAGTCATACGTACACCCCCAGAAATCTCCACCTCTTCTCTGAAACCTGTCACTATAGACCCTGTTTAGTCACTGAGGTCTGACGGCAACGCAAGGAACGGAAGTTTTAACAGCATCCTCACATCCCCATGACTGTTGCTGGGCAATTACTGGACAGCATTACAATTGTTATTTACTGGTCATTTTAATATTATCTTGCAGGGATTGTTCACCCAAATGAAAGCCAAAATAAAATACAAAAATGAAAATGGCTCACTTACTCACCCTCATATCGATCCAGGACAAAGAAAAAATGTGATTTATATTGCCAAGCTATGATAAAATACCCCACATGGCACAAACATGCCATTTTCTTTATTTCTATTACATTCCTATAAAATTACAGCCATGGAAAAAATAAGGTTTAATTAAGTGTTTATAGCTGTATTTAGGTTAAATTATCATTTTTTTGTTTTGTTCTGGGAACTAGTGACTACTTATTATACTACTTATACCCAAATTCCAAATAAAAATATTGTTTCTAATTGCATTCAGTTTCAGAAAATGGAGACTGGGAAAGATGCTCTGTACTTTTTAGAGATCAAATACTGCAAATGAAACAAGTTCATATTCACTTTTAATTCAATAATTGTATATGTATTTAGAATATGTAAAAAAAAATATGTGACTGTGATTTTATTACTGGACTGGAATGCCTATACGCATGCGCATAAATGCTGATTAAGAGAAAATGTGTAATGGTCTCTTAATGTTTCCCACAGCTGTCTATTGAGGTAGGACCCAAGCCATATCTAAGACCAAATCAATCTGATATTATCATGACTGCATGTCAATGCACAACCTACGTACACATGTCTTTCAGAAAATGTGACAGTTCTAATCCTGCTGTGTAAGTAAAGAGGATCCTACTCACAATGCCCTTGGCATTTTAATAAGAGTGTGCCGCATAAGATCACTTGAGTGCAGGAACAAAGGACTCTTCATACAAAAATACAATGACAATGACCTTCAGCAAAGGTCAAACACTCATTGAACTTCATTAAACTGATTCAAACTGACAAATGGACAACAAGCAATGCAAAGAGTTCACATACACATGGTAACAAAGGCTGAGGTTGCCAGCTGCCCACACTGTAAGAAATAAAAAGTTGACTTAACTTTAAAATTCAAGGCAACTTGCTGCACAGCTTTTTTGGGTTACTCAAATTTGGCAAAGTATTTCACCTAACTCAATTAACTGATTAATGTAACATGACTGTCTATTGAAAATAAATTGTTGAACCAACAGTTAAATTTCTGAGATCATTCAACTTAGACTAAGTTTACCCAACTCAAAAGAATATGTTTTATAGAATGTTAATATATAATTGTTTTATTATTCTTTACACAATCAACTTAAGTAACTGTTTAAGCTGTTTGTGTGTTAAACCTTTTAGTAGGAGATACCCCGAGTCATTTACTTCAGATCTCAACACTGAGCACATGAACCTCAATCATGGAAACGATCATCAGACACCATTAAACATCATATAGTTAAAAAAGGAACTCTAAATACCAAATGTAACTTACAATGACATCAAAAACAAAAAATATACCCAGCAAACATGAAAATAGCAATCATTTTAATGATTTTAACCGGCGAATTGAAAATTCTGCAATGCATGCTGGGAACTTTCAAACACTACAATTGTTTTTTGAGATTACACAGTTTGGCAAGTTGGTCAAACTTCTTAAAGTGCTTTGGACAATCACTTAGATATCATACTAAAGTCAACAAAGGAATCTTTGCTGGTACCACATTTAGACTTATTTTGTTCAGCACACTCATAATAATACATTCTTCTTCTTCTACAAAAAAACTTTGTTCAAGTTACATTGTTACCTTTATTGGGTGAACAATTTTAGGTTGTATTTTTTACAGTGCAGCATAGAATGGAACCGAACTGTATTTAATGCTTAAAGTTACATATTAGAATTGAAAACAAATCTAAAGATGGGAAAACAGAGAATTAGTTTTCCTTAAAAGAAGTTGAATGCATCCTTTACGAAATATTTAATGTTTTGCTGACGCAGAAAAGCTTATTCATGCATTTGTGACCTAAAGACTTTGAGTACTGTAAGGCACTACTTAGTGTTTGTCCTGCATCATCAATAAACAATCTACAGTTTACATAATACAGCTGCCAGAGTTCTAACCAGTTCCAAAAAATACGATCACTTAACCCCAATTTTATCATCCCTTCACAGGCTACCCATTTAGTATCGTATTGACTTAAAGTTCTTTTAATTAATTATAAAGCATTAAACGGTTTAGCTCCTACCTACTTTACAGAGCTTCTATCACATAACAATCCATTATGCTCCTTAAGATCTCAAAACTTCAGACTTTTGATGACACCTAGAATAACTAAATCCACCAAAGGGAGCAGAGATATCTCATACGTAGCACCTAAACTCTGGAATAGCCTTCCCGATAATATTCGAGGGTCAGACACACTCTCCAACTGAAAGTTTCATATTTTCAGCCAAGCATTCACTAAATGCATAATATGCTAAATAAAATACCAAAAAATAATGAACAGCTGCCACACTTATTATCCTCTTTCTGCCTTCCTCCCCCGCCTCAGGAGGCCCATCCCGAGGTGGGAAGAGATAACGCCACGGCCAGATGAATGTCATGTGCCCATCCCTAAATAGAGATTATGCCAGCTCCATATGAACATCCCGTGGCTTTCTCCTGTGAGAGCCTGCGGACTGACTGATCATCCCAGCTCCAGCTCAAGCAATTCCATCCAAGAGCAAAGACGGACTTCTTGTCATGTAAATGCTCAATTTACATTACGTCATATTAAATGCTAAATGTACATCACCACATTCCCTGCTTATAGCATTCCTCTGTTGTCCGTGTCAACGAATGATATTTCCTAAATCACAACTCCTAAGCTATCCATTTTTTCATAAACGTTTCCTCGGTAACTTTTAACCAAAGTCACTGAGTGCAGCTGTGACATGTCAGAGGAGTTCTAGCCCTCCCGGCTGAGACTGGTTTCTCCTGAGGTTTTTTCTCGATTCATTTATCATTGGAGTGTGGGTTCTTTGCCACAGGGCCGTGTTTGGGTTGCTCAGCGGGAGACTGCTTTTATTAGATATTATTTACTAGAATGATATTGCTTGTTCTATAAACACCATGCGCTGTGCTGTGTTTTACGTGTTCAGTGTTTTTCTTATTTTCTCCTGTAAAGCTTCTTTGGAACAATTCACACAGTGAAAAGCCCTTTATAAATAAAATTTAATTAAATGTCCTGTGCTCAAGTTGGCAGCACCACACAGATCCATCTAGTCCATACCATCTTCAGTATTATTGCTACAGTTGTAGGGATTTTAACTACAGTTCGGCAAAACCAAAGGAAACTCTAAATCTTCACTGAATAGCCGCTCGTTCTTCAAGGCCACTGGGTGAAACTAGAGCTGACTTCAATGTACTTTGAACAACATAGGCCATAGAACGTATCTGGATATGTAAGAAACACTTATGAATAAAGAAATGTCATTATATCACAAAATATCAAGTTGAAAATTACTACAGATAGCACAAAAAGGTGTTACTCAAAGGTTGCTCTTTCATATATCGAATTCAAAACAAGCTAGAACATTATTGTCAAATTAGAGTACTGAGCCCAAATCAATCTTTGTTTTATTTTTGAGTAAACCCAGACACACGCATGTTTTCATAAGCTGCAACCTAAATAAAGGAGCATATGCATGCACATGCAAAATGAGTCTTGTTATTAAATTAGATCATCATAATATATGGATCCATCAGGCTCGGGTCGAACTCCAACACTGTTCCCATCGGGCTCGGTTTACCCTCTAACACGTTTTCATACAGTACACATACAGTGTGCACACTCACACAACGTACACACAAGTACAACCGCTCTTACAATAGCCTTTCACGTCGTGCCAAAACCCCAAAGGTCAAACATTCATCACCGAACAAGCGAGTGTTTTTTTCTTCTAAAAAACTCCAGCAATGTCATCATTTTCTGCAGCGGCAGGACGGGCTCGTTCGCTGGATTATCCTGCCAGAGAGAGGGAGCCCTCGCTCTGTACGTGAGTCTCATGCCTATCAGCTCCTTGTTTCACCTTGGCACATACCGCAGTAGCTTATAGGGGAAAGCGATGGCTTGATGTGCGCGTGTGATTCACATGCAAGTACCGGTGCGCTGATATCTGCCTGTCTCTCACTCTGATGTGAAGCAAGAGAATGATTCATGGTGCGAGGAGATTATTGCTTTACACTCTCTCACCCCTGCCTGCTGTTGGCTGCATCCACGTGGCCTGATTCCTGGTCGAGGGGTGGGGAGTTACAGCTGCGAAAGAGAGCGAACAAAAGACAGAAAAGAAGCAAAGTTAAAGTTTTTTGTCATTAACTGAAAACAGCGAATGAAATCAGTTTTAAAACACTTTATATTTCACATGTCTTTCTGACATTCTGAGTTCAGTTAATGGGTCTTGAGTTGGTGAATTGAATCAGGTGTTGAATAAAGGAGATATTTAAAATGTGACATAAGACTTTTTGGGTGAACAGTGCCATTAATTTGAAAGATTCACCATTCTTAAATTTGACCTTCTGCCTTGACCTGTCCTTCAGTGTTTGCTCACTTTCTAACTCTCATGTTTTTTGGTTTTGCAGTTTCTCGTCAGAGTGCTGGGACGGGCCGATGCTCATCTGTCTAAATGAGACTTTGCGAGGCAGGGTTGAGAGACGGCTGTGCTGCCTCAGCCGAGCACAAGGAGTAAATGAAAGCCTGGCGGCTCTCCTGTGTGCTGACAGATGAATTATTGAGCTCTGTTTACCCAAACGAGAAGTGTGCTCGTACAGGCTGGGGTGAAATGGGGAGAGAACTCGGCGCACCACGGCTATGCTTGAAAAGCTGCCTCGGTGCACATGACTGGATTCACTCCGATACAAACACTAATGATGTCATCAAGACCTGTCATGCTTTTCCACAGGCGGATATTTTCATAAGGGTTATATTTCAGCATCCGGTACAATAAGTGTTTTCCTCCCCTTTAAATTATTCAAATGAGAATGTGAATAAGGATCCAGTGTGAAATTAAGTGGCATCTAGTGGTGAAGTTTTGAATTGCAACCAACGCCTCACAACCCTTCCCCGCTCCATTCGAAGTACTGAAGCTGCTGATACAGCACTAAGATGTCCTCACAATCTTCCTTTAACCAAAGGAAATAACGTTTTCACGAAACGCGCTCTGGATGGCAGTTTGTCCATTTAAGGATGCTGTAGACACAACATGGCAATTTCCATGGAAAGCGAACCTGCACCACTCCTGTTTTTGCCAAGGTCTCAATTCAATTGCATTTCTGACAATAAATGCACCAAAAGATTAGACACTGAACCTTTAACTAAAATTCCAATATCATATTTTCAGTCTGTTTCCATTTTGACCAACTTACCCAAACAGTGTGACAACATGCCCCGCTATGTGTGTTCAGTCAGCTGTTAAATTATATTTTTCGAAAACACCAATTATTTTTGCAGGCGAAATTTTAAAACCTCTAAAAATCGAAATGAACATATAGTTCCCTGGGAAATACGAGTAAAAAGTGTGACAACTAGCCCCGGAGATTCACAACCATTTTACTACAGGGCTACATAATACTACATATTACATTTTGGTTTGATTTGCTTTCATGCAGGTGGCGGTTGTGGTCTAGAAGTGGGGCATCAATATTGCGTTTCTCGACTAATCATACATTTTTGTACCATTACATCACACAAATACATCATATGTAAAATGGTTACAAATCCCCGGACCCCATGAGATCAGGCTGGCATATGACAGTAACTAACAAACACCCCCACACACATACACATTGTAGATATTTAAACATTCTTTCTTTTAGTTTTTCCACTCACTCACACACACACACTATAAAGCGCGCTTAGAGGCTTGTTGGCTGTGGGGTTCACAGTGTGCTTTTTATGTCCATTTGTGTGGGTGTTTTTATGTGCGGACTTTTGTGTTGTCGAAGACAGTTGTGTCTCATGTCTCCTGCAGTTTGCAGGGAACAGGAAACGATATGCGTTCGTGTTGACCCAAATCCCCTCTAGTACATCACGGCAAATGGGGGAAAGACGCTGACAAAGGCCAAGCTAATCAAATCACAACTGAACCCTCAATTCCTCCCTCGGCCAAAAGGCCAGAACTTCTTGATCTTTCTGCTGTCGGGGGAGAGAGCTGCTTAGCAGTTAAACAGAGACGGTCTGAATCCATGCTTGGAAAAACTTGTATTGTAGATAATTGCATTTGGAGTAAAGATAAATTGTGCTTGCAAAAAGTCGGTTTGGATCAATAAGAGCTAAATTTAACATAATTTAAAAAAAAATCTTTGTAATATTTTCCGATGTCGCAAAACATATCACGGCCCAGTGATGACAACATCAGTGCTGCACAGTGATTTTGCATAGGCTTCTTATTCAAATCAACACGCAATAAAACGCCTCAACCCTGTTTCTGCAGATTAGCGCACATTTTACGGATCTTAGACAGCAGCCCAAAGGTTTCCGTAGAAACCAACTAACGATGAAAAATGAAAACAGCCAATTTAATACGTCCAAGAAAAACATGTCAAGTCTGTGACAATACAACCACAAACATTGATTTTATCTATTCGCCCAGGAGCCCCCTGGCTCTGACGTCCCCTCTTTTCAATAAACTGGAGTAACAGATGCACCCTCAGAGCACCCAAACAACAAATGACGATTTTTCATGAATTGTCTCAGTCCAGGAGACGAGAAGAGGATTACGGTAATAAATTGCTGAACAAGTTCAGGAATGGCACATCCACTTCAATACGCCACAGGGAGATCGAGTAAGATCCTGCCAACGCAGCTTTAGGAAGACAATACGTGATGGAAAACAATGTCAAGAAATAAAAGTTCATAGAGGAACAGCAATGAGAGAAGAAAATAGATATAAAGACTCATTACCACAAAAGTTCTTAAAATGTGTCATGTCCTTCTCATAATTTTTTTTGCGTATTTAAACACTCAATTTTCCTGCTATTTCTTTAAATAAAGATCTAGTGTATGAAATCTAGTGGTGAGGTTGCGAATTGCAACCAATTGCTCACTCCACCCCTTCCTTTCAAAGCACTATGGTGGCTGACAGAAGCAGGATGTCATCATGTTTTCACGTCATTGCCGGCTGAGGTAACGTATTTTTTCAAAACGCGCTCTGTAGGGCAGTTTGTCTGTTTAGGGCTACTGTAGAAACAAAATGGCGAATTCCATGTTAGGGGACCCGTGGTGTGTGTAGAAAGAAATAGCTCATTCTAAGATAATGAAATTATAACACTTCATTATGCACAGTCTTTATACTCCTTTGAAGACATATCTATGATTGTTACATAGCATTAATGTCAATAAATTCATAAAAAAATTACACACAGCACCTTTAAAATTCTCATGTAAACACACTTAATTAACTTATTTAATAATGCTTACTTACAAGTTCTGTCCTGTCTTGTCCAGTATATGTTCTAATCCCTTCTTCCAAACCGGTCTCCTTTTTAAAGACATTGTGACGGGTTCCTGAAGTAATGGGAGCTGTAATGCAGACTGTTAAGATCAACTAGGAAAATTTGAATTCATTATTAACTGAAAGTTAATAATGAATTAATAAGTTAAAAGTTTTAATTTAAATTGCTTTGGATTAAAGCTTCTATGAATAAATCAGATGACAGAACAAAAGAGACTTTTGTTTTGAGCTGAACTGTGAAGGAATGTGGCGAAATTACGGATGACAAACATTAATAATAATTTCAGAATATCAGCCAATATGTAATCAAACTGTGTTAACTCAAATATAATAAATCACTCATCCTCACCTCAATGCTGTCGCCAAGGACTCGAGACCGCAGGGCAAGGAGATGAAGGATGGAGACAGGGCAAGTGGAAAAACGAATAATGATGAACATGTCATTGTCTTAGGTATTGCAAATAACATTAATACACCCCAGCTCCATGTGTCAGAATCATAGTGTTTCCAAACAGAAAACAAACTGATAAGGATTTATATCGTTGTGAAGGAAACAGGTCAGAAATTTGTTATAATGAAAAGTGTTTTAACCATGATGTCATCTCTATTTTGGTCTAGAAAAGAAATGGTGTTTTCACAGCAGTTTGTCTTCGCATAGGAGCTAACATGGTGTGTGTGTATGTCTCCGTGTGATGCCACGTGCATAGTGGATCCGTTTTTAGACTCTTTATGCGCAGGGTGACGCAGTTCCACGAGGGGCTCGATGCACAGAAATAGTCTCAGACCTGCGAAAATAGAGCTAGCGTCTGATTTCATCTGCAGGTGTGAACCTTCCTGCAGATGTTTCAGCATTTAAAGTAAAACAAATCAAGTGTTTTTGCTCCCTAGACACATGGACACAAGTGAATACATACAAAGAGTCGTGACTAAAGACACATGGGAGAGTAACAGAAACAGAAAGAAAGAGAGAGACGCATTTTCAAAGTTTCTATTTCAAGCACTATAAACAGATTACTGCACCCCAAGGGTCTAAAAAGATTACTGAAAATACTTCACATTTTAACAGATGGAGAAAGAAGATACAGCAGATATTAATAATGACACATCCCTTACACAACAATACTATGACAGTGATGGTATAATGGCTTGATGGCATTGAAGAACCATTTTGGATGTATGGGTCTATTAACCATGATTAACATCCGATGAACCTTTCTGTTCTTTGTATTGGAAAAGATTCTTTAGACTATAAAAAGATCTTTTGATGGTCTTTGGGGACATTTTCTAAGGCATCACTAATAAGAAGAACGTAGCATTTTGTTTTTAAGAGTATACTGTACATTATATCACCATGACACTAAAGTAAACGATTTCCGTATTCATTCACCAAGACAGTCCGTTGTATTTAAAAGTATAAGACCTTGGTAAGTCTGCTTAAAACAATATATTAATAATAGTATTCCATATTAAAAACAGTAGTCTACTAGTCAACGCAAAGTATTTGATTCGAAAATCTTAATTTTATTATCGAAGTGATAAAAGCAAGTCCATGTAACAAACTTATTAGTTACAGTTACACTCCTTCAGTAGTGTTCACTAAATGTTTATCCTTCAGACTTTCCTATCAGTGGTAGCAATGGGGAATTAGAGTCATTATCCTTTCCTTAATGTAATTATAATTAAGCTTATTTATAAAAGCTTTAAGCTGGGACAGGACCAAACATGTACCGCACAACTTGAGAATAAGTTGAGGTTGTCACTTCTATAATAAAGATGACAACAACCGTTGTAAAGAACCAGGATTTATAAGGATGATTATACAATTTAGGGCCCATTACATGACGGGAAATATAGTTATTTATTTACAATAAGCAAAATAAGAGTCTATTTATCTGGTATAGAGTAATCTGTTTCAAATTGGATGTACCTTCATAAACAGGTTTAACTAATATCAGTTCTATTCGTTACAGTTTATTTATATATGTTGCATTGTTTCAAAGCAGCTTTACATGAAAAAGACAACACAAAAGATGAAAATTAAATGTAAAGTGTACAAACAGATAGGACCATCCAAATGAAGCAATGTTAATCGAATTTGAAGAAGTTCTTATAAAATCAGCAGTCTCCCGGTGAGCAAGCCTAAACAGTAAAGATGGAAAGGAACCAAAACTCTAACAATGAATAAATGGAGAAAAAAACAATCTGAACAAGGAGGCCCAGTTCTCCTCAGATACATTACAGCTGCAGTCAGTTACGTTTCTTAATGCTTTTACTGACAGAGTACAGTAAAGAACGAAAGGAAATATTGGGGTGGTGATAGGGAAACGGAACGGGCAAACGGGCCTCGAGACGGGCATCAAATTTTGTCTCCGAGAGCACCTTGCCGCGATATGTCGGCGTAGTAACCGTAAGGCTATAGGCACCGATGCATTCGGTGGCTTAACTAAAAGTAAGTGAGTAAATGTTTCTATCACACGAACACAGTGCATAGTATAAATAATCAAAATAACACAAAACTGAATATACCAGAAATGCAAAACTAGCGACTGCAAATAATAAACTTAACAGATCAATAAAACAATACAATGTCACAAAATCATAACAGGCAATTGTCATTGCTAGATGCAGAGAAAGGTAGGCTACATTTTGTCACTAGGACAAAAAATAACTGTAATTATACCAACATGAAGTCATTAATGGAGCAGAAATGAGAGTGGAAATGTGTCTATGCGTGTGTGAGGAAGAGAGAGAGAGACCAAACTAATGAAGATGCTGTGCATGGCCCCTGCAGCCCTACAGTTGGAACAAACATTTCACATACAAAGTGTCCATACCAGCAGCAAATCCATTAAGGGGTGTGAATCCCCCTATAGTGAGACAGTTTTTGAAGAACACACGCCACGATATCACTAACTGCAGACGGCTCATCTGGAACATTCCGAGTAACTGGATTAAGAATGGACCCGATGACCAGGACAGAGTGAAAAAACATTTTAAAAGAGTCGATAAGCCAGATGTTCAACCTGCTGTGCATAAATACCATCTCACAAATTTCATTGGTCACTCAGTTACTCATTCATTGAATTATTTATTTAATTTAGTTGACAAGCTTGATGAACGAGATTCGTTAATCCTGCCAATGTAAAAATCAGTGGAGTAGAATGTTGCAAAGTGATTTTATTTTCTTCATATAAAAGACCTGCTACCTGATGATTTATTTCACACGAAAATGTTGAATCCAGATAGATGCATACAGACACACGCACATGCAAATGTTAACTTAATTATGTATAGCTCTTCTAAAATTAACATATTACATGCTCTAATTTGAAAATAGCCCAGAAATCAGTCACACCTGTTAGAACACCACACACCTCGACAAAAAGTGAAAAATATTTAGTCCATTGCAATTTGACAAGAATATTCAGACTAAACTGAATTGATTTGTACATTAAACTTTGAAATAAAACCATCGGCCTCAACAATAAATGATTTCCACAATGATTCTGAAGCCGATAGGGGTAGGAAAACACATTTTCACCTAAATTGCTCTTTTGGTCTTTTATTTTTCTCATTTCAGATTACAAGAACCCTGGAAGTCTGAGGATTAGTTAACCATGAGATTGTCTCTCTTGCCGTTTACCATTAAAACGTAGTTACAATTCCTCTCTGTTTCTAACCTTAGCCAACATTCCAGGTTCAAAACAAGTTAAGCTCTATTCGATGGCATAAATTTGACTCGTCCTTAAGATTTAAAAACAGATCAAATGTCCCATTAACGCACGCTCATTCATGGGTTAAAGAACCCATGAAATCAAAGTTTTTGGCTTTGAGGATAAATATGTTCGCCTTAAGAATGTCTATAAACCAGTGTGCTCCTAAACATTGTTAATATTCACATGTAGCAGATAAGCATTCGAAACAGTCTCTACTTAAATGGATCAATGATTTTTATAACATCATTTTGCACTTGAACTTCTAATTTTGCTGACCAATCAAAAGCTCAAGTAACTAGAAAATCTAGCGTCCGCCTATACTTTAGGCTGTTTTAAAAGTGCTTCAGTGGGTATCCCAGATCAAGAAATTCAGCCAATTCATACTTTTATTACTAGAACTACAATTTAAGGCATAAAAACTGTGTTCTTATGCAAAATTGCATTCCTCAAAATATCATCTTTTTTGTTCAGCTAAAAAAAAGTGATACACATTTAAAATGAAAAGATGGAAAGTAAATTATGACAGAAGTATCATTTTTGGGCTAACTATTTAAGGATCACACTAGTCTCCTATTATGTATGAACTAAAATTATTTTGTTGGTGTGACGTGCCAAACATCTTTAATGTTTATTGAGCCCGAAACAGCACAACACATAGTATTATGCGAATTTGGGTTGATCGAGAGGGTGTTTAGCCTAGATAAGAGTAAAGAACAGATGAAACAAAGAGAACAATACTGCACATTTTGGTACTCATGTATACACTGATCACATCGTCCTACTGACAAATGTGCCAGTGTTCAGTACATCTGACTGTTATTTCCTTTCTGCTACTCTTTTGCAGTCTGGTACCCTCTCTCTCTCTCTCTCTCTCTCTCTCTCTATCTATTTCTCTCGCTCTCGTTCTCACACTCTTCCTGAATCATCTTCTGTCCTTTAAAAGCAAATCAGTTTATAATAGGTAAGTGGGTCACTGCGCTACAAACATCGGACCCCCTAGTTGTGACGCACTTGTATACTGACACACAGGCTCCTGTACCTGGATGAGTTGGCCCTGTGGGTACACAAGCTCTTTTAGAAATAACAAAGCCCTCTGGCATCTGTGACATCGAGTAGGCATTGTGAAAAGAGTTGCGTGATTGCCGGCTGCAGTAAGAACAGCGTTTATGAGGGGACTCATTTCGGTGTTAACAAATGACCTCTTATTTCCCCATTTAATGAGTTTCCATTATGAGAGCGCTTCCCATTAAGAAAAAACGTTTTGAGATTGGATTAATTTGTTATTTAATACAAAGAAGTAATTATACTTCATTAGATGTTCTAGGCCCCTTTTCAAGCATCTAATCTGTTTTGCTGTTGTGCAATTTCTGAAAATATTTAGCAATCTCTGTATACATTTCTAGAAGAACACAGTGTACTGTGTCTTTCTCATCTACCAATCCCTCGCTTTCTTTTTTAATAGATGTTTGAAGCATAAAGATTATTCGATATCACTCTCTCTCAAACACACATATTTGTTTCATTGTTTCACTGAGAACATCTCTTAGGTGTTGTTTCCAAACCAGGCTAATGATGTGCCCTAAAGATAATTACCTCACACGACCTGTTGACATTACTTAAATATCACTGACAGTGCTGTCCTCCTGAAACCTTGTATCTCCTTATTTCGTGAACAGCAAAATCGCCAGTGTTAAAAAATATCAAATTAACTTAATTAAAAAATGAATTAAAAGTTAATTTCACCTTTTTTAACACTGGCGATTTTGCTGTGTGTCATAAATCATTGTTGGCGGTCAACCCTTATGTTTGTCACTGTTATGTCACTTTGCACATATCTAACCAATAAAAAGTATTACAAAGTTCTAGTCAATTATGACATGTATTTGATCATTTAAAAAGAATAGCGTTTTTTTCTATTTCCTGAAAAGCTAAAAATGTGGACATCTGAGGTTTGGGAAGGACAGTGATGATATCATGTGTTCTGCTTATGAGTTGTAGTCGTCAGTGAGTGCAACCTAAATAAAGTCATACCCCAAAAGTTATCAGGTTTTGCTTACGTCAATACAAATCTCGCCCAAAAATACTGTTTAGTAGGAACCCACATTCACGTTCTCTATTTACTGTACAGTCCATGACCCTTATTTCTCATTACAACCTCATTCTTTAGGCTACTGGTGCATGTATTCTTGAGGGAAAACAAGACAATTTATTAACAGGCTGGCTGAATATAAAGGCGCTGCTTCGTTGCAGAGAGCTCACGGTCAGCACCTCGTCTATCATTGTGACAGCAGCTAAACAAGAGAGTAAATAACTGTCCTTTATCTGCTCATAATCACCACACATACAGAGCTCTAATGCCTGACACAATTTACACCTTCTACGCGACGCCACCTAGCGGCTGAGACCGGAAGAGTTCTGCAGTGTCATTTACTGCGTCGTCATGATAATCAACAGGGACAACCATCAGAAATTAATTAAACGAATTATGCAATGGGAAGGTTCACACAAAAATTAAGTAAACACACAAATAGGGTCTGATAAATGCATAAAAATGCAAACCAAAAATAATCATTTCTTACTACAAGTGATAAAACAATATATCTGCCCTTTGATTTTGTGTCATTGGTGTTAAACTTATTGGTGACACAAACTATTATTTTGAAAGAATCAAAGTTCAACAAAGAAGACGCACATGGTGAG